>OX940728.1:262500-1462500 GCA_954870855.1 Scutellaria minor
TTTTATTGCAATGAGTATGTATTATCTATTCTTAATTACGATTTTATTTTAATATATTTTTATTTTATGAAGTGTGGATTTCACTTGATAAGGTTACAGTTTATTTTCAACGCCTTTTATTTGCAGTCTTTCTTGCTTCTTCTAACTAGTTAGGTGCATTATATTCAGCAACTGAAATATGGATAGGCCCAGAAAATTAGAGGGGATTTCATTGAAATCTCTAGTACACAGGAGCAGTGATATTTACTTCAACGAAAAGGCTCTGAACTCTCTCAGGAGTAAAAAAAACAGTTATGGTAAAGGGTGGTGTAGAAGTACAATCATAAAGTTCCCATTCAGTCTACAATTATGTTTGGTGGCACTTCTGCTATCTCACCTTTTTTTAAATATGCAGTTAAAGTCAAAAGTAAGTTTGGAATATTTTTTGAACAAAGTTGATTTAATTTCAGGACAATTTGTCAAGCTTAATGTTTGAAGTAACCATAATTGGACAGTTCAACTCTCGGGAAGCCTTTTTCCCAAAAAATAGAGATAACGAAAATAGAAAAAACATGTATACATAATTTGGAGTTGAGAAGAAATGGACTTGGTTACTTGGTAGCATTGAATTGCAGATGCTTCCTTGTTGCCTGTCTTTTTAATATGCTGGGATAATTTCCTAATTCTAATTCTGGAACATCAGAATGTTTCACTGAATATATAGAACCAATAAGATCCATGGTACTTTCTTGGTTTGAGTGTAACTTAATTGGTGCCTTCGCCGCTATGCCTTTGCCACTATGCTGTGTAGATTTCTTTGATCTCACTTCAATGAGGACCTCAAAATTCTGCTGCAATAAAACTCTTACATATATTCTCCTTTTTCTCTTGGACAAGAGAAAATATCCTGCACATAGATAAGTAATGTAATTCACTTTCACCATTTCTAAATCTACCACTTGAATTAAAAGAACATCATCCTATATCCCAGCAGGTTTTCTTTTCTGGAGAACCACCCCTGTAGGCTTTTGGTTTTGATGTTTCTTTTGAATGATGTGGAGCTGACTTCTTTTTTTTTTACCCTAGTTTTTCCATGTATTAAAGTATGCTTGCTGTCACTCCAAAAGTATACCCTAATAAAAAGAAATGAATTGTTTCTTCCTCAGACAGAGCTGATTTAAAAGAAACTTCTAAGGGGAAAAAAGAAAAAGAAAGAAATAGCTCTTATGCTTAAAATGTCTTTGCTTCTTTTCTTATATGACTGTCTGTTCCAGTTTTGCAGCAGGACCCATCCTTTGTGGGAAACCAATACTGAGATCAACTATTCTCTCCTATTGCTCTCCTCACTTTCAAAAGGCTGAAAAGTTTATGGCCCGTGCATTAAAGAATGCAGGTCTGAATATCTCTACCACAATTAAGCTCACCCCTAAGTTCCATGTTATCATTGCTGAGTATGTCCACCAAATCCAAATCAAGAGAAGAGTGTCCGAAAAGGGAAATCTTGAAATTGTTGAAGTCAAGAAGGATAACACTTCTTGAAGCTTCTATTCATGCCAATGTACAAGTCGTAATGTGTGAGAAGTGTATCTTTTAATCTCTAGAACCAGTTGGTGAAGTTGCTTAAAAGAAATATAGAAACAAACTTTCTGGGTGGAGATGGACTTGCGACTCCTGCTTTGGAAGATGGAATTCGTTGCATACTGGAAGCATGAAATTAGAGAACAAGTATGTGTCATGATGTGATTTACATCTGTAAACGTAGTTCTAAGTCATGTTCAAATATTGAATTTTCATTATTTTGACTAATTGGTCAATGTTGCATGTAAGGTTCAGAATGCTTAAACAATACCCCTATGTCCCATTTTTATGATACAACACTGGAATTCTAAATGAGTATATGAGGTATAGGAACTGAAAGTTTTGTGCATCTTTCCATCTATTATAGAAGTACTTGATCAAAGCTAAAAGGCTCTACATCACTAGAGGAAAAAATTCTAAGAAATAGGGCCTTTGTTTGGGATTCTCAAAAATAAAATAGGACTATCAATATCTTGGAGAACATTTTTAAAAATATATGGTACCTTAAAGTGCATGAATATGTATTTTGAAGAAGGAAAATTATAGCTGACACAGAATAGGCTCATATAAGAAGATACCCATGTCAAACAAATGTATCTGTTTTTGAAGATAAGTGTTTGGGAACTAGTTCCTGCTTAGTTCCTGCTTTTGAAGAGTTTAAAAAAAAAAAAAAAAAAAAAACCCATGTCAAACAAATGTATCTGTTTTTGAAGATACATGTTTGGAAACTAGTTCCTGCTTAGTTCCTGCTTTTGAAGAGTTTGATCACCCTTGTCACACAAATGTATCTCATGTAGGTATTTTTGAAGTAGTGGTTTACATTGATGTTCATGGTTTAATTTTGTATCACTGGCTGCTGGAATTTCTTCGTCACATGGAATGCATATCAATATAAACTATGTCATTTGTAATGCTACCTTTCCTATTAGTGTGGCAGAACTTTCTTGTCTTTGGTGGATTATAGGAAGCTCCTGAGGTCGTTCACCCTACATGGTGAATCCTATCGTGGCAGGGAACTTCCAGTTGAATGTAGCCTAAACATATGGTTCTTCTTGCTGTTTACTTTCATGTGCTTAAGGTATGTAACATTAGACTGTGATCCATTCATTCTTTAACAAAGCATGATGATCTGGAATGCCAACAGGACGAGGCTGAATTCATTAGTTTATGTACCAAATTGGACCTTAAGCTGCTTGATCATATATTCTAACTGCTGATAAAACTGATCGAACAACAAACTCATTACTGTTTAAAGTGCAGTAGACCTGTTGTGGCCTTTGTCTGTGTGTTTTGTGTGTGTGGGCCTGCAGTTTCAGTAGTCAATGCTATCAGTATCATGAGTTCTGAGCCAAGAAATTTGCCACCCACCAAACTGCAGTTAATTGCATTCCTTGACAACCAGCTGCTTGTGGATGGGTTGGGTATTGATGGGATAGGGTTCCATACTTCAAAGTGCCTTTTCTGTGTAGCTGTATCAATATGGATTATCCTCAAAACTCATCTCAAATAATATGCCTTTTGGATGTGAATTTGTTTTTCTCTTCAAGAAACATTCTCTTGGGGTTTGATGGTTCTCTGTGTTGATACTTGTAAATGTCATTCATCAATTGCAATGAATTGCAATAATGTGACAATTAAGTGGAATTATGTCCTTGTTAGAGGTGATGCTTCTTAATTATATGGCTGTCCTGTAAAGTATCCTTCTTTTCTTTTGGGGTGATACCATAGCGTACTATGTGTTAATGTTGCTATGAAATGGTCACTAATCTGTGATTAGAATAGATTTAATAGAGGTGGTCCATGCAACACATAATTGACACGTCTGTATAATTATAAGCATGCAACAAAACTAGGTGCTACGGCCTTTATTTGAAGGCGCCAGAGACTAGTCGGATTTACATTTTCAACCTTCGATGTATATTTTCGACTGTACGTGCATGTGGAATTGCTCAAGAGTGTAGTATCATGTGGATCAAGATTTTAATTTAGTATGTGACTTGGTAGATAGATTGGCAATTCATTACGTTGACTTACTTGGACATGAAGATTGTACTTGTACTGAGATTGAACTAAGCTACGTACCAAGATTTTGTTTGAATCCGAATCAAAAAACTAGTATGTTGCATTGCTTTAACATGAGCTAATGTTTGGAATTTCAGGTCCGAGGAATATGTAGGAGATGATCTTGATCTGGCTGCTTGAGAGGTGCAATGTCAACAGTAACTCAAGACATAAAAGTATGCACTCTAACACTGTTGGCTCATTATGGATTTCTGCTACTTATAAGTTTCAATTGTCTAGAAATTAAGACCTTTATCCTTTCTTGCATTTAAAGATTTTCGTGCAACTCCATCTTCTATTTATGATGCTCTGATGCCTTTTTAAACTTGCTAATGAAAAATTATAAGTTGAGTTTGGATTGAAGGATGGATTCGAAATTCATCGGAAAAAAAATTGATCGAGGTTTTAGTAATGAATTCATGATATATTGATTTTGAAATCCATTATCCTTGTTTTGAACTATTTTTGAAATGATTTTGGTGGATTTGAAATCAACAATCCGAGTCTTTATTTTAGTTCTCTTCTTAAATCTAATTCCTCAATTCAAACCCAACTAATGAGCTACAATGGGTCTATAAGACCATCTCCAACGCATGCCTCAAACTCAAACTCAAATTTTGAGTTTTTCCATCTCCAACCCAGCCTCAAAATTGGACTCAATTCAGCCACCATGAACAGTAGGCGGCAACCCACCTACTGTTCACAACTCAATTTTTTTTTTTTTTTTTTATTTTTCCTTTATAATAATTTTCACTCATTTGATATTAATACACATATATATTTTACTATGTACATGCGTATTACGAACTTTGGGATATCTTGATCGAATATTTTTTAAAAATAGTGTAATTATTAAATATAAGCACGAATTATTAATAGAAATATAATTGGAATATCATACAATATTTAATGCAAATTACAATGAAAGTTAAAACACATAAGCATTATAACATGTTAAATTTAAACTAATATTACACATCATGCTAAATTTACTAGAACAAAAACATAAACGAAATGCATTTTTCTATGACTAGATTTTTTTTGCATAAACTAATATAATTTATATTTTTCTGTCATTATGTAATTTATTTGCATTGTGTTGTATGACTAGATTTTTTTTTTAGTAAATTAATATGTATTTGTGATGAATTTTATAATATAAGTTTGGTATTTTTTAATAAGATTTATAGTTTATAAATATTTATTTATAATTGAAATCAGTTAAGTTAATTTTTTTTATGAACTTAATAAACAAATATTTGATATTAAAGAAAATTCAAAACAAAATTAAAAATATTGTAAGAGAATATTCCAATTTGAGTTTAAAGGGTTGGAGATGGTGGCAAATTTGGTGGCAAAAACAAGATTTGAGTTCAAATTTGAGTTTGTGGGTTGGAGATGGCCTAAGGGGACTTTTAATTTGAATGGATTCAAAATTTATTTATTTCAAATCTTATATTTCAAATCTCTCAATCCAAATCTAAAAGTCTTTTAACTTAATTGCTATTTCCTACCATCGTCGTTTTTTCTTTTAACTTAATTGCTATTTCCTACCATCGTCGTTTCTTCTTTTAGAACAAAATATAGTTTTTTAGGGGACAAATGATTTATAGATCTTAGTACAAAAGATTTTTAAGGGTGGGATTATATGCATCATACTCAATACTTAACACACCTTTTTTATGTGTGTTATAGTTGTATAGTCTCACCGTCACCCATATTTAATTGGGATGGACGATGATGCATAAAACGGTTAACTTGTGTTCATGAATCCACGTGCAAAAGCAGCCACAAATGTAAAATACAGGCAATGAATGGATTGATGGCTGAAAAATGGACAGTACTATAATTTGTTAGGATTTAAAATTGGCTTTAAATAAACATAAATTACTTATTGGGGATATAGTTTATGTGAGATCATTTTATGGATTCCATTTCATAAGAGTTCAATTTACAATATATAATTTAAAGATAGGGATCTACTTGTAAAAATTGAATTGAGTTTGTCACAGTGAAAGATGAGATAACTTCACATAAGTTTTTGTGCAGAATTGAAATGACTTTTTTAATTGTTGTTCCACATTGACTTGAAAAAAACCAGTTAATAGAAAGTGAAATTTTAATCCATAAGATATTTACTATTCTACCCTTCTTAAACTGTTGAAAAATCGTGAGAGATACCTAATTTGGAGGCAAGGTTAATAGCAAAAAGACGTGGTCAAAAACTAAACAGATCACTTGGCAAAACTTGGATTGCACAATCTAACCAACTAACTTGTCTGCTTGTTCATTACAAATTTCCCTTTTCAACCACTTCGTCAATATTACATCATTTCATATTTTGAATAGTTGTAGGAAAATTTGATCAATAACAATATACTCCATCCGTCCCACAATAAGTTTCTCAATTCTTTTTTGGTGTTGTTTTTAAGGAAAATGTGTATTTTAATGTGAGTGGGAGGAGAGAGGGTATTTAGTAGAAAAAGGTGGAAGGGAAAGTGGTTGATTGGTAAGTAGGGCCCACTTATTTATCAAAACAAGGGATGACATATTTGTAATTTTTGTGAAGTTTTCTTTGCCATTTTTAGTAAGTTTTAAAATGGGAAACTTATTGTGGGACAGACCAAAAAGGAAAGTGGGAAACTTATTGTGGGACGGAGGGAGTAGTTGATTAAAATGGATGCATCATACAAGTGATAAATTAATCATGTATTTTAATTTATAATTATCCGATGTATTAAATATGTTATTTTATTTTATTATGACTGTAAAATAGGTAATTAATGACTTGTCACTCTCTAGTACTCATAAACATGTGCCATCACCTGCCCCGATTAGAACATCTCAAAATTAACTCTATACCTTCTAATGAATTTACTTTGCCACATATAATTTAGTTAGTATAAATACACAAATCAACTAAAAGAAAATAAAGACAAAGAGTCGATCAACATGGGAACCATTGAAGCAGCCTTAGAATTAGAACCAAGCATCCAAGAAGATCTGAAGGTGGCAATCCAAGACTCAACCCTAATATACCCTTCTCAAGAACCAGAAGAAAAGTCGATTTTCTTGTCAAATATCGATCAAGTGCTCAATTTCCATGTTCAAACACTCCATTTCTTCCCAGCTAACCCGGATTTCCCACCTGAGATCATGATTGCTATGCTGAAAAACGCTCTTCGGAAAGTTATGGTGCATTATGAGTTCTTGGCGGGAAGGTTGAGAGTGAGGGAGGAGACGGGGCGGCTGGAGATCGAATGTAAGGCTGCCGGAGTCGGGTTCGTGGTGGCGACCACCGAGTATTCTCTGCATGAGATTGGGGATTTGGTTTACCCTAATCCAGCATTCATGCAACTTATTCTCTTGGGCTTGGCTAAGTTTGATGATGATCCACTTTGTGTTCTTCAGGTCTCTCTCTCTCTCTCATGCATGAGTATTCAGTTTGAAATGATGTCTAGGTTTTTTTTTTTTTTTTAAATAATTAATACACACATATATGTGACTACATGCATGTTTCTAACGTATGGTAGAAAATTAATGTACAGGTTCAAAGAAATAGCAAAATCTATGTGGATTATTATTGTTGATTTTAATTAATTAATAGAATAAGGGTGTAATCGAGTTGAGTTGACGTAGTTGTAGGCTCAAGTCTTACAGAAAATTCGGAGCTCAAGTTCGACTTGATGATGAACTCGATAACTTAAGCTTGACTTGACTCGATCATGTTTGCTTATAAAAATGGTTGAAGGTATATTGTAATTCAGTTAATATATAAGATTGAGCTTGATTATTTTTATATACATGAAGATAAAGGTATATAATAAAAAAAGGTATATATATAATAACTTAGATAAGGCTATATTGAGTGAATATTATTGAGTTTTAGCTTGTCTTGTATGAGTTCATCTCGAGGAGCTTACGAGCCTACTCAACTCGAAGTAAGAGTGTGTTTTAATATATTAATTAAATTTGAGTAATTACATAGCCATTCATTTGATCACAAATTTGGGTCAAGAAATTGAACAAATACCAGTTAGTATAATACCATTAGAAACAATACATATATGTTGGCCTTAAACTTACACTTTTTTTTTTCTTAAAAGTATATATATTTTATTTTGATATTGTATATATAACTCAAAAGTATCAATTGATTAATTTGATCAGTCGTCAACAACCCGAACCGATAGCAATTATTAAGGTAAGTACTTATTAACCTAATTTGTTTGCAATAATGCAGAGTACCTTAATTCAATTGATTTGCTATGTTCCACCCATAAATGACCAACATTTCCCCACTACTTTAAATGATTGAATTATTGGTTTGGTTAAGATGTTCTATTGTATTTGATATTTCATTTCGAATTTTATTATTTTTTTATATAATTGAAATATTTAATAGAGGATTTCATATATTAATGGTTGCTTATTTTATGCACAAAGGAATTGTATATTTAGTAATAACCTAGCTTGACTTGTTCACCTTTTCTTTTATGGTATAGACAATTACTTTTGTCATGAAAATAATTAAGGTGTGTTGCACATTTTACTTATGTTATATGTGATTCCAATGTGAAAATATTTACATGTAAAAGTAGAACAAAAAAAGTAGAAATCAAGGAATAATTTTAATATCTAACTCATTTTTTCGAACTAGTCCACTTGTTAATTAATAGAAAGGCAATAATAGTACTTGCACATCCTATTGAATAGTCTTTTCAGTTTTAAGCATTAATGATTATAGCTACAAGCCTACAAGTTTTGTGTGGATATAACGTATAAACAGTACTACTACTAATAATTTACAATTTACAAACAATTATTCACAAATTCATTGATTGTTACATATGAAACAACAAAAGACCACGAAATATCTTATTTGTACTACTACATTTCAACATATATGATGTAGCTTTATAAATAGAAATTGTTTCATATTTTATGTGTCACTTTTTTATCATCAAGAAAAAAAAATTCTTCTAATTTTGTCATTATTGTTGTTGTAGTACCAAATCTTCAATTATTGTAAATATTTATATTTATTGTTAATTAATACTTCAAAAATGAGGTGTTTTGATTATTTTATACACAGTCATTGTTATTATATATTTTCTTAATCTATATTAAATAATTTAAAACGACAACTCAGTTGAAAGAGATGAATTATTTAATATGAAAACGTTATGTTAATTATTACTCTGTTTCAAAATAATTGTTTGTTTTATAAAATACAATTTATACCAATTTATCTATCTTTTTTATTACCAAAAAAATCCTTCCAATTTAACAATAATCTTGTTTTTACCACAGCTCTTGTAGTTTAAGTGGTATTTTATATTTAAAAAGATGCACATTATGATGACCAAATTAAGATTACACAAGTTTTTTTTATCTTTATTCGCTTCATTCCACTCTCTAGCTTCGTTAAAAATAAATTTAATAAACTTGTTTTTTTTTTATACCAAGTTGTAAATACTCATAACTTTAATTTGCTAGAGATCCTATCTTATAAAACTCCAATATTGTAATCATTTTATACACATTTAGCTTCTAAATTTTTCGTAATTTCCAAATGATAGTTTCAAATTACAAATAAATTGAAGTAGAGGGAATTAATATTTAAATTGGTATAATGATGTTAATTTGTAGGTTACATCATTCAAATGTGGTGGCTTTGCGTTGGGTGTATCTACCAACCATGCATTATTCGATGGAATGAGCTTCAAAATCTTCCTAGAAAACCTTGCTTCCCAAGCTTTCCACGACAAACCCATCCCCATCACACCCTGCAACGATCGCCACCTCCTCGCCGCCCGGTCGCCGCCGCAGGTCACCTTCCCCCACCCCGAGCTGCTCAAGCTCAAAACTCCGATCGGCCAGGAAGAAACCCCTCCGGTCTTCGACTGCAAACAAGAGGATCTAGACTTCAAAATCTTCACCCTAACCCCCGACCAAATCAACCTCCTCAAGGCCAAAGCCAAGGCCGACGCCACCGCCGCCGCCTCCGCCGTCAAAATCACCGGCTTCAACGTCGTCGCCGCCCACATCTGGCGGTGCAAGGCCCTCTCCTACGACGCCGAGAACAACCGCGACCGCGAGTCCACCGTGCTCTACGCTGTCGACATCCGGTCGCGGCTGAGGCCGCCGCTGCCAGCGTCCTACTGCGGCAACGCGGTGCTGAGCGCGTACGCGTCGGCGAGGTGCTCGGAGCTGGAGGAGGCGCCGTTCTTCGAGGCGGTGGCGATGGTGTCGGAGGCGGCGGCGAGAATGACCGACGAGTACGCCAGATCCGCCATCGATTGGGGAGAGATCTACAAAGGATTCCCAAACGGTGAGTTTTTGATTTCGTCGTGGTGGAGATTAGGGTTTGATGAAGTGGTGTATCCATGGGGAAAACCTAGGTACAGCTGCCCCCTTGTGCGCCATAGAAAGGATATCATATTGCTATTTCCAGAAGTTGGAGGAGTAAACAGCAATGGAGTCAATGTTCTGGTTGCGTTGCCATTGAAGGAGATGAACAGGTTTGAAACCCTCTTTCATAGCTACTTGACGTGAACTGTGATCGTTGCGGCGCGTGCACATCACGCGCCGCCTGTATGTCGTTGTATTTCAATTCGAACTAAATTATAGTACATTAATACGTGTATGTATGTATGTATGTGTGTTAATTTGTTTGTGCAATACTTGTTTGATGTAAGTTTTGGATTTGTAAAGATCGTATTTGTTTGATTGTTTGGCTTCAGTTATTATTTAGTCTGAGTCAACAAATCCAGCAAAGGCGTGCAAATAATTAAAGTAAATTAATTATGAGTATTGTCAAAATGACTAGTATACGTTGTAATATTTTGTACCATTTACTGAATTTCTAGATGTGTGAGAACTTGGAAGAGTGATCTTGGGCTCAGCCCATGTTTGGGCCCACAGATACAAGCCCACTTCAACTCCACCGTAATTGATGGATCATTCAGAAATTGAATGAGCCTTCCAGTATACTTCTTCTTCTTCTTTTTTAATCTGATTTTTTTAATAAAAAATGCAAAAAATATGTTCACATAATCATCTTTAATTAAAAAGTAAAGGGGTAATTCCGCACAAACTTTCCTCTAAATTGTAATTTTAACATGATTTTTAATATGATTTTCGATATTTCGTGCTTTCGTAACCAACGGATAGATATTGGAGATTTTAGAACTCTCCAACTTTTCAGATATTATGAAGAAAACTCTCAATTGATACTACTACATGTACTAAACAGATATAGATTGGCCAAAAAACACGAATTTATAGAGTTAAAAAGATGTTTGAAATCTATTTAGTTTGTTATGGATGCACGAGATATTGAAAATATGTTAAATTTGCTAATAGCCAAAAATCATATATATTAAATTTGTAATTTTGAAAAAATTGGAAATTTTTACGACAATTACCCTAAAAATATATATCTATTTTCATAATCAACCTTAATTTTAGGATCATAGATGGTAAAATTAACAGCTACATTTTGGTGAGTTACACTCATTTACACCCATTAACCCACTATACCACTTCTTTCTCCTCCACCTCATTATTCCAAATCTATAACCAAATCTTCTTAACTACTACATTCATCATTTTTTTGTTATAACTATAACTAACCCATAATCCACTTATTACTTTCTTTATCTAGGGGCCGCTTGGTATGTTTCAAGGAATGAGAAAATGAACGATAATGATTATAATGAGGAATTGAATAAATATTCTCTTTAAATTTGTGTGGTTTGATTTACTAAAATTCTTTATGAATCAAATCAACTTAATTAGTTTTTTATTTTAGAAAATAGAGTTGTGGAATGAAAGTCATTCCTTAGAAAAACTTGAGGAATCGTGATTCCTTAGTATTAGGATTTGAAACAACTGTAGCAATAATCAAAGGTGTGTGTCAAACACTTTCAATTAATTCTATTTTCATTACTTAGTTGCAAAGTTACCTACCAAGCAGCCTCTTATATTACATTAAATTAAAATTTATTTTAATTTATATTTAACTATTAAAATTTATCACACATATCAAGAAGCCACCTTTAAGCAACTGGCATCATTCATTATTTTATACATTATTTCTTACTTAGCAGGCTAACTTGCAGACGAAGTTTACAGAAAATGGGCGGTGGAAATATCTAAGGGCATGCATTCATTATTTTTTAGTCAAGTCATTTCTAACAAAGCATGAAAATATCTCGATATTCATGCGATATATCCATATTTCGAAAGTTATGATATGAATATGGAGTAAAAAAAAAAATTCAGGATATTTCAGATATATTACAAATATCCATAACGATATCGATATCTGTTGGTTTCAATGTAAAATTGGAAAAAAATAGAAAAATATCGTTGATATATCGCAAAATATTGATATTTATCCAAAAAATCGAGATTTTTTCAAAATTTGTATTTTTAGACTAAAAATAAATTTGATTAAAATTTTATAAATATTTTGTAGCAACAATAGTTGTTTCAAGTGAAATATTTTAAAAAATAATTAGAATAAAGATGATTAATTTGATTTATCATTTAAACATTGCTAATGATCGCAAAAAACCAAATTTTATTTTGAAAATTGAAACGCGTTTGGAACGAAGATGGAAAGGTCAAATGTTGATATAGATCAATCATTTTCTTTGAGTTTCGACCCAATGGATATGAGCATAAATCAAAATGATATATCTCAAGAATCATATACTTTGACACATATGAGAGTTCACAATTTGATTGGAGTATTCAAAACGTATTTCATTATCCACCCTTTCAAATGTCTTATAAAAGTACAACAAAATGATGATTAACTCAACCCACACTATCCAATTTATGGTGAAACCATTTGAAGGGATAGAGCAACGTACCAACAATATATGCATAATTATATTCACAATTACTCAAATGTAATGAGTTGGTACCAATATTGTTTAGAAAAAGATAACATTGCACCTGTTATTTTTGAACCTCATTCATCATCATATTGACACTAGTGATTTGGTTATATCAATCATTTTTTAACAAATGTCAATTTTCGTAACGTTTTTATATGTTTATTGTTTATATATTTGTTGTAAACATATCATTTTGTTTATATTACAAATTAAATATATGCATTTTCGGATGTTATAATAGTTTGTAAAATATTATGTAAAATTTCCAATTTTTTAATAAAACTTCCATCATTTTTTTTTAATTTTTTGCGATATCAATATATTGATAAAATTAAGGTTGCGATACGTATTGGGAATTGTATATTTTTATCATTGGTTATAACCACATTTTATGTGGTGGGTCATGAATGTAAATGCTTTTACAAGAGTTCGTTTTCAAATTTGATTTATATTTAGCTTCATTGGTGTGTTGTAGCATTCAATTGGAAAGGAATAACTTAAATATTATTAATATTGGCTGATGATAAACTTGGAAAGTGTGACGACCCATTGGGAAATTGATAATAGATATATGTATATGCGTCGATTCTTGAGTCCCCACAAAGCAAAAGATCTAAACACCACAAAGCAAAAGATCTAAACAAAAATAGAAATAATGCAGAATCTTTCTTATCTTGTGAGCCACATAGATTCTGTTTATGACACAAAATTTGGCTATAAATACTTGTCTTTCATGCAAAAGGTTAATGTGTCCTAAAATGAGAAGAGACAGAGACAGAGACCCTCTAGTTGTAGTTAGAGACGTCGTGGGTCCATTCACACGCACCATAGCCCTTACAGTCATCTACAATAATAGACAAGTCACCAATGGTTGTGATCTTAGACCTTCCCAAGTAATCAACCATCCAAGGGTCGAGATCGGAGGCGATGATCTTCGTACTTTCTACACTCTGGTAATCTTTATATATATGTATACATGATGTCAAGTCAAGATAGACAGGGGCGATGATCATTTGTTTTTTATGATATTTTTTAATCTTTATATATTTATGTCTGTTTATATTTGTAGATTTATTTGGACAAAAATCCTTATAAATATTTGCAGATAATGGTGGATCCCGATGCCCCCAGTCCCAGCGAACCTAATCTTAGAGAATATCTACACTGGTGAGATATTTCAAGTTTTGTAGAAATAGTAGAATATTAGAAGATATTCAACACTCTTGATTTTTTTTGTGCCACTCACATTTTTATAATCATTTTGATCGATTCAACTTAATACCGATATAAAATATTAACTTGAACAATATTATTTCTCATAATTTTTTTATAAAACAGATATATTTAAAATAAATATTTGGGACTACAAATATGAAAAATTAAAAAGATTTATAGCACGAAAGATTAAAACTTCATTATGTATTATGTAAACTAATAATGTGATTGATTAAGAGGACTTGATAATATCGAGGTTGTCTAACAATAATGAGCCCTCATTAACTCACCCTATTCAAGATAAGTTAGACAGTAGTTAAGATCAAGGATGAAAATATCCGGAAATATCTCTGATATTTTTCCGATATTTTCATTTTTTCACTATTTTTCGATATTTTCGTTTTTTCACATAAAAATAATAAATTTTGTCAAAAATATCGATAAATATCGGTATCAATTTCGATATCGGTAGCTTCATGATACAAATTTTAGGAAAATAGGTGAAATATCGGGGAAATATTGATAAATATCTGTAAAATATCGATAAATATCAGTATCGATTTCGATATCGATGGTTTCATGGTAAATATCGAGGGAAATATTGGAAAAATGTTGATAAATATTTATACCGATATTTCAAAGATATTTTCGTGAAACTAAGATACCTATTTCCATTGAAACCGAAATTTTCATCATTGCCCATACCCCATAAACTACCAAACACACCTGAAATTTTCAAAAATCAAATATATAAAAAAATCATTTTTTGAGTTGTTTTTAATATTTTTGGGATGTAGATAGCTTCAACCATATAATTAAACAAACTATTTTCTTCCTCTCTTTTTTTTTTAAGAATAGTCAACTAACTATTTAAATTTATGTAGGTTGGTGACTGATATTCCAGGGACTACTGGTACAAACTTTGGTTAGTATATTTACAAAAATGCTTATTTAGTAATTTAAATAATGTATTTAGTGATTTTGGGAGAAAATAGGGATTTAAAGACAACCTAAATTCTATTCTAGTTCTAAAAGAAGGCTTTGATCCTATGGGTCGTAATTATTCCCTCATAATTCTTTTTTTGAGTAACTTTGTGTTTAACTAAAAAAAAGGAATTTGATGAGTTTGGATTTCTTTTTATGCTTGACATTTGCAGATATATTCTTGATGTAGACATGATATCGCAATTCCCAATACTAAAATGAAAAATCCAAATATTTAGTATTTTTATAATTACTAATAATTGTAGGTCAAGAGATTGTGTGTTATGAGAGTCCACGACCTTCGATGGGGATTCACCGTTTCATCTTTGTATTATTTCGTCAATTAGATCGTCAAACAGTAGATGCTCCAGGGTGGCGCCAGAATTTTGATACTCAAGACTTTGCTGAGCTCTACAATCTTGGCTCTCCCGTCGGTGTTGTATATTTTAATTGTCAAAGAGAAAGTGGTACGGGTGGAAGAAGAGGACCATAAACATAATAATATATAGTTGAAAGTTTTTTACTAGAATTAAATTATCTATATGTTTATTTTAATCTAATGTACGATACTTAGTTAAATAATAAATAGTCCAATAAAACCATGATACAATATAAAGTTAATTTCTGCTTCTTTAAAATTCAAATTTCATATGATTTTGCTTTTCTACTTTCTAAAATCTCATCGTATCTTCTCTCCTTTTTTTTTTTTAAGAAATATTTTTCACACTTATAAACCTAAAATCATCTCATATGTGGTAGGTACTTTCGTTATACAACCAACACAAAGTGATAAATATATATATATATATATATCATTTATTTATATTGGTATTATATATTTTAGGAATGCATTAATGTATATGTATGTTTGGATGGATACATTATATTTTTATTGGCAAAAACTCGTCCATTAGTTGTATGGATCTAAATTCATGTAACTGGATCAACTCGGATACGTGCATCTTTTTTTTTTTATAAATGTGTTGACTTTTATGTTATATTAGTATGATCTTTACATGTACAAATATCATAACTTTTATATAATTCTGTAATTTCAAAAAAAAAAACCATTTCAGGCAATTCTGTAATTCGATTTCCTTTGTATTATATTAGCTTGATCTTTATATTATATTAGTATGATCTTTATGTACAGATATCATAATTTTTATGTAATTACCTTTACATTATATTACATTTTTTAGTTATGTTAATTATACATTTTAGTTATCTAGTCATACCTTTTAGTTATCTAAGTTGTACCTTTATATATTATTTATGGGTGTAACTATGTTGATATAAATATATAAATAATATCACATAAAGATATATATTTATAAATTGTGCTGAAATTCTTCTTTTTTTGAAGTTAAAGTATTATATAAAAGTCAAGATATTTGTACATAAATGCATATTAATATAATATAAAAGTCCCACTAATATAATATAAATGTAACATATGAATAAAAAAAATATAAAAAAGAAATGCACGGATCAACTCGAATCTACCCAATTGCAATGTGCACCAATTACATAGGAGACCAACTCTTTTTTATTTTATGATAGACATCTAATGTTTTGAGACACTGAATTAAAATACAATTAGTCCTAATATACTTGATTAAATCTTAATCAGTTTGAGTAGAATTCTTATGAGAGATTGTATCATATATTTAATTAATGAGACGAGTTAGCTCAAATTAATCCATATATTAGTGTGTGGAAATGAGTTTGACTTGTAGGTAACGGAACACTGACTTACAGTGTTAAATCCGTGAGATCGACTTATATGGTTCAATGCGTTTAAATTTGTATCAATAACAAAATGAGTAGGTCTCCTGTACAACTCGTGCATGGATTTTAGATCCATGCACTCGGGTCGGGTCGGGCCAGATCCGAATCCGTGTATTTTTTTTTTTTTTTTGTCCTGACTTTATGTTATGTTAGTCATATTTTTATATTATATTAGTCATACCCTTATGTCTAAATTTCATACCCTTAATGCAATACTTTAACTTAAAAAAAAAATCGTTGGCCTTCATACTATGTTAACCATACATCTATATTATATTAGTTATACATTTATTTACAAGTATCATATCTTTATGTAATATTTTAACCCTAAACTCTAAACCCTAATTTCGGCACAAGTTTTACGTGTTTACCTTTATGTAATATCACTCATACATTTATGTGATATTATTTATACCTTTATATCAACAAAAACATACATTTATGTAATAATAAATGTACAACTAACATAACTAAAAGGTATGACTAACATAACTAAATGTATGTCTAATATAACTAAAATGTATGAAAAGTATTAATAGCTGTTGAAAATATGTTAAGGTACATGTAAAAATCTAAAATATATGACTAACATAATATAAATGTATGTTTAATACTACATAAAGATATGACATATGTGATTGAATCTACGCGAATTTATGCCCGACCTTGGGGCGCGTGCGGACGCGTGACCGCACATGGAAAATGAGTACACTGTTTCAGAACTGTGTAACGGGAGTATAAATTAAAGTTTTTGACTAACAAAATAGATACCTGCCTTTAAAAAATGAATATCTTATTCTTTTTTTCGAATTGGCAACTTTGGTCATTGCTAATTGGCCAGGAGAAAAGGAAGAACACGTGGTAAAATAAGATTCTTTAAGCAACTTTGTTCCAATATCCAATTGGCTATAATCTAAATGAAAGAGCCAACTGCGATAAAGTTTTTTTTTTTTTTTTTGTTTCAAAGGTTTGTTGTTTTCATTGTCCATGGATCAACACATTTCAGTATACAAATATACATAATTAATTATACAGATATTATCAATATATAGTAATAATAACAATAATATTAAAATACTGTGTAAAATGGACAAGCCCAATTCAATCTTATTTATCAATTCACATTAATTGAAATAGGTCTAAATAATAATAATAATAATAATAATAATAATGAGGATAATAATGTTAAGAATAGTGATAATAGTGAGTGAATTACTTATTGGTCAATTTCTCCCATGCCTTTTTGATTTGGACCCCAGCATGCGCATCTTCCTATCTTTACATAGTACTTTTTTTGGCACCACTATTAGATTTTTGTTTTTTGCTATTTAAATCAAGGGAAAAATAAAAAATTAAAAAAGTTATGATTTATTGAGTAATTGAGATAAAAATGAATCACAATTTGAAATAAAGATTTTGTTTTAACTGTTTAACATAAGAATTTAAGTATTATATATCATGTAGGAGTTGCAAAGGAGGATTGTCAAGTTATCTTTAATCGATTCATACAAAGGAATATTTTTTAGTATAAAGTATAAACCTTTTAACTTCACTGTGAAATGCAATTTGTCGGCAAGGAAATGCAAAAATCATTAACAACTTATTTCCATTTCCATTTCATTTTCATCAATTTTTATTGTATTGTTGAGGATGTGTCAAGGCATTTTGTTGTTATCAAAACACATATAAACTATTGAAATTATCTAACGGTTTACTGAAATGTAAAAAACACTTAAAGTCGAGTTTGAATTTAAAATATTATATAGATATTAAGAACAATCTTAACTAAATCATGGTGTGATTCAAACGTTAAGAATATAAATTTATAATTTAAAATATATTAAGACTGATCTCAAACTAAATCTCTACAAACATATATCTATCAAAGTAAAATGTGAGTTAAGAGTAACAAAAAGAGAGTAGCGTTTGTGTGCACCAAGTGCATGTGTCATGATCCATGCAACTGGGCGCACGTGGGTCGGATCGGGTCCGACCCGAATCCGCGCCCAGGTTTTATTTATTTTTTTATTTATGTCATAACCTTTATGTTTACCGAATATAACATTTATGTAAAGATAACATAATCTTTAAGTGAATAACTTAGACTTTTCAACATAAAAATTCATGTAATATAGTTGAAACATTTATGTTATGATAATTTAACCTTTATGTTATATTAATATATAACATTTATGTACAGATATCATAATCTTTAAGTAAAATTACTTATATTTTTTTCAATATAAATAACATAATTAAAAGTTATGTAACCTTTATGTTATATGAGTCTAACATTTATGTTAATTTAGTATGACCTTTATGTACATATATCATAACATTTAAGTAAAATTAATTAGACTTTTTTCAGTATAAATAACATAAAAGTTATGTAACCTTTATGTTATATTAATATAATCTTTATGTACAGATTTCAGAACCTTTAAGTAGTATTACTTAGATTTTTTTTTCCACTATAAATAACACAAAATGTTATGCAAACAGAACTAAAAAGTTAGATTCGCTAAACTAAAAGGTTAGGTCAATATAATTGTGAAACCAGAGTTTGGACGCGTGTGTGGGCGTAGGGCGCATGAAATACACCCCCGAATCGGGTCAATCCGGTTACAAGAATTTAGGATCCGTGCATCAGGTGTACAGAAACATTTGTGAAAAAAAAAAACGTAAATAGGAAAAGTTTGACCATTCAAATAGGTTTTTTATCGACTTTTGTCGTATGAATTTGTCAATCGAATAATTAATTTTTAATGTCGATTACGAGACATAATTCCAATGCCAAGTATTAATACTGTATTTTCTAATATATCTTTTAATTAGTTATGGAAAAAACCCGAATATTTTATGAATATTTTGTGGATCTGGTTTAGAAGCTGGTCACTAAAATATGGGCCTAAATAAAAAGGCTTTCTGTTAAGTTACCCAAATGTGGGCTTTATTTATCGACCAATGGGCCATTTTAATTGTAGGATTAGGTACTGTTATATAAAGTGTGATTCTATACCAGCCAAAAAAATTCTTAATAAATTCACTTTTACCCTGAAACTTCATTAGGGTATTTATATAGCCTCATAGTCTTTTTATTTCCTCTCTTGATTTTTTCTTTTCTCTATACAACTATTATAGTCAATTAGATTTCAACCCTATTATTCAAAAATTCATCTGAAGTATATTTGAAACTTTATAAGGTAAAACACATTATATTTCATTTAATTTTAGTATTCTTTTGATAAATATGACTCTTTAATTTTGGATTTACGAGTTTCATAAATTTTTTTGTGTAGAAAATTGTTTCTAATATACCGATCTTCAAATCCATATGAATCATAATCGTTGTACATTTCCATATATCTTGCAATAATCTTATTAATATAATTTGGGAATCTTATAATTATAAGTAGTATTTGTGTGAATCAGGTGCTCAGATCATGATCCATGCAACTGGACGCACACGGGTCGGGTCAGACACGAATCAGCGCCTAGTTTATTATTATTTTTTTTATGTCATAACCTTTATGTTATATGAGTATAATATTTATGTACAGATATCATAAACTTTAAGTAACATTACTTAAACTTTTTTCAGTATAAATATTCATATAGTATGACTTAACCTTTATGTTATATTAGTCTGACCTTTATGTACAAATATCATAACATTTGTGTACTTAAATGTTTAAAAGGTATTACAAGTCTAAAATATATATTAAAATGTCAAACTAGTAGAAACATAAAGGTTATGTGAACATAACTAAAATGTTAGGTTCGTCAAACTAAAAGGTTATGCGAACATAACTGCAAAATTAGGATTTGGGCGCGAATTCAGGACGCATGGACAAATGAAGTATGCGTGGGGTGCGTGAAATACACTCCCGAATCGGGATCGATCAAGTTGCACGGATCTAGGATCCGTGCACCTGGTGCACATAAATAATTGTGTATAATTATCTTAATATCTTTATCAAAAGGCCATGCATATTTCAAAATATTTCAATTATTAATTAAAAACAAGTTATTATACATTGTAATTGTTACCTAACATACAGAGCATCTGATTCGGATAAATTATTACTATACGAATTTATACTTTCAGTAAAAATACAGTTGTAGGAATACATAATTTCGGATAAATTGTTGTTGTATAAATTTTTACTTATGTATAATTAAAATTGATTTGATATTATAACTTGGATAAACTATATATTATCGTGAGTAGACGGATTAGTTGTCAAGAATGTTTTATTCGTTTATATTTATAAAGAATGCCTCATGATTGTGTAAGGAATAAAAGAAAATACGGTAACCGCGGTGTAAAGAAAAAAAAAAAAGAGATTGGGCGATACACAATAACTAGAGATTTAAAGGTGGAAATAAGATTTTATTTTAATAGTAACTATATTGAGAAATTTTGTGGTTATGTATAGAATTATCCTTAAATAAACTATGGTCCAAATTTAGGTTAAAATATTACTGAATTAAAAAGAACTACCTTAGTATTAATTGAATCAACAATAAAATCAATTTAATTAGTTTGATTTTTTATATTTTAATTAATCAAATTGAGTCTAAAATTTATTTAATTAAAATTACAAATCACTTTAACATTTTGGACATGACTAACATCTTTCATTCAAAATTTATACATAGGAACTTATAATTGATTGACATATAAATGTAATTTCGTGGCATGGAATCCCGTTACTTTCAATCGAATTCATTTTAATAAGCTAAAATAAAATTTGTGAACAATCCGTAACTAAATTCGTCAAATGGTCTAGTAAAATCTTATTTAAATTATAAAGTTACATACATTTAAGAACGATTTTTATCTTTCTAAAAAGGACTATTAATTATTTTATAGAATAAGAAAATGATGTAAATTTGAAAAATGGCGGACAACAAAAAATAGTTAAAATTTAGGCGCCAAACAAAGAAAAGTTCCGCCAAGAATTTATCTGAGTGGCGGGAATTAAATTGATATAAGCAATAGCAAAAAAAATTCACCGGAAAATTGAATCGTCGCCAGAAATTATTTGTTGGGACAGTGAAAAAGAGCAAAGAAATATACTGAATTTCTACAGCTTCATTCTTATTTGATTTGAGTTTTGTTTTGAATCGTAGTAGGCTGATTCACAGTAAATTTCTTCTTCAAGTTTCTCAAAAAAAGACAAACCCTCATTTTTTTCTTGCTCAATTCGTCCTTTTCAGGCCTCACTTTCCCTGCAATTATTGATTTGCGCAGTTTTATGTAGTTTTGCTCAACTTTTTTTGTTCGGCAAAATCGCATTGTTTTAGTCGGATTTCTGTGTTATTTTTGGCTAGATCTGTCTGATTTTTTTTTGCAAAGAGATTAAATCGCTCATTAGTCAATGGGAGAAGTTGAGCCGATGAAAATTGACGGAGCAGATGAAAGGTCGCCAAAACCAGATGGCTCAGATCAGAAGAAGAAGAAGCAGCTGAAGAGAAAAAGATTGGAGCCAAGTTTATTCACAGGAAGCCCAGATGAAAAAAATTCGAAAATCAATGCATTTCGGAATGAAATTAACAGTCTTGTTAAATTTTGTAAAGATTTAACCATGGGATACAAAGGGGCATTGTTGGAAAATGTGGAAAATATTGGGTATTCTTCTGCTTCTCTGAATAGTTTGATTGCATGTTTAATGGAAGAGAGCGATATTC
The DNA here is from genome assembly GCA_954870855.1 of Scutellaria minor. NCBI lineage: Eukaryota > Viridiplantae > Streptophyta > Magnoliopsida > Lamiales > Lamiaceae > Scutellaria > Scutellaria minor. The sequence goes on from OX940728.1 coordinate 284,715, forward strand.
CTTTGTCAAAGCTTGTGGATGACATTTTTGAGAAAGTCAAGGACAGAACTGGAAATGGTGAGAGTGTTACTAGGGCTAGTGTGAAAAGTGCAGTGCTTATGATTGGGCAGAGATCATGTTATGGTATAGCTAGTGTAGATGCTGATCTTTTGGAGGATGATGCAGAGTGTGCTCTTTGGTGTTGGGAGGTACAATCATAAATTGTCTAGCTTTGTTTGGGCTGTATTATGTGCTATTCCATGTGTATTTGCCTGTGTAACTTGTTTATTGGATTGAGTAGTTTCTAAATTAAATTGTGCTATTTGGCATGTGGATTTACATTGGATGATTGCTTTCACATATTAAAATTTTGCAATTTATGGGTTCATTTGATGATTCTTGATTTCAGTATTAATATGTTACAAGTGTATTGGATGGATTGACTTTGGTTTTGGAGTGGTGATGAACCTTGTTGAAAATAATTGGCCTATGATGTAATAATCTCTTGATAATTGAGGAAGAATGTAGAGGCAAGAGAGTTGAAATTGATGCATTTTTTGCTTGATGGAATTCTATTTGTATCAACAGAATGTGCTGGTTAAATGTTTTTATCCTTTAAAATCATATTGTACATGTTTATGCGCTCATTTGTTGTTTGGATTTAGTTGTTGATCCCTTGGGATCAATTTTAAATGGCATGTACTGTTTTCAATTGCACAGTTTTATTTATCTATTTGCATACCATTCCATGTCATGCCGTTACACCATGGTTTTTAGAGGCTAGAGGCGCACAGAGGCACAAGGGGTGCCTGGGCGCCTGAGGCGCGCGGCGTAAAAAACAGAAAAATAGTTAAAAAATACAAATATGAAGAAAACATCACAAAAACTAAAAGTTATAACAACGCACTTAAAGTTCAAACTCCAACACACTAAGTTCATCATCATCATCTAACAACTTGAAGAGGCTCTGTTTTGTTTCCCTCTTCCTTTTTTTTTTCTTTGATACTTTAACTTCTCAAAGCTCTAGTTGCCTAAATGTGTTTGTCATATATATATGGTTAAATATTACCATTGGAACTTGGAAGAGAGCTGAAAAGAAAAAATGTGTTTGCTTCTGTAAAAAATACTAAAAAAGATTGAATGAGAGGCGCATAGGTAGAGGGGCCAAAGGCGCAAAAAGCGCGCGCCTCCTTAACAGTGCCGGCCTCACCCATCCAGAGGCGCAAAGCCGCCTGAGTCGCGCCTCTAATTACACCTTATAATCCCTTTGTATTACCTGAGTTCTTTGATGTGATATTTGTTATTTTTTAACTGGTGTTGTGTTTCTTCTTTCCTTTTGGATGAGGGTAGTCTGTTCTTAGCACATATCCTTTTCTATTGTAGACAAGAGACTTGAAATTGATGCCAAAATCACTGCGTGTGCCTCTGAAAGTTCGTCGAACTTGCCGGAAAAAGATAAATGAAAGGATTACAGCCGTTTCGGGTAACTATCCCTATAAGTTCCAATGTTTCCCTTGGAACAATATCTTTTTGATGTGGCTTTTTAGCAGGTTCCTTTGAAGTTTGCTTGTTATAACTTGTTCATATTGATTTATGCTAGCAATGATTAGTGCTCTTGAAAAGTCAGAGGACCATCCAAACAGCTTGCAAGATTTGATGAAAACTTCAGAAAAGCTTGGTAAAGTTCTTAATGAAGCAGATATCCGGTTGTTGATGGAGAACATGTCACAAAAAAGCGGTGCAGAAATGTATGTGTTAAGTGTGTTATTCAAGCATTAATTTTTTGAACCTTTGGCTGATCAATATTTTGATTGTGCAGTGCTGAGAAAGAGGCAAAGAAAGAAGAAAAACAGTTAATCAAGCAAATGGAGAAAAACAAACGAGAAATGGAGAAAGCAAAAAAGAGAATGGATAGGGAACTCCAGAAAGAAATGTTGCAAAGTGTAAGCATAATTGAAAATATTTTTCTGTTTGAATTTGATTGACCGAATTGCAGATTCTATGTCAATGTAGATTAATAAGGAGACAATGTGAACTAAAAATTCATCTTTTGAGTCCCTAGATGTTTTAGAACTGTAGCTCATTGACTCATTTTTTTGTATAGATTCAATTTATTTCTGTTTCATTATCCTTTACTGAATTAACCACCACTTGCAGGAAAAAGAGCTGAAGCGATTGCACGAAGAGGCACTGAAGGAGGAGAGGCGCCGTGAGAAAGAAGAAAATGATCTGCAGAAACAGCTCAGAAGACAGCAAGAGGAAGCAGAGAAAGATCAGAAACGCAAGGCAAAGGAAGAAGCTGAATTGAAGAAGCAACTTGCTCTCCAGAAACAAGCATCACTCATGGAGCAGTTTCTTAAAAGGAAGCAAATTTCTTCTCAACACGACAGTTCTTTGAATAAAGCAACACCACCTGTGCCGCCTTCCAACATGGCAGAGAGAAAGTCCGAAACAATTACTGCAGCCATGGACTCAGTTCTTGGCCAAAATGTTGGAATTGAGGCAGAAGCTCTTTGGAAGTAGGGTTCATCTACCTTCCCGTACTTTGTATTGATCTAAATGTACTGTTGGTGTATCAAAGTGTGAGCTTATGATTTTGGTTACATTTTGCAGATCACACTTAAATTCATGGCAGAGAGAACGTTTGATTTGTTCAAAGAAGAAGGTCCACTGGGGACTCCGTCAGAAGCCTAAGACAGAGCTGGTCAAGGAACTCAAGCTTACTGCTAATAGTGAAATGACTTGTGATGAGGACCCTGTTGAAGAAAAGCAAGCGGACGGATTGGTCGACTCCAATATTGATGGAAGAGTTTCTGAGATAAACATAGATAGGTCCCTTCCCAATAGCCAGAAGCTAACAGAGTGTATGCAGCTGTTGCAGTTTGATAAGAGCCATAGGCCTGCTTTCTTTGGTGTTTGGCCCAAGAAAAGGCAAGTCTGCTTTTGCATTCACTTTTAAGCCCATTTAAATAGCAGTTCTTGGTTACAAGATTCGTTATCAAACTGCAACTATTAGCTCTATGCTAGATGCTTCTAGCTACCTGCGTTTTTTCTTTTGCCATGTAAAAGTAATCATGCATGTTCCTGCGGTTGAGCATGTATTTGACATGCACACCATAGTTTGCTGTGAATGTATCCCCTCTGATGACATGTGTTCCTATTTCTCCAGTCAAGTTGTTAAAGCACATAATCCTTTTGCAAGGGATCCAGAAGTAGACTACGAGATTGACAGCGATGAGGAGTGGGAAGAGGTACAATGACTATGTAAATACAAATGTACAATTATTCTCATTAAGACACACACAACTGAAGTTTTTCATTGAGCAGGAGGAACCTGGTGAAAGCCTCTCAGATTGTGATAAGGATGATGAAGATGAAATCATCGCGGAGCAACCAAAGGTTGATGATGAAGATGAAAGTGAAGATGGATTTTTCGTTCCAGATGGATATCTCTCAGAAAATGAGGTACTTTAACCAATTATTTCTCTATTTTCTAATTGCATTCGACTCTGGAATATTTCCCCTTCATAATCTTTGTGCAATGCAGGGAGTAGAAGCTGATGAAATGGAATGTGATGAGTTAGTCGAGGAAGTGAGAAACTCACCAGACTCAGAAAAGCAAGTACCCCTTAGCGAAGAATTCTGCACTCTTTTCCGTAGACACAAGTATTTGAATAATGTGACAGAGCATGCACTCAAGAAGAACCAGCCCTTGATCATATTAAATCTTATGCATGAAAAGACCACAGTGTTACCAGCCGAAGAGCTAACTGGTACAGAGAAGCTCGAAAAGATGTGCTTACAGACACTTTCTATTCGTCCCTTCCCTGATTTCCCAAGCACAGAAATCTCAATTCATAATGATGAAGTAGATGATGACTCAACGTCTCCTGCAATTGCTGCTATACCCGACTCAGACTTACCTCAGATTGTAAGCCATTCAATTCATCACTGATTAAATTTCATGGAGCTCTTGTTTACTTTGCAAAGTTACATATTAACTCGTTTGTACAGATATCCATCATTCATTCGTGTCCACATGGCATTGTAAAGATTGTGGAGTCTCTGCACAATACGTTTCCTACTATTTCAAAGTCCCAGTTAAAAAACAAAGTGCGCGAAATATCAGATTTCTCTGATAACCGTTGGCAGGTCATTGCAGTTTTGTTTGATTTTTCCAAGTATTTTTTGTTGAGATAATGATCTAATCTGCTAAGCATACTGATGATTCAGGTCAAGAAAGAGATCCTGAGCAAGCTTGGTCTCTCTATATCACCAGGTATTGAGTCATTTCACTTTGCCTAAAATCTTGTAATTAACCTTTTCAATTCACTTACAAGAAAACACCCTTTGTCTTTTTGCAGAAAATAAGTGTACAAAAACTAAGAGCATTGCCTCATTCTTCACAAAAAGATGCTTGCCTCCATCTGGCAAGACGACTATGAACTTGAGTGAAACGTCTTCCATGAAACGCGCAGACATCATCGTTCCACATGAGGATTGTCCAAACGAGCAACGATGATTTTTGAAGATTGAATATTGCATTTGTAATTAGGTTTTGGTAGTTTTGCAGTGTGTTCTCTCTGCTATACCATGTTAGTGCAGGTTTGGATGAGAGCATAATAAGGATTTTGTTATAACTAAGTTTGAATTTTATTAAACACGTTTTTTTGTTTTGGATGGATTTAATGTTTTTGTATAATTATTCGATTATTTACCAAAAAAAGGAAATAATCAAGAATGCGAAGTTGTCAAGGTACAACCCACAATTAGGTATTCTATCATTTTTTGTCCTTTTCTAGGAACGTTGTCTAATTTTAGTTCTGTTGTTTTCCGATCATCAATTTTAGTCCTCTTAAATCTCCGGCTGTTCAATTTTAGTTCGATTGTCTAATTTTGGTCTTCCTAACTTGATTTTCCGGTTAGCTCCATCAGTGTCTGAAAATATAAGCTACATCGGCATAATATCATCAACTGGTTGAAATTGGGGGCGAGTGTTGTTACTCGTTCGGAACTGACCGGAAAATTGAGTTAGGAGGATTAAAATTGGGCAATTGGACTAAAATTGGACAACCGGAGATTTTCAAGAGGACTAAAATTGATGATCGGAAAATAAGAGGACTAAAATTAGACAACATCCCTAAGGAAGGACGAAAAATGAATTTTGTCCATCATCAAAATTAATTTAAATGATTAATTAAAATTAATATTCAAAAATAGGAAATAGGACAGAGAAATGAAGGTGGACACGTCATGATATTGATGAACAGTCCTAAATTAGCAAACAACATAAGAATCATCGCCCTCTATAGATCGGTGGCAACCATTGGCATTTAATTTTTTTTTTGTCCTTTTTATTTAATTTCCCCTTATTTTAATGCGTTTCGCTCTCTCCACCCTTCACTTTGACCCTTCTCTTTCTCTGGTTCTCTCTGCTTCACTCTCTCTCAGCTCATATATTTTGAATAAGCTTCTTCAATCAGTTAATCAAATCACAGTTTTATTGTTTTTGTGAGCAAGTATTGAGAAGAAATGGCACTTAAGCTCAGCGTTACGCCCTACAAGATGCCTTCGTTTCCTGGTTATCAGCCCAGATCTCACAGGGTTTCCATGGCTTCCACTATTCATCTGTAAGCTCGCCTTATTTTTATCCAATTTTTCTCTGCTTTTTTTATTTTGATTTAATGACTGGTTTAATTGGTATGTGAGATCAACCTCTCTCCATCTCAATGGGCGAAGAACGATATTTGATTTTTACTTGTTTGTGGATTATTGATCTGGATTTGTGGTAATCATTTGAATTTCTGGAATTCAATTCATCCTATTTGTGGTTTTCCAATTTCTGTTGAAGAATTTATACTCATTTTGAATTGCTTATTATCTTCTTCATTCTAATTGCTGAATTGCCTATAATCGATGCGTGCACGCTTTTTCACATATTGCTTCCGCTTTTCAAAAAATATCTTTTAGCTGATTTCTTTTCTTCTTAATTATATATTTGTATATTTATATTTAGCAATTATCTCTCTTTTTTTTTTTTTTTCTTTTTTAATTTCTTTAGGAAAGGTGATTGTGTTATGCATGTGTGATCGTATGGTTGTCTTTTTTTGACTTGCTAGCAAATAAGATGCTCCTTTAAGATCTTAGCCACGCGTGGATTACTTTTATATTAGAGTTCATTTGTTTGAAAGTTATTTATTACTGTTTCTTAGCTTTTGATGAGCTGTCTTGATAGACTCTAACTCTTGTTATCTCTTATAATTAATATCTATTTTTCTTTAAATTATTCATATGCCACTGTTTGGTCGGCAGTGTTGACAGTTTTCTTTCAGCTCAACTTATAAATATTGATTATTGAGGGAGAATTGTGTGTGTTTGTGTCCACACTCACGTGAGTGAGTGAGTGAGTGCCTTTTAATTGTTTTGTCTCGATTAATGTTGTTTTCATCTTCATCTGTTTAGTTGATAAAAACTAGGTGGAATAGGTGAAGTAGTCATGGGTTTCTCCACTTATCTATTTTTAGACTTAAATGTTCGGTTGGAAACGTTGTATCTGAATTATCTTCCTAGTTTCAGCCATAGTCACCTATATTCTTGACTTCTTTTTGTTTGTTTTGGCTATACTTTGTCCTCTTTGTTCCTTCACTTGAATACTAATCTGGTCCTTTTATTTTAAAATATTAATAAATTCCCACCAACTTTGCTTTGGTTGTTATTACAATTCTTCTTTGTCTCATCTCTTAAATTCTCAGAAGAGAAAAAGATCGGAGAATATAGAGGACCGTAATTCCAATATAGGTGAAAATTAGGCAGAGCATCATTTCTTGTAATTTGCAAGACTGGTTCTCCAAATGTTGATTGTCTATGACTTTTCTTGGTTTTTGGTTTGACTTTCTTACAAATCTAAAGTGGTTGAGGGTAATGCATTTTGAGAATCGCCAATAATTTGATGATCTCTATGTTATGAGTTGGTGTTTAAGTTGTTCCGTTGAGAAAATATTTGATTGTGCTGTATAGACAAGTTGATTACATTGTACTACAAAGGCGTTCTGATACGATTTTTAAGTTAGCTTTATGTATCTCTTCTACAGTAAATAACTTTGAAAAACGTAAACCATCTTAATTTACTGCTATTGAAAGATCATCAGCTATAAAAGTTTTCTTCTACTTCTGTGATCCGTTTAACAACCAATCACATAGGGCATAGAATGGAAGAATTCAATAATGAATCTGCATAACAAATTGAAGGAACCTTGAATTATTGTTTCAATTATATTTCGATTTTCTATCTTTTACGACTAAATGTTTAGATTCCTCGTTTGGTTGCATTCAGAGGTGCTGAAAAGGTTAAAAAGCCATTTGCTCCCCCACGAGAAGTTGTTACTCAAGTGACCCTTCCTCTGCCACCAGAAAAGCTTGAGATCTTTACTTCGTTGCACGGTTGGGCTGAAGAAAACATCCTCACTCTCCTAAAGCCAGTCGAGAAATGTTGGCAGCCTGCTGAGTTTCTTCCGGAAGCATCTTCAGAGGGCTTCGATGAACAGGTCAGAGAAATCAGGAAACGAGCCAAGGGACTTCCTGATGACTATTTTGTTGTGTTGGTCGGAGATATGATTACAGAGGAAGCTCTTCCGACTTATCAGACAATGCTCAACACCCTTGATGGAGTCCGAGACGAGACAGGTGCTAGCCAAACTCCTTGGGCTATTTGGACTAGGGCATGGACTGCTGAAGAGAATCGACACGGTGACCTTCTCAACAAGTACCTTTACCTCTCTGGACGTGTTGACATGAAGCAAATCGAGAAAACAATACAATACCTTATTGGTTCTGGAATGGTAAGATTCGCCGTTCACATTCTTATTACTTCTCCTCACACAAGTGGGATTTAGAGTTAACTGTCATTTACGTGTTTCTTTCTAACCAACAGGATCCACGCACAGATAACAACCCCTACCTTGGATTCATCTACACCTCATTCCAAGAAAGGGCGACTTTCATTTCTCATGGAAACACAGCTCGTCTCGCCAAGGAAAACGGGGACTTGAAACTGGCTCAAATCTGTGGAATCATAGCTGCGGATGAGAAACGCCACGAAACAGCCTACACAAAAATAGTTGAAAAGCTATTCGAGATCGACCCTGATGGCACAGTTCTGGCTCTTGCTGACATGATGAGGAAGAAAATATCGATGCCAGCTCACCTGATGTACGATGGGAGAGATGACAATCTGTTCGAACACTTCTCGTCAGTTGCACAGAGGCTCGGAGTTTACACTGCTAAGGACTATGCTGATATCTTGGAGTTTCTAGTAGCCAGGTGGGAGGTGGAGAAAATGACGGGGCTTTCAGGCGAGGGGCGTAAAGCCCAGGAGTACGTCTGTAGTTTGCCTCCGAGGATTAGAAGGTTGGAAGAGAGAGCTCAAGCACGGGTGAAGCAAGGATCGCCTGTTCCTTTCAGCTGGATCTATGATAGACAAGTGCCGATTTGAACATTGTATTGAAGCTCGATCAGGTATCCTCGTTCGTACTCCCTGGAAACGATCAGTCGTAGGTATCGTTGGTCTCCACCATGGTTGGAGCTGAAGAAGAAATCCAGTATAATGTGTTTTCTTTTCCTGTTTTTGTTTGAAGAAGTTGTTCCTATGTACTAAATGTAGATACACTTTTTTGTTTTGCCGATGATCGTCGTTGCTCGATTTCGGAACTGAAAAAGACAATCTTTTTAGTTATCATACTACTACTGGTTTTTTTTTTTTTTGCCCTTTTTCTATAAATATTTTGTTTGAAGAAGTTGTAATGAATATTTTATGTTCTTGGTTTAGATATTGAATACGGGATTCCTACGCCCCAAAATATATCTTGTTTTAGCTAAAAAAATTGTTCCAAACTAAATGATATTATAGGATTAAGAAGACATATTTTACATATAATTTAGGAATCCCCAAAATATATGTTGTTTTAGCTAAAAAAATTTGTTTATAAAAAACGTATAGGATTTACAAGACATATTTTACATATAATTTATAAAAAACGTATAGGATTTACAAGACATATAATTTATCAAAAACACTCTTATTTACATTCTTATCAAATTAAAGGTTTACACTCTTATCAAATTAAATGAGTTATGGAGGGTGGATGGAGAAAAAAATTCTCACATTAATTAGTGATTAAAGAAATTATTTTTCGAGGAAAATTTACGAATTTGAGAAACTTTTTTAAAAATGGTTTTTGTTTTATTTATTGTTAAAAGTTGAACTTATGTGTCTGGGAAAAAAAAAACCCGTCCATGGCTCATAAACGAAATTTCAACCAAAAATGAGAAAATAAAATCAAATAATGGATCGATAAATCAATTTAATTTGATAATACACAGCGATAACGCTCCATCGCTTGATGAATTCACACATTACATTACAACACAAAACAAAATAAATTGCTTGAAAACACAAATAAATAAATAAATCCAATATTCCTCGTCAAAGTAGAAAAACCCATTATAGTCTTTTCAGACCTGAAACGGCCAAGGCCAGGTTTTCAAATCCTCCTCGTCTTGAACTTTGCCGCTTCTCACTCCATATGAATTTCCATTGTTGCCCCTCTCGATATAGGCATAATAATTCAAGAAGAACGCCAATGTGAGCACCACCCACTCCAAGCAGAAGATCAGAACACACAATCCTCCGGCGAGTTTCAGTATCACGACACCGTCGTCTTCTCTCACGTACGACTTGAGGTGGCCGAGGAAATCCGATGGCCGTGTGAAGATCAGCACGGAGACGGAGCCCTGGAAGATGGCGGTGAGGACGGTGGCCACCATGTGCGCGCCGTAGAACTTTCCGGCAGAAGTTGAGGTTCGTGCGGCGGCGGCGCATCCGGAGATCGCGCCGGCGATGGTGAGGATCTGGAGGAGGATAAAGAGGAAGCCAATGAGAGAGGGGAAGAGGCGGAGAGAGAGAGTTAGGAAGATGCAGCTGGAGGCGCCGCCGAGGAGTATGTAGTTGCTGAGGAGGAACACTTTGTGTGTGCGGGGGTGGGAGCATTCGCCGGCAGAGGTGGTGGCGATTGATAACCCCATTTATGCTTGCAGTGGTAAAATTGATTGATTCAGGTGATGATAGAATTGGGGCTTTGAGAGAGAGAGAGAGAGAGAGAGGCGCTGTGATGGAGATGTGAGAGAGGAGGTGATGTATATATACATATATACACAAGAGTGGGTTGCAACGGTCATGTTGAAGAAAAAATATGACCGTTTGATTTAATGAAAGAAAGTGCAACGGATAGTTGGATATCATTGCCTACATTTTTTAATATTGTTTCTTAGTTATTTTATTTGTTACTTTTTATAAAATTAGTTTAATAAAAAAAATAGTTTAATAAATTAATGCAATATTGGAGAATCTAATTATTCCTTTTTTTTTTTTTACTTTTCTTTATTTAGAGATATAATTTAACTTTTAACTTTTAACTTTTTTATTTTAAAAATAGTTTTAAAAAAGCTTGTGATACTAAAACAAGATTGTTTCATATGATTGTGAATAATATATATATATATATATATATATATATTTTGAGTATGGGATTTAAATTATTTAATGTACATTTTAAAGTGCACTGCTTCTAAGTTTCCATTGAATGACAATACGGACCACTTAGAAAAGCCCAATAAACTTTACAGTAGCCCATTTATGCCCACGGAGCTAATAAGAGGCCCTCTTCGATTAATAGATTTCGGGCCTTAGAGCCCAATGGAAGAAAAAGTCCATTCCCTTTCTGAACAGGTCGAAGCCCAAAAAATTTCCCAATTTGAAAATCAATCCCTTCAATCTTCATTGCAGAGCAAGAAGAAGGAGAAGAAACCACCAGAAGAAACGCGATACGATGTCGTCGCAACCTCAGGTTCTTGGTACGTGTTCATATTTGTTATGAATTTATTTTCTTAACTCTCATATTTTTGTACTACGATGGTTATTCATTGAGGAAACCCGTTTTAATCGACTTATTTATTGTTAATATTAAGTAATTAAGCAATTTCCGACTCTTGTAGTGGACACAGTTTTTTTTTTTTTTATAATTTAATCAATTTTCTTGATAATTTTGCGTGCAAAGTTGAAGGTTTTATATATGTATACGTATATATCTTTAAATTCTTGTTTGAATTAGTTGTTCAAGCTAACTAATGTAATGAAATGCAGAAATTAATACTGGAGTTGGTTGGTATATTCTTGGTCAGGACCAACAGCTTGTAGGCCCTTATACTGTCCCTGAGTTGCAAGGTGAGTTCTAGTTAATTATCACATTGAGGATTCTTTTCTGAATTGTTTAGATTCTGATCATATAGTATGTTCCATTTTAGGTTTTTGTAATGTGGCCTTTAGTTTGTGATGTTTCTTCTTCAATTAGCTTCCGGATTCTTGGATGCTTTTCTTTTACTTGTTCTTTTACCCTGGATTTCAATTTTCAAGTAAGACTTGCTATTGGGTCAATCAGTTTGTCTGTTTGATGTTTGAGCGGTCTTTTGTCATATTGAATTTGTGCGTTTATGCTTGTTTAATTTGCCTGGACAGAGCATTATTCAAGTGGATATCTGCACCAAAGTACACTTGTTTGGTCTGAAGGGTGCACTGATTGGCAGCCGCTGTCGTCAGTTCCTGGAATTTTGACTGATGCTCTACAAAATGCTCCGAGTTCAGGTTGTGTTACGTTTTTTTTTTTAATCATGAGTTTTGGAATTCTTTATGAAATTTTGTCGTCCAAATTCCTTTTGCAGTTCCCGTGACCTCTAATGAAGAAGATGAGTTTGAAAAGTTTCGGAGGGAGGTTAAAGAGGCAGAAGCAGAGGTTGTGACTAACATAAATGATGATCAGGAGAGGCCTACCACACCACCTGAGGGTGAGGAAGAATTCACTGATGACGATGGAACTACATATAAATGGGATCGGAGTCTTAGGGCGTGGGTACCTCAGGTTGGTTTCTAACGTACATAATATGTTGTAATAGGTGAATTAGATTTCTGGGTAAGTTTGTAGTGGTTGATTATATTGTGAAGTTTTTTGTTTTTCATGTAACTTGTAAGTCATTGGATCATAAAAATAAATCTTTACACGAAGTTTCCCTATTTGATACAGATATTCATCAACATCTAGTTTGTAAAGCAATTCACTGTTCAAGAGCAGTATTCACATGATTTATAGCTTGATGTTAGTAACATAATAAGTTCCCTGGTGGGGTCATATTTCCAGATATGTGATACTTGTAGTCCTATTAATCTGCTTTATAAATTATAATCATTGCTTGTTATAGGAGAGTGCAACAGAGAAAAATGAGGATTATGGTCTGGCCGATATGATTTTTGTGAAAGAAGAGGAAGTCTTTCCAACAGTGGACGTGCACGATCTTCCAGTGAACGTAGAGGTCAAAGAAGTGGCTGAAGCTGTTGTAGAAAAGCAAAAGGGCAAGCGGAAGCTGCCAGAGGATACCTCTGATAAAAAAGCTAAGGAAACGAAGGTTGGTCCTGCCTTTCACATTCATGTATTTTGCTGCCACATTTCTAGTTTGATATCTTATACAAGTCAAGGAAGCTGGTTTGCCTAAAAGCCTCTACCTACACTATTATGTTTTGCCTGAGAGTTCTAGACTGCACCATTCTTTTACTCCTATGCATCTGGTTTATTTAATCTTTGTGCTCAACGATTTTGTAGGAAGCCAACAAACCTCCTGATTCTTGGTTTGAATTAAAAGTGAATACACATGTATATGTAACGGGATTACCTGATGATGTTACAACTGATGAGGTTAGTCTTGACATGATTTTTGTTTATTCTTTTATCTTGTATAATTTTCTTGGCTTGAACTGAATATGTACAAGTATGATGCTAGATGAAGACTCATCATTAGTTGAGAATGAGATTGACATGAAATCCGATGCAGGTTGTTGAAGTGTTCTCGAAGTGTGGAATCATAAAGGAGGTATGCATGTCTTGGTTATCCAAAACCTCATTTAAATATATGTTACTCTAAATTTCTTCTGACAGTGCAATGGCTTTTATATTGTGCACTTTTAGACAATCATGTTAAACTCAACGTGAAGTCACACATGCTATCACATTTTTTCTGTTAAGATAAAATGGAATCCCTTCCAAAACATTTGATTTCGTCCTTACCTTCGTTATAAATTTTAATATAAGATCCTGCTATATTGAAGATATACTAATGCTGCTGTTTTGAATAATTTGCAAGTTCTCTTCAAATCCATAAATTGTACCATGTTGTAGTTCCATGTTACATTGGTTTGAATGTGGGCTTTTAATTTTGAAGTATTATATCATAGTGTAATTTGTGAGAGGCTATTGTTAGAAAAGATTGGGTGTGATCACATAGTTTCAGGCTCCAATGTGTATGTGGCCTTTCTGTCAGGGTTTTATTTATTTATTATTAATCTTTTAGCCCGGTCAGGTGGACCATCACGACTTTCTATAGATATGGCAGAAGTGATAAAAGATAAAACACTTTAATTTGGTTCTGAAGAATTTTAGCAAACTTAACATATCGGTCTAGTGTTTCATTATTGTGTGCAAATTCATTCTGAATAAGTGATGGTCCTTGGTTTAGGAAAGTTTCCAATTATAAGCTATTTGAGTCTTGATGAGCTCAGTTGTTAAAGGCAATATGTCATCTGCACAGATGAAAAATAAGAAAACAGGAAAGGTTGCTGATGTTTAGCTAGGTTCTTTGCTTGCGTTATTACAACAGTACCCTCTATTCAAGAAGAACAAATTGTAATTTATGATACTCATGATTTTCAACATTTTAGGACCCTGAAACGAAACGGCCTCGAATAAAGATTTATGTTGACAAAGAAACTGGAAGAAAGAAAGGAGATGCTCTTGTAACTTATCTGAAGGTAGTGTTTCTTATGGTACAGTTGTAACACATTGGATAGTTTTGGTTAACTATGATTACAGTTTTTATCATAATCATATTCTTGCTTGGTGAATGAGTTTATATGCTTGTGCGGCCTAGCTTATATCAATTGATGTTGTAATTTTTGTTTTTCACTAGGAACCTTCTGTAGTTCTAGCCACGGAAATTTTGGATGGAACTCCGCTAAGGCCTGATGGCAAGATTCCCATGACAGTTACCAAAGCTAAGTTTGAGCAGAAAGGTAAATATGAATGAACTTCCCCGCTCATTGTTGCTGCATTAGTTTGCCTCTTATTTTAGAATGGACAAAAGCATTATGGGGATTGCAAGTTTGGTACCTCAGCTTTTCTTAACATGAATGAAAGGTTACATATCAACATTTTCAGATTTTTTAAACCCTTAAGAATTATGACTTTTACTCTCAGGTGAGAAATTTATAACCAAGCAAACGGACAAGAATAAGAAGAAAAAACTTCAGAAGGTTGAGCAGAAGATGTTGGGCTGGGGTAGGTCCTCTGACAAGTGATATCTCCATTGTTGGGATTTTATCTTCCCACTTCTTTAATTAACACAACCTTGATTTTTGGATTTTGACCATTTATCTGACCATGACTAAATGTTCACTTTCAGAGTCTCAATTTACATGTTGCGTTTTTTTTTTTTCTGGATTTTATTCAGTTTTAAGTTATTATTGAGTTTCATTTTTTTGATCAAACAGGTGGCCGTGATGACACAAAGGTTTCAATTCCAGCAGCTGTTATTCTTCGTTACATGTTCACTCCTTCGGAAATGAGGGTATTGCACTTCTCCATTTATTTTCTTGCTTATGAGATGGCGTTATGTATGGGTTGCTGAGGTGCGATCCATACTGAGCCAACCTCCATAATCCTTGTTTGTTGAAAGCCATGCTTTACCATGATTGTGATAGTAATATATTGGCGGAGTATTCTGTTGACTTTACGAACTTATTAAGGCTGAACTAATAACAGTACTAAGTCAATATCTATGTGCATTACACCAAAAGATAGTGCAGCAGATCATTAAATTTAGACACCATAACAAAATGCATGTACATAGTGTGTTCGATGTGTTTTGTGTTTCTTGACATGATACACGATAGTCTGTTAAGCATTTACCGTATTCTCGCACCATATCTTGTATCCTTAAAAACGACATTGTTGTTTATAGACTAGTGAAAATTTGCGCTCTGAATTGGAGGAGGACGTCCAAGATGAGTGTGGAAAGCTTGGCCCTATAGATTCCATCAAGGTAATGCTAAGTGATAATATAGTTTGGTGACGAGCCCCTGTCAGGCCAAAATATTTGCACTTGAAGCTTTTGATTGATTTCTATTATTCTTATTTTGACGTGGACTTTCAGGTCTGTGAGAATCACCCTCAAGGTGTTGTCTTGGTGAGGTATAAGGATAGAACAGACGCTCATAAATGCATAGAGTTGATGAATGGAAGATGGTACTTTTCACATACTTTTTTCTTCAATTTACGTCATAAATTAACATTGATATAGATTGGAGGATCAATATAACGTGAACATGCATATTTGTGTGGGCTGATTTGTATTCATGGGACTCAAGA
This sequence comes from Scutellaria minor, assembly GCA_954870855.1. Lineage (NCBI taxonomy): Eukaryota > Viridiplantae > Streptophyta > Magnoliopsida > Lamiales > Lamiaceae > Scutellaria > Scutellaria minor. The sequence goes on from OX940728.1 coordinate 300,215, forward strand.
CGATCCATCATCAATGCATGACTCTAACCTTGTTCGGTATTTCCGTTCACTTGCAGGTTTGCTGGAAGGCAGGTACATGCAAGCTTGGATGATGGTTCGGTTAACCATGCTTTAGTACGCGACTTGGATGAAGAGACGGACAGATTAGAGCAATTTGGAGCTGAACTTGAAACCGAATGACATAACCTTAGAGTAACCTAGACCGGGCCGAGATCTTTCGTATAAAATGTAAATGAGGAACCTATGCACTATGCATGGATCTCTCTGATAAAGAGCGTGTTTCACTTTGTAGATCCACACTGATTTTGGAAGCTACCATTTTCTCTACTCTCTGGAGAGTTTGGCATTTTGTACATCTTTTTTAGCAGAATGTATAACTTGGCAGGGTGGGGAAGGGAAATGATTGATATTTGATATGATGATTTCTCTTTTTTTTGCTATAAGCTCTAATTTTAGACTCCTTTTATTTCCTATCATATTTCACTCTCTTGTTTTAGCTCATTAGTGAATATTGCATTTGTGATGATGAGATAGTTCTTTGTTATACATGTAATATGTATTTGATTATTAAATGAGATACAAAATTGAAATACAATATATAGGAATCAAAAGATTTGCACTTGAAATTGTCTTACGGATTGCATTATATGAGATGAAAGATCACTAAATTAAGGTTTGTAATGGGTTTGATGTAATTTTTTTGTTTTGAAAGTATACAAAAATAAGTTGAATACTAGATTTTTTAATTTGTTGACGGAATTAATGGTACAAAATTTTCAAATTTGCGATCTTTGTTTAGTTTGTTAATTTAAACTATTTTGTAATAAGAATAACGAGTAAAATAACTATTTTATTGAAAATTCAATTTAATCATCAAATATAGGAACTCTAACGACTTCCGCTCCGGTTCCATTCTATGCTATTCCTTGTTGTAAAAACCCGATTTCAAACGCAAATCAAATCGCGGTAGCGACTTTGACGATACGAAGAAGAAACAATCTAAACCCATTAAAACCCTAAGCCCTTCGCACCACCACCATCACCACCGGCTCCGCCACAATGAGCAAATCAACACTCTTCAGTCGGCTTCTCCGCCGCCGCATTCTTCCTACGTCCTCCAATTTCCCCGCCCGTCGATTCGTACCAGCTCTTTCTCCGTCAAATTCCATTTGCACATCCCAAATAGCTAGAAGCTACAGCTCCAACTTCCAGAATCTATCCCCAAATACGCGCGTCGCCGCTGCAGAAGCGGCATTGAATGAGATCACCCATCAAGCGGCGCGTGAGAGGCAGCGCGAGAGGGAGGAAAGGATAAAAGCGGGACTCAGTGTTGCAGACATTGACAAAGAAGAGGAAGAGGACTTCTTGGGCGTTGAACCGCTTATCGAGAAGTTGGAGAAGCGGAATGCGAAAGACAAACCGTCCATGTTGAATGTTTACGAGGAGCGGAGTGATTCTGATTCTGAATCTGATGATGAGGAATCAATGAACAAGCGGAGTGATATGTTTGAGAAGAAATTCGAGAAGCACCAGGAACTGCTTGATAAGTTTGTTAAGACTGGTTTGTGATTCTGTCGAACACAATGCGTGCATTTTTAGCTTTGTTGTGGACTTTTACTTACGTGGCTTTCGGTTTTTAGCTGTACTTGTAATCCATGTTTTGATGTATCACCATTTTATCTGTCCAAAATTGCAAAACACCAATTTGCATAGTATGATCACATTTTATATTTGTCTGATTGTACCACTGTTTTGCATGCTGATGATTCTTGCCTTAGTTTTGATACTCCAGTTTACATTGTATATTCTGTTGTTTTTACTGGTGATAGTCATTTTAACATTCGTGCTGTAGTTGGATATTTGATTTTAGCAAGGAAAATGGGAAGGAAAAAACATCCCTTTGTTACTAATGTGTATTATGTTCTACTTATGCGTTTTGCTTTCTTGTTTTCCCCACGAAAAGGTCTAATCATAGGTGGAAAAGTAAACTGATCAAGCCGAGTCAAACTTGTTTGTATTATGCAATTTTTTTTTTTAAGTATCTAGCTTTGCAGTAGCTTTTGTAGCATGATAAAATGTAGCAGCTTGTGGCATGATGGTAGGGCATTTACGTTTTTTGGGATGAGAGTAGTTTGTTGCTCTTTCATATGAGTTTGGTTGCACGACTTAGATACTCTTCAAATTAACTTCACAGCGAGGAAAATTGAAACTACACAGAGTTGTTTTTTCTTTCCACCCCCCCCCCCCCACACAAAAGAGTTGGGACCAGCAATTTCGTATCTTTCTTTAATTTTTTTCTTTACGCCATTAGACATCTGTTTGACTTTATATAGTTGAACAGAGACTCTGGATGATGCATTCAAATGGATGAAACAAATTCACAAGTTTGAGGAGAAGCACTTTCCGTTTAGACCAGAGTATCGGGTGATAGGGGAGTTGATGAATAGGTTGAAAGTAGCTGAAGGTAAGGATAAATTTCTTCTTCAGATGAAAATAAATAGGGCATTGAGGATGGTGGAGTGGAAGGAAGCCTTTGATCCTACTGATCCAGCCAATTATGGGGTCATTGAGCGTGAGCAGGTTGGCTCATCTGTTGATCGAGTAGATGATCCCGACTTGGATGAGGATCAAGAAACTTTGGAAGGTGGAGCTGATAATGACAATTTCGAGTTTGATGATTTGAAAGAGAAGGACAATAAATTCTTGGAAAAGATTAATGAAATTGATAAAAAGCTGGAGCAGAAACTGGCAGAATTGGATTATACTTTTGGAAAGAAGGGGAAACTACTAGAGGAGGAAATTAGAGATCTCGCTGAGGAGAGGAACGCATTGACTGAACAGAAGAGACAGCCTCTCTATAGAAAAGTAAGTACATGTATTTCTCAATTTGCTGCCTAGGATGTCCTCTCTGTCTCATGATCCACTAATACTGATAACTGCCACTTGTCAAAGGTTACACCATGTTGAAGCTGTGTTGGACTTCCCTGTTCAACTCTCGTTTTTTGCTTTGTGATACCCAATTGCTAAGTCTCCTAAATCAGGATGATATCGTTCCCAATTATCCAAGTCGCATTTGATGAGATATGCTTGCATGAGTAAATAATTGGTTTTGAAATTCGAGATTGTTCAAATGTTGCATTCTCATATGAACATGTTGTGCTATGCTACTATTATTTTTAAGTCAATTATGGAGTTATATTTTCTTTCTCTATTTCATGACTCATGGGAACTGTAGTTCTTGTGTAGTCTTTTATCTGCCAGAAAAATGATTTTGTTAAACTCATTTTGTCTTCAATGGTGGCAGGGTTTTGATGTTAGGCTTATTGATGTCAAAAGAACCTGTAAGGTTACAAAGGTAATACAACCTCATCATCTGCTCTTATACATGTGACTTTTTTCACAGTTATGACTGACAAATGAAACAGGGTGGACAAGTTGTCAAGTACACTGCAACATTGGCATGTGGAAACTACAATGGTCTTATTGGTTTTGCTAAAGCAAAGGCTCCTGCAGTTCCTATTGCACTTCAAAAGGTATCAGGACGCTCCATTCCAAATTGCCTTCTATGTATGTAAATCTATTTGTAAAAGTGCAATGTGATGGATAAATAATTCCAAATGGACTCTTAGAACCTGAATTATATTTTCTTTTTCAAAAGCTATATTATAAAAGACCATCCAACTAATCAACCTCACTGTTTACTAACTGGAATTAAATAAGCAAATAAGCAACTTAAACAAACTCTGAGATGCTGTTGAACTATGTGATCAAATAAGCAAACTTCCTTGTATTTATTCGAAATTCGCTCTGGCTTTCATTACTTATATGTCCTTATATTACTGATCTATTCCCACAGGCATATGAGAAGTGCTTTCAGAATCTACACTATGTAGAGCGGCATGAGGATCATACAATTGCACATGCAGTTCAGACATCGTATAAAAAGACTAAGGTTTGAACAAATTTCAAGTTGCATATAATGGATCTGTACCTTTATTTTCGTTTCTTTGGATTGGCCTGAAACTATTATTATCTACTTGTAGATTTATCTTTGGCCAGCTCCTACTCGAACAGGGATGAAGGCAGGCAGAACTGTCGAAATAATTCTCTGTTTAGCTGGTTTCAAGAACGTGAAATCAAAGGTATAAAACTGATGAAAGGAATACATTTTTCATTCCCTACTTTGTCCTGATGGAACAACACTTGTAGGTTGTTGGTTCGAGGAATCCTCACAACACTGTGAAGGCTGTCTTCAAGGCTCTCAACGCGGTAAATAAAATGATCTATATTCTATACACTATCTGCTTTCTTATCTTCAGTATTTCACCATCATTCTTTCGGATTTCTCCCTTTATTTCTCACAGATTGAAACTCCCAAAGACGTTCAAGAAAAATTTGGCCGGACTGTAGTTGAGTCGTACTTGTTGTGATAGGTATGCTTTAGATCTTTGCTTGGCAATCCTCCATTGTGCATTTGCTTTCTTTTCTTATTTTCGCCTCCTTTTGGTTGTCCTCTCAAGCTGCTATCTGGAACAATGGAAGCGTTCGTTCTCTTTCGAGCCAAAGATATATAGACATTAGTAACAGCATTGGCAGCAAAGATGCCCAAAGGAAGTAGCTCTTGCTTTGTTTTGAATTGTGGAAATTCGAGGGGTTTGCGATGTAATAAAATCATATATATTTTTTGTTTAAATAACATTGCTTAGTTTGCCTTAAAAACAACGTGATTGCAAACTAAAATTTTGTTGGGTTCTTATTCTTACCTGTTGCTACAATGTATGTATAAATGCAGCGGTATATCCTCCAATTTCTACTCGCAACTCATTTCACGGAATTATATTTACGAGATAATTTTATAAATATCATGCCCCTATTTCTATTGTTTAAGGTTATAATCCTGAAATTACAAATTTAATGCTATAAAGATCATATTTAGAGCATGTATTTTTTGATTAAATATTTGGTACGATTTGTGAAATAAAAATTAATGTTGAGGATTATTTACGTTTTATTATATTTTTATAATTAGATATGGATGTACTTTGTTTTTGAAAGGATTGGTGCTTCAGAATTACCTGCAAGACTTAAAATCAAAATGAACAGATTGATAATGTTGTTCCAAATGTCACAACATTTACCAACACATTCATACACTTAGTAAAAATCAGAATATGCAGCGGAATATAAAAACGAACAAGGACAGAAAATTTATCCACGAGTATTTAAAGATACACGTGGAAATGCCAGCAGGGCAAAACTCTTTATTACTACAAGAGTAATTTACAAAAACAATCACAAAGAGATCTTTTGAAAGAATCTATTTGAAAACTCTCAAACACTCTAAGATTATCTCCCGACTCTCAAAGAATGTTAAAACCCTCTATAGGGTTTACAAAGCAACAAACCTAGAATCTATCAAAGGAAAGACTCTATTAAACAGAATGTTGTCACAGATGTTCCAACACTCTGTTGCTTTGAAACTGTCCTTAAAACTCTCTCACAATGCTCTTGCTTTGCTCTCGGATTTCTCTGGGAAGTGCACTTCGATCTTCAGCCTGAATTGAGCTATTTATAGACTCCTTTAGATCGTGCTTCTTGTCCATGATCTATCCATGATCATCATCCTCCACCTTCTCCATGATCCATGATCTTCATCATCCATCTTCCATGTTGTCCATGATTCATGATCTTCATCCATCTTCAACACTCTCCATGATTCCATCTTCTCCACCTTTCCATTTCTCTCTTTCTCCTTCTTTATGGAATTAATCCACTTTCTCCATTCCTTCTTTCTCCATCTTTATGGAATTGATCCACTTTCTCCACTCTTTCTTCTTGCACGTCTTTTCTCTTGTGTTTGACACGTCTTTGATTTGTTTCTCTCTTGATAAATTCCACGTGATTAAATCTGCAAAAGAGAGTAAGAGAGCAAGAAACAAATCTCCTATTTTGTAGGAAAGACTTAATCATAAAGACTTCTTCAAATTTTTAAATTCCTTGGATAAAAGATCCTACAAAATCTCAACAACCAAATCAAATATATTAAGTATCTTAAAGTATATAAAATATAATATTAAATACATCAATATATTTAAAATTAAATATGGTAATAAAATATCCAAGAAAAGGCAAAATTAATTAGTGTTAAAATAATACTAACAATCTCCCCCTTTTTGGCTTTTCTGCTCAAAACCAGTGGCGGACGCAGAAAATTGACAAAGGGGTGGCACAAGTAAAAGTAATATACAAACATTTAAATTTACATGCAAAATGTAACTTACAAGTGATTTCGAAGATTCTTTTATACATTCCTTTTGAACCAAAAAAATGAATGAAAAGATCTAGTTCACAATTGACCCCTAGGGTTCGCCATATTTTGAAACTTATGAACGATAGCTTCATTAGTGACATGCTCAAATATATCTTTTTCAAGATAAACCACTAAATTATCATTCATCCATTCATTGCCCATCCGGTTGCGAAGCTGTGTTTTCACAATACTCATTGCAGAGAATGCTCTTTCTACTGAAGCTATTGCAACCGACAAAACCAAGGCTAATGTTATTAGCTTGTAAACCAATGGATATACCTTATCTCTTCCACTTTCTACCATTCTTTGAGTTAGAACACCAATTTCATTTACATTTGAAGTATCAATATTCGATCTTATATCCAACACAAAATTTTTGAGTTGGTCTTCCATTCCCAAAAGAGCAACATCATCAAAATCACTTGGATAATGCAATTGTAAATTGAAATGGTGGGGAATTAAAATATCTTAGGGTATATTAGTAAATTTGTAGGAAAATTAAAGGGGTGGCACGTGCCACCCCTTGCCTTCACATCCGTCCGCCACTGCTCAAAACCATATTTAATTTTCTCCCCCTAAATACCTGCAAGAAAACATCGTTAGAGAAAAATCAAATCTCTTAAAATCACTCCAAACAAATCAATTGAAATAATTAATTTGTTTTGGATAAAACACCAAATAATATGTTTTGTGAGAAATGCAAAATAAAATAAGAGTTTAAAAAATAAACTCTAACAGTTTTCCGCCATCGTTAGGGCAGTCAAACCAACCCTCATGCGAGCTCTCGGCGGTTCATTCATCTGGCCATAAACTAGAGCCACTTTATGGGGATGGTCTACAGGGTTCATATGATACTAATTACACAAGATAAGTCATTTTCTTATCACATAAGATTTGTGTACTTGAATTTGACAAGTCATAATAATGCCAATCTAAGTTGATTACTTGGGTAATCTTATCTATTATTTTCAATCAAATACTCTGTAATTCTTTTTTTAAGAGGAAAACTCTGTATATTTCTTGAATGAAGCCGGTAAATTAATAAAAATACATTTATAATTCAAAGTATATATATCAATTTTTTTTTTATTTTTTTTTACAGAGGGGGTAAAAAGTAAAGAAAACGTGAAGCTGGGCAAAAAAATGCAATATTTCATTTTTCTTTCTATGTTCCTCAAGTTCATGAAAATACCAAACCAGGAAACCTTCCTTCCTACTGCTTCCGGTGACTACTTCAGAGAGAGAGAGAGAGAGAGAGAGAGAGAGAGATCTAAGAAATGGAATCGAATGCAGAATCAATGGCGAAGACAAGTGTAGTTGAGGGATTGGAGAAGAAAAGAGAGATGGAGGAATCAATGGCGAAGACAAGCGTAGTTGAGGGATTGGAGAAGAAGAGAGAGATGGAGGAAAAATGGAGCTCCATTTACTCCTCCAAGCAGCCACTTAACCGCCGCCACTTCCCTCCCAACTTCATCTTCGGCGTCGCCACCTCCGCCTTTCAGGTCTCACTTTACTTTTCCGGTGAACGTTTTTGCTATTAGTTCATAATATTAATGGTTTAGTTCAATATTATAATTAAGTCGTTGCCTTTTCAGCTAAATTGACCGTTTTTTAGCACGATAATCCATAAATGCATTTGATCATGTGTAAAAAAAAAGTATTCTACTATTTGCTAGAAAGTGGATTACTACGATAGCCAAATTGAGCTCTTGAGTGTTTTGTGCTGCTCACGCCTCGAGAGGAATGTATTTTAGGTTGAAGGGGCTTGGAATAAGGATGGCAAGGGTCCTAGTATTTGGGATGCTTTTTCTCGTGTTCCTGGTAAATACTGATATTTACTTTCTTATCTTGAAGTATAAGAAGACGTTTATTGTGAACCTAAATGTGAATTTTCTAGGCAAAATTCGTGATGGGAGTAATGCAGATGTTGCAGTGGACCAGTATCATCGGTACAAGGTGACTTGCTATATTTTGTTTTCTTTTCTTTGTTCAAGTTAAGCTTTTTGATTAGTTTGAACGTGTTTGAAATGAAAGTGCCTAAAACTAGAGGTTTCAAATTTATGGTTGTAAATAGTTGGCACTTGTTTGGATGGCTTTTATTTTACTATAAATTTCAAAGCCTTAGGCTATTTTCTGAATCATTACAATGGATTCCTAATTAGTTTAGTATTGTGTCATTAGATTGTTTTAGAGTAGTGCAACTCCAATGTGGTTGTTTTCCTGGTCAAGCAATCCTGATTTTGGAAGAATTTCGTAAATCAAGTCCCTTTTAGTATTCTGGTTTTCTATTCTTGCTGCAGGAAGACATTGAGCTGATAGCCAAGTTGGGATTTAAAGCTTACCGATTTTCTATATCATGGAGTCGTATTTTTCCTGGTAAAGTGTTTCATTCTGCCTAGAATAATTTTCATCGATGCACGGAATAATGACATTCTTCTTCTTTTGTTTTTTGCTCCAAGGATATGAATATTTTTTATGAAAAATGGAAATCAGTAGGTCGACAACCATAAAGTGTATCTTGGCTAATTAAACCATAGCTTTTGGTATTTATGCTTAAGTTATACTGTGGGAAATTAATCAACTGCATAGAAATGGTAGCATAATAAAAAGTGACATCAGTTGTACCCCTTATTGAACTTTGCTGTTATAGTTATGAGAATGAAATGACTAATTAATCTAAAAAGATATATATTTTTTGTTGAAGTTATCTCTTTTAACCATCAACATAGTCAATGTAGATTTCTATTACTGGTATTTGTATATAGTACCTGTGAATTGTGATGCATCGTGACAATGAGGAATGATATGTAAAAAATGGGCTTACACCATGTCTGCAGATGGTTTGGGGACTAAAGTCAATCTTGAAGGAATAAGGCACTACGACAATGTCATTAATGCCCTTATAGACAAAGGCATGGTTTCATGTTTCTTCTTTAATGCAGTGACATAGTGTATTTTCATATGTATTTTTGACTAACTGTTGTGATTTCAGGTATTCAGCCATATGCAACACTGTATCATTGGGATCTTCCTCAAAATCTTTTGGAGTCGATGGAAGGTTGGTTAAATGAACAAATTGTGTAAGTTCCTTTGCTTATGTTCGTCATTCTTCTCTTATTTCCCTTTTTTCTCTGCACTTCAGATTTGACAGATTGAAGTGTACAAATGCATGATGGCAACTCTGATGTAAATCGACTCCTTTGTCCCCTTTGCATTGTCAGATATGTAGGCTTATGTTGATTTCTGGGATTAGGAAGAATTATTGTTGTCCTTTATAGTTTCACTTGAAATATGATATGGCCATGGCACATCCGGCTCTCATGGATACTGGAACTCTTCTCATCAGGTCTCTAGAATTGGCTGGTTGGGGATGGGTGGTGGGTGATGGCTTTCGATTTAGGATTGTTCATGTCAAAAAAAATATGTTTCCTTTTGAGGCTAATTTTTTTCCATCTGATATTTTAAAATTCCATTTTCTCTCATCAGACAGAAATTGTGATGCATATATGGGAACAACTCTAAGATGTTAGGAAAAGAACAAATTCGGAATCTAAACTGTGATTATCTACGAACCATAATTCATATCATGACATCCTCATTCTGTTTTAAGAAGGTTGAAGATTGAAGCAAAGTTATTAATAGAGCACTGACGCCAAATAAAGTTACTTACATCTTTCAGTCCTCTTATGTATTGAACATTGATATTAGAAACAATGTTAATTGGTTGCTTTAAATAAGAAAAAAAACATTTGGGAAAGTCAGGCCACATGGCCAACATTGGCCTTCTGCAATTTTACAGGTGAAAATAAGGCAGGAAAAATATGACTTAGTATTAGGTTTCAATAAGAAATTGGGAGAGTTAGATTATGATTACTTTGATATGAGGGACGATGATCCAAATTTTATGTTGGAGTCAACAAAATCTCAAGTTATTACTTATTCGGGTTTTCCTTGTGGCAAACATCCAGAAAATGCTTTGCCCTCTATGCAGAAACTTGCTTTTCTAGTTTCGGTGATAGAGTGAAGAATTGGATAACTATAAATGAGCCCCTCCAAACTGCCGTGAATGGTTACTGCACTGGATTTTATGCCCCTGGAAGACATGAACATTCTTCAAAGGAACCATACATAGTTGCTCATCATCAGCTCCTTGCTCATGCTGAAGCTGTTTCCATCTATAATGAGAAGTTCAAGGTAATGAGGTGTGCTTTTTTTGTTGTGCACAATATACAATTTAGCATACGATTTAGAAATTAATGTGGTGATTTTATGTAACAGGATAAGCAAGGAGGACAAATAGGCTTAGTTGTGGACTGTGAATGGTCAGAGGCTTTGTCAGATAGAGTAGAAGATAAAAATGCTGCATCCAGGCGGCTTGATTTTCAGTTGGGATGGTAATATATTTCTTGACCATTTCAATCAATTAGTAATGGTGAATTACTAATTTAAAAACATGTTTCCCGATTCCCATTCACTTCCTTTCTCCTGTAATATCGCAGCCACGTTTTCTGCTATTTGATATATGATTTGATAGATATAAGGATTTTTTGTACAATTTTCTAACCTATTTCTGATCATCAGTTTTTACATGATTTAACTTGCGGTTGCAGCTATTCATTACTCTGTTTCAAATGTAGGTACTTGGATCCAATTTTTTGTGGAGATTATCCTCAAACAATGCGTGAGAAACTTGGAGATAGCCTGCCAAAATTTTCTGAGAGAGATAGAGAGTTGCTCAAGAACTCGGTAGACTTTATTGGTTTGAATCACTACACGACTAGATTTGTTCGTCATGCAACAAATGATCATGAACATAATGACTTCTATAGAGTCCAGGAGGCAGAAAGAATTGGTACGACCATTTTTTTAACTTATCAAGAAGATATAGTTTTCTTTAATAGAAAATTTTATCTATCTAGAAATCCACTTAAAAACTAACTGCTTTATTCTGTTTCATCTATAGCTGAATGGGAAGGTGGTGAAATGATTGGTAAGAAGGTGGGGCCATTTCTTTCCGTTTATTTCTTATATATATCTTGTTGGCCATATTTCCTGAGGATTAATAAACAATTAAATTAAACTTGCGTCTCTACATGCAGGCTGCGTCGTCTTGGCTTTACATGGTTCCTTGGGGCTTATGGAAACTTCTCAGTTACATTTCTCTAAGATACAACAATCCCCCATTATATATAACTGAAAATGGTATTCATATTGATACCTTTCTAGCATCAGTTAAATATTCACTTGCATAATTCTTCATGGTGCAATAGATAAGAACTTCCTCGTCAACGCTTTAATGAAACTGTTGTGCCTTGTTATCCACAGGTATGGATGATGAAAATGATCCCACAGCTCCATTCCATGAGATGCTAGATGATGAGTTACGAGTTTCTTATTACAAAGGTTATGTTGCTGCAGTTCATCAAGCAATTGAGTGCGTGCTTCTCTCTTTTGCATTTCTTACCAATATGTGTAACTCTTCCTTTAAATGAAAGCAACTGAAATGGTGGATTAAATTTGTGTGTAATTGGACAGTGATGGAGTAGATGTTCGGGGTTATTTCGCATGGTCGTTGTTGGACAACTTTGAATGGCATCTTGGCTATACTAAGCGCTTTGGTCTCATTTACGTCGACTACAAAAATGGGCTGACCCGGCATTTGAAATCCTCTGCTTACTGGTTTTCACGATTCTTGAAAGAGGAAGGAGATAAAAGTGGCAAACTGGATTAGTGGCTTTGCCATTCTGTTCAATGCCTCAAACTCAATACTGCAATTGTGTATGATCCAAAGGTGACAAGCATTTCATAAAATATACAGATTTTTACTGGGAATAAAGACAATTCCTACAGCTAGTAGTCCAAACTAATATTTAATCTGGAGTGCTACATTTTAAATGTTTGAAAACGATGTCCATAATTCGAAGTTTCAAGTATATAATAATGCATGGTGATAGGTGCAGCTAAATATTAATCCACCAGGTGTAGCATCTACAAGACGTATTGCTCGGCCAAATGTTTCAGTTTATCTGGTGTCGTTTCCATCTTCAGACTCTTTTGATAATCCGAGCTAGTCCCTTGCTGCTATGATCTGGTCTTTCTAACTAACGTATTTATTAAGGATGTTGTAGATGCTACCTGGGTGAATTTTAGGAAGAAATCTCAGATAATATAATTAGTATCTTACATCTCAAGAGTTTACTTTAAGAAGAAATCCTAGATAATATAATTAGTATCTTATTCATATCTTTGTGATTCAGTTTCCTTATTATTTAGGAAATTTAGTTTCCTTTTAGTGATGCCTTTTAACCTGCGTTTTGTTCACTCGATCATTATTATTGGAATTGATATTAAATATGAGTTAATATAAGTGAAACTAGAGATTATTTAAGATTTGGTGTCCGCAAGTAGTGCACAAGTTAAGTAAAAGTGATCTAACGTTGGAATTGATATTAAATATGAGTTAATATCAGTGAAACTAGAGATTATTTAAGATTTGGTGTCCGCAAGTAGTGCACAAGTTAAGTAAAAGTGGTCTAATGTTGGAATTGATATTAAATACTCCCTCTGTCCCGGCTCAACTTGCCTACGTTGACCGGACACGGAGCTTAAGAAAAACAGTTGACTCATGTGCTTTTTGCTTTTAAGACTTTATTTAGAGTTTGGATTAATGCTTTTTGCTTACTTTTTTTTTGCCATTTATGGGCTGACAAGTTGAGGTGGGACAAACCAAAATGACAAGTAGGTAAGTTGAGCTGGGACGGAGGGAGTATGAGTTAATATCAGTGAAACTAAAGATTATTTTAGATTTGGTCCGCAAGTAGTGCACAAGTTAAGTAAAAGTGATCAACGTTGGTCCTCGCCCTTAAAATTCCGTCCAAATGGGCGGAATTCAACTACCCAACACTAGAAAACGCGCCAGAACCCCCAATTTTCAAATTTGGCTCTCACACATGATTTTTGATAGCATTTCACTCATTTTCTTTTGCTTCTTCTTCATTTACCTCCAATTTCAACTCACTTCATTGATTAGGGTGGAGAACATTCCATCAAAATGGGAAGTCAATGAAGAGGTTAAGTGCATGTTGCCCATAATCGTGGTCTCCTCCACAAGCTTTCATCATCACCTTTTGGCTATATATACACCATAACCCACAATTGCAATGAATATAGCTTCAAAAAATTTCAATCATCAATAAGCCCTTCTTTTCCTTTCTACTATTTTCTTGCTTTGATCAACAATCTATGATATTAGTTGTGTTTGATTCATATAACATTGAAAGATTGATCAAACCTAACCTAATACATCCAAAAAGCAAAGTCACCAGAAAACTTGAACAAGCTTCTCAGAATTAGGACAATGGAGAAAATAATGTTTCTAAAATAGACGTTCTCAAAGCGGGGTGCCATAAGGATGAAGCCCAGAAACATTTAATGTCCATATCACTAGCCACAAGTGTAGTCATTACAAAATTTCAGACCAATATTTTCTTCAATTGATGATTTTAATCCAAAACAACTTGAATTTTTTTTAGGGCAAATGCTAGAATAGTAGAGAAATTTGGAACGAACTTTTGATTTGAGGAAATATAGTTAGAGTGATAATCGATTGGGGTGAGAAATTAGGGTTTTACTTAATTGGAGAGAAAATACGACAATTATTTGGGTATGATCTGTTTTTCTAGTGTTGGGTAGTTGATTCCCGTCCATTTGGATGGAAAATTAACGGTGATGACCAATACTGATGACTTTTAGATAATCGAGGTACTACTTGTCATGATTTGGTACATTTGGGTCTAAATATAAAATAACCTTAGTTTTGGGATCAAATCTGATATTAACCCATTAAATATTTCAGTTTTTCTTTCCAATTCTTTCTTATTTGATCATCAAAGTGATAAAGCCCTAGTTTCTGCGCAAATACAACCCAGATCAGATCATTCATCCGCCATGAATGCGATCGAAAAAGTTGAGAGCAATGAAGGTTTACTGGTAGAAATACTAACCTGCTTACCTGTCAAACCCATTTTCAGATTCATGTGTGTTTCAAAGAGATGGGAGAAGATCATCAAGACTCCCTTCTTTCTTCAGAGTTACAGTCTCCGCCGCCGCCGCAGTTGCTCCGATGGTGGTCGTCTCCTCGCCTTGTTTCAGAGATCAGCGAAACCGAACCACAACAACGAAGACTTGATTATAACATACCTAGACTTTCTTATAATATAACAACAACAAAATCCGACAAATATGCTAACCATTAATCGCACTAGTTGGGGCGATCGCATCCATACCACACCTAGACAATTCGGCCGCTTCATCACTTCCTCCAATGGTTATAATTTGGGGGATTTGAGGATCCAACTGTGGATGCTGCCTAACAAGGGTGAAGATGGGAGCTACAAGACTATAGCCAAGGAAGAATGGATTCTCAAGTATATTATTGGTCTTCCATACAAAGCAGTACAATACATGAGTTTTAAGGGCTTCATCTCATGGGACCCCATTGTTGTTCTTCTCCATGTCTGGAAACTGGAAAAGTTGCTTCTTTACAATGTGGAGAGCGAATCGATCGTTGAGATGGTCGAGTATGATGGTGCACTTGTTTTTGGTGAATATTATGCCCGTGAAAGGATGTGTCCCCCCTTGATTGAATCTTCGTTTTTGTCTTCCTATGCTCTTTGATTCATTTCTTGTTTGTTTTAATCCAACTTCATTGATGAGTATTCAGACTTTGTGATGCTTTGATCAACATTACAGTGTATTGACTGAAAATCATGTTCAATGGGCTGCAACAAAACACAAGATTTTCTGAAAGTATTTTATTAAGTCTTTATTCATCAACAGAGTTGAATTACAATATTGTTGTAGCATTTACCAAATCCATAGTAGCATCAACATAGTCAGCTGCAGCAGAAGGCTGACTAATTCTCTCATCTGGAAATTCTGCGGAATCGGAGTCTCTTGATGTATTACAATCCGAGCTAGATGGGTGACCTGTACTGCTGTCTGGTCTTTCCAACGAGCTTGGGACTTCAACGATAACATCTGTGTGAGTTCCATCTGCACAACACAACGTCAGTCTTCAATCAACTGGGTAGAAATTAGAGAAAATCGAAACAAATTGTTTACCTAGTTTGGAAGAGATGTTTGCTAGTGCAATCTCAAGATGATGTTTCTTCGGATTCAAACCATTTCTGGACATGGAAAGCAACAAAGCTTATTAAGAAAGACGATCTATAGTATCACGTAACAAGTATTTAGTACGTACTTGAAAGCCAAAAAGACGATACACTGAGCTCTGAGCTGTTTTAATTGTTGTTCCTCGAATTCATGGCCTTCACCCCAAGCCTCAGAAACAGGGTCAGATTTCCATGTATCCATTGTAGCGGAGAGAGAGAGAGAGATATCTGAAGAGTCAAATTGTTTATTTGGAATTGATGGTGAGATTTTATATGTGGACAACTAATACAACACCATTTTGCATTGTAGATCCTTTGCCAGCTCAATTGTTTATCCAAAACCTCCACAATAGTCAAATGGTTTTCTCAAAGTAGATGCTACGTGGTGAATTTGCTGATTTGCTCTGATATTTTTGATCTATTTTCTTACACTACATTGCATACTATTTAGTTTTGTTTTAGGTATTTTCAATTGTCCCTTAACGTGTTCAAACATATATGGCTTTAACAACAGAAACATGAAAATATATCAGTAAACACTCTTCAAACAAATTTCACTAATATATGAGATAGATAGCACATAGTATTACACTCTTCTGTTGAACATGTCTGCTACAGTTTTCAATAATCACACGAATGAAAACATAATATGTTACATCAAGATCCAGTTTTGTCGACGAGCTTCTACAAGTTAAAAACAAATTTCAAGTGATAGTTCTTGAATAAACATCTCAATAGATTAAATTAAAAGTTGTCTCCATTGGAATGCACCTCCTTCCATCCACTTCCGGCCTCTGAATTTGAATCATCACCTGCATATTGAAAAAATTGCAGAGTCGGCCAACCAAACAAAGGCAAACCTTTGTCTGTAAAATAATTTCAGAAATTATGCAACGACTAAGAACACAAATTCCTTGAGAAAAAGATTGACTAGCTAAGTTTATTTTGCTTTAAACTTCAGCACTTGGTTTGATCATTTCATATTACCAACCAAACAAAACTATTTATACGGGATTATTAATCAAGACTTGAAAGTATAAGACTTGTTGGTCTAAAGGATAAGGTACTAACCTGGTGAAAAGCAAATATGTGTGGGAAAAACCATATCAATGAACAATGCAACGAACTTGAAGGTCATCGTTTCCCACATCTTGTTGTTCCTCTTGTATCCTTTTGGCCGACTCCACAAGAGACGTTTTCATGCGACCTTTAACCTCGATCAACTCAAGTGTTGGAATTTCTCCAATACTATCTGGAATCTCATTTAAACGGTAACAATCATGAATCAACAGAAACTTGAGTCGTGGGAAGTGGCTACTTTCAGTTATCCAACACTCAATATAAGATTCTTGAATCAGCAAAAATTCCAGCTCAGGAAATTCTCCTTCACTTGTTTCCCATATGCTACCCTTGCAAGCATGCTCTTTTAGTTTGAGCACTTGAAGACTTGACAATGATGAACAAACAGCCGCTATCTCGTTCCAAGGAAGCCTCAAACCAGTCAAGGTCAACTTTTTCAGCATCCTTGGTAGAGTTAAATAATCCTTTCGCCAAACTACATGATCACTCTTTGAACACAAATCAAAAATTTCAAGTTGATGTAGACACACCAAATTGTTGAGGTAAGGGCCAACTGGACTACCATAATAATTTATTTTTAGTTTTTTCAGGTTTGGAAACTTTTTCCAGATCCCTTCCATGCGAGTCTCATATGACAGTGAGAAACATAGTGTTTGCAGGTTTGCTAGAGCTGAGGAAGATGTCCCTTCTGGATCAGGTAATGTACCATAAAAGACAAGATGTCGTAACTGTGGCATCCTCCAAATGTCCTGTGGCAGACATTCATTATGGTATGCATTAAGCTTCCATCGACCCCTTGCCCGAATGATTAAGGTTTCAAGATTCTTTAACTTTGTAATACGTGCAGAAATATTCATATTCATACCAGGGCAGTTGATAGCAAGGTATCTTAAATGAAATAGCCCAAATATTTCAACAAGAAATAAACTGACCTCAGCATCTCCTGCATCCAATACCCTTAGCAAACTACAATTTTTTAAAGAGGGCAGTGAAGTGTAAAGGAACCACATGATAGTATGTATGGCTGAGGCCCTAGTTTTTAAAATGTTTAATGGACAAAGAAATGAAACACTTATTCGGCGCTGATTTGAAAGCTCGTTTTCATCATAACCTTCCCTGATATTTGCAAGAAACTTCTCCTCATTGGCTTTTCTAATGCATAAGTCCCTCATAAGATCATGGAGGCTGCAACTTTTGATTTTGCCATTCTTCTTCCTTTCTATGACCAAGACAAGACTTCTCTTGACAAGATTCTCCAAACACTCTTCTGCCTCCTCTTCAAAGCTTTTAGATCCATTTGGACATTTCAAAAAGGCCTCAGCTACCCATAACTTGATGAGCTTCGAGACACGGATCTCATGATCTTCTGGAAAGGCTCCCATGTACAAGAAACATGGCCTTAAATGATGAGGCAAGCGGGTGTAACTCAAGGATAGTATCTCTTCAAACTGCCCCTCTTTTGTAGCAATAACCGAGTTTACGTTTTCAGCAATTTCTTCCCATGAAGTTCGATTTTTGCTTACTGTGGATAGGATCCCAGCAATCACCACAATTGCAAGGGGCAATCCTCCACAGCTTCTTGCAATCTCCTTTCCAATAAACTCCAATTCTCTAGGACAATCTTGGTGGGTAAACACTTTATGTCGAAGCAGATTCCAACTTTGATCCTTTTTCATAAATTGCATCTTATTAATAGAGCTACAAAGGCGGGGGTAAGCAGCAACATCTAAGAGCCTAGTGGTTAACATGATTCTACTTCTATTGCCGTCATCAGGAAATATATTCCTTACTTCATCCCAGGCCTCTGTACTCCATACATCATCCATTACAATGAGGTATCGCCTACCCTTTAATATTTTGTAGACCTTTTCATCATTGCTTTTTGTGGTTCCTTCTGCATTGAATTCTTCCATGGAGACTAGAAGCTTCTTGAGTATTTCCTGTGCACTATAATGTTGTGATATAGTGACCCAAGCACGAATGTCAAAATGCCTAATAATAAATGGATCGTCATAAGCATTTCTAGCCAGAGTAGTCTTACCGATTCCTCCCATTCCAAAGATAGGGATGACTTGGAGCTGGGATGATTCTCCACAGAGCTGGCTTTTTATGGTCAGCAACTCATCCTCAAAACCAATCATGTCATCTTTGTGTGCTGGTGCATGTTCTTGTGGTGGAGTAGCAGCAGGAGAATCACAGAATTGCTGCTCGCCTTTGATTCTGAAGCTATTCTTGATGCTCTTCACTTGTTCAGCAACGGACACAATTCTCTCTCTTGCATTTTCCAAATCTTGAGTTTGATCTACAGAAGTTGACCAACCGTCAATGAGATGTTTAAATATAGAAACTAATGTATTGTTGAAGCCCGTTTCCTCTCTTGCTCTTTCCAGGAAACGACAAATACGTTCAATACTGGATAGTTTTGGTGGAGGTGACCAATAGTCAATGATATCTTCTACTTGATTAGCCACATCCCTGATCTCTCCTTCCAAACTGATGGCTTTCTCTGCAAAATCTTGTAGAAAACCTTGCAAGAAAATAGCTTGGTCATAGATAGATCTGATTATTTCCTTTCCAGGAAGTGATGAATCCCAGGGATATCGATCATCATTCAAGTTTTGGAGTGTGGTTTGTGCAAGAGAAGTAACAGCAGCATAAGCCATCTTTAATCTCTTAACAAATCAAATGAAGAAGCTGGACAACTACAGCTAGCTTAGAGGTATAGATCTGGGAGGAAGTGAGAAACAAAGTAAGACCACTGAAAATGAAGAGAGAAAGGTATACTTGTACACTAAAGTCCAACCAATAGGAAAACTTTTAGTAAAAGTAAGTAGAAAATTTTATTTCTAAAGATAGTCTTATTACTTACAAAAGTAGCATATCGTAAAATGAAGTGTATTTGTTAATATTATATATTTATATTTAATCAAAAATATTATATATTTGTATTGACCGAGTCCCTTTATCAACTTCACTTAAATTTCATCCTAATTGTAATGCTTTGGGAAGTACCTATCAATTTTCATACAACTTTCAAATATAGGTGGTGAAGGAATCAAATCGCTTAATTTGGATTCCGACTATAAAATAGATTTTCTTAAATCAATCAATGACTTTAATAGAATTGACTTTAAATCAATCAATCAATCAATCCCCCCCATTCACAAACTCAAGTTGAAATTCAACTTGTTTATATATGTATCAGGGTACCCACATTAATGGATTTTTAGCACACCATTTTAGTGTGGGGTCCACATGCCAATACACTAATTAAAAACATCTAACTTTTTAAAACACACCTCTACATCAATTTAACACAAATCTACATCAATTTTATCTCAAACACAATCATTACATGTGGGTCCCATTATCCACTAATTTTTATTATATTATTTTATTTTGAAAAAAAATATTTTTTATTGGTTGCAAATTAGATCATATTAATTACAATCATTAGTCAATCATTAAAAAGGGGGACAAGAATGCATTCTTAGAGCTTAACACACACACACACTTAAAAATACACCTACATTAATTAACACACATTTTGTTTTAATTAAAAACACACCAAAATGAATCAATGTGGTTGCTCTTATCTATTATTTTACTAATATAAAAGTGTGTACTTCTTACAAAAAAAATTTTGAATTGTATAATATATCTTTATTAAAAATTATTATTTAACATTATAATAGTAATTTAATATTTTTGTATTTAAATAATTTTATATTATTATTCTAATCCAAAGTCCTATAAAATCTCACTCCTGCTGGAATTTTAATTCAAGTATTTTTGGATTTTCAAATTTTATATATATTATCCTATCCAAAATCATTTATAGAATTTTATTCACACATATATATATATTATATATATAAAAGATTATAATAGTAATTTAGTATTTTTATGTTTAATAATTTTATATATAAAATCTTATTTCAAAATTCTAATGTATTATTTAAGGTTATAATAGTAATTTAAATATTTTTGTGTTCAATAATTTTATTAGATTCTTATTTAGTATGTTTGTATACAATAATTTTATATTATAATATATAATTCAAAAATCCTTTGAAATCTCAATCCTACCGAATTGTAATTCAAATACTACACTTAGTTTAATACATTTCATCTTCAACAAAAACTAAATACAAAGAAGTGAAGGAAAAACATCACGAGATCAAATAAACAACATACAATCAAAAAAAAAAAAAAAAGTCTCGACGTGATTTATACCTATAGATTAAAAACACAATATATGTTTAATTAACTAAAATAAGATTTAATTAATTAAATTTTTATAACTAATAAAAAAACAAATTTAAAACCACAAAATTAGGCTAATAAAATGAAGCCAAATCTTTGTTTTCTTATGATCTTAGGAATTTTCCTATTTAAAAGCATGTTGACAATTTAATCAGTATTTTGGGTGGGAATATGAATCAGAATTTCTGTTGGGTTGAATCAAAAATGAAAACTGCCCACAAAATCAGATTTGCTTTCCTCTAAAAGCCCTAGTTTTTCTGGAAATTCACTCCTTTTACTATGAATACACCCCACTTTTGAATAAACCATTTTCAGAAAACAATTAATCGATACACCCTCCAATTTTCCTATTATATCCTTTTATGTAAAAAAATTAAAAAGAAAAAAGAAAAATCTTGAATTACATCTCATTTGAAGAAGACAACGTAGAAAACTGATTTCATGTGATTTTGCGTATTTTTGGTCCTAAAATATCACAAAAACTTATGTGAGATGGTCTCACGGATAGTTTCCGTGAGGCGGAGCCCTATCACCACAAATAACATGTTAATTGTTGGGTTTGAGTGGAGGATAATTGGGTTGTGGGTTGATCCGTCTCACACAATGCATTAAAATTTTGTGAGACGGTCTCACAAGAGACTTACTCCTAAAATATTATCACAATCAAGGATGAAAATATCCATATTGCAACCTTAATTTTACGGATATATCGATATCGCAAAAAATTTAAAAAAATTATGGAAATTCTATTAAAAAATTAGAAATTTTACATAAGAATAAACAGCGTTATAAAAATTGACATTTATTCAAAACTGATTGATACAACCAAATCACTAGAGCCAAAATGATGATCAGGTGCAATGTTGTCTTTGTCTAAATAATATTGGTACCAACTCAAACCTTTTTGACTGAGATGTGCATATCTACTATGCCAAAGATACGTGAGATCATGTGTGGTGGCCTGAAAGCATGCATCTCGCACTTGAGCAGACTTTGCTATTAAAATGAACATCCTATTTGCGGTCATCCCTGTTTCTATGATTAATCCTCTCTCTGTGGATGATATATCTTGCATCTCCCTGACTGAATTATAATAGATAACCCTTTTTCTTGCAGCTGCCCTATACTCAAAAGATTGTTTTTTAGCTCAGGTACATAGAACACTTCTGTTATGATATGGTTGAAGCCATTTACTTGCAACTTCACATTTCCCTTCCCAAGTACTGTCATTCTTGTGTTATTCCCCAATTTTACCAACTGTCTGAACCCTTCATTTAGGTCACTAAACATGGATATAATCTCCACACATGTGATTGTTACATCCAGAATCCAGGAACCAAGTTTGTTCTCTCTTGGCTCCATGCATCTCCACGTACGACATTAGAAGCATCTCTTATTTATTATCTAGCTTAGCATGATTAGCTTCTTTATTCCAATCTGGACACTCATATTGGAAATGCCCCAATTTGTGACAATTGTAGCATTCAATAGTGGCTTTGTCAAAACCTTGACGCCTTCTACCTCTGCCTCTTCCTCGACCTCTGCCTCCAAATCGATTCTCATGAGTCACTATCAATGCTTGCTCTTCTCCAACACTCTTTTGAAACTTCTGTTCATGGACAATCAACGAGCTTGCAATTCATCAACCGAAAGCTTATCGATATCTTTTGATTCCTCAATTGAACAAACTATATAATTGAATTTGTCAGTTAAGGAACGAAGGATTTTCTCTACTATTGTCACATCTCTCATTTGCTCTCCATGGACTCTCATTTTGTTTGCCACGGTCATAACCCTTGAAAAATAATCATTGACAATCTCACCAGATTTCATTTCTAGAGTTTCAAACTCTTTTCGAAGAGCTTGAAGAACAGAACGCTTCACTCTTGCATTACCCTCATACTTCTTTTTCATAGAATCCCAAATCTGTTTTGAGGTGTTCTTATCAAAAATAGTCTCGAGTATGGTTCAATCAATGGCCTGGAATAAATAATTCTTCACTTTCAGGTCCTTCAACTTCAATTCTTCTAATTTCTTTAGCTGCGCCTCAGTCATAACAGCTCTAGATTTCGACTCGGTGTATCCCGTCTCCACCAATCTCCAATACTCCTTAGACCGGAGAAAATTCTCCATCAACATGGACCGATGATCATAGTGACCATTGAACCTGGGAATTGCAGGCTGCACAAAATTCCCTTCACTTGTCATCCTTTCTCCACTGCAAGTCACTCGAAAAAGAAACTACGGTGTTGTTTCTCCAGGCCCAGTGCGGGCTCTGATGCCAGAATGTTAGGAACTCAAAAATGTAAAGAATAAGAATTCTGGAAATTCAAGAGTTTGAACATAAACTGGAAATGACTTCAACATTGAATAAACTACCTTGACTAATATATAGTCTTACAAAGAAAACAGAATGCAAAATATACTCCACGATTTACACTAATAGAGATGTGGTAAAACTGAACTTGAAAGAGTCAAAACAAATATCAAGACTTCCTACATAATAGGGATAAAATAAAGGGATGGTAACCCTAAATACCACAAAAAATATAATGTATGATAAGTAATACAACAAAAAATAAAATTGGGATTTTTATACTATAAAAAATAAAACTTGTATACTTTTTTACCATGAATTATAATTCTATGTCACAAAATACCATCAAATTGAATTTGACTTGAAGGGGTAATTAATGCTCATAACTAACTACCATCCAATCACACATAACTAACGGTCAAACCCTAAATTTGAGGAAATATTTTATTATTTTTTTACCTCTCTCCTTTAACCTTCTTTACGGGCAATACAGTGACTTTTTTCTCACCATTTTTCAGGTTAAAAAAAAAGGGTTAAACGTGGATTATGAGAATAATCCACGTTTAACCCTATTTTTTCAGAATTAGGGGTTAAACGTGGATTATGCCCATAATCCACGTTTAACTCTATAATTTTCGAAAAAAATAGGTTTGAACGGGGATTATTAAAATTATTCAAGGGGGATTATTACAATTATTAAATGTGGATTAAACTTTTCCTCTTAAACGGAGATTAAACGTTTCCTATTTTTTTTTCGAAAAAAATAGGGTTACAAGTGGATTATGCCCATAATCCACGTGTAACTTTAAAATTAAAAAAAAATTAGGGTTATACGTGGATTAAAATTCGAAAAAAATAGGGTTACACGTGGATTATGCCCATAATCCACATGTGGCATAATCCACGTGTAACCCTAAAATTCGAAAAAATTAGGGTTACACGTGGATTATGCCCACAATCCATGTGTAACCCTAAAATTTGAAAAAAATAGTGTTACACGTGGATTATTAAATGGGGATTATTAAACGGGGATTAAACTTTGCCTATTAAACAGGGATTAAACTTTTCTAATTTTTTTCCGAAAAAAATTATGGTTAAACGTGGATTATGTGCATAATCCACGTTTAACCCTATTTTTTTCGAATTATAGGGTTAAACGTGGATTATGGGCATAATCCACGTTTAATCCTATTTTTTATAACTAATTATATATATAAAAGTGTGGTTTGGTTCTCTCAAGTGTTGACACTTGGAGCTCTACAATGTTGCCAAGTGTCCTCCCTTAAAAATATTTTATTCATGAAATATCAAAAAATTAATATTAATTAAATATACTCTCCACTACTCTACAAAAAATAAGTGCTTTGAAAAAAATAAATATGTAAGTTACAAATACTTGGAAGAGATTGCTAATGTTGTATTGCCTTTTTCAACATGAAATCTTTGGTTCCAAACTTGAATAATAGTTTTTGTCCAACATTTCAAATTGAAAAAAAAAAAAAACGGTAAACAATAATGCTCTTGCAAAACTAATTACATTAACAAAAAATAGGTGTTAAAAAACTTAGGATATGTTTAGATTGGGACGTAGATAGATTTGCAAGATTGAAAGTAGATCATATTGGGAATTGTAGAAAAAATAGATGATATTCTATTATTTTATTTTAAAAAAATAAAATATTTTTAGTGGGAATTGTAAAAAAGTGGATAAAGTAGAAAAAATAGATTAGAGTTATAGGATTCTGCAAATTAATAAATAATATGATTAGGATATTATCCATTCAAAATCCGAATGGGCATATCCAGTCCAAGCACCCCCTTGAACTATTGAGAAATTGTAATAAAACATTACAATAACAGATGTAACAATTGGTTAAAATTAATAAAAAGAACACAAAAGGAAAATAATTACAAATGAAATCATTATGTCAACCTGATAAAAAGAGCACTCAAAGGCAAAATTGGAACAAAACAGATGCATTCGAGTGATAAAAATGAGATTTATGCTATATTTTTTAAAGAAAGATATGAAAATACCTAATCTATACTTATATTAAAGCAGAAAAATTGGCAAAAATTACAAGATTGTCGCTTTCCCGCCTAAAAATGTTATGTCAATAAAAATAAAAAAATAATAAAATTGTAAATCTTACTTGATAAGCTATTCTTTAATAAAAAAAAATATCTTACTTGATAAGCAATTCTTTAATAAATAAATAAAAAAGATTAATCTTACTCTACAAGATATTTTATAATCTATATAAAGTTAAGAGATGAAGAGAGAGTTACAATGATTTCTCAAATTTATGTAAAACTATAATCTATATAAAGTTAAGAGATGAAGAGAGAGTTACATTGATTTCTCAAATCTATGTAAAACTAAAAAATGGAGAAAAATATAGTGATTTCTCAACAAAAGATAGATGCATAGAGAATTAAAAAAAAAGATATATAAAGAATGAAAAACAAAAAACAAGATATACAAAGAATGAAGAAAACAAACAAGAAAAAACAGTAAATATAATTATTTCTCAAATCTATATAAAACTAAAAAAAAAAGATTACAAGATTTGCTAAACATTCAAAGATATAAAAATTCTTCCAGATCTTATTGTCTAAAGGAAAAAGAACAATAAAAAATCGTAATTATTATGATTTCTCAGCAAAGGTACAAAAAGTTCTTTCAAATCTTATTATCTCATATCTTCATCTAAGGAGATCCCACCAAATTGTCTTTGTACACTAAACACAAATTGAAATATACAAATTATATAAAATATAAAAGGAAAGATTAATTATTATGATTGAAGGAAATATTATTGTATATAATAATTTCAATTTGACGGAAATATAAATCAACGAATAAAATAAAAATGTTAAAAAATAAAATTAACAATTACAATTATTAAAGTTATATGATAATTCGTGCAACGCACATGAATAATATGAAAAATCATTTGTATATGGTACATGTTTTAAATTAAAATAATAAAAGATGTTATAAATAATCTGTTAGTTTATACAACTTCATTATACTATTACAAATTGTTAAATATTAACATAATAAATAATAAACCGCGCATCGCGCGGGTGGACTGCTACTACAATAATTAAAACACCTCTAAGGAACTAGCAATTAACAATGTTGTGCTAAAGATCAAATGAAAAAAAATAATGAGAATAATTATTTTAAAAATATAGAAAAAAATATCATACATAAAAATAAATCAACAAACATTTATAGAATAAGGGTTCAAACCTAGTATTTTATAAACTAATGGTTTATAAACGTGGATTATTTTTCGAATTATAAACGTGGATTATAACTAATTTATAATAAACGTGGATTATAAGTTACATGTGGTTTTATGTATGAGGAGAGAGATAGATATATAGATATAGAGAGAGAACTTGAGGTTATAAACGTGGATTATTTTTCCTTATAAACGTGGATTAACAAAATAAATAATTAATAGTGGATTTTCCTTAACAAAATAAATAAATTATTCCTATGATAAATAAAATTAACCCTATAACAAAATAAGTTAACCTAATAAATAAATAAATAAATTTTCCTTATTAACATAATAAATAAATTATTAAAGGGGATTATTAAAATTATTAAATAGGGATTATTAAATTATATTGTTTTAATTATTAAAGGAGAATTATTAAGGGGGATTAATAAAATTATGTAGTTTTAATTATTAAAGGGGATTAATAAAAATATTAAACGGGGATTAACCGTGAATTATTAAATTACGTTATTTTAATTATTAAACAAGGATTATTAAAATTATTACAATTATTAAACGGAGAATTAGGAAATAATTATTAAAATTTTTAGAGAGTCTTTTTTGCTCAAAATGTTGTATGATAATTTCGTTCTGAAATTATCAACCTTATATACATGTGTTGATTGAATAAACAAGAAAAATTACATGAGAATTCACAGTAATTCACATTAAATACTGACAACAAGAAAACAAAAAATTATGGGCGAATACACAGTAACATTTTCGAACAAAAAAACAAAAAAATTGGTGTACAAATTAATTTGCATGTCCACAAAAAAATTAATTTTCGAACAAAAAATTTGCATGTCCACAAATTATTACTTGTATGGACAAATCAAATCAATACAATAATAAAAAAATAACACTTGTCATTTCAAATCTCACCCCTATTTGACTTGGACAAAAAATGTGGTAGAAAGTGACCAACTATTATATTTTATAGTAAAAAGTGACCCACTATTATATTTCATGGTAAATTAAATAATTAATTATATTTTTTATTGTATTATGGGATATTTCCTCTCAAATAAATCTAAATAGCCAGCTACACCTTTCAGTTCTAAGCACACATAATCAGGCATATTTCTACGCAGCTTTTGAGATATATTAGAAATATCTTTTGATATTAGCACGCAATTTACACCCAAATAGTTTTTATAGCCTCATCCTTACAAAATCCATATTTACCAGCCCTACAGATCATTCATCCTCCATGAATGCGATCGAAAAAGTTGAGAGCAATGAAGGTTTACTGGTTGAAATACTAACCTGCTTACCTGTCAAATCCATTTTCAGATTCATGTGTGTTTCAAAGAGATGGGAGATGATCATCAAGACTCCCTTCTTTCTTCAGAGTTACAGTCTCCGCCGCCGCCGCAGTTGCTCCGATGGTGGTCGTCTCCTCGCCTTGTTTCAGAGATCAGCGAATCCGTACCACTACAGCGAAGACTTGAATATAATATACTTAGACTTGATTATAACATTACAACAACAAAATCCGACAAATATGCTAACCATTAATCGCACTAGTTGGGGCGATCGCATCCATACCATACCTAGACAATTCGGCCGCTTCATCACTTCCTCCAATGGTTTAATCCTCTTCTCCCCGGACCAGAATTTACACCATTTTGTCGTGAATCCGGTGACCGGAAAGTCGGTTACCCTGCCGCCGCCGCCGCCGCCGCTGCAGGAGAGCAGACCTCGTTGCAAGTACAATTCGGTGGGGCTGATGTGCGTGGAGAATACGAGTGAACTCAAACCTAATTTCATTGTCACTCAAGCCTACAACGGCCACAGATCATCCACGGTGCAAATTCAAACCTACTCTTCCATGACGGGGGAATGGACTCTGTCCACGCTCGTTGCAACAGACGAAATCGCGTTGTCTTTGGATCCTCCAATGGTGGTGAATGGCGTTTTCTATTGGCGTGGATATTATGAGTATATGGTGGTGTATGATCCCAAAAACAAGGATGAGAACAAGGTGCAGTTGATCCAGCTACCAATGAATATTGTTTGTAGTGTCGGACTGTCTCCAGACGGCATCTTATGGTCGATCGGTTATAATTTGGGGGATTTGAGGATCCAACTGTGGATGCTGCCTAACAAGGGTGAAGATGGGAGCTACAAGACTATAGCCAAGGATGAATGGATTCTCAAGTATATTATTGGTCTTCCATACCAAGCAGTACGAGACATGAGTTTCGAGGGCTTCATCTCATGGGACCCCATTGTTGTTCTTCTCCATGTCTGGAAACTGGAAAAGGTGCTTCTTTACAATGTGGAGAGCGAATCCATCGTTGAGATGGTCGAGTATGGTGCACTTGTTTTTGGTGAATATTATGCCCATGAAAGGATGTGTCCCCCCTTCATTGAATCTTCGTTTTTGTCTTTGTATGCTCTTTGATTCGTTGATGCATATTCATTTCTTGTTTGTTTTAATCCAAGTTCATTGATTAGTATTCAGTAGTAGCTACTATCAGACTTTGTGATGCTTTGATCAACTCATCGGATAATTATTCATCTCATCCACCAGTCTGTGTGGTATATATATTAATATTAATTCAACATTACAGTGTATTGACTGAAAATCATGTTCAATGGGCTGCAGCAAAACACAAGATTTTCTGAAAGTATTTTATTAAGTCTTTATTCATCAACATAGTTGAATTACAATATTGTTGTAGCATTTACCAAATCCAGATCCACTCCATTTATTTTCTCTTGGTGCAGATGCATGTAATTCTGTAGCTTCCTCTCTTATAACCTCAGCATCGCTAAACGTTTCGTGTCGTTTCCATCTTCAATTCTCTCATCTGGAAATTCTGCAGAATCGGAGTCTCTTGATGTGTTACAATCCGAGCTAGATGGGTGACCTGTACTGCTGTCTGGTCTTTCCAACGAGCTTGAGACTTCAACGATAACATCTCTGTGAGTTCCATCTGGACAGCACAACGTCAGTCTTCAATCAACTGGGTAGAAATTAGAGAAAATCGAAGCAAATTTTTTACCTTGTTTGGTAGAGATGTTTGCTAGAGATGTTTGCTAGTGCAATCTCAAGATGATGTTTCTTCGGATTCAAACCATTTCTGGACATGGAACGCAACAATGCTTATTAAGAAAGACAATCTATAGTATCACGTAACAAGTATTTATTACGTACTTGAAAGCCAAAAAGACGATACACTGAGCTCTGAGCTGTTTTAATTGTTGTTCCTCGAATTCATGTCCTTCACCCCAAGCCCTCCCTGTATCCATTGTAGCAGAGAGAGAGAGAGAGAGAGAGAGAGAGATTCCTTCAACTATGACATCTGAAGAGTCAAATTGTTTATTTGGAATTGATGGTGAGATTTTATATGTGGACAACTAATACGACACCATTTTGCATTGTAGATCCTTTGCCAGCTCAATTGTTTATCCAAAACCTCCACAATAGTCAAATGGTTTTCTCAAAGTAGATGCTACATGGTGAATTTGCTGATTTGCTCTGATATTTTTGATCTATTTTCTTACACTACATTGCATACTATTTAGTCTTTTTTAGGTATGTCAATTGTCCCTTAACGTGTTCAAACATATATGGCTTTAACAACAGAAACATGAAAATATATCAGTAAACATTCTTCAAACAAATTTCACTATCACATGAGATAGATAGCACATAGTATTACACTCTTCTGTTGAACGTGTCTGCTACAGTTTTCAACAATCACACGAATGAAAACATAATATATTACATCAAGATCCACAGAGCTGGCTTTTTATGGTCAGCAACTCATCCTCAAAACCAATCATGTCATCTTTGTGTGTTGGTGCATGTTCTTGTGGTGGATTAGCAGCAGGAGAATCACAGAATATCTGCTCATCTTTGATTCCAAAGCTATTCTTGATGGTCTTCACTTGTTCAGCAATTGACACAATTTTCTCTCTTGCTTTTTCCAGCCCATGAGTTTGATCCTCGTCTATCAAACCAGGTAGTCTCGTTGTTAATACGATTCGACTTCCATTATTATCATCAGGAAATATGTTCTTTATATCACTCCAAACTCTTGTACCTCGTAAATCATCCATTAAAATGAGATACCTCCTACCCTTCAATCTATTGTTCACTCTTTCTCTGTCTTCCCCACAGTCATGAACTGCTGATGATAGACATTCAAAACCAAGATCCCATCTTTCTGCATTGGATTCTTCCATGGCTATGTATAGGTCAACATCGTCACAGATCCAAGCACGAATTTCAAAGTATTGCTCAATCAGTGGATCATGGTAAACATTTCTGATAAGATTAATCTTACGTTTTCCAACGATACCAAATAATGGTATGACTTGGAGTTGAGAGATGATTCTTCACAGAGCAGACTCTTTATTGCCATCAAGTTGTAGTCAGGTATTGGTGATGAAATAGAAGCAATATATGTATTGTCGATGACCGTTTCCTCTGTTGCTATTTCCAGGTCACCAAGAAAACATTCAGAAATGGATGGTTCTGCACGTGAAGTTGACCAATAGTCAATGATATCTTCAGCTTGATAAGTTACATCCCTGATTTCTCCTTCCAAACTGATGGCTTTCTCTGGAAAATCTTCAAGAAAACCTTGCAAGAAAATAGCTTGGTCATAGATAGATTGGATTGTTTCTTTTCCAGGTGATGAATCCCAGGGATATCGATCATCATTCAAGATATGGTGAGTGGTTTGTGCAAGAGAAGTAACAGCAGCATAAGCCATCTTTAATCTCTTTACAAATCAAACGAAGAAGCTGAAAAATTACAGCTATTTCATCTTTAGTCTCTTTACAAATCTATTTGAGAAACGAAGGCAACTGTATACGAAGAAAGAAGGGATTAGTAAACCATTATTTGGACCAAACCATTGTTTGTAGTGGTGGGTTCTTTATGGACACATTATTGTCTTAATTACTATGAGGCGTACTAAAACTTTTTGTAAACGTAAAATTAGAAAAGTATTATGAAATAAAAAATATAAAATCCAATTTACCCTTATGAATTAAAAAAAAAAAAATTGAAACCCACGTGTGTGTATATTAGACCCGTGTAATACACGAGATTTTACAAAAAAATAAAGTAAATTTGGTAAAATGTAAAAAATTTAAAAATAAAGTAAATTTGGTAAAATTAGAAAATTTTAAATATTATTTATACAGTAAAATTAAATTTATGATTTGTGCAATAAATATCGCAACATTAAATATAACGTAATATGATTAAATAATTATCTAATTATCGAAATATGTTTTAAATAATTATCTAATTGTCGAAATATGTTACATTTGTAAAGGATGATAAATAATTTTTTATTTATTATTTTGAAAGTAATATATATTGATATGTCTATTATATCTTTAACCCACCAATCATCATTTTTAGTTATTTTCAATTAAATTAAAAAAAATGAAAGTCAAAATTTCACAAATTAATTTATAGTTTATTTTAAAACATAGATTAAGAAAAGAATAATTCAATTTTTCATTAATTAATAAGTTTAAATAGAAAGTTTGAACAATCATTTTCAATAAGCTCATCTTTACTTTAGCATTTTTCTTATTTATTTATAAATTTATACTTTTTCTTTAAAATTTTAAATTTAACTAGTTTCAAATATGAAAATAATTCTTATATTGAAACCTAGCATATTTATTTAGATAAGTCTAACATTTCTAAATTATTTAATAATTTTTCTTTATAATATAAAATTTAAAGTCGTTAATTAATCATATTTAATGTCAAAATAATTTTAGCTTGACATGTGACATAAGTGGTTTTACTTTTATATATATACTAGTATAGAGCACATGCGTTGCACGTGGAGGTCAATGTTTTATTATTTTTTTTGTATTTTTCTTGGTTCATTTAGTTATGTAAATACTAAAGTATGTGTACTTCACAAAAAATACAAAAACTTCTGTGCACCAGGTAATGTTTTATTATTTTTTTTGTATTTTTCTTAGTTCATTTAGTTATTTAAATACTATAGTATGTGTACTTCACAAAAAATACAAAAACTTCTGTGCACCAGGTGTATGGATCTACGATCCATGCAATCCGGGTCGGTCCGACCCGGATCCGCAAATTTCTATTTTTTTTTTTCAAATTTTTTCTTGACCTTTATGTTATAAATATGTGACTTTTACGTTATAAATGTGTGACTTTTATGTACAACTATCCTTACCTTTATGCACTGTAATTTAGGAATAAAATGAAGATTTTCAACACAAATGTGACCTTTATATTATATTATGTCACTTTTATGTATAAATATTCTGACCTTTATGCACCCTTATATATTATATAAAAGTCAGAATATTTGTACATAAAGATGACATAATATAACATAAAGGTCGCATTGATATCACATAGAGGTGTACAGTTTAAATTATATTGAAAATTTTCATTTTTTTTCTAAGTTACAATACATAAAAGTCATGATAGTTGTACATAAAGGTCACCCATTTATAACATAAAAGTCACACTAATACAACATAAAAGTCACAACCTGAAAAAAAAAAAAAAAGAAGCTAAACTCGAAAACATGCGGATCCGGATCAAAATTGGGTCGACCCGGATTGCATGTACACCAAGTGCACACAAGACCAACTCCATAAAAAAAGATTATTAGAGACACATAATTTAAAAAACATTACTCACTTTGCCACCAACATCCTTATCACTTCTCGTAACATCTTTAAATAGTTTATCTACATTCTCAATCGCCCACTATTTTGTCATTGGTGCTTCATCCCATGAAATCAATTGTGCTACTCGTAAAAACTCTGCAACTCCACTTTATTTGAAATATAACATTCACTTGTCTCATCAGAATTTAATCATATTTTGAAGCGTAAATGTAATGACTCAATGAGCATTGTGTTGGAGGTATTATCCTATGTCAAAACCATTTCTTAATTTTGATTTGCACAATAAGTTATGATCTGTTAGTTGGGTAGATGTAGTTGTAAGTTGATTTGATATTTAATTCAAATTGAATTGAAAAATTCTTCAATTTGCTTCATGGGCAGAGACCCATCAAACATCTTGAAATTATTTGATTTTATCAATCATATATGTATCATCTTTTTAGATCAGGTTAATTTCACTCAATCATGATCCTTGTAAATATATTGGTACAAATATTTCACAATTGTCACTCAAAATATATTTCAACATTGATATGACAACTATATATTTATAATAGGTATGGATTTTATGGGTGTGCACGGTCCAGGTTGGTTTGGAGATTTGAAAATTTTCGGAACCGAACCAAACTTTGGAGAATTTCAAAATTGATTCTCCGGAACCAAACCAAAATAAAAAGTCTCCAGAATCAAACCAAACCAAATTTCGGTTCAATTCGGTTCGGAGCTTCGGGTCTATTGGTCTGGATCGGTTAGGGATGAATATTCGAATATTCGGAAATTTTAAAAGAAATTAAAATCAAAAAACGAATAAGTTGAAATGCACCAAATTAAATTAGAAAAATAAATAATAAAAAACTAATTTAGCATGTATTAACAACGTTTCATTGACAACAAAAAACTACATACTTTATTTCAAAAGTTACAAAATTCATAATTTAAAAAGATTTATGTTTTCTTGATAAGCGTCATTTCATTATTATTAATTATTAAAAAATTAAAAAAGTAAATTATTTATAGCTTTAAAAATTATTAACTTAACCAAAATATGTATTATGTAATTATATCAATATATAGAAAAATAAATGACACACACACACATATATATATATATATATATATATATATATATATATATATATATTAAAATCGATTCTTCGGATCGGTCCAATTCAGTTTGGTTCGGTCCCAATTCGGTTCAGTTCTCGGTTCGGAAAATTGAAAAATCTCCAGAACCAAATTAAAAAGAAATTCAGTTCAATTCAATTCGGAGAAAGTCAAAAGGTCAATGGAGATTTTCGGTTCGAAACTTTTTTAGTCCGGGTTTCGGTCCGATTTCGGTAATCTTCAAGACCCGTGCACAACCATATTTTATGAAATTTTTATTTTGTTTAACTTGTTAAAACTCAGTTTACAATGATGAAAGTTTACATATTTTCTATCAATACTAAGTGATCGAAGTTGAAAAAAAAAACTAAAAACTATTAGTTCCATCAATTTTCTATGGGTCTTTTCACAGTTCAAATAAGGATAAAAAAAAGTTAATATAATACTATATTGCATGAGTACTGCAACGAAAGTTTTATGATTAAGTCTTTATTAATTTGAATTTAAGAGTATTTCATTTTTAATTAATGATACATATATTGCAAGATAGCTTCAAAAGCAGACCAAATAACTCTAATTGTGATTTTTGGTCTTGTACAATTGAAGGATAATGTGTTAAATATTTTATTCTAATAACATTAATTATTTTTTTCAAATTTAAAAAT
This sequence comes from Scutellaria minor, assembly GCA_954870855.1. Taxonomy (NCBI): domain Eukaryota; kingdom Viridiplantae; phylum Streptophyta; class Magnoliopsida; order Lamiales; family Lamiaceae; genus Scutellaria; species Scutellaria minor. Next base: position 335,086 of record OX940728.1, read on the forward strand.
GATCGCTATCAAATAATTTGAGGACGTGCTCAAAATGGAGTATCGACCTAGTGCTATGTAGGGATGGTAAACAGGTTAAGTCTAGCGGGTTTTGGGTTAAACAGATCAGTTTAAAAGGGTCTATAATATATTATTAATTAACCTAATTAACTATAACTTCATCAGGCTAGCTAAACAAGATATTAATTAAAAAAATATTTAAAAAGACTTATATTAATATGTTGATAATTAAACTAATTAACTCTAACTCCATCAGGCTTCAAACTAAACAGAATATAAATAAAAAAATTATATTTATATTTTAAGCTATGACTATTAATTATTATGTCATAATTCATATATTTAAATTTTCATAAATCAAAAGTTAAAAGTTAATATTTTCGGGCGGTCGAAAGTTATATACAAAAATTCTTATTTTGAGTTTTAAATTAATAAGTAATCCAATATTGAAATAATTATAACTTTTAAGTGATATCCAAATATTACTATTCTATATATGAACAAAAGTTCACATTGCTCTCAAATCATAAACAATCGTTCCTATATGAATAATTTAGAAAAAGTTTAACAAAAATTGTTTAGTGTGTCTTATAAAAACCTACGATATTATTTTGGGACAAAAGAAAAGAAAAAACAAATCCAGATAGTATATTATCAACGTGAAATTCATGGCATGATTTGAAGTGTTTCATAAAATTATAATGGAAAATCACTCATAGTTATTGATGTGTCTTTATTTCTATATATTTTATCATCATAATTATTTTTGATTATAGTCCATTTGTACTTTAATTGATTCAATTATTATTGTTATTGTAGGAATGGACTTTGATGGGCTTTGAGGAAAATTGGACTTAAAATGATCAAATTATGCTTAAATTGTGAAGATGGACTCAATGGGCTTGAAGGGGGGCCACTTCAAATGAGTTTAAGTGACTTGGTGGGAAAGAAATGATAAATAAGAGATTTATCTCTTATATTTTGTAATAGATTTTTATGTCCTTAGGATTTTAGTTCATTAGTTTCATTAGAGCTAGAAGATATTTTCTCATTCTTTTAATACATACATACACAAATTCTAGGTTTTTTCTCTCTAGTTTTTCTCTTGAAGATTTACATGGAGATGATTAATCAAAACATTAGTGGCTAAATTTCTCTCCGATTCAAGGGTCGTTTAATTCGATTGCTATCATTGTGGGGTTTTGTGCTTGATTTTATTTCTTGTTTTATTTCAAGTATCTGTTGATTCATGATTTAATTTCAATAGTGAAATATAGTTTGAGTTGATCTGACAATTCAATTTGAATTATATTTTGCTAATGTTATCCATGAGTTCTCATTTATATGTTGCTGGGATGTATGATTGATGAATGATTGGTACTTAGTAGCAATAGGTTGATTATATTTTTGCTAGGATTGTGTAATTGTCTAATGAATTAACGGGACTAACAGAATCATAGGCTTAGTAATTACAGCTATCTCGATTATTGGGTTATAGATTTCAGTTTAGGTTTAATTGTTTTCACCGGAGCTTAATGCGATTGTTAATTAATTTGGAAAGCGCGTCAATTAGTTAATAGCTAGTTTTGATTGGATGTTGGGTTCGATCAATTAAATTTGGAAAACATGGACTTCTCTTCGGCTTCGCATTTAGTTTGAGGTTAAAATGCTTGAATGTGCAAGAAGATATTGTAGCCTATGATCGATGATGCAATTGAATGTCGACATCCTTGAATCGGAGCTTCGTGAGGTTAATCTCTATCCTATTTATTTTCATCATTTGTTGCTTGTTTTATTCTTATTTTATTTGATGTTTGTTTAGTTTAGTTAGTTTAACTTCATTTAGTTTAGTAGATATCAAAAACCTCCCCGGTTCGTTTTATGCTCAAGAGAATGAGGTTCTGTTCCCTGAGGATCGACCCTACTTGTTATTATACTCATTCATTTACTCATATCGAAATAAGATTTTATTTTTATTGGTCTGACAACCCATCAGTTATTAGTTATAATTATATATTAGTATGTTGTTGAAAATTATACCTTACAAAGGTAATGAGTTAGTTTCACAATTTTCAAGTGCAATTAGTCTATTTTTTTTTTAGTTGATGTACTCATTGAATTTATAGTTAGATAAATATTGGGCAAAAATCATTTTTGGCCCTGTAGGAATTTTCACTTCTCAATTGTGGCCCATTTTCAGGCCTTTTTGGCCCAGACGATGAGTCCGTCTAATTTTTAACGGGGATACCACGTGCAGGGCACGTGGTCGTTAAGTGGCTTTTGTCATTCGCGCGTTCCAGAGAAGGAGACAACTAAAATCGAATCCTAACAAACCCTAAATTCCCAAATCACCAATTGTCAATCCTAAATCCTAAATCGAAGATTCCCAACCAAAAATCTTAAAAATCTGCAAATCTTCCCTAATCTTTTACCTATCTTGCACAAGTTTTACAAGTTGACACTGATATAGAGCCATGGGTCGTCGCAAATCCAAAGTTCCGGCTAAGTGCCGTGTTGAAGGAGGTTAGTTTTCAACCTTTTTTTTTGTTTTTTTTGTTGTTATTGGAGATGTTCTAGGGTTTGTTTATATGTTATCGAGGTTTGTACTTCTGCCTTTTATGGTTTATCTATTCTGCTTATTTAGGGTTTCGAAAACGATGGTTGTTTATTTATTTTGTCTATTGTTAGAATGAATGTATAGATTATGTGTGGAACCCCCCGTCATATCTGTAAAGCATATTTATATTGTTTGTTTATTCAGTGGAATGTGTATTGTTTAGTGTGGTCCACTAGTCCTGTGTTCTTTAATGCTTTATTGAGAAAACATGTGGGCTTATCTTTGAATTAATATTAATATCACGTGGGTCATGCTCTTTATTTGTTTAATTGAATGATTTTTTGCTTTTTTATTAAACTTGCAGAGGGTTCAAAAAAGGTTGGTAAGGATAGTTCTGTTTTTGATAAAAGTGGGGTTGGTAAGGATAGTTCTGGGGTTAGCACTGATAATAGGGGGTGACACTGAACCTTCATTTGAGCATTATTGTGAATGGGGATTAGATGGGGTTAATCCTGAAGAATATGGGGTGGATGAAGGATATAATAATCTGACTAATGTGACTGATAACATAGACTTAGGATCAGATTCTAATGATGAATTGTTTGAACCTGATGATGATGATTCTGACTTTGATGATGTATTATTTGAAGATAACATAGACAAGAAAGTAGAGTGGGAGGGCATAAGTAAAGAAGATGTTGAGTTGAATAGGGGGAATGATTCATCAGAGGTTGAAGACTCTGATGCTGAATTTGATAGTGAGTTAGGATCAGACATAGATAAGGTAGACCCTAACCCTGTGTTCAAGTCTTCTGCAGCCTTTAATCCTTCATTTGTAATAGACATGAAGTTCCCTGATAAGAAACTGTTCAAAGAAGCTGTTGTCTCTCATGGAATTAAGTCAAGAAAAAATGTTAAAATCACAAAAAATGAGGCAAAACGAATCTATGCTAGATGTATGGGGGAGGGGTGTGAATGGCAGATCAATTGTCTTAAAGTCAGTGGTGAAGAATCATGGCAGATAAGGACCTACAATTCTGATCACACATGTGGCAACAATTACAACTTGAAAAACTTAAATAGCACCTGGTTAGCTAAGTATTATCTTGAGAGTTTTAGGGAAGATCCTGGTAGGAGTTGTAAGGGTTTTAGGAGATCTGCAATAAAAGAGTTAAGCTGTAATATATCAAGACAAATGACATATAGAGCAAAACAGAAAGCCTTAAGAAGAATTGAGGGTAGTAACACTGCACAATATGCCAAACTTTGGGATTATACACAAGCACTTAGGCTTAGGAATCCTGGGTCAACTGTAATAATGGGAGTAGAGGGAACATGCAACTCAAGTGAAAATGTGTTTAAAAGACTGTACGTTTGTTTCAAGGCACTAAAGCAGGGCTTCCTAGCTGGTTGTAGGCCTTTAGTAGGGGTAGATGGCTGTCATTTAAAGGGTCCACATGGCGGTGTGATGCTAACTGCAGTGGGGATGGATCCCAACAACCAAATATTTCCAATTGCATATGCAGTGGTTGGTAGTAAAACCAAGGATAATTGGGTGTGGTTTCTTGAGTTGTTGAGGGAAGATTTGCATATTGGAAGAGAGAACTTGTTTACCTTTATGTCTGATAGGCAAAAGGGACTGATTCCTGCATTTGAGCAGGTTTTACCTGGGGTAGATAACAGGTTTTGTGTGAGGCATATGAATGGGAATATGCAGATGGCTGGTTGGAGAGGTGCTGCTTTCAAAAGCTTGCTGTGGAAAGCTGCTAGGGCCAGTACTGTGGGTGAGTTTGACTCAGCAATGAAGGAAGTTGCAGCCTTAGATCATCATTGTTTTACTTGGCTGCAAGAAAGACCACCATCACAGTAGAGTAGGTCTCATTTCTCTCCTTATTCTAAGTGTGAAACACTTACAAATAATATGTGTGAATCCTTCAATAGCACTATCTTAGAAGCTAGGGAGAAGCCTATTTTGACTATGCTGGAGTGGATTAGGGAGTATCTTATGATAAGAATGACTGAGAATAGAGACAAGGTAGAAAGATGTTGGGAAGATAGGAGAATATGCCCAAGGATCAGAAAGATTTTGCAGAAGAGAATGGATAAGGTGACTGATTGCATTCCAATGAAGGCTGATACTTATAATTTTGAGATTTCAGTTTATGATGGTGGCAGATTTCATGTTGACTTGAGGGAACAGTCATGTACATGTAGATGTTGGGAGTTGGAGGGTATTTCTTGCAAACATGCATTAAGTGTTATTCTTGCCCAATCCTTAGATCCAGAGCTTTTTGTCAGTGAAGTCTATTCAGTGGAAACATATAATAAGGTATATGAATCTGCATTGGTTCCAATGGATGGTCCAGAACTATGGACTACAACAGGCTACATCCCTCCAATTCCTCCATCATTTGGTAGGAAAAGAGGTAGACCAAAAACATCAAGGAGAAATGGCAAAGAAGAGGGGAAAGACAAAAAGAAGAAGGTGGAGAAAATGCCTAGACAAACACCTGTGGTCCATTGCAGCTTCTGCCAAGAGAAAGGACACAACAAATTGAAGTGCCCTTGGAAGCAATTTGCTGAAGAATTCCCTCATGATGATGAGGGAGTTTCTGTTGGTCCAGAAAATGAGCAAAATCAAAATGTAAGCTTCAATTTCACTCCTCAATTGTCTATTCTGCAAGTTTGTGAAACTTATTAAAATGACTCACTATTTTTGTGTTAATAAGGAAAATGAAGATGGAGATCCACCTATGCAAGAAGATCTGACTCAACAAAATGTAAGCTTAAATTTATCCTACTATTCTATTCTGCAAGTTTGTGATACTTAGTAAAATGATTCTGCCTTTTTGTGTTAATAAGGAAAATGAAGATGGAGATCCACCTATGCAAGAAGATCTGACTCAACAAAATGTAAGCTTAAATTTATCCTACTATTCTATTCTGCAAGTTTGTGATACTTAGTAAAATGAGTCACTATTTTTGTGTTAATAAGGAAAATGAAGATGGAGGTCCACCTATGCAAGAAGATTTGACTCAACAAGGTGGTTTCCCCAGCCCACCTCCACACACTCATGAAGAGCTGACTCAACAGAAAGGTTTCCCAAGCCCACCCCCACCCACTCAAGAAGACCTTACACAAGATGAAGTTGTCCCCAGCCAACCCTCACACACTCAGGTAAGGTTACTAATATCTGACCTTTTCAATTAATAACAAGAGTAGTATTCATATGTTTATTGTTTTGCAGGAAAGCACACTCTGCAAGTCAGTTAATGTTGAAGGAGGATCAGCTCCCCTAAGTGCACCTGGATTTCTTTGTGTGAGTTTGGTTTAACAAAACTTTTTGGTCAATCTAAATGTTTCTAAATAACTTCTTTTGTAATGTTAGCTTCCTCCTATCACTGGAAGAGTGAATATAAGAGGACCTCCTCCCAATTTCAATCCATCAAATTGGACAAGAAGTCAGTTAATATTACCTAGGCCTACAACAAAACAACAAGACATTCCTGTTCTTAAGCAAGGTGGTAAGAAGTTCACAAGTCTAGAAAATTTTAACTTTATTTGCAAGGGTAAGGGAAAGGGTAAAGCTAAGGATAATTAGTGCCTACAGCAAAATGTTGTTGTTTTATGTTTATGAACTGAAATATACTGGGCTTATGATTTCAAGACATGTTGATTGCTGGTAGGATTTTTGAACACATGCTGATTCTGGGCTTATGAGCTGTTATTTTGTAAAAACAACTACATTATCTATGTTTTATGATAATTCTGGTGGCAAAATCCATGTCTTTTTGTGTATGAACTGATCTCAATTATTTATGTTGATTTTGGTTGCATTAAACTGATTTTGATTTGTGTATGAACTTATTTGTGTTGCATTTCATAAATGTATATTTGCTAGATAGATGAAAATCTACTCATATAAAGCTTAAAGGGGATATTTCACTGCTTACATAGGAAATTGCATAAAAAAGACATACACCTTCTAGACTACAACATATATGAATAACATAGGCTATTAATTAATTAGAAAGCATCCATTTGTGCAAAATGGACAAGCATGCTAGTATGACCAAGCACATAGACAAGTTTTTCTTCTTCTCCAAATTGCGAATTCTTTCCTCCATTCTCTTCAATGCATTGCACTTCATTTGCAGTTCGGTCTTCAGTTGCATTGTTTTACCTTTGAGCTGTGAAAAATCCCCTTTAAGTTCTGCAAACTTCAATTCTAGATTTGTAGCATTATTGTGTTTACTTGGTTCGTCGATCCATTCAAAGAAGTTGCATCGTTTTGCGGTCAATGAGTCTGGGCAGTTTTGGAATCGGCACCCTTCACTACCAGGTTGTCCAGAGACCCGAACCTTGACAAACTTGCCACAGTCGCAACGCTTCGTCCCGGAGACGTAAGAATGGCTCGATGATGACATCTTCTCAACTTTGCCTAACTTCTTCAATTTGTGCTGTAATATTTGATGATATATGTGTTGTATTGCGTTTTGGGAAGTTTGCAGCTTGTTATATAGTGTGTACTAGGGTTTGGTAAGGAAAAAATCGGGAAAACTTGGATCAAAATATTTTTTCCCACCAACTTTGAAAACTAACGTTTTCTGTTAACTCACTAACGGAGAGGGCTCAAATTGAGAATTTTTGGGCCACTTTTGAATATAGGGGCCACAATTGAGAAGTGAAAATTCCTACAGGGCCAAAAATGAATTTTGCCCGATAAATATTAGTGGTTTTATTTTCTAATTTTATTAAATAAATTGGTCATGATACCAAAATGTTGTAATGTATAATTTCATTATCCACGTAAATTTTTTTTAATAAAAATAATACAAATTAATACCTCATATATATAAAGTGATTTATATTAAATTAGAGTCCTAATATTACAAAGTACCCTAATCAAAATATGATAAAATATTATTTGTATCAAATTCATAGATACTAAACTACTAATATAAGGTTATGACTTTTTAGGATTTTGGAATAGAATTCTATATAAATTTAGAAAATACAAAAATACTTTTTGATTCTATAGGATTTTGATTAGCACTCTAATATAAAATTATTCAAATATAAAAATACTAAATTACTATTATAACCTTAAATAATAATCTTTAATAAGGATATACAGTCTATATTATATTAGAGTCCTACTCATAATAAAATTGTATAGGATTTTGGATTAGGTCTCTAATATAAAATTATTGAAATATGAAAATAATAAATTACTATTATAACCTTAAATAATAATCTTTAATAAGGATATATTCGGCAAATCATATTTTGTAAGAAACATCCATACTTTTATATAGATAATAGATATATATATATATATATATATTCATCTTTTCCTTCTGTCTCTCTTTTTCTCTCTTAAATTTTTGTGAAATGACTCTCCTTTTCTCTCTTAAATTTTTGTGAAATGAAAAATATTTCACGAGTTAACTAATATGTAAAAATCGTGTATAAAAATTAAAAATAAATCAAATTTTTTATACAGAGATGTGTTCGACCAACCAGATCGAACGGGCTGCCGGGTTTGATCTATTTTGATAGTCTTTTATTTTCCGATTTTCACACAATTTTACATGATTTTCACACATTAAAATTTATAATATTGTTGTTTCATTTATCATATATTTAAGAGAAAAAACTAAATATATGAAATGAAGAAAGGGAGAGAGAAGAGCTACAAGAGAGGGAAGGGGAAGAAGAGGGTTATTCATTTTTTTTTCTTAATTCTTAAAGGTAATTTTTTTTTTTTTTAACTTTTCATTTTTAAATTAAAATATTAAATGGAGAATGGGAAAGTTGGTTCTTTACAACGTGGAGAGCGAATCGATTTGAGTATGATGGTGCACTTGTTTTTGAAGTTGAAGAATACCATGCCCATGAACAGTCTACCCCCTTCATTGAATCTTCGTTTCTGTCCTCTTTGATCCATAGATGCATATATACTCGTTTCTTGTTTTAATCGACTTGATTCATTGTATATTTATCTTTTCTTGGCTATAGATTCTTGGATTTTGCTAATATCCATTTATTTCTTCACCAGCTCCAAGATGAGTTGTTTTAACCTTTTAAGCACATCTTTAAGAATCAAGGCATTTCAAACCCTTTGCTCGCTGGCTCTCAACCAGCTGAATTAACATCATAGCCCATGAACACGTTTTGCCGTTTTGGCCTCAATAGCGGTCTGCAAATTTGTTCAACACATGAACTGCCATTTTTCTAAAATTTAAGCTAATAATCCTAGTCTGCATGGATTCTTTAATAACTGTTGCAATATTTACACTTTTATGTTTAAAGGTGGACAAAAGAGGCATCTTGTTAATTATGAAGTTAGAAGAAATCCTAGATAATATAATTAGCATCTTATATCTTTGTGATTTAGTTTCCTTTTCGCATCTTATATTTTTGTGATTTAGTTTCCTTTTGGTTATGTCTTTTAGCCTATAAATGAAGACTTAATAGCTACGTTTGTTCAATTGGTCATATTATTATTCGGAATTGATATATATATATATATGTGTGTGTCTTTTAGCCTATAAATAAAGACTTAATAACTGCGTTTGTTAACTTGGTCATTATTATTGAAATTGATATAAAATTATTCAGTTATTTGATCATCAAAGTGAAAAAGCCCTAGTTTCTCTTGCACGCGCAATTACAACCACAGATCGGATCATTCATCCGCCATGAATGCGATCGAAAAAGTTGAGAGCAATGAAGGTTTACTGGTAGAAATACTAACCTGCTTACCTGTTAAATCCATATTCAGATTCATGTGTGTTTCAAAGAGATGGGAGAAGATCATCAAGACTCCCTTCTTTCTTCAGAGTTACAGTCGCCGCCGTTGCTCCGATGGTGGTCGTCTCCTCGCCTTGTTTCAGAGATCAGTGAATCCGCGCCACAACAATGAAGAATTGATTGACCTAGCCTGTAATCATCCAACAAATATGCTAACCATTAATCGCACTAGTTGGGGCGATCGCATCCATACCATACCTAGACAATTCGGCCGCTTCATCACTTCCTCCAATGGTTTAATCCTCTGCTCTCCCGACGAGGACGAGCACCACTTCGTCGTGAATCCGGTGACCGGAAAGTCGGTTACCCTGCCCCCGCCGCCGCCGCTGCCGGAGAGCAGCCTCATCTACCCTCCTTACGAGTACAATTCGGTGGGGCTGATGTGCGAGGAGAATACGAGTGAACTCAAACCTAATTTCATAGTCATTCAAGCCTACACTAGAATATGCAGATCCTGCTGCGGCCACAGATCATCCGTGGACAGAGATAAATATAACTCGATGCAAATACAAACATACTCTTCCATGACGGGGGAATGGACTCTGTCCACGCTCTTTGCATCAGACCAAATCGCATTGCTTTGCATTCCTCCAATGGTGGTGGATGGCGTTATCTACTGGCGTGGATTCGAGAGCAATATGGTGCTGTATGATCCCAAAAACAAGGATCAGAAGAAGGTGCAGTTGATCCAGCTACCATGTCGGTTATATAAGAAAAGAATGGGACAGTCTCCAGACGGCATCTTATGGTTGAGCGGTTTTGGTTGGGAGGATTCGGGGTTCAGACTGTGGATGCTGTCCAACAAGGGTGAAGACGGGAGCTACAAGACTATACCAAAGGATGAATGGATTCTCAAGTATATTGTTGATCTTCCATACAAACAACATCAGGACATGAGTTTCGAGGGCTTCATCTCATGGGACCCCATTGTTGTTCTTCTCCATGTCTGGAAACTGGAAAAGGTGCTTCTTTACAATGTGGAGAGCGAATCCATCGTTGAGATAGTCGAGTATGACGGTGCACTTGCTTTTGGTGATTATTATGCCTTCGAAGATTGTCCCCCTTTCATTGAATCTTCGTTTCTGTCTTCGTATGCTCTTTGATTCATTGATGCACATTCATTTCTTGTTCGTTTTAATCCAAGTTCATTGATTAGTATTTAGTAGTAGCTACTATCAGACTTTGTGATGCTTTCATCAACTCAATTAGGCCATCAGATCATTATCTCTCATCCACCAGTCTGTGTGGTATATATATTAATATTAATTCAATTTAATTTTCTTCTCTTTTATTCAGTTTACTTTACACTTCTATTGCACTTCCACATTACAACTTATTGACTGAAAATTATGTTTGATGGGCTGCAACAAAACACAAGATCTATATGTCACTATAATCATATCATAACATTTCTGCACTTATAATAAACACACGTGAGACTTTACATCTGTATGATTTATTATCATTTACTATTATTTAAGATACATGAGGGCATCTCCAACCCTTGGTTCAAATTTGCCACCAAAACTTGGATTTGCCACCAAAAAATCTTGATAATATAAAATGGTTTAATCTTCTGAAAGTATTTTATTATGTCTTTATTCATCAACATAGTTGAATTGCAATATTGTTGTAGTACTTACCAAATCCAGATCCACTCCATTTATTTTCTCTTGGTGCAGATGCATGTAATTCTGTAGCTTCTTCTCTTATAACCTCAGCATCGCTAAACGTTTCATGTTGTTCTCATCTTCAGCTGCAGCGGCAGGCTGACTGATTCTCTCATCTGGAAATTCTGCGGAATCCAAGCTAGATGGGTGACCTGTACTGCTGTCTGGTCTTTCCAACGAGCTTGGGACTTCAACAATAACATCTCTGTGAGTTGCATCTGCACAACACATCGTTAGTCTTCAATCAACTGGGTAGAAACTAGAGAAAATCGAAGCAAATTATTTACCTTGTTTGGAAGAGATGTTTGCTAGTGCAATCTCAAGATGAGATTTCTTCGGATTCAAACCATTTCTGGACATGGAATGCAACAATTCTTACTAAGAAAGACGATCTATAGTACCACGTAACAAGTATTTAGTACGTACTTGAAAGCCAAAAAGACGATACACTGAGCTCTGAGCTGTTTTAATTGTTGTTCCTCGAATTCATGGCCTTCACCCCAAGCCTCAGAAACAGGGTCAGATTTCCCTGTATCCATTGTGGCAGAGAGAGAGAGAGAGAGAGAGAGAGAGAGAGAGAGAGAGAGATTCCTTCAACTATGACATCTGAAGAGTCAAATTGTCTATTTGGAATTGATGGTGAGATTTTATATGTGGACAACTAATACAACACCATTTTGCATTGTAGATCCTTTGCCAGCTCAATTGTTTATCCAAAACCTCCACAATAGTCAAACGGTTTTCTCAAAGTAGATGCTACATGGTGAATTTGCTGATTTGCTCTTATATTTTTGATCTATTTTCTTACACTACGTTGCATACTATTTAGTTTTTTTTAGGTATGTCAATTGTCCCTTAACGTGTTCAAACATATATGGCTTTAACAACAGAAACATGAAAATATATCGGTAAACACTCTTCAAACAAATTTCACTAATACATGAGATAGACTGCACATAGTATTACACTCTTCTGTTGAAGGTGTCTGCTACAGTTTCAATAATCACACGAATGAAAACATAATATATTACATCAAGATCCAGTTTTGTCGACAAGCTTCTAGTAGTTAAAAACAAATTTCAAGTGATAATTCTTGAATAAACATCTCCTCAATAGATTAAATTAAAAGTTGTCTCCATTGGAATGCACTTCCTTCCATCCACTTCCGGCCTCTGAATTTGAATCATCACCTGCATATTGAAAAAATTGCAGAGTCGGCCAACCAAACAAAGGCAAACCTCTGGTTTTAAAATAATTTCAGAAATTATGCAACGACTAAGAACACAAATTCCTTGAGAAAACAAAGATTGACTAGCTAAGTTTATTTTGCTTTAAAATTCAGCACTTGGTTTGATCATTTCATATTTCCAACCAAACAAAACTATTTGTACGGGATTATTAGTCAAGACTTGAAAGTATAAGACTTGTTGGTCTAAAGGATAAGGTAATAACCTGGTGAAAAGCAAATATGTGTGGGAAAAATCATATCAATGAACAATGCAACGAACTTGAAGGTCATCGTTTCCCACATCTTGTTGTTCCTCTTGTATCCTTTTGGCCGACTCCACAAGAGACGTTTTCATGCGACCTTTAACCTCGATCAACTCAAGTGTTGGAATTTCTCCAATACTATCTGGAATCTCATTTAAACGGTAACAATCATGAATCAACAGAAACTTGAGTCGTGGGAAGTGGCTACTTTCAGTTATCCAACACTCAATATAAGATTCTTGAATCAGCAAAAATTCCAGCTCAGGAAATTCTCCTTCACTTGTTTCCCATATGCTACCCTTGCAAGCATGTTCTTTTAGTTTGAGCACTTGAAGACTTGACAATGATGAACAAACAGCCGCTATCTCATTCCAAGGAAGCCTCAAACCAGTCAAGGTCAACTTTTTCAGCATCCTTGGTAGAGTTAAATTATCCTTTCGCCAAACTGCATAATCACTCTTTGAACACAAATAAAAAATTTCAAGTTGATGTAGACACACCAAATTGTTAAGGTAAGAGTGAACCGGATCACCATAATGATTTATTTTTAGTTTTTTCAGGTTTGGAAACTCTTTCCAGATCCATCCTGAGCAAGTATTACGTGACATTGAGAAACATAGTGTTTGCAGGTTTGCTAGAGCTGAGGAAGATGTCCCTTCTGGATCAGGTAACGTACCATAAAAGACAAGATGTCGTAACTGTGGCATCCTCCAAATTTCCTGTGGCAGACAGTCCTTATGGTCTGCATTAACCTTCCATTGACCCCTTGCCCGAATGATTAAGGTTTGAAGATTCTGAAGCTTTGATATGCCCGAAAAATTCTGACGCTTTGATCTGACTGAACATGCATGTGCCTCTGGCCAGTGTGGAATATTCTGAAAGTTTGATATGTCTGCAGGAATATTCTCCCCAGGGCAGTTGATAGCAAGGTATCTTAAATGAAATAGCTCAAATAGTTGAGCAAATATTGACTTGACATCAGCATCTCCTGCATCTAATACCCTTAGCAAACTACAACTTTCTAAAGAGGGCAGTGAAGTGTAAAGGAACCACATGATAGTATGTATGACTGAGCCCCAAGTTGTTAAAATGTTTAATGGACGACATAGAAATGAAACACTTATTCAACGCTGATTTGAAAGCTCGTTTTCATCATAACCTTCCCTGATATTTGCAAGAAACTTCTCCTCATTGGCTTTTCTAATGCATAAGTCCCTCATCAGATCATGGAGGCTGCAACTTTTGATTTTGCCATTCTTCTTCCTTTCTATGACCAAGACAAGACTTCTCTTGACAAGATTCTCCAAACACTCTTCTGCCTCCTCTTCAAAGGTTTTAGATCCATTTGGACATTTCAAAAAGGCCTCAGCTACCCATAACTTGATGAGCTTCGAGACACGGATCTCATGATCTTCTGGAAAGGCTCCCATGTACAAGAAACATGGCCTTAAATGATGAGGCAAGCGGGTGTAACTCAAGGATAGTATCTCTTCAAACTGACTGTCTTTTCCGGCACCAACTGAATTCACATTTTCTGCAATTTCTGCCCATGAAGCTTCATTCTTGCTTACTGTGGATAGGATCCCAGCAATCACCACAATTGCAAGGGGCAATCCTCCACAGCTTCTTGCAATCTCCTTTCCAATAAACTCCAATTCTCTAGGACAATCTTGGTGGGTAAACACTTTATGTCGAAGCAGATTCCAACTTTGATCCTCATTCATAAATTGCATCTCAATAATAGAGCTACAAAGGTGGGGGTAAGCAGCAACATCTAAGAGCCTAGTGGTTAACATGATTCTACTTCCATTGCCGTCATCAGGAAATATATTCCTTACTTCATCCCAGGCCTCTGTACTCCATACATCATCCATTACAATGAGGTATCGCCTACCCTTTAATATTTTGTAGACCTTTTCATCATTGCATTCATCATTGCTTTTTGTGGTTCCTTCTGCATTGACTTCTTCCATGGAGACTAGAAGCTTCTTGAGTATTTCCTGTGCACTATAATTTTGTGATATAGTGACCCAAGCACGAATGTGAAAATACTCCATAGTTAATTGATCGTCATAAGCATTTCTAGCCAGAGTAGTCTTACCGATTCCCCCCATTCCAAAGATAGGGATGACTTGGAGCTGGGATGATTCTCCACAGAGCTGGCCTTTTATGGTCAGCAACTCATCCTCAAAACCAATCATGTCATCTTTGTGTGTTGGTGCATGTTCTTGTGGTGGAGTAGCAGCAGGAGAATCACAGAATTGCTGCTCGCCTTTGATTCTGAAGCTATTCTTGATGCTCTTCACTTGTTCAGCAACGGACACAATTCTCTCTCTTGCATTTTCCAAATCTTGAGTTTGCTCTCCGTACTTTATAACCCCACCATTAGGTAAACGTTGAGTGACTCCAGAAGTAAACCCCACTATTAGGTAACCCCACCACCAGTCAATGATATCTTCAACTTCAGAAGAAATATTGTCGATGCCCGTTTCCTCTGCTGCTCTTTCCATGTCATGAAAAACTTCAATACTGTATGGTTCTGGTGGAGGTGACCAATAGTCAATGATATCTTCTACTTGATTAGCCACATCCCTGATCTCTCCTTCCAAACTGATGGCTTTCTCTGCAAAATCTTGTAGAAAACCTTGCAAGAAAATAGCTTGGTCATAGATAGATCTGATTTTTTCCTTTCCAGGAAGTGATGAGTAGGGATATCGATCATCATTCAAGATTTGGAGTGTGGTTTGTGCAAGAGAAGTAACAGCAGCATAAGCCATCTTTAATCTCTTTACAAATGATCAAATGAAGAAGCTGGAGACTTACATCTAGCTTAGAGATATAGAAACAAAGTAAGACCACTGAAAATGAAGAGAGAAAGGTAAAGTTGTACACTAAAGTCCCTTCAACCAATAGGAAAACTTTTAGTAAAAGCAAGTAGAAAATTTTATTTCTAAAGATAGTCTTATTACTTACAAAAGTAGCATATCGTAAAATGAAGTGCACAGCAGCACAGATGTATTTGTTTATATTATATATTTATATTTAATCAAAATTATTATATATTTGAATTGACAGATTCCCTTTATCAACTTCACTTAAATTTCATCCTAATTGTAATGCTTTGGGAAGTGCCTATCAATTATCATATAACTTTCAAATATAGGTGGTGAAGGAATCAAATCGCTTAATTTGGATTCCGACTATAAAATAGATTTTCGTTAATCAATCAATGACTTTAATATAATTGACTGAGAGCCGATAGTCCATTCACAAACTCAAGTTGAAATTCAACTGATTTATATATCTATTATCTATTATTTTACTAATATAAAAGTGTGTACTTCTTACAAAAATAAAAATTGAATTGTATAATATATGTTTACTAAAAATTATTATTTAAGATTATAATAGTAATTTAATATTTTTGTATTTAAATAATTTTATATTGTTATTCTAATCCAAAGTTTTATAAAATCTCAATCCTACTAGAATTTTAATTCAAGTATTTTTGGATTTTCAAATTTTATATATTATCCTATCCAAAATCATATATAGAATTTTATTCACACACACATATATATATATATATATATATATAAAAGATTATAATAGTAATTTAGTATTTTTATATTTAATAATTTTATATATAGAATCTTATTCCAAAATTCTAATTTATTATAATAGTAATTTAGTAATTTAAATATTTTTGTGTTCAATAATTTTATTAGATTCTTATTTAGTATGTTTGTATACAACAATTTTATATTAGAATATGTAATTAAAAAATCCTTTAAAATCTCAATCCTACCGAATTGTAATTCAAATATTACACTTAGTTTAATACATTTCATCTTCAACAAAAACTAAATACGAAGAAGTGAAGGAAAAACATTACGAGATCAAATAAACAACATACAATCAAAAAAAAAAAAAAGTCTCCACGTGATTTATACATGTAGATTAAAAACACAATATATGTTTAATTAACTAAAATAAGATTTAATTAATTAATTTTTTATAACTAATAAAAAAACAAATTTAAAACCACAAAATTAAGCTAATAAAATGAAACCAAATCTTTGTTTTCTTATGATCTTAGGAATTTTCCTACTTAAAAGCATGTTGACAATTTAATCAGTATTTTTGTTAGGTTGAATAAAAAATGAAAACTGCCCACAAAATCAGATATGCTTTCCTCTAAAAGCCCCAGTTTTTCTGTAAATTCACTCCTTTTACTATGAATACACCCCACTTCTAAATAAACCATTTTCAGAAAACAATTAATCTTACGTTTTACTCGATACACCCTCCAATTTTCCTATTATATCCTTTTATTTAAAAAAATTAAAAAGAAAAAAGAAAAATCTTGAATTACATCTCATTTGAAGAAGACAACGTAGAAAACTGATTTCATGTGATTTTGCGTATTTTGCTCCTAAAATATTATCACGGATGAAAATATCTATATCGCAACCTTGATTTTACGGATATATCGATATCGCAAAAAATTTAAAAAAATTATGGAAACTCTATTAAAAAATGACAAAGTCTTGGGTAAGACCGTCTCACGGATCTCATTCCGTGAGACGGGTCAGGTCGGGTTGAACATAAAAATTATGTAATACTTTTATATATATGAGGTAATACTTTTATGTGTATCATGAAATGCTTTTTCAAAATATCACCACGTAATACTTTTATGTTAATACTTTTTGAAAGTATCACATGATATACATAAAAATATTACATTATGAAGTATCACATGATATACATAAAAGTATTACATGGTACATTTAAAAGTATTACATTATGAAGTATCACATGATATATATAAAAGTATTACATTATAAAGTATCACATGATATACATAAAAATATTACATAGTACACATAAAAGTATTACATTATGAGAATACAACATGATATGATACTTTTATGTATATCATGTAATACTTTTTGAAAATATCGCATAATAACTATAAAAGTATCATGTAATACTTTCATGTATATGAGGTAATACTTTTATGTGTATCATGTAATACTTTTAAGTCAACGGTGTTGACCGACGTTAACCGGTGACTTTTAACCGTTGACCATTGATTTTTTTGACTTTGACCGTTGACCGTTGACTTTTTGACTTTGACCGTTGACTTTTTTGACTTTTTGATTTTGACCTTTGAGGGAAAACCATATCAATGAACAATGCAATGAACTTGAAGGTCATAGTTTCCCAAATCTTGTTGTTCCTCTTGTATCCTTTTGGCCGACTCCACAAGAGACGTTTTCATGTGACCTTTAACCTCGATCAACTCAAGTGTTGGAATTTCTCCAATACCATCTGGAATCTCATTTAAACGGTAACAATCATGAATCAACAGAAACTTGAGTCGTGGGAAGTGGCAACTTTCAGTTATCCAACACTCAATATACGATTCTTGAATCAGCAAAAATTCCAGCTGAGGAAATTCTCCTTCACTTGTTTCCCATATGCTACCCCTGCAAGCATGTTCTTTTAGTTTGAGCACTTGAAGAATTGGCAATGATGAACAAACAGACCCTATCTCATTCCAAGGAAGCCTCAAACCATTCAAGGTCAACTTTTTCAGCATCCAAGGTAGAGTAAAATCATTCCTTTTCCAATCTGTAGAAATACTATTTGAACACAATTCAAAAATTTCAAGTTTATGTAGACACACCAAATTTTTTAGGTAAGGGCCAACAGGACTATCATAATAATTTATTTTTAGTTTTTTCAGGTTTGGAAACATTTTCCAGATCCCTTCCATGCACATATCAGGTGACAGTGAGAAACATAGTGTTTGCAGGTTTGCTAGAGCTGCGGAAGATGTCCCTTCTGGATCAGGTAACGTACCATAAAAGACAAGATGTCGTAACTGTGGCATCCTCCAAATTTCTTGTGGCAGACAGTCCCTGAAATCTACGTAAAGCTTCCATTGACCCCTTGCTCGAATGATTAAGGTTTGAAGATTCTGAAGCTTTGATATGTCTGCAGGAATATTCTCACCAGGGCAGTTGATAGCAAGATATCTTAAATGAAATAGCTCAAATAATTGAGCAAGTATTGATCTGACATCAGCATCTCCTGCATCCAATACCCTAAGCAAACTAAAACTTTCTATAGAGGACAGTGAATTGTAAATGAACCACATGATGGTATGTATGGCTGAGCTACAATCTCTTAAAATGTATGGTGAATCAAAGAATGAAACGTATGCAGAACTAAGAAATGCAACACTTATTCGACGCTGATTTGAAAGCTCGTTTTCACCATAAACTTCCTTGATATTTGCAAGAAACTTCTCCTCATTGGCTCTTCTAATGCACAAGTCCCTCATCAGATCATGGAGGCTGCAACTTTTGATTTTGCCATTCTTCTTCCTTTCTATGACCAAGACAAGACTTCTCTTGACAAGATTCTCCAAACACTCTTCTGCCTCCTCTTCAAAGGTTTTAGATCCATTTGGACATTTCAAAAAGGCCTCAGCTATCCATAACTTGATGAGCTTTGAGACGCGGATCTCATGATCTTCTGGAAAGGCTCCCATGTACAAGAAACATGGCCTTAAATGATGAGGCAAGTGGGTGTAACTCAATAATAGTATCTCTTCAAACTGCCCCTCTTTTGTAGCAACAGCCGAGTTTACGTTTTCAGCAATTTCTTCCCATGAAGTTCGATTCTTGCTTACGGTGGCCAGCAGTCCTCCAATCAGAACAATTGCAAGTGGCAATCCTCTACAGCTTCTTGCAATCTCCTTTCCTATATTCTCCAATTCTGGAGGACAATCTCTGTGTGCAAAAACCTTGTGGCGTAGCAGATTCCAACTTTGATCCTCATTCATAAATTGCATCTCATATATAGAGCTACTAAAGTGGGGGTAAGCAGCAACATCAAAGAGCCTTGTGGTTAACATGATTCTACTTCCATTGTCGTCATCAGGAAATATATTCCTTACTTCATCCCAAGCCTCTGTACTCCATACATCATCCATTACAATGAGGTATTGCCTACCCTTTAAGATTTGGTACACCTTTTCATCATTGCTTTTTGCTGTTCCTTCTGCATTGAATTCTTTCATGGAGACTAGAAGCTTCAAGAGTATTTCATGTGCACTATAATGTTGTGATATAGTGACCCAAACACGAATGTCAAAATACCTCATAATAAATGGATCGTCGTAGGCATTTCTAGCCAGAGTAGTCTTACCAATTCCCCCCATTCCAAAAATAGGGATGACTTGGAGCTGGGATGATTCTCCACAGAGCTGGCTTTTTATGGTCAGCAACTCATCCTCAAAACCAATCATGTCATCTTTGTGTGTTGGTGTATGTTCTTGTGGTGGAGTAGCAGCAGGAGAATCACAGAATTGCTGCTCACCTTTGATTTTGAAGCTATTCTTGATGGTCTTCACTTGCTCAGCAATTGACACAATTTTCTCTCTTGCCTTTTCCAGCTCATGAGTTTGATCCTCATCTATCAAACGCATCTCATAAACAGAGTCTTGAAGGTCAAGATTAGCAGATAGGCTCGTTGTTAACATGATTCGACTTCCATTATTATCATCAGGAAATACACTCGTTATATCATGCCAAACTCCTGTACCTCGTACATCATCCATTAAAATGAGATACCTCCTGCCCTTTAATCTTTTATTCACTCTTTCTCTGTTTTCCCCACAGTCATGAACTGATGATGATAGACATTCAAAACTAGGATCCCATCCTTCTGCATCAGATTCTTCCATGGCTATGAATAGGTCAACATCATCGCAGATCCAAGCCCGAATTTCAAAATGTTCCTTAATCAATGGATCATGGTAAAGATTTCTGACAAGAGTAATCTTACCTTTTCCAAGGATACCAAATAATGATATGACTTGGAGTTGAGATGATTCTTCAAAGAGCAGACTCTTTATTGCCATCAAGTTGTGGTCAGGTACTGGTGATGAAGTAGAAGCAATATATGTATTGTCGATGCCCGTTTCCTCTGTTGCTATTTCCAGGTCATGAAGAAAACATTCAGAAATGGATGGTTCTGGTGAAGTTGACCAATAGTCAATGATATCTTCTACTTGATTAGCCACATCCCTGATCTCTCCTTCCAAACTGATGGCTTTCTCTGGAAAATCTTGAAGAAAACCTTGCAAGAAAATAGCTTGGTCATAGATAGATTTGATTGTTTCTTTTCCAGGAAGTGATGAATAGGGATATCGATCATCATTCAAGATTTGGTGTGTGGTTTGTGCAAGTGAAGTAACAGCAGCATAAGCCATCTTAATCTCTTCACAAATCAAATGAAGAAGCTAGAGATTAAGATCACTGCAAATGAAGAGAGAAAGGAAACGTTGACCTTCAACCAATCAATAGTTTTTTCTTATGCACAAATCGCATATCCCAACCATTGTTTTTTATATTGCTAGGGGCAGTTCTTTATTAAGGACAAAGTATGTCCTACTTACTATGACACATAGAAAAACTTTTATATTAGAAAATTTATTTCTAAAGGTATTCCGAACTCAAGTTAGAATTCAACTTTGTATTCTCATGATATTTACAAAGTGGGAATACTTCTGTTTCTGTTTACAACATAACTTCTTCTAAAGAGAGATTTTCCTACTTAAATTTGTTCACAATTTAATCAAATGTGAAAATTCAACAAAAACAGATTTGTTATCCTCTAGAAGCCCTAGTTTCTCTGTAACCGCAAAACACGCAGAGATCATTCCTCCACCATGAAAAAGTTTAGAGCAATGAAGAAATTCTGGTAGTAACCTGCTTACCTCCAAATCCATTTTCAGATTCATCTGTGTTTCTTTAGAGGTACAGTCGCCGCCGCAGTTGCTCTGATGGTGGTCGTCTCCTCGCCTTGTTTCAGAGATTAACCTAGCCTGTAAAAAGCTAAGTTCGGCTCAACCATAGTTTCAGAGGGAACGCCATTTACGTCATTTTGGGAATACAACCTCTGTTCAGTCAAATTCTCAGGAGAAGCATCATTTACTTGGAGATGCTGATTCGACTCAAATCATACACTTGATCATGCAAAGATGCCAATAGAGATAGGTATCAATATCAAATAAATTCTATCTGAATCTCCTCTAATAATCTTCATCTCCATCAAATAATAAGACTCCTGTTAAATTAAAAATTAGGGTTAGAAAGGGATAGAATTAATCTTATATATAATCAGGATAGCATCGAGCTCTCATTAGTATCAATACAAATTTAATCATGAATGCAGCAGCAAAAGTTGAGAGTTGTGAAGAATTACTTACCCAAATCTCTTTTCAAATTCATGTGTATATCAAAGAGATGGGAAAAGATAATGAAAACTCCATTCTTCATTCAAAGCTACGACTTGCCTACTTCCAGCTAACATGATCAATATACTACTCTCCCCCGACTCGTCGACCAATAAATATTCTTCCTACGATTCTATCACATCGTCAGTTCGTTTAATCCTCTGCTCTCCGGACCACAACACATACCACGTGCTGAATCCGGTGAAGCGGAAATCCGTCTCACTGCCGCCCCTGCCCCACCGGATCATCAACAACACTAACCGAGCTTGCTCCGAGGTACAAGCACATTATGATAATGCACTTTTTACCACAAGTATGCAGATCCAAACATACTCTTCTAACTTAGTTTTCTCTTTAGTTTTTTGTTAAAGTATTTTTTTATTTATTAATTTTGAAAAAATTATTATGTCAAACTTTATTAAAACTATGGCAATACGTTAAGTTTAAAAGTATTCTTATTATGAAATAAATAAGTTAAAATTTGCAAAACTATCACACCAAATCAAACCAGAGCAAGTTAAGTTAGCATAAGTTAGTAGGGATAATTTTCACATATTCGAAGATATTACTATATCAAACTTTGACGAAATTATTTATTGACACAAATGTCTTATATCAACGTTTAAAATATTCTCATATTTTTTGATATATCCTCATTCGAATAAGAACTTGCATTTTTAAGCTTTTGATTATATATATATATACACACATATATATATATATATCATATCATATAATCATTTTTATGACCAAAAAAAAAAAGTTGGTTTTAAACTTTTATTCGAGTTACCAGTTTTATATAAGAATTTGACTTTTAACATTTTATTCACATAATTTTTGTGTGAAACTCAAATTACAAGAAATTTTCTTGTAAAACTTAATTTTGCAGAATTAATCTTAATTATACCAATTTTACATGAAATTTGGGTTTAATTCCTAATTTTACAGTTTTTTTCATGTCAAATGCTAATACAAATAAATTTACATGAAATTTTTGTTTAAGATCTAAATTTGCATAATTTTGAAAGAAAAAAACTAATTACACCAATATCATACAAAATTTTTGTGTAAACCCTAATTTTACAGAATTTTTGTGTAAAATTCTAATTACACAAATTTTATATGAAATTTTTGTGTAAACCCTAATTTCACATGATTTTCGTGTAAAACCTTAATCACACCAATTTTAAACTAAATGTTTGTTTAATGCCTAATTTTGCAAAATTTTCGTATAAAAACCTAATTACAACAAATTTAGACGAAATTTTTGTTTAAGCTCTTATTTTAAAGAATTTTCATGTATGTCTTAATAAAATGAATTTTATTAAGACCCTTTAATATTTTGTAGACCTTTTCATCATTGCTTTCTGTGGTTCCTTCTCCATTGAATTCTTCCATGGAGACTAGAAGCTTCGAGAGTATTTCCTGTGCACTATAATGTTGTGATATAGTGACCCAAGCACGAATGTGAAAATACTCCATAGTTAATTGATCGTCATAAGCATTTCTAGCCAGAGTAGTCTTACCGATTCCCCCCATTCCAAAGATAGGGACGACTTGAAGCTGTAATGATTCTCCACAGAGCTGACTCTTTATAGCCATCAACTCATCCTCAAAACCAATCATGTCATCTCTGTTTGTTGGTGCATGTTCTTGGGGTGGAGTAGCAGCAGGAGAATCACAGAATTGCTGCTCACCTTTGATTCTGAAGCTATTCTCGACTTGTTCAGCAATTGACACAATTTTTTCTATTGCTTTTTCCAGCTCATGAGTTTGATCCTCGTCCATCAAACACATCTCATAAACAGTCTTGAATTTCGAGATTATCAGATGGGCTCGTTACTAACACGATTCGACTTCCATTATTATCATCAGGAAATTCATTCTTTATATCATGCCAAACTTCTGTACCTCGAAAATCATTCATTAAAATGATATACCTCCCACCCTTTAATCTTTTGTTCATTCTTTCTCTGTTTTCCCCACAGTCATGAACTGATGATAATAGACATTCAAAATTAGGATCACATTTAAAATGAGATACCTCCTGCCCTTTAATCTTTTATTCACTCTTTCTCTGTTTTGCCCAGTCATGAACTGATGATGATAGACATTCAAAACTAGGATCCCATCCTTCTGCATCAGATTCTTCCATGGCTATGAATAGGTCAACATCATCGCAGATCCAAGCCCGAATTTCAAAATGTTCCTTAATCAATGGATCATGGTAAAGATTTCTGACAAGAGTAATCTTACCTTTTCCAATGATACCAAATAATGGTATGACTTGGAGTTGAGATGATTCTTCACAGAGCAGACTCTTTATTGCCATCAAGTTGTGGTCAGGTATTGGTGATGAAGTAGAAGCTGTTTCCAGGTTAGAAAGAAAACATTCAGAACTGGATGGTTCTGGTGAAGGTGACCAATAGTCAATGATATCTTCTACTTGATTAGCCACATCCCTGATCGCTCCTTCCAAACTGATGGCTTTCTCTGGAAAATCTTGAATAAAACCTTGCAAGAAAATAGCTTGGTCATAGATAGATTTGATTGTTTCTTTTCCAGGAAGTGATGAATAGGGATATCGATCATCATTCAAGATTTGGTGTGTGGTTTGTGCAAGTGAAGAAACTGCAGCATATGCCATCTTTAATCTCTTTACAAATGATCAAATGAAGAAGCTGGAGACTTACAGTTAGCTTAGTGATGTAGATCTGGGAGGAAGTGAGAAACAAAGTAAGACCACTGAAAATGAAGAGAGAAAGGTAAAGTTGTACACCAAAGTCCCTTCAACCAATAGGAAAACTTTTAGTAAAAGTAAGTAGAAAATTTTATGGGTGGGACTATCCACACCCCACACTTTTCTAACCACACCCCATTTTCTAATCTCACCCTAATTGAAATAGTATCCACTTAAAATATTTCTAAACACACCTCAAAAATAGACTATTATACCTTTTGACTAAAAAAAAAAAACAAAATTCAAAATTAAAAAATAAAACAAATTGTGCTTATTGTTCGAACAAGAAAGAACAAAAAGAAATCAAAACTTCCAACAAATTGTGTTCGAACAAATCGAACAAATTGTGCTCATTCGACTTCAGAAATCGAACAATTGGCATGGACACTCCAAGAGAATCTGATTCACGTCATCCAGGTTCGTATTTTACTCAAACCCTAAGTTAATTGGAACAATTTGGATCTTGAATAGTTGATATGTAAATTAGATTGAGTGATGGATAAAAATCGAACCATTTAGTATGTGTTATGGTTTGCGCATATAATTGTAGTGTATTGTGGTGAAATTTTCAGTTTAGGATGTTGAAAAATGTGGAAAATTCGTGTTTCTTCTCGAACTTTGTTCGATTCTGGTTATTCGATTGCTATGCAGAGTGTTCCACTAAGGGTAGTCGAAGGAACTAGAGAATTTGGAATGGGATAGTTCGAACACATGGCAAAGTGTTTGAACTTTGGAAGTCGAACATACCCAAGACGTTCGAACATTGTGGTTCGAACATATCCCTTGGCGTTCAATTTTTGTTGTTCGAACATAGCTTATGTGTTCAACTCGACAAGTTCGAACATTTTGTAGTGCGTTCAATTATGTATGTTCAAACATAGCTTAAGTCGTTCGACTCAAATAGTCGAACATACCATATTGTGTTCGAATTGGATGTTCCAAATTTACAACGTATGACTTTCTTATTTTTTGTTATTGACACGTTTTGTCCACTACTTGCAGGTGACATACTCTACGTGAGGAGGAAGAAACGACCAACGGCTTCTAAAAGAAAGTGTAGAAATGAAGAGCTTGCTGCCACTACTGAACATGTGTATGCTCCTTCGGTGGATGAAGAAGTTGCAGTAGACGAAACTGAGGTGTTCATGAACGAGCTCCTTGAGATAGCTGCAGATATGAATTTGCCTGAGAATGAGGCTGTGAATTAACGGATGTGTATTTGTGATTTTGAGGTCGGATATTTATTAAGATATTTAGTAACTTATGTTTGATATAGCCTAAAGTAATATTGTTCACTTTGAGGTCGGATATTCATTTGTAGTTCATGTATGAAAATCAAATTGTAAATAGACAATGAAACTCGGCCTGTTCGACTTAAGAATTCGAACACTTTGTAGCCCGTTTGATTCTCAAAATCGAACACATCAAAGCCTGTTTGACTTAAGAATTCGAACACTTTGTAGCTCATTCGAATTCTCAGTATTGAACACATCAAAGCCTGTTCGAGTTACATAAATCGAACACTCTTTAATAATTTTGAAAATGTAAGTCGAAAGTTTTTCATAGTGTTCGAATTTCATAGTTTGAACATTCTCAATTGTGTTCGAATTCGAAAATCGAACATTTCTCATAGTGTTCGACTTTCATAGTTCGAACGTCTAGTGTATTTTTTGACTTCTTAATTCGAACAGTAGAACAAAAATGTACAGTAATGCAATAACCCTAACAAACAGATCCAAAACCAATGGACATTTTAACATCCAATTAAACCAAACACCATAATACACCATAATACATCATAATACATCTTAGTACAATTTACCAACAATTACCAACAATCGAATCAAACTCAATACAACAATCGAATCACAATCATCAACACAATCTAATCACTGTCAGGAATATCCACACTTGCAACATCAATGGATTCACTCCTCTTACCCATTCCACAAAAAAAGTGCGATTATCAAAAAGGTTGGCCGTGGAAAACTCAATTGTGTAATCTATTCCCTCATAGATCATTCTCATGATCATCCATCTTACTTTCATTGATGGGATTCACCACACTAAGTTTCGTGGATTTTGAAAAAAATTATAAAAACTCTATTAAAAATTTGGAAATTTTACAGACTGTTATAACATCCAAAAATGCATATATTTAATTTGAAATCTCAACAAAATAACATGTTTACAACATACATATAAATAATAAACATACAAAAGTTTTACGAAAATTGACATTTATTCAAAACTGATTGATACAACCAAATCACTAGAGTCAAAATGATGATCTATGAGGTTAAAAAATAAGAAGTGCAATATTATCTTTGTCTAAACAATATTGATACCAACTCATCACATTTGAGTAATGAGTGGCACTCTCAGGCATCCTAGGATCCGTGTCGCTCCATCCACTTATGACCCGCTCCATTCTCTTCTTTTTTTTCCTCATTTTCTTCTCTCTTTTTTCTTTCTTGCGCGCTATATCCTTCTTCTTCATTCTTTTTTTATCTTTCTTCTTCATCATATGCGTTGTTCTTTGCATCCAATTAATAAACAAACATTAGGGCAAGAATAGACAGCCAACTCTGGACTTGAAAAACAGGCATCTTCTTCTTCTTGAAAGTTTAGCCTTTAATTCTTTTTCCTGATGCAATTTCCGGTGGAGTGTGCCGGAAATTTGGCTAATTCTTTTCGAAAGTGGATTTTCCTGATGTATGGAAGAGCGTAGTTTGTCTGTGATGCTTCGCCGCCGGCTTGTTTTTAAGAAAAATAGCAAACTAAGAGTTGTGTTTCTGCGCTATATTCCATTTTTCTTCTAGTTTTTTGTTTAAAAGGGAATTCTTTTAGTTAATATTCAGACTGCATTTCTCTTTTAGTGTTTGGAGGATGCAATTCTCAACCCATTGTATTCTCAGGGATTCTTGGAACAATCCTCAAGATAGAAAAATAATCTTTTTTTCTTTGTATCATGGATGATCCTGTGGTTAGTTTGGTGAATACTTCCAATAATGCACACATTATCTCTAAGCGTCGCCAAACAAAAGTATTGCACACCAAGTGTTTGACGAATAACCTCAAAGAGAGCCTCAGCCTTGATAACAAAGTCTGCATTTGAATTTGATCCTCATAGATGAAAAATAATATCAGGCAGCTTGTTAAGTCCTCCCATCCTTTTCCTCTCGAAGCATAATTCGAGCCCTAATTCATATGATCTAATGCTAATTACACTGGGACTTTAATTGGTTTTAGCAATAATTTTCCAATTAAAGAATGATTAATTGAAAGGAATTCACTGTGTTATGTATGAGGTATCACTAATGTATATTATAGGTATTACATAATCATTATATAGGTATTACATAAATGATCTACAGAATCACATTATTCAATTATATATAATATGAATGAGGTATTCATAAATTGTTCTATAGGTATTACACATGTCCTCTAGAGGTATTCGTAATTCATTCTATATGTATTACAGAATTGTATGCTCCAATATGTGATATTTATTTGAAATATTTTTAAAGTATTACAGAATTACTATATAGGTATTACACATGTTCTCTATAAGTAGTACATAATCATTACATCGGTAATACATAAATGAAATACATAATCACATTCTTCAATTATATGTAATATGAATGAAGTATTCGTAATTTGTTCTATAGGTATTACACATGTCC
Source organism: Scutellaria minor (assembly GCA_954870855.1). Classification (NCBI taxonomy): domain Eukaryota; kingdom Viridiplantae; phylum Streptophyta; class Magnoliopsida; order Lamiales; family Lamiaceae; genus Scutellaria; species Scutellaria minor. The sequence continues at coordinate 363,369 of OX940728.1, forward strand.
TTTAGAGGTATTCTTAAATTTTTTATATGTATTATAGAATCTTATACTCCAAAATATGTAATATATTTGAATTTTTTTTCAGGTATTATATAATTATTATATAGGTATTACACACATGTACTAAAGATATTACAAATATTTCTCATCAACACATTTGTTCTATAGGTATTACATACCTGAAGAGTATATGTGTGATACATTTAGAACAAATGTGTGATACCAACAGGTGTGCGTGTGGACACACAGCAGGGGCGTGTGGACGCGCGAGGAGCGGCTCACGTGTCGGGTAATTATGAACATAATTATGCACATGTTGTTCGTACGTTGTGGCTTTGGCATCCAAGTCCAACATGCTATATATGCATGATTGATATTTTCATAATTCAATTCTTGAAAATAAAATTTGGCTTTTGCGATAATCGGCAATGTTTAAATGATAAATCAAACTAATCAATCATATTCAAATAATTGTTTTAAAATATTTCCCCATAAAAGAATATTGCTTGCTACAAAATATTTTAAAATTGTAATCAAATTTATTTTTGGTCTAAAAATACATATTTTGTAATAAATATCGATATTTTGCGATATATCTGCGATATTTCCTGATTTTTTTCAATTTTACACTGTGACAGACGCATATGAATATCGATATGGATATTTGCCATATATCCGCGATATATTTGGGATATCCCAAATTTTTTTTTTTTACCCCATATTCATATCGCAACCTTCAAAATACGGATATATCACGAATATATCAAATGAATATCGGAATATTTTCATCCGGTGTTAAAGTATATGTTTGTTCATTATAACCACCTCATCATCAAAACAACACAATATTCTCATAAAATCGATCGAGTAACTACCCTTCAAATCCCCATGAATATCGGAATATTTTCATCCGATGTTAAGTATATGTTTGTTCATTATAACCACCTTCATCATCAAAACAACACAATATTCTCATAAAATCGATCGAGTAACTACCCTTCAAATCCCCATCCTCCACAGCAATTTCATAATCAACACAATTCGAAACTCCATTGATCAAGCACACTTAATCAGCCATATTTCTACGCAAATATCTTTTGATATTAGCAGGCAATTTACACCCAAATAATTTTTATAGCCTCATCCTTACAAAATCCATATTTACCAGCCCTAGTTTCTGTACAGATCATTCATCCGCCATGAATGCGATCGAAAAAGTTGAGAGCAATGAAGGTTTACTGGTTGAAATACTAACCTGCTTACCTGTCAAATCCATTTTCAGATTCATGTGTGTTTCAAAGAGATGGGAGAAGATCATCAAGACTCCCTTCTTTCTTAAGAGTTACAGTCTCCGCAGTTGCTCCGATGGTGGTCGTCTCCTCGCCTTGTTTCAGAGATCAGCGAATCCGCGCCACAACAATGAAGGCTTGATTGACCTAGCCTGTCAAAATCCAACAAATATTCTAACCGTTAATCGCACTACTTGGGGAGATCGCATCCATAACATCCCAAGACAATTCGGCCGCTTCATCACTTCCTCCAACGGTTTAATCCTCTGCTCTCCCGACCAGGACGAGCACCATTTCTTCGTGAATCCGGTGACCGGAAAGTCGGTTACCCTGCCCCGCCGCCGCCGCTGCCGGAGAGCAGCCTCATCTACCCTCCTTACGAGTACTTTTCGGTGGGGCTGATGTGCGAGGAGAATACGAGTGAACTCAAACCTAATTTCATTGTCACTCAAGCCTACACTAGAATATCCAGATCCTGCTGCGGCCAATCATCCATGGACAGAGAAAAGTATAAGTCGATGCAAATACAAACATACTCTTCCATGACAGGGGAATGGACTCTGTCCACGCTCGTTGCAACAGACGAAATCGCGTTGTCTTTGGAGCCTCCAATGGTGGTGAATGGAGTTTTCTATTGGCGTGGATATTATGACGTTTTCTATTGGCGTTGGCGTGGATATTATGAGTATTCTAAATATATGGTGGTGTATGATCCCAAAAACAAGGATGAGAACAAGGTGCAGTTGATCCAGCTACCAATGTATACTGTTTGTAGTGTCGGACTGTCTCCAGACGGCATCTTATGGTCGAGCGGTTATAATTGGAGGGATCCGAAGATGCAACTGTCAAGCGGTTATAATTGGAGGGATCCGAAGATTCAACTGTGGATGCTGCCTAACAAGGGTGAAGATAGGAGCTACAAGACTATAGCAAAGGAAGAATGGATTCTCAAGTATATTATTCATCTTCCATACAAAGCAGAAGAAGAAATAGAAATGATGATGAGTTTCGAGGGCTTCATCTCATGGGACCCCATTATTGTTCTTCTCCATGTCTGGAAACTGGAAAAGCTGCTTCTTTACAATGTGGAGAGCAAATCGATTGTTGAGATGGTCGAGTATGATGGTGCACTTGTTCCTGGTGAATTTTATTTTTATGCCTTTAAAAGGATGTGTCCCTTCATGGAATCTTCGTTTTTGTCTTCGTATGCTCTTTGATTCATAAATGCATATATACTCGTTTCTTGTTTTAATCAACTTGATTGATGTATTAAATTTTGTGATACTTTGATCAACTGAATTAATTCAATTTAACTTTCTCCTCTTTTATTCAGTTTACAATTCTATCATACTCCCTCTTTGATTTATGTCTTGTTATGTTGAGGGTATTCTTACTATGTTCTGGCAATATACTCAAATAGTAATCTTACTATGTTCCTGGGTTTTGGTGCTTAAAGGTGAGTTTTAACCTTTTATGCACATCTACTTCTTCAAGCACTTGTAGCTGATATTGTTGTCTTGGATAAGTGAAATCGAATGTCATCATCCTTATCTAATGAGGTGATCACTGACCATCTCTGTGATTCTTGGATTCCTCTAATTTGAGCTAGAGTATCAACTTCATGAAGGCGATTTAATAAATCTTTTCCTTTCAGATCATATATATAGTCTTGGATGAATCTGATTTTCGGTCTTCCCTCAATAGAAATACCATATTTATCATGATTTAATATATGGTCTGTGCAGGTGAGACAATAGAAGTTTAAGTCATATCATATATTCAAACAAATTTCTTTACTGAAAGCCAAAAAGACGATGCACTGACCTCTGAGCTGTTTTAATTGTTGTTCCTCCAATTCAAGACTCAGAAACAGGGTCAGATTTCCCTGTATCCATGTTTGGCTCTGAAGAGAGAGAGAGGTTAGAACCAATTCAAGACTCAGAAACAGGGTCAGATTTCCCTGTATCCATGTTTGGCTCTAGAGAGAGAGGTTAGAAATTAATTATTGACCATGTTTGGCTCTAGAGAGAGAGGTTAGAAATTAATTATTGACAAAAAATCATATGCCCTGGGGGCTGCGCGTGGGTCGCTCCCACGCGCACACCTGTTGGTATCACACATTTGTTCTCATTTGTTTTAAGGTATCACACATATACTCTTCAGGTATCACATATATACTTATAGAATAAATGTGTGATATACACATACCTATAGAATAAATATGTGATATACACATATCTATAGAATAAATGTGTGATATCTCAAATATCACACATATACTCATATGTCTAATACCTATAGAACAAATGTGTGATATCTCAATGTGTAATACCTATAGAATAAATGTATAAATGTGTGATATCTCAAATATCACACATATACTCATATGTGTAATACCTATAGAACAAATGTGTGATATCTCAATGTGTAATACCTATAGAATAAATGTGTGATACCTCAAATTCGCGCGCCCATGCACCCACACCCACGCAGTATCACACATATACTCTTCAGGTATTACATATGTGTAATACCTATAGAACAAATGTGTGATACCTCACATATGTAATACCTACACCCACGCAGTATCACACATATACTCTTCAGGTATTACATATGTGTAATACCTATAGAACAAATTTGTGATACCTCACATATGTAATACCTATAGAACAAATGTGTGATACCTCAAAACCGCATGTGCCCATGTTGCGCTCCCACACCGCGCCCATGCGCCCACACCCGCCGCGCACGCACCTCACAAATCTAAAGGTATCACACATATACTCTTCAGGTATCAAATATTTTTAGTTCATGTTTGTAATACCTATAAAACAAATCTGTAATACCTCAACAGTATATGCGCGAAAATATATATATATATGTGTGTGTGCGGGTCAGGGCGGGTAGAAGGCACGGATCCTAATGCCAAATCTGTAATACTTCAACAGTATATGCGCAGAAAAAAAAATATATATATATACATATATGTGGGTCAGGGCGGGTCAGGGGCATGGATCCTAGTGCCCAGGGGCACACAAGTGTCACTCTTAATTATTTGGTGAACAATGAATTGATGGTGACATTTTATATGTGGACAACTAAATAGAACAATAATGCTCTTTGATTGATATGGCTATTGTCTTTTTTTTATTTAACAAAAAAAAAAAGATGGACAATAGCCATAAAACTTAGATGAATAAAGAAGAGAAAATAGATGAAAAGGAACTTGATTTTTATCATAAAATATTATGGACAAAAGTATTTGGAAAAGTTTCATGTGTTAACAACTTTGTTTTACAACATTCTTTTGTGTTCCTTTTTTATAAATTAGATACAATTACAATGAAGTACACAAATATAGAATTAAAAACTGGGTGACCGGCCCACTATACCACATCCCATATAAATTGATCGTTTTTTATCACTTATTATAAATTTGTGCCCAAATTACCACAATTCTTAAAAAGGTACTTTAACAATCACACATCATGAGGATACACGAAAATTGAACGGATATCATGTGACAATTATCAGTGACATATCAATCACCTATCTCATCATTGCACTATTCATATGTGAGGTGTTCAAAAAAAGTAGTAAATAAAGATCAACTTTAATTTATCTTTTGTGGTAGAAATGGACAAACGTTATCTTTGATGGTAAATTGAGATTAATATTATATGATTTATGGTGTACGGAACCATTTCCTCATTAAAAAGTTAGGTTTATCCAATGAAACCAAATCGTTGTTCTTACGATATTTATAAAGTGAGAATATTCCTATTTAGAAATAATCATAAAGATAGATTTGAAAATAACAAAAAATGATAAATTTCATAAGAAAATCCAATTTATATATTAATATTTAATTCTAAATCCAAATTTTGAAATTTTAAACGAGAAGCTCAAAGCATAACAAAACACCATCGATTCTTCTAATTCGTACTTCAACGAGGGAAGATTTAGTGATCAGAAATGTGCGGGAATCGAAATTGGTCCCTGCAATGCCCCTAAGAATTTGAAACGACACATTTGTGTTTGGACTTGGAGATTTATTTGGGGATCAGTTTGAAGATTCTCGGGTTCTTATGAGTGAGGATTTTGGGGGATCAATGTTGCTATTTAGGAATGAAATTGTTTTTTTTCTGTTGTAACTTTTCTTTTTAAAAAATAATGATGTGGTAAGTAATTACAATATTACGTGGCTTTTTTAGGTTGAAAAAAATGTAAAATAAATTTCCACGTAATCAAAAAATTGCCACGTCACTAGAATTGGTCAAAAATTAAAAAAATTTAGGCTCGTGTGTCAACCGCGGAAAAATAGCCAGAGATTGCAAATTCCATGAAAAATTGACTTAAATTGCACAAAAATTTCAATTACACAACTATAGTTGATATTTTGAAATAAATAGGATCAGTTTTGAAGACGAATCCTAGGACATGATGAATTTGGAAGTGTATGATGAGAAGAAAACATATTATCCAACCAAACCAAAAAAACAGGGGATATGAATATGTTGCTAAAAGCTTCAGCACTTTACATGGCCAAACTAATTACAGGAACTAGATATCTCTTACTAAAGAAACTAGCATATTGTAAAATGATGTACACAAATTTACAACTAAAAAATGGGTGGGACTATCCACCCCCAACACTTCAATATAATTCATAATAAAATAAATAAAAAGTAATTTTAATTGAAAAGACGAAAATATCTTTATTTAAATAATAAATATACTTTCTTTTCTTTTTTTTGCACATATTCCTTCTTCATGTTTTTTGAAACTTAACCCCTAACAAGCAAATCTAATCATAAATAAATCACAATGGTGTATGAAAATATTTAGAAGAAACAATATAATATTTATCATTTTTTTATACAGTTTTATAGATTGTAGTTATATATTTTATAAACAGAAAACATTAAATAAAAGAATCGTTGAAAATTCGTTCAACCAATCCAAATCAAACATTGCACAATGTGTTCGATTTGAACATGTCGAACCCGATATCATTTGTTCAACTTATCCGAGTCAAACGTTTCCAGCGTCATTCAACCGGAATAAGTTGAACCTAATTAATTCAACATATTTGAGTCGAACATAATTTTTTTATATTAAAAAAATGGTTAAAAGGGGAATATATTGAAATGTATTTGGAATTTTAATAATTTGTACATTTTTAATTGGGAGATATTTAATAATGAAGTGTTTTTAGAAAAAGGGTGGTCTAAAAAATTAGGTTTATCAAATGAAACCAAATCTTTGTTCCTATGATTTTTATAAAAGGAGAATATTCCTGTTAAAAAATAACTCATAAAAATAGATTTGGTGTGACAATCCTACTTACCATAATTCTGTTTAAAAATAACTCATAAATAACTCATGGGTCGGATAAATGATTAAAATTTTCTTTGATGGAATCAAATGTGAAAAAAAAACTCCCCATAAAATCAGATTTCCCTTTTTCCAATACAACCCCTAATTTCTCTCTGTAACCGCAAATACACGCAGAGATCAGATCATTCACCCGCCATGAATGCAAGAGAAAAGGTTGAGAGCAATGAACAAATACTGGTAGAAATCCTAACCTGCTTGCCTCCCAAATCCATTTTCAGATTTAGGTGTGTTTCGAAGAGATGGGAGAAGATCATCAATAATCCCTTCTTTCTTAAGAGTTACAGTCGCCGCCGCCGTTGCTCCGATGGTGGTCGTATACTCGCTTTCTTTCAGAGATGATTAACCTAGTCTGTAAACATCCAACAAATATGCTAACCGTTAATCGTACAAGTTGGGGAGATCGCATCAATAACATACCTAGACAATTCGGCCGCTGCATCACTTGCTCCAACGGTTTAATTCTCTGCTCTCCCGACGATGTTGTCCAGCTCTTCGTCGTGAATCCGGTGACCGGAAAGTCGGTTACCCTGCCGCCGCCGCCACCGCTGGAGAGTAGCCTCTATCCTGATAACAAGGGCGTATCAGTGGGGCTGATGTGCGAGGAGAATACGAGTGAACTCAAACCGAATTTCGTAGTCATTCGAGCATTTACCAGATTGTCCGACAGATCCATGCTAATACAAACTTACTCTTCCACGACAGGGGAATGGACTCTGTCCACGCTTGTTGCATCGGACCCAATCTACTTGTTAATTGGTCATCCATTAGTGGTGAATGGAGTTTTCTATTGGCATGAAATTAATGACAGTATTGTGGTGTATGATCCCAAAAACAAGGATCAAAACAAGGTGCAGTTGATCCAGCGACCATTTCGTATATCTGACTCATTTCATAGTGTTAGTCAGATCGGACTGTCTCCAGTTGGCATCCTATGGTCGAGCAATGTTAATTATAAGGACCAGAGCATCGAACTGTGGATTCTGCCAAAAAATGGTGAAGATGGGAGCTACAAGACTATACCAAAGGATGAATGGATTTTCAAGTATAAAATTTGTCTTTCACACAAAGAAGATGAGGAAATGCGCATTGAATTTGATTGCTTCATCTCATGGGACCCCATTGTTGTTCTTCTCCATGACTGGAAACTGGGAAAGTTGCTTCTTTACAATGTGGAGACCGAGTCGATTGTCGAGACAGTTGAGTATGATGGTGCACTTGCTTTTGGTGATCAATTCTATTCCCGTGAAAGGATGTGTCCCTTGATCGAATCTTCGTTTCTGTCTTCGTATGCTCTTTGATTCACACACGTTTCTTGTTTTAATCAACTTGATTCATTAGTAGTAACTAGTATTAGTTTTGAGGGCTTCATCTCATGGGACCCCATTGTTGTTCTTCTCCATGTCAGGAAACTGAAAACGTTGATTCTTTACAATGTGGAGAAAGAGTCAATTGTTGAGACAATTAGGTATGATGGTGCACTTGTTCCTGGTGACTACTATCTCCCTCCCTTCATTGAGCCTTCGTTTCTGTCTCCGTATGCTCTTTGATTCTGTCTCCGTCATCGATGCGAATTCATTTCTTGTTTTAACTGAACAAATTGATTGATTGATCATACTCAATTAGGCCATTAGAGCATTATTGCTCTCATCCACCACTGTGTATGGTATATAGCTTCTACAAGTTAAAAACAAATTTCAAGTGATAGTTCTTGAATAAACATCTCCTCAATAGATTAAATTAAAGGTTGTCTCCATTGGAGTGCACTTCCTTCCATCTACTTCCGACCTCTAAGGTTGTCGGCCAACCAAACTAAGGCATACCTGTGTCTAAGAACACAAATTCCTTGGTTTGATCATTTCATAATTCCAACCAACCAAACAAAACTATTTATGCAGCTTTTCTAGTCAAGACTTGAATTTATAAAACTTGTTGCTCTAAATGATAAGGTACTAACCTGGTGAATAACATATGTTTGAGGGAAAATCATATCAATGAACAATGCAACGAACTTGAAGGTCATCGTTTCCCACATCTTGTTGTTCCTCTTGTATCCTTTTGGCCGACTCCACAAGAGACGTTTTCATGCGACCTTTAACCTCGATCAACTCAAGTGTTGGAATTTCTCCAATACTATCTGGAATCTCATTTAAACGGTAACAATCATGAATCAACAGAAACTTGAGTCGTGGGAAGTGGCTACTTTCAGTTATCCAACACTCAATATAAGATTCTTGAATCAGCAAAAATTCCAGCTCAGGAAATTCTCCTTCACTTGTTTCCCATGTGCTAACCCTGAAAACAAGATCTTTTAGTTTGAGCACTTGAAGACTTGGCAACGATGAACAAACAGCCCCTATCTCATTCCAAGGAAGCCTCAAACCAGTCAAGGTCAACTTTTTCAGCATCCTTGGTAGAGTTAAATCATGCTTTCGCCAAACTGCATAATCACTCTTTGAACACAAATCAAAAAAATCAAGTTGATGTAGACACACCAAATTGTTGAGGTAGGGGCCACCTGGACTACCATAATGATTTATTTTTAGTTTTTTCAGGTTTGGAAACCTATTCCAGACCCCTTCCTTGCACATATGACGTGACAGTGAGAAACATAGTGTTTGCAGGTTTGCTAGAGGTCGATAACGTATCCAATTTGCTTCGGGTAACGTACCATAAAAGACAAGATGTCTTAACTGTGGCATTCTCCAAATTTCCTGTGGCAGACAGTCCTCATGGTCTGCATCAAGCTTCCATCGACCCCTTGCCCGAATGATTAAGGTTTGAAGATTCTGAAGCTTTGATATGCCTACAGGAATCTCACCAGGGCAGTTGATAGCAAGGTATCTTAAATGAAATAACTCAAAAAGTTGAGCTAGTATTGGCTTGACATCATCAGCATCTCCTGCATCTAATACCCTTAGCAAACTACAACTTTCTAAAGAGGGCAGTGAAGTGTAAAGAAACCACATGATAGTATGTATGGCTGAGCCATGAATTCTTAAATTGTATGGTGGACCAAGAAATGCAACACTTATCCGACGCTGATTTGAAAGCTCGTTTTCATCATAACCTTCCCTGATATTTGCAAGAAACTTCTCCTCATTGGCTTTTCTAATGCATAAGTCCCTCATCAGATCATGGAGGCTGCAACTTTTGATTTTGCCATTCTTCTTCCTTTCTATGACCAAGACAAGACTTCTCTTGACAAGATTCTCCAAACACTCTTCTGCCTCCTCTTCAAAGCTCTTAGAACCATTTGGACATTTCAAAAAGGCCTCAGCTACCCATAACTTGATGAGCTTTGAGACGCGGATCTCATGATCTTCTGGAAAGGCACCCATGTACAAGAAACATGGCCTTAAATGATGAGGCAAGTGGGTGTAACTCAAGGATAGTATCTCTTCAAACGTCCCCTCTTTTGTAGCAACAACCGAGTTTACGTTTTCAGCAATTTCTTCCCATGATGTTCGATTTTTGCTTACTGTGGATAGGATCCCAGCAATCACCACAATTGCAAGGGGCAATCCTCTACAGCTTCTTGCCATCTCCTTTCCGATATGCTCCAATTCCGGAGGACAATGTTGGTGTGCAAAAACCTTGTGGCGTAGCAGATTCCAACTTTGATCCTCATTCATAAATTGCATCTCATAAATAGAGCTACAAAGGTTTGGGTAATCAGCAACATCTAAGAGCCTTGTGGTTAACATGATTCTACTTCCATTGTCGTCATCAGGAAATATATTCCTTACTTCATCCCAAGCCTCTGTACTCCATACATCATCCATTACAATGAGGTATCGCCTACCGTTTAATATTTGGTACACTTTTACATCATTGCTCTCCGTGGTTCCTTCTGCATTGAATTCTTCCATGGACACTAGAAGCTTCTTGAGTATTTCATGTGCACTATAATGTTGTGATATAGTGACCCAAACACGAATATCAAAATACCTCATAATAAATGGATCGTCATAAGCATTTCTAGCCAGAGTAGTCTTGCCGATTCCCCCCATTCCAAAGATAGGGATGACTTGGAGCTGGGATGATTCTCCACAGAGCTGGCTCTTTATAGCCATCAACTCATCGTCAAAACCAATCATGTTATCTCTGTCTGTTGATGCAAGTTTTGATGATGAAACAGCAGCAGGAGAATCACAGAATCGCTGCTCGTCTTTCACTCTGAAGCTATTTTTGATGGTCTTCACTTGTTCAGAAATAGACACAATTTTATCTCTTCCCTTTTTCACCTCATGAGTTTGACCCTCGATCATCAAACACATCTCACAAACAGAGCCATGAAGGCCGAGATTAGTAGATAGGCTCGTTGTTAACACGATTCGACTTCCATTATTATCATCAGGAAATACAGCCTTTATATCATGCCAAACTCCTGTACCTCGTAAATCATCCATGAAAATGAGATACCTCCTACCCTTTAATCTTCTGTTCACTCTTTCTCTGTTTGCCCCACAGTCATAAACTGATGATGATAGACAGTCAAAACTTGAACCCCATCCTTCTAAATCGGAGTCTTCCATGGCTATGAACAGGTCAACATAGTCACAGATCCAAGCCTGAATTTCAAAATGCTCCTTAATCAATGGATCATGGTAAAGATTTCTGACAAGAGTAATCTTACCTTTTCCAATGATACCAAATAATGGTATGACTTGGAGTTGAGATGATTCTTCACAGAGCAGACTCTTTATTGCCATCAAGTTGTGGTCAGGTATTGGTGATGAAGTAGAAGAAATATATGTTTCGTCGGTTGCTGTTTCCAGGTCATGAAGAAAACATTGAGAAATGGATGGTTCTGGTGAAGTTGACCAATAGTCAATGATATCTTCAACTTGATTAGCTACATCCCTGATTTCTTCTTCCAAACTGTTGGCTTTCTCCAGAAAATCTTCAAGAAAACCTTGCAAGAAAATAGCTCTGTCATAGATAGATTTGATTGTTTCCTTTCCAGGAAGTGATGAATAGGGATATCGATCATCGTTCAAGATTTGGTGTGTGGTTTGTGCAAGTGAAGAAACTGCAGCATATGCCATCTTTAATCTCTTTACAACTCAAACGAAGAAGCTTGAGAATTACAGTTAGCTTAGTGATGTAGATCTATTTGAGAAACAAAGAACACTGTATATGAAGAGATAAGGGACTAAACCATTGTTTCTAATATTTCTGGTGGTGGTTGCTTTATGGACAAATTATGTACGAATTACTATGAGCCGTAGAAAAACTTTTAGTAAAAGTAAATGAGTAGGTCTTGTGCGAGACCTTCTCATGGACCTCGTTCCTTGAGACGGGTCAATTCGATAACATCTCTGTGAGTTCCATATGCAAAACACAATGTCAGTCTTCAATCAAATCAAATGTGAAAATTAGAATGAAATGAAGCACGTTATCCACCTTGTTTAGAATAGGTGTTTGCTAATGCAATCTCAAGATGAGGATTCTTTGGAATCAAACCCTTTCTGGACATGGAAAGCAACAATGCTCATTAAGAAAGACGAGCTATGATGTCACGTTAACATATCATTTATCCAAAACCTCCACAACAATCAAATGTTTTTCTCAAAGTATTTATGATCCTGTAGATGACTTCTGCATATTCAACGCTCGTTTACGTAAGTCTACTAAATTCGTCATGGAAAGGTGTAGTTTCATTGCTTCAGTTTGGCAAGCAAAAGTGAACATACCAGGTGTTATTATGAACCTAATTTCACTGCCCAGTGAATCATTGAAATATGCTTCTCAGACTTGGTGAACAATAAGATTTTACTGTTGATACTACTTTTCTATTCATTTTATAAGCTCAAAACTTCTAAATATGTGTACACAATATGATTTTATTGCCGATTCTGATATATATGCTTCTATCTATCAAACTAGGTATACATTCACATATATTCTATAAGGTAAACAGTAAATTAGCCCAAAAATGGGTAAAAAAAAGTTTTTTTTTTTATGAAAAAGGGATATAAAAGTTCAGTCTTATCAAAAGGGTTAAAAAAAATAAAAATGGACCCTTTATTATTTCTATGTATTTCAAAGTAACAAACAGGAGATAAATGAAAATAAATAGTCATCATGTGTTTGAAAATATCTGACGCTGAAAAATTATCAAAGAAACTTTAATTGCTAAAATAAAAAGACTAATATTACAGACTATATATACAATAAATATGATGTATATAATACAAAAGATTGTATCATTGCGGGAACTACTAAGTTGAGCAGTTAGGTGTAACGATAACCTATATTAAGTGCATTACTTGAAAAGAATTAAGCTATTTTCCATCAAAAAAATGAGCACAGAGTAGGGTTTAAACCGTCTGCATTCCATCCTTTCTTCGATCTCGACACAAAAGATTTAAAAGTCGGATTTCATCAGCCTCGTTCGAGGTTTTATGGAGATGTCGTCACAGGGATTTTGCTGTTCTACATGGATGTAGTCTCTTGTTTTAAGGACCTGAAATCACAAGAAGAGAAAAACTACTTAGTCGTCGCATCTAAAACTATAGCCAAAAGTGCAATGAGAAACGAGAATTTCAAGCAAGAGGATACCAATGTTTCAAAAAACATCCTTGATGCTTCTTTGCGTGATTTGCCAGTTAAGAGGTTGTCCAAGGAAAGAGACTTCTTTCCACGCTCCGCCTCTTTGACGAACGCAAGTTGTAGATACTTCGAAACAGCTCTATTAGTGCAAATGTAATCAAAAATTAATCAATGTGACAATCTCGTTGAGAAATCATAATCATCAAACTCTGCTTAACTCGACCTAAACTAACCATTAAGAACTTGCGGTTCACAGACACAAATCTTCTCATGATAATAAGGAAAACCAATGCAACCAAAAAAAAAACTGGCAGACATTACCTAGTACGAGATGACCACCCAGTGTTCTCGGTATATCGTGCCTCTTCAGCATCAGGCATATAGTCATCGGCCATTTCTGTAAGCTCATCGTCGTCGACATTCAGAAACTCTGAAAGTAGCACAAAGAGATACAATTTAAGCCTATGTAGTCCCAAACAAAGAAGTATCCATAAGATAATACCAACTCAAGATGTAGACTAAAGCAACTAATAAGAAAAGCAATCTTCATGGCCCACGTCTAGTGAAGTTTGTTGGGTCAAAACTAATAGTAACTTTGTAAATGCAGGCCAAAGTCCAATGTGGTGTGAAATTTAGTGTAATGACAAACCTAGACAGGAAAGAAATAATGGAAAAAGAAATAAAGCGTTTTGAGGGAAAAAAAAAGATGAAAAAGGATTTGTTAATTTGTTATTCATGACTATTTCAAGCATACTATAACTAAACCATTAAAAAGATAAGCTAATAATCCTAGCCTGCATGGACTCTTTAATTACTGTTGCAATATTTTCACTTTTAGGTTTTTTCTTTTATGTTTAAAGGTGGACAAAAGAGGCATCTTGTTAGGAAGTTAGAAGCACACCTGTATCATTTCCAACAGCCGAATAATTTAGTTCCTGCACCATAAAGATAAGGTGTTAAAAACACTTATCAAAGTTCGAAAACAACAAGGAAAAATCTAGACCCAACTGAAATATAGAAGATCTAGCCAACAATTATAAACATCTAACAAGCTTTTTCTTCACTGCATCTCTTCAAATGCATAAATCAACAATTTCCCTATGTAATACTAAAGATGGATCTTGTGGTATTTCCAAGGGTCAAAAATTAGAAGGAAACAGGACCTATTTGGACAAGGCCTTTCATATGAAAGCCTAATCAGAATGAGAAAAATACAGTGATTGTAAACAAGAAGAAGAGTTACATCTTGATCATGCAGGTCAAAACCAGAAAATTCTGCCTCCATCAAATTGGGTTCATAAGCTTCAGGACGGTCAGGATTTTCAGAATTATCCATGGAGCCTTCTTGCAGCAAGATTTCAGGTCCTGGGAATGAAAACTCCACTTCTTTCTGTTCTTCGTACATGGTACTAAAAATTTCACCCTGAGCATGATATTCCAGATCTCCATGGTTGGAGTAGGAGACCAGCTCAACAACAGCACTATCTTGTGTCACATCTTGTAGAATACCATTGTTTTCTCCGAGTTCAGTTTCACCCTCCCCCCTAGCATAGCCATCCTCTCTATCTTCATTTCTAACTATTTCTTCTCCATCATCAAGATCTGCATGATCCAACTCATCTTTCTTCTGATCAGAAACAACACCTGCATCTGTATTCACATAGGCATTCGTCTCACCAGATTCATTTAAAGAAGTTGTCTGAACCATACCATCCAAAGCACCAGTAGCATGTCCAAAGGCATCTAATGGCTCAATCTCTGAAATAACTGGAGGACTTGCCATACTCGTATGATCAACTTCCTCCAGCTTATTTTCACTCTTAAGAGGACTCACACTGGGTTCAGCAGTCTTGTTGTCTCTCACAGTCAGAAACTCATCATTTAATTCCATCCCACTTACTTCTATCACATAGGCCTTAGAAGGCTCAAAATCATCTTCGATTTCATTGTTCCTATTATTTGGAGAAGTTAAATGCAACTCCTCCATAGTTTCAATATAAGCACCAGATTTTTCATTGTAAGAAGCTAAGTTCGGTTCAACCATAGTTTCAGAGGGAACACCATTTTCATCATTTTGGGAAGACAACCTTTGTTCAGTCAAATTCTCAAGAGAGGCATCATTTATTTCATTGTAGGAGATGCTGATTTGACTCAAATCATACACTTGATCATGCAAAGATGCCAAATCAACTGACATGCCTACAAAATCAAACAAAAAAAAAAAAATATTAGTGATCACCTCACATTGTGCCTGCTCCAACACAGACAATATAACCTGTAAGGCAAGAAAAATTAATCCAACCAGAAAAATAAAACATACTTCACTTAAACAGGCATCATCAATCAACAACAAATAAATGAAATAGGTAGACAACTGAGAAATAAGCTAAAGACTTCACTTATGCAAGCAAATTAGAAACCAATGGTGTTTCCTGTAAATGGATGCTAAGTTATATCTAGGAACTCTGGTCTGTGTAATTCTAACCATCTATAAGGTCACAAATTAACAGCACGTGTACTCTTCAAATAGTTTTCTCCAAGGCCAAACAATATGGTGATTCTTATATAGTAAGTCTTGAAATCAAATGATTCACATCCCCCCACCCCAACACACACACACAGATCCACAGACATGCTACAGTACAGAATCTAAACTGAGATTCTGAAAAACACCTGGTAGAAACATTATTAATTGAAATAATCAAAATTGTACATTTACAAGGTAATAAAATTGATTGAAGATCACCAAGTAGAAGTTGGCACAAGAAACTCACCGGTGAATACAGGATGGAGAAAATTTTCTTCTTCCATATGCTGTTTCTGAATCATTGAGATTTCAGGGAGTGTGCATGGAGCTTTCTTTCTAACACGGCGTATGTCTTCTGTGCTAGTCAGCTGCTGCCGTATTGTACTATCAAGGAACAGAGATGACATAAATTTTAACAGCAAAGAATAACTGGACAAGCAAGTAAAGAACTTCAAGAAAAAACAGTGGGAAAAGTGTTTGATATCATTGAGTAACTAGCTGCAAAGAACAACTAAATGCCAGTCACACAGACCAGTTCCTTAGCTGCCAATGAGTATCCTAAAGTAAGATATCATGATAAAGTAGACTAAATGTATCAAGGGACAAAGAATGCATAATCAGGAAATAATGGAAGAAAGAAAATGATACAATTTGTCAAGTAAACATTTTTAAGACTAAAAGCATATCGCATTCTAAGGACAAAATAAGCACTCTATCCAGCGTTGCAAAATGTTGAAATATAAATATATGATGAATTAAGAAATTTAATGCTATCTGTGGCATGAGGAAGGACATACTCTCCATGCAAAACCATTGTATTGTCCATAAGCACTTTCCTTTTGGGAGCACCAGACCGAGGAGCAGAACGAATACGCTTCATAGATGTTACCTCAGAAAGAGGAGGGGTTGGCTTTACTCTCAACATTGAAGATCTTCCAACTGAGATAATAATTTCTCATCAATTCACAAACTATTCAAGGGAAAAGTTAGTTCACACAACTACAGAGGAATTCTGATATACCTAAAATGGAAGACAGCAGATCATCATCATTTGGAACTGATCCTGTTAATTGTTTAGCACGGACTTGTCTTGAAGATTCAACTGAATTCAGACTCTGTTCTGTTAGTGTACTTTCAGTAAAACTACGCTTTCTGCCAGCAGCAGTTTTGCTCCCAGTATCACCTTCATCAAGTCCACCAACGTCCACAGGGCTAACCTCTATCGTCATGTCTTTATGCAGGTCTATATGACCTTCTGGTACTGAAAGCAGTTTTTCAGGAGCAGGCAGCTCCGATTCTGCAGGATTATTTAGATTTTCCACCAATCTGTCCTGTGAGTTTGTAGTATGTACTAAGCCATCAGCTTCACTAGTAGCCACCTGAATATCTTCACCTGATGCACATCCGTTTACTTGGTTATTCGTCAGATTTTGTTCTGAATCACCATTTACACAGTACACTTCACCTAATGAATTAAATGCACCAACGGAATAGAGGCCTTCAATATCAAAAATCAACAATTATCACAACTAAGCTCGTGATGTAATACATAAATGACCTAAAATTTTAGAAAGCATGCTTTGTTCCACATTTTCCCTTCCTTCCCAAGTCACATTGTTGAATACATGTACTGGGTCTGCATTCAACCACCCATTAATTCCATCTTAATAGTGGTAAATAGTAATTTGTCAAAAGTTCTGGTATTCTATAATTTGGGAGAGAAACACATGATCTTTCTGTGCATAGAAATAAAAAATCTAATAAATATTTTCCACACAAATGGAAACAAGTGAAAATAATCTGCTTCCATTAACTACAATAAGAAAGTGAGTTGCATTGTGAAAAAGAATTTGACAACATATATAAATAAATTCAATTTTGGCTATCATGGGTTTCCTTACTATAAATTTGCACGTATGGTAAACAAACCTGGATTTGCTGTCTCTTCTCTTTCATCAGCCACCAAGGCATTACTATCAGAGTTTAGATCACCATCAGTCAACCTGCTAAATCCTGGTTCAATCACATCTCGTTTTTCCTGGATGGAATCACATGGCTTCAAAATCAGAGTGTCCCTAGCAGCCTCTTTGGCATGAGCATTCAATCCGCTGGAATCTGCAGCTCCCCTGGAAGCTTGAGTTTCAGGAGTGTCTACAAATCCAACTTGGTTTTCTGAAGCTAATTCTAATCCACCATGGCATGATTTCTGCTGAATACTTGTATCTCCTACATTTCCAGAAACTTCACCCCCAAGAGGTGCTAGATCTTTTGCTGATACATCTTCAGAAACATGCTGTTCAGTGCAAGCCAGACCAGAACCTCCAGAAACACTTTTTTCCAAACTAATTTCATCAGGACCTTGGTGGTTACAGCAGGTTTCATCGACTGAGAGAAAATATGTATGATCTTCGATGACAGCTTCAGTTGGTGCATCTTCCTGGGGTGAAACATCAGATGCCTTGATGATCTCGTTAGTGAATTCTGAAGCTGGTCTTATGGATTCAATTTGACCTAAAAAATAGTAATTGACTCAATTGCTGATGAAGATTCCTTCAAAATTCAGTACTAGCTTCAACAAGAAATTTACCTTGTGGCATTAATTCTTTGACCTCCAAGCCACTTGATAGGTAACCATTCTCCTTAGTTGGCCCCTGATTAGCAATTGTATCATCTCCAGAACACCAGTCCACCTTTTGTTTATCCTTGTGAGGAGAATTAATTGAATTCTCCTTCATGGTGGACGCCATTAAATGATATCCTGCTTCAAGATGGTCATCACATGCAGAAGCATCTTGAACATTGGACAAATTTGGCTCTTCCACCAACCCAGGAGTTCGAGGAGCCTGTGCATAGTCCATGACATCATCCAATTCATCAACACCAACAACCTACACCGGAGAAGATCAACTTACCAAATAAATTCTAAAATCATTGTAGAAGTACATATTCATTTCATCATTTAAGGAAGTGAGACCCAAGCCGAATGAAAAGGATAATAATTTCTTCATGCATGGATTTAAAAGAAAAAATTAAAAAAGAGTTGTGCATGGATCAAAATGCCCAACATCATGACACAAAGATTAAGCATGAATTGCTGTCTCAACTCTCAACTATCCATCTACAAAATTTTAGAACTCCAACCCCTTACCATAGCTTCTGAATTGGCAGCTCTATCTTCAGGCTCTGGATCTTGCTTGAGAGTCAATGTTGATCCGAAAGAGGCCTGGGGATCAGCCCTGAAATCAGAAAGAGTATGGCTTCAGAAATCCGTACTGTTCAGATATATTATCAACAATTGATAGGCAAAATCAATTGCCAGGGTATGACCTCTGATGATTACAGTTAATAGATGAGGCTAAATACTTCAATAGGACAGAACAACGATGAAGAGCAAACGGCTACTTAACATGCAATATTAATATCAAAATCTGTGCAGATAAGGATGCATTTAAAGTATCTTTAAAAAAGAATGGATCACACATAAATTCTCTTTTCCTTTTTCAGTTCTTGATAACAAGTGTATAATTTTCTGCTTACCCATAGGCATCCTCCCAATTCCCAATCCAGTTCCTAATTTTTGTTTGTTTTACATTTGGGAGCTTTCAATTCTCTCAATTCTCTCTGTGGGCCCCACCACTTAATTACTCATACACAAATAATTAAATATTACATTTATCTATCATCAATCTAATATAATATTTTAATAATTTATGTATCATCAATTTAATATAATAATTAAATCGGCATTAAGGAAAAATGAGGAAATAATTAAAAAGGCCAATAAAGTTTAAAGTGAAGCCAACCTCTCATCAGCAAGTCCTTCAGTGCCAATTTCCCCCAAAAATAGTTCCTGCAAGCAATTGTCCATCAGGCGTCAGAAACTTCAAACAACTAGTAATAGCCAAAATTTTCAAACTGAGCAATGTTTTAAAAAAATGTTATTCCATATCAGAGCGTTCCAATGGTCCAGAATAGTCTTGAAATTACTCAATAACTTATTGAACAATGTGAAAACGAATAGAGCATAATAAAAGCATCATTCATGTACCTCATCCAGGTCCAATCCTGACGTATCACCATCACCAAATCTCTCTGAGAAGAACAAGAGAAATTTTTAATTGCAGAAAATATATATAGAACCATTAATTAATAACTAGTTAAGACTTTTATCAATCATCTTAAATCTATTTACATGCTTCCACTTTACAGAGCACATATGAGACAAGACATCTCTAATAAGTAGCGTATGTATACAAGCAAAAGACTACTAACCGTCCAGTCCAAACTTCGATGTGGAGTAACTGACACCCTCCATTGTATCTTGAAGGGTGATTTGGTCCCTTGAACTAATATGATGATCTACATAGTTACTGAAAATATCACAATTGGCATGTTAGAAATGAAACGCCCATGCATAAGAGATAAAAATAACACAATCTCATTTAAACATTTTAGCAAAAAGTCAGGATGTAAGCATTAGAACTGATTCAATTATGTACAAGAGTCTACTATCATTTCACCATGTTTCTTAAATAGGCCAATATTTTTCCTATATCTACAAGTCAACTTATCCATTTACCCTTCATCATGTCATAAGAGCAGCTGGAGCTTTTGCATGTGTATCTGAAAACTAGAAGACCTCAAAACTAATTAGCTGACAAATCTTTACCAGTACATAACTTATGAAGAAATCTTCAAATACATTAATAACAATAAAATAGATTTAATAATTAAGATCATTAAAACGAACCCCTGGAAAATGTCGCTATCTGGCAGCTCAAAGTCATCAAGGTCAAACTTTTCTGGCAAGGTGATGGAGTGATATGGCGCCTTGGACTCTTCCGGAGGTAGATCCACAGCAGTAGAGCGAAAAGCTTGCTTGACATTGAGCAGAGCCTCGCTGCAGTCATCAAAGAGGTAGTTCACCTTCCTATTGTAGATTCTCACCACACCAAGCAGAAGATGGCTAGACAAACGAAGTGCAATTGGCACGTCGGGAAAAAGAATCGAGTCTGTACAACATGTGCAGTGCATATTAAATAAGCAGAAAAAAATATTTATCAAAACAAAAATGAACAGACCCGAGACATTAAAAAGAAGTATGGTTCCAAAAGACTGTTTGTAAAACTAGCACTAGAACCACTGCAGAAAGGTAAGTAAAATAACTGCAGGAGAATTAGGAAACGTTCTAACATAATTATTTCTGCAAGTGAATCGCAAGTTAATTTTCTTTGCCTTATCAGAGGAAAATACATAAAAATGTAGGAAGTGGTTTCACTAATGTAAATTACCCCCTAGGGTTACCGTATTTGCCATTGTGGGTGAGATTTTAGCATTTTTCTACACATATAATGAGATGCAAATCTGAATCAATTTGATTGTTTCGTTGTTCAATTACAGATCAAGTTATTACTTCAATTGATCATATGTTGTCTAAACTCATGAATACAACTCCTCTTCTACTATAAATTAATAATGTAAGCCAAAAAGGAAAGAAGATTAGCTGGAATCTGCATTCCATCCATCAGCAGATTCATAGAGGCAAGATTCTAGAATAGGTATCAGTACCAAGACGCTAACTAATAGATTCTTGAGGAATTGCAGAGTAAATCCTACATAGCATCTATCACACCAACTATATCCAATTGCATATTAAAGGTTTCAACTTGTTGACATTACTATGGACAGCTTTCCAACTAGACAGCACATAGTCACACAACAGTCAAAAAATCACAGAAATCAATTATTCATCAAATTTCAATCATGGAGTTCAAAGAAGTAGGGAAAATTCTGAGACAGAAGTAACCTATTTTTCTAAATAAGTCTTGTCTCACAAATTCCTAAAGGAAACACACTCAAGTTTATAATAGGTTGGACCTTAGCACAGCACAACCCATCAAAAGGAACAGAACACAGCCTATGAAGGAATGGTGACTAAATGGAAATGCTCTATATTTGGCAAACACCAAATGCAGCCCCTTAGGAAGAAGGGAACAACTAACTAATGCAAATCAGCATACTCATTATAATTTATTAACATAGACACATGTTGCATCAAAATTATCTTTCTCCTCTCACCTCATTTATTTTACCACCAATCTAGCCATAATTTTTCCATTTTCTGACAAGTGTGATTACATGAGCATGATGTACACGTTTCAACAATGAGGATATCATTCAACATACTGAGCACAAAAACCAACATCCGTAATAATGAAAAAAGAGTGACATTAATGCCAATAGACAAAAAATTTACCTACTGAATCTCCAATATTAGTATCAGCAACCTGATTCTTCCGAAGCTTGCGCTCCAAGTGTGCTGCTATCCAAATGGTCCCCAGTGGCCCCTTTTTTGCTAATATGAACTGTGAATAAAACATTTCTTCTTTCTTCCTCTTTCAATCCTAATCTATAATTATTCTATTTTTACAAACAACAACGACTTCAAATCGTTGTTTTATCTTCTAACTATTCAATCTATGTACATACACAACATCAACCACCTATATTACAGCACCCCCAAAAAACGTAAAAAATGCAACTTCAACTAAGAAACATTGACAAAGCACCGAGCTTTTCACTTCAATCAGGACCCCCATGCAAAATCAAGCACAACCTACATTCAATTCCCATTCCTAAACCAGACCGCAAACAATCAACCCTAGATTCCACATAAACACTTAAACACTACTCGCAAACCTAATAAACATTCCCAAAACCAAGACTTCCTCGAAGACCACCCCAAATTATCAGCTAAACGAACTCAATTAGCCCTAATTGAACCACGGAAGCTTCAATTCCAGCTAAGATCGAAGTCGAAAACAGAGTGTACGGCAGCGGTTGCGTCTACAGATGTGTGCATACAAGTGATCTGTAAGCAGAGGTAGAGAGAGAAAGTAGCTAGAGAGAGAGAGAACCTTGAATTTTGTGTCTGTCTGAATTGAAATTTTTCTTGTCTGATGATCATGAAATTATTTTGAGTTCATAAAGCGAAAGCGAAGCGCCTTTGTGACCCCGAAAAGAATTCGGGCTTTCGAACCCGACCCGGATAGTCCACATTACAGAACAGATGAACGGCCCAGATTCTTTAGATGTAGTCAGGTGGGAAAACTGGACGGCGTGGATTCAATTACTATATTTAAAAACAATTGAACTATTTAATTTAAATGAAATACCGCCATATATTTAAAAACAATTGATGAAAAGAAGTGGAAATATTTCATGTTTAACCTTCTTTTTTTATTATAGTTTTTTTTCCACGTCTTGAGTTTGCATGACTTATATTGAATGAAAACAATTTTCGATTTCATTGATATGAAATATAACGTATTACTTAAATTCGTATAGTACAAACTTGTGTAAATGATACAAGCATACATGATAAAAAAAAAAGGTCCAAATTAGATTTAAAATGATTTTAAATTATGAATAGAAAATGAATTTTTCTACCTCTAATGACTAGAAAACGAAAATTGCCTAAAAAGCATATTTTAAGTAAATAAAGAAATAATATGGAAATATTATAATTAACCACTTAATCATTATAAGTAAGTTAATCACTTGAAAGCATCAAAATATTACATGGCTATTTATGTATTCCATGACCCATCAATTATAGCATTTGCATCCCAGTTTTTTTCGTTAATTTCAATAAGCATCCTTTATTTGGCACTATTTTCACATGTGCACGTTCATATTGCAAATTCGTCCAAAACCCTCCCTCGTTTCCCTTACAAATAAAATATTTCATCTGAAAAAATTCATAATCAAGCAAAGAAAGTTGAAATACTTCTTTTATAATAAACAAAATCAAATAAATATGTAGACAAATGCATTCATTTCAACTCGATTCATTTACACACTAGTTGAAATATATCATCATCACAAGTACTACTGAAATTTCTTCAGCTTATAAAAAGGTGAAATCCAAGTCAAAAATTCACCAGAAGATAGCATGCTTATTATTTGATACATGGTTGTAAATACAATTGTGAAGCATAGAATACAAACTTCCTCATCTTATTGGATTGTGAATGAGAAAATATAAATAACAACGCTTCACAAAAATATCTATCGCTGTGAGCAACGGATGATAGGGCGTATAAGCTTCTGATGCGTAGCAAGTATATACAGAAGCGCGTAGCAGGTACATAAGTAATACGAGCAAGTTGATAGTGTTTGTTTAAACTCAAAAGAAAAGCTGCTTTAACCCTGTAAAAAGCTTGCATATTTGGCACCTAGGAATAACCTTTGGATGCAGAGCAAGGCATTTTTAGTAACTTCTGCGTTTTCATGGTTCATCAGTTTCATCACCCGCTCCTTGGCCTTGAGATCGTTGACGATGATTCTCCCAGCAGGATGGCACTGAATGAACTGTGAGAGATCATAGCAAGCAACAGCAAGTGTCCTAGGATCTGTGGACGTGTCTAAAATTGTGATCAGGACCCTTAGAATCTGCAGAAACACGTAAAGGTGTAAGTTTTGAATGGGGAGGAAAGAAAAGAAACGAACAGTGGGTTTAAAATCACTTCATTGATAGTGATCACTTGAAAACCTGAAAATCATGTTCTTCAAAACTTGTGATGTTGTCCTTCCAGAATATAGGATCTTTATGCATGGGTGACCAATCAAGATGACCAAGGAGGACTTCCTGCTTATACTTATCGAACGAACTTAGCTTTTTGATGTTATCTTTCAACCCGTCTTCCAGTTGGTTCAGAGCTTCCAACAGATCCTGCAGAATATCAATAATAGCCAAAGCTAGATATTAAGGAAGACCATCATAGAATGGAGAAATAAGATTGCTAGTGCTAAAACTCCATTCACCTCAGTAAGCAGACATAGGATACAAGTACACAACCAATTAGCTCAATACAAGGACAGGACTTGAAATTTGTAATTTGGCCATCACATGTTGGAGAAGATTTTTATTTGTCACTCTTTTTACTCATACTCTTGTAATAGTTAATCTAATTATTTTCATATGCATGCAATCAATTGATTATCCCCAACCAATTACCAGCTTCTACTCCCAACCCAATATTTGAAAAGAAATTTTACTGAGTAAGAACAATTTACAAGAGGAAATATGTATTCACTATCTTGACAGCACACATTCTTGATGAGAAAGATGATAAGGCAGATTCATGGGGTATCCACTACATCCACATTCAAGGATATCTAAAATTGCTTTTTATAGCATTTGCTAACATAATTTATTTTGAGGAAGAGTGGTAAATATTATGATTGGTTTGCATTAGTGGAGAATTACTTTCTCACCTCATCACTCCATGCCTGAGCCTTCAAACTCTGAACAAGCTGTGGTAATCCCAGGTCTACCATCTGAGCACCAAAAGTCCCTTTGTGCAACAAATTTCTGAGAGTCAAGACAACTACCCTGACAACCTATCATAAGTTGATAAGAGAGATTCTCAGAGAGATGTTAAGTTGAAAAGATTATCCAGTAAGAGATGCTTAGTTTTTATTTGAGCTGAGATACAGAATGTTCAAATCAATTTTTCAAATCATTGATGTGAGTGGATCAGAAAATTCAATGTATGTTTGTCTAATAATGTATTAAAAATGGAAACAAACTTACTTTTTCCTTTGTTGATCCCTTGACAACATCAATCAACCGCGGCAAAGATCTAGAAGTAGCCAAGTATTCGATTGCAGGTTCATAGTAAGACAGAAGCCACACACAGAGGCATGTTTCATAGAGGAGCTGTTTCAAATATCCAGTTATACAAAATCACATCAGAATATGAAGCTAAAATGCCAACGCTTCTCTACTTGTAAAGGATAAAATTCAAAGCCTAACAGACCAGCTACCCTAATAGATTCAGAAATGACAAAGCTGGGGTTAAACTAAAGTATTCGTACATAGTAGTCCAGAATAGACTTTACCTGGATCGATTGCTGAGTGGAAGCTGGAGTAATTAAAGGAATGAGCAACTTTACTCCATCTACTTGAACAAATGAAGATCGGAATGAAGCTTCTTTCAGTAGAATTGCAAGGCAACTAATAGCGGTTGGAATGCCACGGCTAGGATGGGATGGGTTTTTAAGCTGTATAAGTAGATAAACAAGAATAAAAGAAGGGTCACCAATACAGTCAGAATGAAATTCAAAATACTTCTTCCAAAGGAAGTGAAAGATCTTACTGGTAGTGGTAAACACCAATTTATTCCCCAAACCTAATACAAGATAAGAGCTAACTATATAATTATAAGTTTGCCTTTAAAAAATCAATGGAGATATTCAAAGCATGCATATACAATGAAGGCAATGCATGATACAGAGTGTCATAAAAATATAGAAAACCTCTTCACATGCACAAAAAAACTGATGAAATATGGAATGGAAGCAGCATAAACCTGAGAGCACAACCACTCAACCAGTCCCTTAAACACATCATTTGTAGTAGTGATCTCCTTCTTTGATTTTAGTGCCCCATTAGCAGTGGCAGTCTCATGAGCTTTAGGCCTACCACTGGAATTAATAAAATAAGGTAAGTTATGAAGGAAAACGACTAATATAGTTTGTGTACCAAGTGATGTACATTTGTCAGTTCACACCTTACTATTGAAGAAAGTATCTTACAACTCTTCTCATGTATGAACCAGTTACCTTTCCAGAGCAATCTGCAAAAGATATTGGAGCTTGTCATCCATTGCAAGTAGATGATAGAACTTCGTCACAAGCTACACGGTTGTTTGATACAGTGTTAGGTTTTCCTGCTCAATTTTGCCAGTGGAACACTTGATATATGTACAATAAACAACGGTCCTATTCAATATGCAGGACCAACTATTACCAACCATGCAGTATGTAAATAACCCAACTTTCAAATTTCTCTGCTCTGGGGGGAGAGAGATGTTTATGTAGAGGAATCATAAAGGGAAAGGGAGAAACAACAGCACTTAAAACAACATATTAAGTCAATGAAAGAGGATAAATTCATGTCCAAGACCAGAATAAGATGCAAAAACAGCAAGTGATAGAATCCTTGCCTGAGGAAAGGCTCGTATATATCCTCATTGGAGAGAGACGTATCGTGAAATAATCTAGCTCTTTTAGGGTTTGCTGCCATGGAAAAAGAGAAAAAAAAACAGGTTAGCGACTTGATATTGCAAAATCCAAACGAAGACAGCATGCATTTTGTTACTCACCTGAGAGCATTTCATCAATAAGAGCTAAAATATATTCCACTGTTTCTTCCTTGAATATGTCTCTCAAAATGCTCACAAAAACACGAATGTAAGATGGACCATCCTGCGACCAATTTTAAAAGTGAGCTGATGTCTAAGGACATTTTCTTAATCAAAGTGATGTACAATTATATTTCAATGATCTCTGTCATGTGACATTGAGATGTATTTGAACCTTGAAGAACGCATTTACGTGACACACCAAATCAAACATGGAGCTAGTTACTGTTTTGCACCAGTCAGGAACTTCTTTCTGAATTCGCAAACTAGATGGACACCATGCCCAACCCCAAACACGACAAAAAAGAATACAGAAACAGACAAAGATTCCCTTGTATATCAGAAAACAGAGACATTCAATAAGAACGACAAAACCAATTAAAAATTCCAAGAACTAATTCATTCCCACTTCCATGCTCTTTCAAATTCTAAACGAACAACTCACAAGCAAACAAAGTATCCCAATATGCACGTCAACTACCAAATAAGTCGTAATTTCGTAAAACACCATCTATCTTTTTTTCATCTCAGAAAAAACACAATCAACTTCGGACAAAACATATACACATCAGCAGCAAGACACTCACCTCATCCAGCAACTGAGCTTTATAATTCTCGGGCTTCTTATCATATCGCCGCAAGAGCTGAAGCCCAGTTCCTGTAATCAGCTTAGTCGTCATATAAGTCTCCCATGGAATATCCCTCGTCAAGACCTTCACAAAAAAGCAATAGCATCAGGAACACAATTAATCAAACCCCTAATTCCACTAAAACCCTAACTTCAGACAACTAGATCAGCATCATAGCAGAACACAACAACCGTTTACGAATTCTTCATCATTATTCAGTTCCAATGCCAACGTTTCAACTTCAGAAAGAAGATAAATCGCCCAATTTGCTGCCCTAAGTGCGTGAATTCAGCATGCACACACGCAAGGTGTATATATAGCCGGCGGCGTACCTGGTCGGAGGAGAGCTCAGCTTGGTCCGTCGGCATTCGAGAAATTGTTTGAAGCAGATCGGAATCTAGAGAGAGAAAGTCCGACAGTAGAGAGAAGGCGTGAGCAGCAGAAACCAATTACAACTGGTAGTTATAACTTACACGTGATTTTATACTACTTAATAATAATTATTATTTTTAATTTTGTTACATTGATATTAAGATTAATATCGATTTTATTTTTTCTCAGAAGATATTAATGATAAAAAAAAATTAATAAACAGAAAAAGAGTAGAATTGAATCTACCACCTTCAGGTTTTGGTAAATTATTAAATAGACTACAAAATTTATGAAAATTACAAGCAAATAATGTAACTATGTAAAAAATTAAAAAAAAAAAAATCACTTCGACAAATTTAATGGATAATAATGTATTTCCAACTCGCTCATTTTTTCTACCAATGTCATATTTTAAGTTCTAAAAAAAATTGAAATTTTAATTGATGAAGTTTAATTGCGTTTTTACAAAATTGAACATCTTTTTTATAATTTAATCAAATCTCAATGTAGGCGGGTTAGGTTTGGGCCTCCAATGGCCCAAGTAGATTGAGCCCAGTAATAAATAAAATAATCTTATGGACCCAACTTAAAAGTTGTTGGACCTAGATCCAAGTATATTGAACATACAAGACCCAAATTAGAAATTGTATCAATTTTGAATTAAATAAATTGTTACAACCAGATATTCAAGTAAAATAATGAATTTTGGTTTTCAAGGGAATAAGATATATCAAGTGAGTTATTATATAATTAATTAAGAATTAGGATACTAAAATCGATCGAATTCCTAAAATACATACTAATATATGAATGAGTAGGACTAAGAGCACAACACACATTTCTAAGAGCACCACACATTCTAAGAGCACCACACACAATAAAACAACACTTAAAAATATTTCCAAGGGCACCACACTCATTTCCCATATTGCCCTTAATATAAAAAAAACAAAAAACACAAGAAATTACTTCTCTTCTCGGTTTAGACTTCGGTTCTTGATACAGAAGGATTCGGTTCTTGATACAGTGTTCGGTTCTTCACGAATTCAACGTTACTTCAAGCTCGGTTGATTTGTCCGAAGGTCGGTTACAATGGCACCACACTTTAAAGAGATTTTTGGACAGATAAATTTTTCGGGTAAGTTAATATAAGGTTTTTTTTCGATTTTGCAATTGATTTAACCGATTTTTGTAGAAATTTTTTGACTTATGTTTAGGATTTGTTATGGGTTAGTGAATTCCTAATTTAATTTGATGAATTTGTATGAAAAAACGCATTTATTTGATCGAATTTGTTGAAAAAACAAAACTGGGTGCGTGCAAATCTGGACAAAGGTCGGCCCTGGTCCACCGACGCCCAGCGCGCGCGTTTGGCCAGGCCGACCGAATGATATGCACGCGTGACGACCAAGGCCACCGAACTCCTAGCGAGGGCGCGCGGCCGAGTCGACCGAATGGTGTTCGATGTAGGCGGTCGAGGCAACCGAACACCCAGTGCGCCGGGCGGTTGTGTCGACCGAACAGATCCTTTTTTTTTTTAACATTTACCTGCTTCGTTGATTTTTATGGTCGGTTGTCTAAATTCATTTTTTTGTAATCCAGGTAGGACATATCTTAGGAAAAACAGACCAACGGCTTCAGAAAGGGCGCGTAGGGAATTGGAACGTGGCCAAGGTTCGGACACGCAAGAATCTACCCTACATGTGCCATTCGGTCTAGAGCAAGAGCAAGTTCAAGACATTCTAGACACTACAGAGTATCCTGGTGTAACAGAAAGGGAGGTTATTCCAGACATGAACGAATATCCAGAAATTTAAGAAAGGAAGGATATTCAAGAAATGGCCGAAATCCCAGAAATGGAAGATATTCCTTAGGCCCATCATCCCGACTATGTCGAAGAGGACGCTCGTAATGTTGAAGAGCAAGGCATTGATGAGGAGCCCGTAGTTGAATGTGAGGTACTTACTAGACCTTTTCCCGGAGGCCCTATCGACCACCGTCTTCTACCCAGTTTGAAGATGCATGTGGCATCGAAGATTTGGTTTGGTGAGGAACGAGATATATTGAGATGCTTATGTCATACAACGAAGATGGAATCTTGGAATTCCGAGGATGATATAAGCTCTTGGTTGAGACTGCTCCGTCGTTCAAAAATTGCCGATCTACGATCCATATCCTATAAGAACCCCAACAAGAACCTTATATGTGTTTTTGTTGAGCGGTGGCATCCGGAGACCAACAGCTTCCATATGTCATTCGGTGAGATGACGATAACACTGGACGATGTTTTCTGTATCACTGGACTTCCTATTACAGGAAAGGTTGTTGTCCAGCGCGGAGAGGGTGATGAATGTCCAACTGCGATGCTTCAATGATTGTTAGGTTTGACAGTAAACGAGGCGAAGGAGGCTGTATCAGGGAAGGGAGGGAGTTCTGTGAAGCTGGAGTGGTTGAGATCAAAGCTTAGTGGCATGGCAGCTTCTCCCGATGAAATGTCGAGACTCTATGCTGCTAGGGCGTACTTATGGTTCGTGCTAGGCTGCACAATTTTCACTGACAAGAGCGGCACTAGAGTTTCAACTAACATCCTTCGTCTACTGGAGAACATAACCCGAGTTCACAAGTACGCTTGGGGAGCCGCTACACTTGCGTACTTGTATCGCCAACTAGGGCTTGCATCTCGCTATGGGGTGAAGCAGATTAGTGGATACTTGACACTGTTGGAGGTAATTTTTATCATTTTACAATTAATTTTAGTTGAAACTACCAATATATTTATATCATTTTTTGTCTTCAGGCATGGATATACGAGTATTTTCCTATTGCTAGGCCGACGCACAATGTCAATTATACATTTGGGGATCCTCTTGCATCGCGATGGGCCCAACAAGCCTCTCCTGGGGGATCCCTCGATCGTTTAGTTGCTTGGCGGGAGATCTTAGATGCATGTGCACCGAATTCTGTAAGTTTATGTTTTGCTATTGTCTAGTTATTAAAGAAATTAACATATATACATATTGGGCGCTAAATTAAATGTTATACTCTGCTATGTGTTTTAGGTGGTCTGGAATCCTTATGCTGGTGTTCGGGATGCATTTTCACGTCAGGAAGTGACATTCTATCATGGATGCCTTCGAGCGTTCGATGTCGTCGAACCATACCTTCCGGATCGTGTACTGAGGCAGTTTGGACATGTGCAGACTGTTCCTGATGCACCGTTGGTTCCGATTGATGTTCGACGAGGCATGAGTGGTACACAATACAAGCTCGTGTTTGATACTATAAGCTCATACTGGAGGATGTGGAGCAGTCATGTTCTGGCTAATGAGGTTCGGGGAAGGCTAGCTTGTCCAGCATGGGAATGCAATGACGATTACATGGATTGGTTCCGCACGGTTTCGCATCCCATAGTCCAGAATCCTCAAAGGACGTCCACTAGTGCAGGTGCTTCTCAATCTCACGCTCAACCTTGGGAGATGATAGAGAATGCACGAGCGAATCTTAGGTCGATCATTGAACAGTGGATGACACATGATCCATCTATGTCCCTTGACTACGTCATGCCTTACGTGACAGCAGCTTACGAGGCCTTATCTGTGCATGACAGTCATCCGACAGAACCCGAAAGACGTCCATCCTCGAGTAGGTCTCGTAGATCTCGTAGGACATAGTCATTTGATTTCATGCACATTGTAATGTTGATTCTCGAACGTGTGATATTTGGAGACATTTTGTACTACCTGGAGTTTGTATTACACATTGTTCGTTTAATATATTTGCTTGAATAGTCATTTGAGGTGATCTTTATTACACATTCGTTGATATCCATGATTGAATAGTACTGTGGGCGAGGATATTTAAAAACATGCACGTGTTAGGTATAATAATCCGAGAAAATGAACTGTTCGGTTGGAGGGACCGAACGGTACGCTGCGCGTGCGGTTACCACTGCCGAACAGAATACAGCGCGGGCGGTTGCGCTGGCCGGACGGATTTGACTGCATGCGGTTGTGTTGGCCGAACGGCCCTCAACTTGCGCGGTTTTCTCAGCCGAGTGATACTCTCCGTGTTCGGTTGCCTTGACCGAATATCCTTGTGCGCGCGCGATAAGCCTGGCCGAACAGTACATTTTTAAAACTGTAATAGTTTATCTAGAAAGTCAACAGCATGCAGCGATATTTACCCTTGCCCACAATTCAACATAATATCTAAACGATCAACATCATTCAGCAACAATTACCAATGCCCACATTTGAACATTATATCGAAGCGATCAACATTACATAGCAGCAATGAAGAATGCCCGCAATTCAACATAATATCTAAACGCTCAAGACACTACATACGATCGAGTATTTAACAGTCCTGCTCAAACACTAAAGTTCACATTTTGCTTGTCTAATCATCTAAACTAATAGTATCCACACTAAATGAACCGGATTCACTTGCAATCATTTCGCTGTACTTTGCAATTCGTTGTTGGAAAATTACACCCCAAGCAGCAGCGCATGGAAGTCGACACGCAAACCACATATTTATGATAGGTGGTAGCGGTGCACCATCTGTCAAGTTGACCTTCAAAATTGTACCATAAAAAAATTAATGTAAGTACAATACAATATCCAAAATTTTAATCAATTTGAAGTTAATAATATTGAAAACAGGTCGTTTACCCGTATGAAGTGATTGTCACTAATAAGAGCCATACATATGATACGTGGGTTGATCGGCATTTGTGTTCTCAGAGGTAGAAATAGCACAGTCATTTGAGGTGAAATGTGCACTATTGCCATATTATATGCGGATGCGGCAAGGTAGTAGCACTCTGGGAACGTGAACCAGAATTCTTTGTCCCAAACCTCCGAGGAGAAACAGTTCAAGCACCTCAACATTTCATCAACTGTGTGCAGACAGCCATACCAAACACGAGTGTACAAATCTTTATTGTTCGCCAACTCTTGCATCAGATCATTCCGCACTTGAGACCACGAATCCTCGCCCAAACCAAGTGCATCGGCAAGGCATCAAAATCCGCAATGTCCGTCACCCTTCACATTTTTTGTACTGGATACAAAGGGACGCAAACGGTTGGGCAATAGGTTTACAAAAGGAAGATCTGACGAAGTACGTGTCGAACGACGTTGAACTGGCTGTTTTTACCTCTTAATCCCTGGAGTACTCGGTTGGACAGATTCGGCAACATTTCCAGATATGTTCTAATTTTCAACGGAATTACTATCATTGAATGACTCAACATATTCGAAAGCACTTTTCTCACGTTTGGCCGACTTATCTTTACGCAGTTTAGCCTTGCTAGGGCGACCACGACCACGTAATTTCACCTCGGGTTCCAGCAATGAGGAGGTTGATACGTTCGTTAACTCCCGCAATCTCTTCAGTAGCAATAACCTATGTGACTCATTCGCTGAAGCAAATAACCCATTCACATCATCCACAGTCTCCGTCCACCGACTGCCTAGATCTGCGGCAATACTAACGTCCGTTTTACATGGTTCACAATCCAATTTCCTCCAGAATCTGTCAATACTCTGAAGAGGGATTGGTTCACCAACACGTATCAATTCTGCAAGTTCATGCCCACAAGGCAGACCACATGTCTTTCTCAATACACAGCCACATAACAACGAATCCATACCCGTTGTATTAACCCCCTCCATCTCCTCAAAAATCTTATGTATAGCGGCATGCGACACCAACCCACGAATTATCTTGAAAATAGGAGACTTGTATCTATGATACACTCTGTGTTGGCTTTGTTCAAACGAAGCTTTGATTGTGGTGTGGGATGTGATCAACAAGCCATGTATCTTTTCCCAAGACAATTCGAAGTTTGATTGACTAGTACCAAGTTGTTTCTTCAACCTCGAATGCGCACTCTCGGCCATGTGTGAACATATCCAAGTCGTATTATCAAAATATAGCACTATAAATAAATCGATGAAAATATTCGTACAATATACGTACCGACTACTTGTCGTGTTGTCATAATGCATGATACTATTTGTCCAGGCCGACACAAATCTCTCCTTATACGGTTCAAGCCAATTCGAACAGACGTAATTCACGACGTTTGGATAGTCGACAAAATCATACTTTAATCTTCCCACGTACTCATTGAACTTTGCTTCATTTTCGGCAAGAATCAATGCATTCCATGAGTAATTGAATGACTTCCACTTTGACTTGGAATGAAAATATTTCTTACACTTAGTAAAAATATTTTTACTAATATGCCATCGACACAACAAATGCTTAGCGTCGGGGAATGTAACTTCCATCGCATTCATTAGAGCAATCTCACGATCAGTGACAATGACATGTGGCAAAAATGATTGGTCCATCAATCCTTTCAAAGTCGTAAGCGCCCATCTATAGTTCTCCTCACGCTCGGCCTCCAAATAAATACATGCCACAGAAAAAGTGATATCCGTAGATGTGATGCCAACCACTTCCAATAATGGCATATTGTATCGATTTGTCTTGTATGTACAATCCATCAACAACACGTTTGGAAAAGCACGTAACAAATCCACACTAGTAGGGTGGGCATAAAAGAGATCCTTCACCCTATCAGTTTTCTCGCATCTTTTGACCAGGTAATAATAACTGTGCGACTCTAGTTTCTCCAATAAATATTGCATCTGAGATCGACCTCCATGCTCCACTATTCTATGCTTATGACAAACATTATAAATAGTCTTCAAAGTGGACGCATTCTGAACAAATGACTCTTTCAAAGTACTTAGGATTTCCTTGGGTTTACACTTATTTTTCGACAAGTCTGCTACAAATCGATCTTCAACCGGTGTTAGTCGACCGGCATATGAATGACCCACCAACTTCCGACCCATTGGATGGTTATGAACACCAGATACAACCGATAATGACCATTGTCCCGACTCATTCAATTGAATTGCCTTTAAAAGAAATGGACACCCACATTTTTTTGTGGCAGTATTTCTGGAGCATTTCGGTGCAACAATCTTTCCATCATCAGTAGAATTTAGTAGAGATTTCGCCTTATTACGTACACGATATACACCACCTCGTTCGCAACCCAAATCAACTCGAGGTCGACGACCTCTCTCACCATTGAGATTAGAGCGTAGAACTAATATTACCATATTGTGTTGATGTGCTACACCGTCTATCCATTTCATCATCAAATTTCGAGACTCAAATATTTCATCTGTCATGAAGTAATCAGTGAAATCAATCTGCACATAATTAGGATCTACATCGTCTGACTCCATCGGACTCATCGGTTCATCCATCGGTTGATCCATCGGATCGTCAACATCCGTTCGGTTAGTGAAGCTTCTTTCACTGGTATTTGAGATGTATTCCTGTTATAAATGAGTAAATAACATCGTAAGAATATAAAAAACAAGTTCGTATTTTGTGAACGTCGAGGAATACACTGTTCAGCCGGGATGACCGAAAATAGAAGACAAGATTCGGCCAACTTGACCGAACAACAATATAAGAATTCGGTCAAGCTGACCGAACGGAGCATAGAAGACTCGGCTGCCTTGGCCGGACGCGTGCGCATAAGTTCGGCTGGCTTGACCGAATTCCTGCAAAAGTTTTCGGTCTATGCTGGCTGAACTCGTCAATTCTGCGCGATTTCGCGAATTTCAAAAAACGAAACTTAGAACTCATCTACATTCAAACGAAATCTTACATTGTTTGTATCGAATGAATTTTCATCAGCCATTGTACTTTTCTTCACTAAATGAGGGGCCAAATTCTGAAAATTTTTGTACGTAACTGTAGGAATTTTTTGAAGAAGAGCTGGAGCAAGAAGAAGGGTTTGGAGGGATTTTTTTTATTTATATAATATATATATGGAGGGCATTTTAGTCTTTTCACATTTTATTAAAATATATCAAAAATGAGTGTGGTGCTCTTAGAAAGTAGGGTGGTGCCTTTAGTCCTACTCTATATGAATATGCCCAATTTAAAACTATAGCCCAAATAAGTTTGGGGCATGGCCTTCTTTTGGGCCCAATGTATTTGCTCTCTAAGAATTTTTGTATTTTTTTTAATTCATTTTCAATATATATTTGTGGGTTTACGTCTCCCAAAAAAGAAAAAAATTCGGGTCGAGTCTACCCAGATCCATGAATATGATGCAAGTGAGTTTTTGTGTTGAGTGGTAAATTTATAAATTGAGAGAGATTTCAAGAAAGGACAAACCTTTAAATGATGTACGATCGTACCATTTAAAATAGTTGTGATTTATCTCATTGATATAAATATTATAATAATTTATTTTTGGCATTCCAAATCAAGCAAATAATACATCCTTCACAGATTAATAATTCTCCATTAATCCAAAACAATGGGTGCCATAACTATTCTAATCACAACATATAAAGAACACAAAGAAGGGACAATAAAGTAAACAAGTCAAATAAAAGTAAGAAAATCACTAAATAAATAAATAATCAATTGTGCAGGCCTTCCATCTTCACCTTTGTCTTCTTGTTTTATCATGCATGCCGGCCGAGAGAGAGAGAGAGAGATTGTTTATTAGTTTTTTTTTTTTTTCTTTTTTAACCTTGTTTTGGTCAAATAGTGATAGTGTAAGAGTTGCTGATATGTTATCTCGTATTTCACTACATGCATATCGATTAGCAAATACTAAAAGAATAAACAGGATAAACAAACCAATGAGTGAATAAATGACTTAGTAACTATGATTGTAAGAATAAGACCAGCAAGAAAACATAGAATGCTTTGTGGGGCTGCCTAAAGATGCCTTACATTTCAGAAAAGTTCAAACAATATGCAGTTATATACTTATA
The DNA here is from genome assembly GCA_954870855.1 of Scutellaria minor. Classification (NCBI taxonomy): domain Eukaryota; kingdom Viridiplantae; phylum Streptophyta; class Magnoliopsida; order Lamiales; family Lamiaceae; genus Scutellaria; species Scutellaria minor. The sequence continues at coordinate 400,182 of OX940728.1, forward strand.
TTGCACATTAAACTAATTTCTTGCTTAAACATAACAGGCTAGACATTTCTTTTGCTGTTAATTCTTGTTGGCAATGGCCTAGCAGGCAGGCGGATTGCACGAGTCAAAACACCGTCTCATTAAACAAATCCAACTCCAAACATCATCCTAGTTTGGAAGTACTTCATATCGACATTACAGCAGTTTGCTAAACAATCAATGGTGGATCATATGATGGCCTAAAAGTTGGTCTTTTTCTTGGATAAAAATGAAGGTGCTGCTGATTTTCTTAGCATGGATTCAAGTTATCTATGCAGTGACAAACTCACAAGATGGTAAAGCTTCTCTAACAACCTCATGTGTGTTTCTACTTTCTTGGTTTCTTTTATGTCCAAACAGAGGATCCTAATTCATGACTAACCTTAAATGCAGCTGCTGTTCTTCGATCACTGAAAGACGAGTGGGGAGAGACTCCACCTAGCTGGGACAAGTCTGATGATCCTTGTGCATCATGGGAAGGAGTTGTCTGTAACAACTCAAGGATCACCGCACTGTGAGTGTATCTTTCTCTGTAACGTATAAATCCACGACTCGTTCATCTTTCTGAACTGATCAATTCTGCAGTGGGTTATCAACAATGGGACTAACTGGAAAAATGAGTGGAGACATAGGAGGACTCACTGAACTGGTTTCCTTGTGAGTTTTTTTCTTTTTCTTGCATCTTTGAATGTGTTGCAACTTTATCCGATATTTGGCCTAGATTTTGAAGCTGTTGAATGCAGGGATTTGTCGTTCAACCCTGGCCTAACCGGTACGCTCTCTCCACGCCTAGGAGATCTGCAAAAGCTGACGATATTGTAAGATCTGATAGCTCAAACACGAACTCTCGTGCTCTTTCTTCTCCATGATTGATCAGTTTCAGATATGTATATATTCTACAGGATTCTTGCTGGATGTGGCTTTACAGGAAGTATACCAAGTGAGCTGGGAAATCTGACAGAGCTAACTTTTCTGTAAGAAATTCAGATTTACTAATCTTATATAATGAATGATATGTAACCTTTTGTCCTAATGATGGAAACATTGACAGGGCTCTGAATACGAATAACTTAACCAATGAAATACCGGCTTCTCTGGGGAAGCTATCGAAGCTATATTGGCTTGACCTAGCAGAGAATCAGTTAACAGGAAAAATCCCGGTTTCATCAATCATAAATCCAGGTCTGGACCAACTCAAACAGGCGAAGCACTTGTAAGTGTAACCAAGAACACTGATTCTTTCGTTCTCATTTTCGAGTTTACTAACGTTGTCATGGCTTTGTAGCCATTTGAACAAAAACAAGCTTTCAGGAGAAATTCCGAGCCAGCTTTTTCATCCAGAGATGTCGTTGATACACATGTAAGTGACCAACTTGCATCCCGTGTTATAGATAGATCTATGATCTGATAAAATGGAATAATTGCAGATTGTTTGATGGGAATCAATTCGAAGGAGACATTCCACCTTCAGTGGCATCTGTACAGACACTTGAGGTTCTGTGAGTAATCCTCACCATATAACTTCATCTCTTGTTTCGGGTTTTTGCATTTGTCTATGTGATTATGACGTTTCCTTAATATGTTCAGACGGCTTGATCGCAATAACCTGAGAGGATCTGTCCCTTTAAATCTCAACAACCTTACAAACATCATTGAGCTGTGAGTGTTTCTTTCCTGTCAAACACACTTTTCTAGAGATGCTTCACTATTGTTCGAGTGATGATTCTTTCGTGTGTTCCATTACAGGAACTTGGCTCATAATACGCTGTCTGGTCCATTACCAGATCTAACTGGATTGAACACCCTCAACTATGTGTAAGAAGAACCAGCTTTTCTAGCCTGATAAGGTATACTTACCATCTTGGTTTTTCTCATGCTCTCTCTTTTCGCAGTGACTTGAGCAACAACTCATTTGACCAATCAGAAGCGCCAGAATGGTTCTCGACTTTACAGTCACTAAATACATTGTGAGTGCTAAGCAACTTACAGAATAAGAAAACATAGATTTGTCTTAAAATCAAGAACCAAGGAACAAAACTCATGTAATGAAATGTACTCAGGGTGATTGAATATGGACCATTGATTGGATCAGTGCCAATAGGAGTTTTCGGTTCACCTCAGATTCAGCAAGTGTAAGCCAACACTTCTTGAAAAAATATCAAACAATTGATTCTGAGATTGATTTCATCTCATGAATCTGTCAACAGGAAATTGAGGAACAATGCCTTCAATGGCAACTTAAACATAAGTGAGAACATCAGCGAGAACCTTCAGCTCATTGATTTGGAGAGCAACAAGATATCATTTGTAACATTTGGCTCAGAATATAAAAGTATACTAATGTAAGAAAAGTTTATGATCTATGTTTTGTATACATTTTCGAGTTGAGTTGACTCTCAATAAGCTTTCTTACAGGTTGATCGGGAATCCAGTATGCTCGACTTCTCTGCAAAACACTGTTTACTGTAAGCCTCAGCAATTGGGAAAACCTTATTCTACGAACACAAGCTGTGGGAGCAAAAAGTGTGATTCTGATCAGAAACTCAACCCACAAAGCTGTGAATGTGCTTATCCGTACGAGGGTGCAATGAACTTCAGAGCACCCTCGTTCAGGGACTTGTCGAATGCAGAGTTGTTCCAATCACTAGAAACGAGCCTTTGGGAGAATCTTGGCCTTGCTCCTAGATCCGTTTCTCTGCAGAATCCCTTCTTCAACGAAAACGACTATCTTCAACTGGAACTTGAACTGTTTCCTACCAATGCAGAGTACTTTACCAGAACAGATGTACAGAGAATTGGATTTGCACTAAGTAGACAAACTTATAAGCCTCCACCAGATTTTGGACCCTACTATTTCATAGCATCTCCATACATTTTTGGAGGTAAACTTTAGTGTTTCATAACTACTAACGAGTTCATTAACAACTGCTTCTTGAGTTACAAAGGTTGCAATGATTTTTCCAGATGAGCGTGGCAGAACTATTAGCATTGGTATGATTGTTGGAATAGTAATTGGATGCCTGGTTCTTGTCCTGTTTCTAGCTGTGTTAGGGATGTATGCTCTTCGCCAGAAAAGGCGAGCTGAACATGCCATACACTTAAGCAAACCATTTGGTAATTTGCATGGTTTGTTGTCTGTGTTTAGACATTGTGTGTTCCATTTCTCACTTGTTTTCTGGTTTCTTACATCCAGCGTCTTGGAAATCAAGTGGGAAAGAAACGGGAGGGGCGCCACAGCTGAAAGGAGCGAGGTGGTTTTCGTACGATGAGCTCAAGAAATGCACAAGTAGCTTCATTGAAAGCAATCAGATTGGCTCTGGAGGCTATGGCAAGGTTGCTAGTGAAACCCATGTCTGAAAAATTCTTAAATCTTGAGTATCTACTCATTTATTTTGGTGTTTTTCAGGTCTATAAAGGGGTTCTGTCTGATGGAGAAGTAGTTGCAGTTAAGAGGGCAGAACAAGGATCCATGCAAGGTGGACAAGAATTCAAGACAGAAATCGAGTTGCTCTCACGAGTACATCACAAGAACCTCGTTGGCCTCGTTGGATTTTGCTTCGAACAAAAAGAGCAGATGCTGGTCTATGAGTTCATGTCTAATGGAACACTAAGGGAAAGCTTATCTGGTAAAATTTCTTAACAAGAACAGTAGATCTTCAAGATTTTAGGAACGAAAAACAAGTATATAAGAGCAATATGTATGCATGTTATATACACAGGAAAAAGTGGAATTCAACTAGATTGGAAGAGGAGGATAAAGATTGCATTAGGTTCAGCCAGAGGACTAGCTTACTTACATGAACTTGCTCATCCTCCTATAATTCATCGCGATGTCAAGTCCACAAACATCTTGTTGGATGAGAATCTGACTGCTAAGGTTGCCGATTTTGGCTTGTCTAAACAGGTTTCTGACGTTTCAAAAGGGCACGTCTCGACTCAAGTCAAAGGCACACTGGTGAGTAAACTGTTCTTGCATTCATATCAAACGATGAAAACAATATCACCTTAGTAGCTAAGAATCTACAACTCAGAACAAACTTTGTGTCTGATTGCTTGCAGGGTTACCTAGATCCAGAATACTACATGACACAACAGTTGACAGAGAAAAGCGATGTCTATAGCTTTGGCGTGGTGATGCTTGAAGTGATCACTGGTAGACAGCCTATCGAGAAGGGAAAGTACATTGTACGTGAAGTGAGAATAGCCATGGACAAAGACGATGAAACACACTGTGGATTAAGGGAACGAATGGATCCTGTACTAAGGAACGCCCCGGATCTCATAGGATTTCCGAGGTTTCTTGAGTTAGCTATGCAATGTGTGGAAGAATCTGCTTCAGATCGTCCAACAATGAGCGAAATAGTGAAGACCCTCGAAGCTATATTAAAGAACGATGGCCAAAACACAAATTCAACCTCTGCATCATCATCAGCCACAGAATTTGAACATGGTAAAGGGTCACCAAAACATCCTTATAATGACTCTCTGCCTATGAAAAATGCCAGTGACAGTGAGGGATTTGACTATAGTAATGGATATGCACTTCCAACCAAAGTTAAACCTAAGTAGTGAGAACTGTGATATATATTTACTGGTGCTGTATTTTTTAATTTAATTTTTCAGTTCTTTAAGAAACTATATATAGACAAGAAATTATCATAAGTATAATGAAATGAATAAATTATTCTCACCTTCTGCTATCATTCGAATTCACTGGTAAATTTGTATTATATTGTCTGATCAATAAAACCTTATCCCCTTCTGATGAGCAAATTTGGACAGTTCTAAATATTGTAAAATGCGAAGTTACACATTCATACCTCTTTAAAAGAGCGCAGAAGCTGAGTTATCATAAACGAGGTAGGTTGTTCAACCGCTGTTCGCAGTGGTGGGATGCTTGCTGCCGGAGAAATGAGCAAAACATAGCATCATAATGAAACATCACAAAGTTAGCAATGCCGTAATTAAGAGTAAGACGGACAAAGGCAACAGTAGCCATATCATAAATGTAGGTACAGTACATATCACACTATTCATGAACCGTTTGTACTTCTCAGATCCATCGCATATACAAAAATTACGGCATTGATATGAATGCCTCGATCATGTTGCGTATGTAGACATCAGTTGCTCCTATTTTGTAAAATTAACAAAAAAAAAATGTTTATCTGGCAATCTAGTACAGACTAGTTTCCTTTTATGTAGGCGGCAAAGATATAAAATCCGCGTTATAATTTTCAAGCTCATCCTAATGTCACTGTTCAGAGATGTCAACTGACACAAAAAATTGTGACAGTTAACAAAAGCCAACAGAACCATAAGATATTTCTGATGTAACAAAAATTCCCTTTATGCTTTTCCAACTTCACCAGTTTCAGCATCTTCAGATTGATTAGCTAACTTGACAATATCTTCGACAAGAATTTTCCCCTCTGTAACAAGAAAGAAACAGAATCATCAAAGTTACAGTTCAGATGCACCAAAACCTAAAAATACTTCCACTCTCAAGAAGTACAAGCAGGATGGTCATAATTTCTACAATAATATTTCATCAGCTCTTTATTCTTTTTTTTTTCCCTTCAGAACTTGCAACTTTTGACAGTCATTTTGAGCATTCAATAGTAGGGTCATCTCCTCCTTATATACAATTATATTCAATACTTTGCTCAACATTCAATGAATGCTTCACATCTCCACAAAATAATTAAGCATGTTGCCAAAAGTTCAAAACATGCATGCCAAAGGGAGTAGACTATGCTGGGGCCAGAGTGAGGAAAATAAGTTGTGCGACTAACCTCTATCCTTGGACAGTTTGCTAATGAGTTCTTGAATTCCCTCCTTATCTAAGGTATCCTTCAGGTACATAGCAGCAGATGCAACCTCCTCAGTGGTCACTTTGCCATCATAATCCCTAGCAATAAATGAAACAAAAACCATTCAATAATAAAACACCAAGAAATAAAAAAGGTACCTTTGCACACAGTTTGATCTTTCAGCAGTAAGTCCATTTAAGTCAATAGATCCCAAAAGCAACACACTTTAGTAGACTTTTGGTGCTTATCCTAAGTACTGTGGTCTTAGTTGTTCAGTCCTATAGCTACTGGATAATACATGACATATTTAATCCCTCCAAAAATACAAGAGAAATTACTGACGACCTGACAAGTTTTCTTATACTGATCCTAGGTACCCAGTAAAGATGACGCAGGGACATTCTCTCATTTCTAGAAAACATTTTTCACTACCATTTAATCACATGTTTAAAAATAAGAGAATACTGACATCACCAATCAATGTCGAAGGAGCACAACGCGCACACAAATGAAGCGACAAAAACATCAACTGCCTCCAAGCGGAAGGCGAATGACAACATCGAAGCTACTTGTACTTTCATATGTATGGGGGAAAGACAGACAGGAAGATGAAGATGAAAATAGAAGTGAAAGTTGGTTGGGTGTTGGCAGTGTTTGCTATGAAGTTAGAAATATCTTCCAATTCTAGTTCAAGTTCAATTGAATATGATTGGGGCCACTAAGATACTAGAGCTTCTTCAACCCAGATTTTAACACCCATGGATAGCATATTTATGAATTCCATTTGCCCAGGTGGTCTCAGTTCATGCAACAAGAATGAAAATATTAAATCAAAGTGATGACTGACTCAAACTTTGCATGGAGGTACTGAGGAGGAATGAATAAGCTTACAAACATGATTGAAATTTGAAAAGCAACTGAATTTTCAAAAAACTAGATCAGACATAGAGGTTTCATTAACTTATATAGTTTTTAATATTGCAGATCTTAGTGGTACCTATCAAGCAACCGCCAGCGGTCACCAATTTCGGCATCTACATCATCAATCTCCTTTTCAAGCTTTTGGAGCATAGCATCAACCTATAATGTAAAAGTAACAACAAATATGTGAAATACCATTTTCATGGGGTGATTCTCTAAGCAGAGGTCAAATAACTACCAAAAGGATGCAGTCACAAAGTATATTAAAATAGCAAACCAGAATCCAGGGAAATTATCCTTACCCTGTTTATGAGTGCTGTAGATACTTTATGGCCGGCAGCCATCTCAGCAGCATGATCACTTTCCTCTCTAGCTGCTTCATACGCCTTTCTAGCAGCTTCCTCTCCATCAACACTCTCTTTCTCCACCATGTTATTGTACAGCTCTATCTGCAGACCATGCATCAATGAGAGATTCAATGAAAATTTTGACAACTGAAAACTGAACATGGGCTTAAATCTACATGAAATGGAAACCCAGAAAAAAAAAAAAATTATTGAAGATTAAAAAGTGGAAATGATTAAGACAAAGATCAAAGCAGGGAAGAAACAACTGATAGACTTGAAGGCTACTTGAATTATAGAGCATTTTATCTTTAAAATGAACAAGTACAACAATATTTAGCATACTACACAGCTTCAAGCTTTGATGATGATGATGTTAGCTGCTCCAAAAAAATTACTGGCAAAATATTAACTTGCCTCTTTCTGTACAAGCCTCAAGAACTCTTCACGCTCCCTGCTTACAGACTGAAAGTAGCAAAGAAAGTAACAAATTTATGGTATGTACTGTAAGCAACATCTGAAATATGAACACACTAGATCAGTACCGATGCTGATGTTAATACAGCCAATGCACGACTGAGCTCACAAAGTTGTTCTTGCTTATCCAAATGTTTTGCCTTCTCACGTTCTTCCACTTCTTTTGCAGTTGCTGTTACCATCTCTTCTAAGGCAACATCCTTTCGATCTTTGGCAGAACCCTTCAACCTAGCCTGCTCCTCCTCCTCCTTTTCTTCCTCCTCCTGTAATCAACTACTTTCTATTACCAACAGAAAATTAACAAAGAAGGTGAAAGTAAAAAGGAAAATCTCAGCACTAAAGCTTTACCAATATTAAACATGAAAGGATGCTCCTGCAAAATAGCTTGCATGGGTGGAGTTTAAGCATGGGAAATTTAAGTAGTATCGCAATTTACAAGCAAACATGAGGCATAGAAGTAGGACTTAAATAAACAACCTACCCATAGCTGTTTGGGAATAGTTCTGAATGGACACTATGGGAAAGTTACAAAGTAGTGCATGAGTGTTTAAGATTTATATTTCTTATAGTAGATCTAGATTAACTACATGATATATCACTTGATATGAAAGTAAATTCTTCTACCAGTGTCATAATTTTGACAGTGTAAACAATGCCAACACTGTGAACAATAACTGAAAGAGAGAATCATCATCCTCTATAAGATCACAAAGATGGATCAGGGTACTAGTCAGTCATATGTCAACTTCCCTAACCATCAGTGACATTATTCACACAGTATTTCTTCTTTCCATGCAAATGAGAGCCACTAACCAAGAACTAAAACCAGACCTTAATTAATTCTTCTTGCATTTCCAGGAACTCCAACTTCCTCCTCCTTTCTGAGACGGAATCTTCAGATGGCAAAGATGTTACTCCAACGGTGTCAACAACTTCATCAGGCAGAGATGAGAGTGTAGCCTGAACGGCTTCTTCGGGCCTCACTTTACCAGAGACACTAAATGCTCTTTACAAAGATGTAAACAAAAAACTTTCAGTAATGCTGGAATTTCAGGGCCATATAGATGGTTGAAATTTAGATTACCTAGACAGTATTAGTAAAGATGATGGTACTGAATGGTAGAGAGATAAGTCCAGCCAATCTTTCAGCTGCAGAAAAATACATATCCGAATTTATAAATAAAAAGTTCACTGTTAACCTATAATAATTGCAATGGCATATCAAAGGCATCAGAAAATATATCTTCAGGTTTAGAAAGCCATAGATTGCTTAATACAAACTCAACTATAGGTAGAGAGGGAATGCCAGGATTGTGTTCGTTAGTATGCCAATTTAGAACAAAGGTGGAGAACTAAAGACTTCATGTAAGCAAATCTAAAGCAACCTATTAAGGATAGACTTCATAGTTGAAGAAAAACATAGTGACATTCCTAATAAAAGACATAGAGCAACACAAGTTTTTTAAATTTCCTCAATCCCACATGAAATTTAGGTCAGAGAAACTAGGACAAACACAAATTTCTTGGGTTTAGATATAAGTGGCAGCACACATCATCTAATTCTTGTGAGCAGCTTGTGCAATCAGCCTAATCTCACTTCACTCTCGCAAAGTACCAGATGGTTTCCATTATTAGATGTTCGGATGAATTAAAAGGTGTTTTTATCATAGTAGTAACAGATTATTTTAACGTGCAAAAGACCTTAAGAGACCTGTTTTCTCATTTCATCAACTGAGAGAAGTCCAAGCAATCCACGATCACGACATGCTTGACGAAGCTCCTCCTCTGAAAGGGACTCTATGCCCTCAGCTTGAATCATCTTGTCATCATTCTTTATCCTGCAACAAGAAAATTGGATTGCTTTAAAGTGAATAAATCAAGAAACTTATTTTCCTCTTTATACTTTTTAGTTGTTATGTCTTTATCATATAAATTCCACCACCAACTGGTAAGCTGCTTTACAAACGGCTGTCAAAGAAATGTCCATATGTTTAACTTTCAAAACAAGCCTGAGTTGCTGACATTGAGAAGTAAGATGTAAAGATAGACCAGAAGAACAAATCAATAATGAAATGAATTCAGATACAACAGGAATGAAATGGATAAATACAAGAGAATTTTGTGCTCAAGGTGTATGTAAATGTCATGCATGATAATCAACAAGAAATAGATTCAATGACCTAAATACTCTCTTTAAACATTAAAATTTTCAAAAAGATACTAAAAGGAAGAGACTGTCTGTATGGAAAAGACAGACCATGTTTGTTATGATTTCATTGACTAAGCCAACATTGATTCAAATGTCAATCAATCTGAAATGAACCCCTTTTTTACCCGTGAACCACTCTCTTTCCTAATTGCATACAGTTTTCCAGCATTTCCAGCCTCATTTTCATGATGATGCATCCTTGTACTTCCATATTTTCCTCAATCCCTGTTTTACATCATCCTTTTTTTTTTTGGGTACTCAACAGAGCAGCCTATCCATTTCCTCATTTGGAAGAAACAACCCTTAGCAGCTAGATAACCTTTCAGTTCCAGTATTATTCTCCCACTATGTCAAGGTACAATATAGCAACTGCTAAAGGCTTCAAACTTCCTTAATAACCAAAGTCAGGAAAGTCTCCCACAGCCTCATCTATTATCAGAAAATCCTTTAAAAATCTGAACTCTACACGACTAAATTAAAGACAGCCAATCAAGAATAAAATGATGGAAGTCCACAGATGACAGAACTGGACAATAATAATAGAAGTTGTTTGACAAACAATCTGATGTTGTCAGAGAAGTAACAAATTTGTACATGATAAGATATAATGATGAAAGTTACAATCCCATCAAGCAGAAGAAACCCTATGAATGGTTATTGTTTCAAACACACTGCCCCTGTCAAACTTAAGTATTATTATTAAAGCTAGAGCAAAATAACTTACTTCTGAAGTTTACTTCGAAGCATATATCGTAGATATGCATCAGTACCATAAGGGCTGATTCCCATATATTTGCACATAGTCATCAACCGGGGTCTGCATCCAAGAAGATATAATGGATCTTTCACATCAAAAGCAACTTCAGCACCAAATATTGTCCCTGATAGAAAAGAAGAGGGAAAAAAAGCCAAACTATGCAAGTATATCAAGAATTACCTGCTGATATTATCCAGAGTAAGCTCATCATTAAACAACTTGGCAAAGCCCAAGATTTCCTCATTAGAGACAGGAGATCCTGTCCTAGCCTGGCCAAACATCAAGAGGATATTACATAGGACACAAACTACAAATGGGTCAAAATAAAACTAACAGTAAAATAGGTAACATGTCTGTTGATGCTTTTTTAATGTAGAACAAGTAACTTGTCATTTTATAAAATAAAAAATAAAAAATTGCAATGGGCTTCTTACTTTGTTCATAAATCCATCAAGATCTTCAGCTGTTTTCTTTAACTCTCCACTTCTTGAGTTCTGAACTTCCTTTGCCATTTCCTTTACTGTTTCCTGAAGAAACTTTGCATACTCTATCCTTGCATTTAGCCTCTTTTTCAGGGCCTCCTATAATATGAATGTCTCAATGGGATAAACTTGTAATGTGAAAAATAAAGAGAAGAGGTATAGTCCAAGATCATAATAAATCAACACATGTTGGAGCTTAAGTAATTCTCAACAACAAATTTTTGAATTCTCTATAGTATAGAGGGGGGGGGGTTAAACTCCAAGAACTGAAAAAATAAGGGTGATCAGTCAATATTCCCTGATCTGGATAGTAATTTTATGGATAACAAGATTTTCTGTAACGTTTTAGAGACAGGTGGAGATCAATAGTTAATAGATTTACAATTGAAATCAGATACAAAACACAAGTGATCCATGATCCTTCATAAATCTAAAAGGTTCACAATATCATGTCCACAAAGCACATATTTTTTTCCTGAACAGTTATCTGGTGCTGCCAGCGGAGAAATTTGGATGAGTTAATTGACAAGTTTATTCTGCCAAAGATGTCCATTTTTTGTTATAACTTATAAGCTTCCTATGTCATCTGAGCTTTGAACACAGTAGCGAAGCTCATTCTAGCTCCGTGCAAGAGAATCAAACTGAGCAAGGGACAGGCATTTTCATAGTTAGAATACATATTAGCATTAAAACCATTGGAAGTGGAATGTTGTAGTTCTCAACTCAAGGTTATATGGACCACTTTTTTTTTCACCTACCCTAATTTCTGATGTGATAATAGCAATATCAGCCCATAACAGGCAATGCACATACTCTTTTGACAATAGATAAATGAAAGTTGCCTATGTCAGAGCTTGCAGTAGCATTAATCTCAAGAAAAGGAATCACCACAGGCATTTAGAGATGCACCAGTAGAAAAGTTGGCCAGTGACAGACTAACAAGCAGTATCTCAAAACCCATAAAAGATCATAAAACTCACCAAAAAGGTTGAAAATGTAATATAAATGAAAAGGAGCACGATGATTATCTCTAATGCAAAATGGAGTGTTACGAAATCAAAAGCTACGCTACTAAGATCAGTACAACTGTACCTGTTCTTTCATCTTGTCCTGGAAGGTTGATGGTAACATGTTGGGGAACAATTTCAGGAACACAGGCAGCAAGAACTCCATGAATGGAACTATAATAAAGACAGCAAAAGGAACTAGTCTGAAAATGTCAGCAGTTGTTCGTGTGAGCTGTTGCCTCTCCCTCCTGGATAGAGTCTTCCCACTAGCAAGCTTTAACAATAGCCTTAAGCTTATCCTAACATCAACCCATAATAGCTTTGTACCCAACCAGTAGTGCTGCAATGTAGATTTGAACTCATCCTTCCAGTGCCGCAATTTTTTTGCCCAATCCGCCCTATACTAAGAGAGGGGTGTAAGAGACCGTGGAGATAAAAATTTCTTGGACAATAGAAACAAGAAATTCAACATTACCTGTTCATAGAAGCAAGAGCTCTCAAAGCAGGACCAATTCCTAGAAGAACTGCCCATACCTTCTTAAGTATAAAGGTGACACCCTTTGGGGAATCTTGCAGCTGCTTGGCTTGGGCTTTGGCTTTAGCAGAGCTTAAACCTTCCACTGCCTGATCACATTCTTCTGGTGAAGGTTCTTTCTTTTTCTTAATAGTTGGTTCTTCATTTTTATCATCACCACCTCCTAATTCAGGCTGACCCGCCGCAGCTGTTTTCAGATAACGTACATACTCTGTTGACCACCTATATCCCAAAGGGGAAATCTCCCCATTTACTCCATAGTGCAAATCTTGAACCCCAAAAAATTTATGTCCAGCATAATTTTTTGTCAAAGTATATTGCACTGTGTGTTGGTTTATAGAAGGAGAATCTTCTTTCTTGCTACCATGCACACCTGAGGTTGAAGAACTCACAGGCCAGCGCTTAAGCTGCGAATCAGGAATCTCCAACATTTTTCCATGCTGAGAACATAAGAACCCTTGTACCAAGTAATGTGGCCGCTTTATGGAATCAAGCAGACATTTTCTTTTTTGCAACATTGCTCTTGAAGCCATAATGAAGAAATTAGAATATAACTACAATAACATAGCCGAGCACATTCCGACAATTTTGACAGCTGGCAGTTTGGCAATAATGGAGTTCAGACTGCATGATGGGCTAAAATCAGTAAAAAAAATCAAACCAAAGTAATACACAAACGTCTCTAGCATGAGTCGCATTTAAGATTGTATAAAACATCCAGCCCTATCACCTTCTAATCTTGCCAAATATTGTCCCAACACAAGTTAATTCGATTTTTACGTTATGGTGATCCTATATGTACCGGGGAAGCAGTGTTGAAAGTTTCCTTATCATAATGACTGTGTATGTCTGTTTTGTAGAGAACAAATTATGAACTATCCACTTCCACCATCCTACATATATTTATAATTTTTTTTTAGTGCATGCATAATTGCTTCATTCAATTTTTCCATTTCTGGCAAATCACGCAAAATCTATCTCAAATATAAACTTATGAGTCACATGATAAACATAGAGCTAAAATAATGTAGAAAATGATGGTACTAATCACTCAAATTCTAAACCTCACAAGTCTTTCAAATTGGATGCTAAGTTAAGACTTTACCCGTACTTTAATCCCCCAATAGGTCAGACATGAAAGAAAACATAGCTCACACTAGGACATAGCTCGATTTCTCGTAAAAATAATATATTTCCATGTTCATATAATTTTACAAGTGCTGAACTAAGAACCCCAAGCTTTTTCCTCTGACCAAGAGTAACTTGACCACATTTCTCTATTCTACATTCTCACAGACACAGACCATCGCAGCCATATGAAACTTAAACAAACTTGCCTATGCCACCATGCTCATCCTAACTGATTCATAGTACTCAACACACAAATTCATGGCAATTATTAATCCAACCAGATGTCTCAAACACACACACAAATCAAAATTCGAGCATATATAGTCCTTCGATTACAAAAATACGTATACAAAATTAAAACAGTATAGTGAACAGAAATATTCAAACAATCGAAGTTTGTATACCGATTGAATGGCGATAAAATAAATAAACCATAAATCAGAAAGGAAAAAGGAAATGAATCTGCACCTGGCAATGTAAGAGACGATCAATCAGGAAAATTGGAGAAGAAAACCAAACGAGAATAACTACTATATTTTTACCTAATTCTTTATTGTCCAAAATCAGAATTTCGGGAGAGAGATTTGGAGAATTGTGGAAGCTCGATTGTTCAGACTACAAACCATGACTATGGGAGTGGAGTTATCACCTGTAGCGGATATCTAAAACGAATAATAGAGTATATGCTTCGTGTGTTGTACCTTTCGGCAGCTTCTGCTATTTCTGTAATTATGTCAATGCCTGTGGTCAAAGGTACTACTTTGGAATAAGCCGAATGAAAGAAGAAAAATATGTATAATTATTATTATTATTTCTGGCTATTATCATGTATTTTATTCAATTTCTAGTGTTTACATTAATTGAGTTTGTTATATGTATCACGTTATTACTTACAAAAAAATTGAAAATGATAATTTTGATTTCTAAAGAACATATTTTGACTTAAAAAAATAATTTTAAATCGGGTTTAACTTATTATTATTATTATTATTATTATTATTATTATTATTATTATTATTATTATTATTATATAAGTAACAAAAAACGAAAAATTTATTACCAACTTATAATTTCAATACAACAAACAAATGTAACTTATTTTCCTAAAAATGTTATTTATTATACTTGATAATTGGATGAAATTCATATAATACTTTATGGGCTTAAAGGCCATCTTCCCTGTCCTGGCATTATAATCGCAAACTGATGGGCTAAGTATTAAATCATGGTTTCATTTATAGGGTCGTCTTTTTTGGGCCAGCCAATGCATAGTTGGGCCTAGGCCCATAAATCCCCTTTTGAACTGTTTTGGGTTTTGATGTTTTTGCAGTTTGTTATGACAACTTAATTCCAAAATAATTATCGTTTTAAGGTTAGTTTATAAAGACTGATATAATATATGATGAAAATAATTATGTACATAAATTTATTCCATTACACATTTTATAGGTAAAATTAATATATACCACTAAATAAAAGTCTAGTACACTGTACACAATACAAGAGATAGGTATGGTTGGAAAAATCATTGACCTTTTTTCATAATCTACAAAAGACAGTTGAAATAAAATCAATTTTCCAAATTGATAGTAATTTTTAAATAGAGTGAGTGATATTTCTCTAGAGCTTCTTGTGCAAGTATTCTTTCTACATTGAAAAATGATAAGCAAGATATGTTTCTTACATAAAGATCTTCTGAAGATTATTTATTTAAATGTTTTTCTCTAAATATATCAGAAATTCAATTTGCATGTTTTTAAATTAAAAAGAGTTGCATCATATTTACAATAAGGCATGGTATACATATCACAACTTAAATGCATAATGTTTAATTTAATCAAATACAAAAAAAAAATTGTCAAAAGTTACTAGTGACAAACAATATTGGCATATCCTATAAGTAAGACTAAGAACACATTTTTCTTAAAAAGGAATAAAAATACAATTTGTATTTATTGCACATAGAAAACTAAACATTACAAAAGCAAATGCATAATAAACTTTATCACTCAATATATTATAATGCCTTAAACATTACAAATAACGCAATAATTATATTCAAACTCGAACTAAATTTGTTATTCGTGGAACTAGATCGTGTATCGGGTGTGCCCGTAACACACCCTAGTGGATTAATATGTTGACCACATCTTCCCGGCAACGTTTGAGCATCGGAGACATTGATGCCTGCTTGTTCGGCTTGATTTGAACCTTGAATAGTCATCAAACTACACAAGCACTCTGGCATTGATTTAATAACACGATCGAGAGGTTGACAACAACTATCGGGTGGACGATTTTTGCCATTTAAGTAATTCATGCACGGTTGAAGCTCGTTCATGCAAGCTTGTCGTTGAACTTGTGCATGATTTTGGGACACAAAGAAAGAGAAGATGATCACCATTGCAATTCCAATTTGCATGGTTATATTTTGAAGCTCCATGCTTGTTTTTTAGCTTCAAATGGTGAAAAATAATGTTGAGATGTATGATTATTGTATGTATTGGTATATATAGGAAGTGTTTTTAAAAGAGGGATAGGTGAAGTTGGTGATCAAACAAGGGAAGTTGAAGATGGCTTATTTACTTTAAAGAAAATGGCTGCAATTATTGTTAAATATGTTGAACTACTTATTTTTACTTTGAAACAGAAGACTTTTTATATTTTTTAATTGTAGTATAATAAATAAATAATCATTTAATAAGAGTACGAATCGTAGAACTTTCTATTTAGAGATTAGTTGAGTTTTCTTCTCTCTGAGTTATATTTTAATATTATTAGTCAAGAATAGATGCTAATCTGACACTTGTACGATCAAAAATAAATAAAATTTATCAAAACAAAAGTTAATTTTCTTGTATAAATTGATTAAAAAAAATTCATTTGCAGAATATTGGTATTTGCATGATGACATTGAAGTGACATAATTGCTACTGAATATATCTTGTGATAGAAAAGATCCTAGAGGATGTAAAATTTATCAGATAAATTAACAAACGGCCATTTATCTCTCTACTTTATAAAAAAATCAAATATCTGATATCAATTTGTAAAATACAAAGTATCATGAGGCTTTCTCTAGCCACTGTTTACTTTAGAATTTTATTTTTTAACCCAACAAATATGATACCTATTTATTACAATATATAAAAGCAAGTGATCACAAGTCAAATGCTGCAAACCATCAGAGTTGTATATTTTCAAGTTCTTAACCAGAATGATAAAAATCATCGAAGATCAAATACCAATTTGTTACAAAATGCAAAGGTAGATAACGAAGTGTATAATGAAAAGATTAACAATTAGAACAGAAAAGGTGTGTGTTCATAAATATTAGTAACAACTAACAATATTTCTTGGCCAAACAAAAAAAAAAAAAAAAAAAAAAGGTAGGAATTCTGAATTTGGTTGTCACGGAACTTTAAAGAAGAGTACAAGAAGTCACACTGCTATAGCAATTGGTGTCAAAAAAGACGAAAAGGCGAAACAAAATATTGAGAGAAAATCGCAACTAAACTTCGTTCGCTACAAAATTGCATCCCAGAACATATCATAAAAAGAATCTCCTGCGGCTGGTATCCATTTCGGGCTGCCATTGAAAAGACGGGATATAAAACGTAAGAAAGCTCCTTGTCTTTAAGAGAGAGAGCTACAGCAGTACATCTTAAAAAATCGAAGATTACCTTGTGTACCCATTCATATTCACCTCCTTTCGTATCAAATGTTCCATGCTGAAGGCTAATTAGCTTCATTGTGAAGCGAGGACCACATTCCTGCGAGTTTGGGATCAATATATTGGGTTGATTAAGTTTTCACGATCAACTTTGGCCAAAACCAAGACAAGTGAAGACAAGCCGATCAAAAAAGCAAGAAACAAGTGTACACAAATCAATCAAACTAATGGGGTAACATTTCCAGGCAATAGCTTTTTGAAAGAATCGCAGAACAAAAATATGACATCAGCACTATAGATATGGCAAGTTAATATGACTATAATTTATGCATAGTTTATGTTGCATGAAACTGTGCAACTTATAAGAGATCAATAGATTCAACTACTACATTTTTTGGCCAGAAATCTATAAGAATTCATTTTTCAAATCATATGAAGCTCGGACTGACACCATAAAAGTCAAAAAAAAAAAAAATTCCAATATTGCCATCATATTGCGAAAATGGATATAAAAAGATAGGTAACAGCATGTTGAGTGTTTTGTACAGTGAGGGTGAAGGAAGGATCAAATCACAAACCTGAAGCCTGGCAATAACTTTCTCCTGAGGTTTAGCCTCCTTATCTTTTTTCCCTTTGCCGTTAGATTCAGGCTGCTTGCTTTCTTTTGCTTCAAAAATGTAACTTTTACATGCAATAATAAGCAAAGAAAGAAGATATTTAGGCCATTATACAGTAAATATAAAGCAGTATACACAGACAAGAAAGGGTACACACCGGTGATGACGGAAGAATATATAATCACGTTGATTGTGAAAGGTAACCACTCTCCGCCCACGGAAATTAGGGTCTTGTGGGAATAGTGACTGTATTAACCTGAATCAAGTGAAAAGATTCAAATAGGGCATTTGATTAGACCTACTGTTTCATTATTAAAACTTAATTAATTCATTGTAGAATTTACCTGCCAATACGATGACCTAAACGTGTGGTGAAGTTATTTAAAACTAACTCAGGCTGGTGATTGGTCGGATTTCCATGATTCTGTGAAATTGTGAGAAAGGCAATGAAGGTTATGCATTATGGATTTTAAATTTAATTCAGATCATGTCCTTCCGTGTAATAATATTTTCAAACTGGAAAAATGGGGGAGGAAAAATCATCCTACCTTAATGTCCTTCCGCAACACTAGTTTCGAAAGTTTGAAGTGAGCAGTAGGGCCGGAAGGTAATCCAATAATCAACAGAGCATCTGCAGCAACTTGTAATAGTTAAACCAAACTGATAGATATTTTTCAGCTTTATTGCTCTGAAATATGGTCTAAACTCTAATCTCTCTGTCAACAACAACAACCCCCACCCCCTCTCTCAATTTGACAACATTTTAGCAGTTTTAAAGATAAAAATACGAAACTTTATACATCCTAATTGAGTAGAAAGATTATCTTAATTGTATCAGTCTCACAGCATACAAATGTTCACTTGGGTGGATAAATAATTATTTTGCATATCAGGGTCAGTGCAGAAATTGACCTGGTTCCCGGCGGTTGGTATGGACAACCATGATCGATGTGAAGTCTTTTTTATTCGCATATTCAACAATCTGAAAGAACGATTACCCTACAAACAGTCAGTATACTCTCTAGGATGACCATACACAAAACTAAAATTATATTCAATTAGGAAAGACATGAGAAAGAAGCACGGTAATTCAAATACCTTCTTGAGGTCATAGGTTCCTCTCTTGTGGTAATGAGCATTGGGAATCACAGAGAGAAGATTTGAAATAAAAGCAGGCCCTCTCTGTAGTTCATTGTACAAATGAACACCATAACAAAGATAAACATAAGAAAGCAGCATAATATTTGAAAATTTTAGGGTTCAACATGAGCAATTGAGGAAAACTTACCGTGGAGTGAAAACGAGAGGTCGTGATCAAGACCTTAGGAATACGTTCTTCTTTTAAAATACTATTGAATTCATCAGCATCATTCCCAACAAATAGTTCCTCATCATCAGGCTTGCAAACAGTTTCATCATGTTCACGGGTGTTCTCGATGGTGCGAGGAGTTTTCTTTGGAGGAGGCTCCTCTCCCAACTCCAAGGCTCTCTTTTCAGCATCGTCACGAGCCTTGGCCTTCTTCTTCTTCTCAACTTTCTTCTGGTGCTTCAACTTTGCATAAACTTCCGATCTCTTATCCTTATTTTTAATTGTAGAAGGAAGAACAGTCTCCTTTCCCTTCATCTTTCACTTGTTGTTTGTCTTTTAACTCTATTTGATGTCTTTGTCTCTTCCACTACCTAGGAGATAATACAAATCCAATGAACACTGACAAAGGTAAGATTGTGTATTACCTTTTACACACTTGTGCATGTGTGTAAATTTTTTTATAAATAATTAACCATATGAATTATGCTAAGAAGGCACAGTTGTCTAAAGCATGAAGCGTACCCAAAAGGCAAAGGTCTTGTCGTGCTTCAAGAGCACACCACAAAAAAAGTGTGTGCTCAACAAGTGAAGCACACCATTCAAATAACATTGTTCAGTACATTCCATGTATCCATCAAACATATACTTTATGGATTATAGTTTTGATCCACACATACAAATTAATAAAATCAAGAAACACTCAGTATATATGAGACCTAATTTATATGTATTTCAATATTCAAATATTTCTTTTATCATGAGTGCACACCAAGTGCATACTAAAGATGTTATACAATACAAACAATGCTGTCCACTTACAAAATAAAATACACAATAATACATGAGAAGAAATAGAGATTTCGAATTGCAATAAACAAGCATAATCAAGAAAGTGCTTCATGATATCTATAAGTAATTAACAAAGTTTTCCATTTGAAATCCCTACTCATAGAGATCGCCGCAATGAAAATCAAGACCCCCCAGTCGTAAGAAACTAAACCAACATTTAATCAAGCATACTTTCTTGACATTCAACCATACATATAATTAACGCTCTTTCATATGATTTTTTGACCTCCAGAAATTACATCTAGAAGTCTAGAAACCTTCCCCACCCCCCACCCCCAAATATTTTCAGCCAGTACAAACGGCGTTTTCTATTTGCTGTCCTTTTTTCTAGTAACTGCAAATGATCCAGAGAATCGGGGTTTCTCCGAAAATCAACCAAACAGAATAATTGAAAGGATAATCGTTTGACCTCATTCTCAATCCCCTTTTAACTTAATTAGTTGCATATTGCAACCTCCAAACACAAGAAATTCCTATCAAAAAAACAGAGAAGAAAAAATGGAGGAAGGTGCAGAAACACAGCTGTAGTTCACCATTTAACAGTATAGAAAAGAAAATTTAACGTTTTCTGAACAGCAGAGAATCCACGAAAAAGTAAAAAGTTCTCCACCGGAAAACGACGCCGGAACTTTCAAGCTAAGCGAGGTAAAACATACCTCCTTCAAGTTCGATAGCGCACAGTCCACTGTCGATTTTGACCCAATTTTTGGGTATGAAAATGGGCGGATGGCGGCGGAACGGCGGCTGGACAAGGGTTGAAGTGGGAGGAGATGGGCGGAAGGGTGGTGAACGGGCCGATATATTGCTCTAGGTTTTTCACTGAAACGACACCAATAGAGGAGGCAAAACCAAAAAGGGGCTTGATGAGCCGGTGGGCATTAACTAATTAGGCCTTTTTCAATAATAATAATTTGAACCCAATCCATAAAATAACACTTCATGTCCACTACATTCTTGATAAGGACCGGTGGGCCTTAATTAATTGGGCCTTTTTCAATAATAATAATTTGAACCCAATCCATAAAATAACATTTCAATGTCTACATTCTTGATACTGTGGCAAATAACAATATCATATTTATAGAACTATGTTTGAAAATTTGAAATTTGAAAATAAAAATTTTCAAATTCATTTTAGAAATCAAATAAAATAAATCTGAAAATTAGTTTTGAATCTAAAAAAAAAACATTAAAATGTACACAAATAAAACATTGACATAATATATGAAATAATCTGGAATAATAATAATAATAATAATAATAATAATAATAATAATACTAATACTAATAATAATAATAATAATAATAATAATAATAATAATAAGGGTGCAAGAGTAAATCTAAAAATTTAAAATGAACAAATAAAAGTAAAATTAAATAAATATATATGAATTGTGAAAATATTTTAAATAAAAAATATTTTTTTGAAAATTATTAATTGAAAAAAAATATAAAATTATAATTATTTAGAGAATTATTTAAAAATCTTAAATTAGTTTTTAAAAACATCTTATTTTAAAAAAAAACATCTATATATTATTTTAAAATCTGAAACTAATGTTAAGAATCTTTAAAACTTTTAAATATTTATGTAAACCAAAAAATTCTGAAAAACAATGCAGGAAAATTATTTTAAATTTTAAAAAATAATAATAATAAACACCAAATATGTAAAAAAGTTATTCCAAATAATTTTATCAAATAAAATTATATAGAATAACATTAATTTTGTATCAAAAAATAATTATGTAGATTAATAATATTAATGTATATCTAATATATCTAAATTTTATTGATGTAAATATTGAAAATATTATATATTTCATGTCAGTATTATGCATAAATTATACATTATGTTATCAAAATTTTAAAATTATCAAATTTTATATGTCAAATCGTGCAACACACAGGAGAAATATTAGTATAATGATAAAATGTCTATCGTGGACAACTCTTAATATGTCCACCAATTACGTGTAATGATCATATCCTGTGATTATATGAAAAATGAAATTAATAGATATGTTGAATATTTGACACAACAACGGTAGACACATATTAATGTGCGGATAAGGTAGCAGGATTGTATAAGAAAATAAGGCCCATGATATAATTGACATTCACTAATTTGGGGTAAAATACAAATTTACATATTGTGTTCCTGCAGAATTATTTATTAAAATTTAAAGTTTTTAATTTAAAATAAATCTAAATATTTATTCGAACAAGCTATCATTCATTAATTTTGAGAAAATTGTACTCAACACACCAATATTAATTAGATAAAATGCCAAATTTTAGTAAATTAATTGTATATTTTGTCAAAATAGCCTTCTATATATGTATAATTATATTGATAAACATATTAATGACAAAAATTCATATTGTTCATGTAATTATTGTTAAATGAAGAAATAAATTATGATATTATTTATTATTAACACATTTGTTATATTTTACATTTATAACAGAATAAACATTTAAAATAATAAAAATTACATTAAAATTGTTGTTATGATGAAAAATCTATAGACTCAAATCTCTTTATCCAATTAGTTTGATAGAAAAATTAATTATATAAGTTTTTGGTCCATGTTTAAAAATCAAGTTATTCTAACTCAATTTCAATTAATTTCAGAATAAGTGGATTTTTAGGAGGGGATTTGCACTATAGAATTTTAAATGATTTTGAATAGTAATAGTATAATTAGCTTAACTCCATTAATTATAATCATATCTATGATGAGCCGTATCTATCTATAAGTCCTACAAAGGCCGTGCTAATGATTTTTCAGGAGGCCTATATTTCTAAAATTATAGGTTAATTAAATATTTAATTTTAGGTATGGACCAATAATGCACTTAGGTTTAGTAAAATTTTGACTACGAACACTAGAGCTTATTTTAGCTTATGAAATAAATATTTTTGAGAAAATTATATAAATATTTGTGATAAATAATTGAATTCTTATCAAGATAAATTTACATTATACTACACATGTCTTTTTCTTTTTAGAACCATTTAGAACAATTATAAAAAAGTGATTATAATATTCAATGATTATTTTGATAACAAGGACAACAAGAAGCCGATAGAATGCTTAATTATTCAATACATAGAAATTAAACACTATAAATAAAGTTGATTAATAATTTGATTTTTTTAGTTATGTCATATATTTAATATAACTTTTAGTAATTATTATTATAATTATAAGGAGCAATTGCGTTTAGTGGTCAAAACTCACAACTTGAATAGAACATTAATTTGATTTCAGAAAAAAACAAACAATATGAGGACGACAGAATGTTGGTCTCTTTGACCCCATTGTCGACTATTTTTAAATAAATAAATATGGAATTATCTTTTAAATAATTGGTGACGGCATAACAAGTTGGATTAAACAAGTGTAAACAAGAAAAAAAGAAGGTTAAAATTACCAACAAAATTACTAGAAAATGATATGACAACTTTTTAAAGGAAGAAAAAAAAAAGTATAGATTATAAATTATTTCACATCTATTGTATATTTAAAAATTGTATGATACGAGAACCATTTTTTTTTTTTTAACTTTTTATTCATTTAAATATAATTATTTCCAAAAATCTCAATGTCAATATCTTTTACATAATTAACATTTATGAATCGACAACATACACAAATTAATTCCATATGTATGCGAAAATGTTG
Organism: Scutellaria minor; assembly: GCA_954870855.1. NCBI lineage: Eukaryota > Viridiplantae > Streptophyta > Magnoliopsida > Lamiales > Lamiaceae > Scutellaria > Scutellaria minor. The sequence continues at coordinate 424,016 of OX940728.1, forward strand.
GTAATTATGATCAATGATCATAGTTTTTCTCCACAATTTATTGATTCTTTAAGTCGTGTACTTATGTAATTGCCTAAGAATTAAATAATACTGTCTAAAATCATAAATCACATCAAAAAAATTATATCTATAACTATTAATTTCCTTTGAGAATCTCCCATTCCTCAATTAGAATCTTTTATTTCTTTATCACCTATAAAATATAAGAGGTCAGTGGCTAGGATATCAGAATACATATAAGAGATTATTTTTCAATCACAAACGTAGTTTTGTTACTTTTCTACTACAATTTATGAAATCTAACAAATTTGTCATTTTGAAAAAAGAAAGAAAAAAATAATTGTTTATGAAAAGTCAACAACCTGACCTACTCGTTTCAGGGTGTTGAGAGCCTGAGACCAACATGCTGACCAAACAAAATGCTCAACATATTGACTCACTCGTCTCAAGGTGTTGAGATCAATTTGCTGATCAAACAAGATGTTCACTTAAAATTATCAAACAAAATGACAAAATTATCAAATTTTATAAATTATGATAAAAAATAATAAAACTATCATTTATATTAGAAAAATAATCTCTTACATGAATTATGAAATTTCATGACATTATTTCTAAAATGTAATGTACATTGATAAAACGAAATATGAAGATAATATAAAACCTACGTAAAAGGTTAAAGGTGGCGGTTTGGTCATAAAGGCGGGAGCCTTTCTTTAATCCTCTCCACCTAATTAAAGACAAAACTACTCACATGGAGAAATATCTTTATTCTAAAAAAACAATTTATTTTTCTCTGTCTATATATTTATACATATATACATATTTACACACATCACATTTGTAATATACAGAGGCATGTGAAAGATCTACTGAGTGGTTAGTTGAACAATAATGTGTTAGCATTGGTCTGCCTTCCCATCTTGGACTATTATCAAGAATTTATTTATTTCTTGCTTCTTTTTAATTCAGCCCACAAAAGCTGTTAGCTTTTGTATCACTATGGGTATCTAAGATTCTTGGTCCAAAACCTCCATTAAAGCTCCCCACATTTTCTTCAACCTCTTGGCAAAGGAAAGCATAGTGGGGCACTTCTGTCATTTCACAGGTCATTTTCTTTGCCTTATCCTGTTATAATGTCTCAGTTTATTGCTTTTCTTGGTTTTGCCTTTTGAATTCTCTTTTTTTGTATCTGCATTTTTGTTTATGGGTTGGGATTATTTAATGGTAATGATTTTGTAGAATGATGCATTGATTGTGAAAATATCAAGAATGGATTTTTATTTTCAGAAAAGAATTATAACTAATAAGACCAATTATTTGAAGAAATACATATGTAATTTCTTTTACTTTGTCCAAATTTATTGATGTAGGATATTGAGATGGGAAGAAGAGGGCTTCATCAAATGATATTTCTTTGGTATTTGGTATATATTATTGTGATATCAGCTGATGCTAGTGATATAAAACACTTGAATATATGGCCATTGCCAAAGTCAGTTAGCTATGGCTATGAAAATCTCTATCTAAGTAATGATTTTACGCTGAAAACCGAAGGAAGCAAGTTTAGTGATGCTTCCGGGATTCTCAAGGATGGATTCTTGAGGACAATGGATATTGTTAGATCAACTCATGTGATTGAAGTCAATGCTTCCAAGATTGACCCTTCTTTGGTGTTGAAAGGAATTCGTGTTCTTGTTTTATCACCTTCTGATGAGGTACTCATTCACACCTCGTCTTTTATGATATCAAGCGTGCTTTCCTAATAACGATGGTTTGCTTTCTAGTTGTGAGATGGTGAAAAAGGGTTTAGTACCAGTAATTGTTTAAGGGTTTTTTTGTTCTTGTTTCAAAGTTGTTGGAATCGTGTTTCTCTCAAGTTTTGCTTGCCTGTGATTGGTGCAGTTGCAGCACGGCATTGATGAGTCATACACGCTACACATTCCTGCTAAGGGAAATCCACTTTATGCACATATTGAGGTAATACATCCATGGTTGATAAGCTCGTTTATGCTGAGAAACAAGACGAATTTCATTGGCTAGTTTAAGCATAAAAGTCTAAGACGACACATGTTTGTGCAGGCACAAACTGTTTATGGAGCTTTACATGGGCTTGAGGTTTGCTATTTCTATTCAAGAACTCAATAATGGCTTCTTTCGTTTATCAAGGGTAAATGAGTAAATCGCGACTATTACCATATCTAACAGACATTCAGCCAAGTCTGTCATTACAACATTTCATCAAGAGGGATTGCAGTCCATCAAGTTCCATGGACCATTGTTGATCAGCCAAGATTCTCTTACAGAGGCCTTTTGATTGGTATGAATTTCTTGTAATTGTGAATCAAACGAACTTATGTTTATGTACCGACTCGTGTGCAGATACATCCAGGCATTATCAGTCCGTGGCAGTGATAAAGAAGGTCATTGATTCAATGACTTATGCCAAGCTGGTAAGCAACTCAACTCAAACTCGTATTGTGGATTACTATAGTAAAAAAATGTTGTTAAAATTTAAAACAATTGTATGCAGAATGTACTTCATTGGCATATAGTGGACACACAATCTTTCCCACTTGAATTACCATCATATCCGAAACTGTGGGACGGTGCGTACTCAATCTCAGAACGCTACACATTTGACGACGCAGCAGATATTGTAAGGCAAGTGATTCATCTTTACACCTAATATTATTCATCATCACTTTCAACTACTTATCCACTCTGTCTCTTATCTTGACTCCGACTTTTCAGTTATGCTAAAAAACGAGGAATCAATGTCTTGGCGGAGATTGATGTCCCTGGTCACGCTGAATCCTGGTACTAATTAGCATCGTCTTCCATTTCAACGAAAAATAACTGTCTTAGAAAGATTTATGTATCAACTAAGGGACACGAAATGTTGGACTTTAGGGGTGTAGGATATCCTTCTCTATGGCCTTCACCGGATTGTAGACAGCCACTTGATGTTAGCAATGAATTTACCTTCAAATTGATCGATGGGATTCTTTCAGGTGAGCGTTTCTACGTTCTGCAACGAGGCTAAAACTACTCATCTAACGTTTATCTATCTTGTGTTTTTCAGATTTCAGTAAGATCTTTAAATATAAATTTGTTCATCTGGGAGGCGATGAAGTGAATACCAGTAAGATTTTGTTAGCTTGTACGTTTATGATCTGTACTAAAACACGGCTTAAACATACCTTATTTCTCGTTTCAGGTTGCTGGGAGACGACTCCTCATGTGCGAAAGTGGTAACAACGAAGACATCTATCTATTCAGGCTTTCTTGAATTTCTCGAAAGTATTCAATATCAGAACCATTTCTCTTAACTATATTTCTCTGTTGTTTTACAGGTTAAGGAAAAATAACCTGAATGGCTCTGAGGCTTATGAGTACTTCGTGCTGCGAGCACAGAAGATAGCACTTTCCCATGGATATGAAATCATAAACTGGTACGCGAGTTCATACAAAGAACCTTCAAAATCTTTGTATAATTATTCATTTTGATGAAATTTTTCAACAGGGAAGAGACTTTCAACAACTTTGGCAGTAAGTTGAGCAGGAAAACTGTGGTTCATAACTGGTAAGTGCCAAGTATTCTGCATAAAAACGAGTTCTTGAATGAAGTTCGTATCAGGTTTGATAATTGTGTGCTTGTGAAACGTGATGATCGTATCAGGCTTGGCAGTGGTGTTGCTCAAAAGGTGGTTAAAGCTGGGCTTCGTTGCATTGTAAGCAACCAAGATAAGTGGTACTTGGATCATTTGGATGCGTTTTGGCAAGATTTCTACTCGAACGAGCCACTAACAAACATCACAAATCCGAAACAACAAGCGTTGGTGCTCGGGGGAGAGGTATGCATGTGGGCCGAGCATGTTGATGCTTCTGATATCGAGCAAACGATATGGCCACGAGCTGCAGCTGCTGCAGGTAAACTCTATCGTTTCGATCCACATTTTGATGCATTGTATATAGAGGTGTAAATACGGGCCGGCGGGCCGGGCCACTAAAATCCAACTGGCTAGGCGGGCCGATAATTTTTAATTAATATATATATATATATATTTTTTTTTTAAAAGGAAAAAAAGTGATATATGCAATATTATCATATATATTTTATTAAGACATACATGTATTTAAATACATATAAAATACGAAAATAATTTTCGAACTGTTATTACTCATATCTCATATATATTTTCAAAGAAAAAAATAAATTGAGGCCGGCTTCTGGGCCGGTCTAATGGACCTAGCCCATTTTGAGAGCTCTAGTTGTATACGATGTTTAGTCATGTTTTCGTGTTTGTAGAGAGGCTATGGACACCGTACGAGAAGGTGGCGAAGGATCCGGAGAAAGTGAAGAGTCGATTATCGTATTTTCGATGTCTTTTGAATCAAAGAGGAGTAGCTGCTTCTCCATTGTCTGGTTTTGGAAGATCAGCCCCAGAAGAACCTGGTTCTTGTTATATGCAATAGTACTTACTATAAGGTATATATATCATCAAATATTTGCTTGAAACAATTAATCTCCAATTGTAAATGAAATTGTTATTGATTATAGCAATTTCGTATTGTTATCAGTGTGTGTTTTTTTGGTTGTTGGAATTCAGTGTGTTGTCGTATCATGACTTAGATACTAGTTTTTTCAATCAGTATTTGTGAAGATATTGGAAAACATATTTGAAGTCTTTTTTTCTTTTTTTTTGTTAAATGGTAAAAGTTTGGTTGAATTGTCATTTAAACAAAGGTTGTAATGTTTTTGAGGAATTAAGCCTATATCAATTAATGTTCCATTTGTAATAATAAAGTATCGACCAAACTTAATATATACTTATTGCATTATAAATTTAATTATTTGTATTAATATTATTTAATTAAGAGCTTTTGTATGATCCCTAAACTATCAACGCATAGAGATTGTACCAGGCAAAAGTGGCATTTTTTTTTATATTTTTACTTAATTAAATGAATGCTTATTAGATTCAAAATTTATATACTTTACAAATCAATATAAAATAATATCTATTAGTTATTTTATTAGCTAGCATTTCTTTTAATTAATTGGTTTTTTATAATCCTAGAATTTTAAATTTATAGATTTTATTTTTCTTTTGTAGATGACTAAAAGTTTTATTTCTACAATTGAGTGGACTTAATCAGACTAACATAAATCAATTTAATTTCACACTGCCAATGACAACTTTTGAAAAAAGAATCGTGTATAACTCTGCACTGCACGTCTTTAATATTTCTTTTTACTTAAAAGTCTTAAATTTATAATTGCGTGGGAAATAAATATTACTATAAAAGTCAATGGCTTTGTAACGTAAAAGCATAAATAAAGTCTGTATTAATGAGACCATGTTCTTTGACTTGCCTTTTCAATAATTAAATATTTTATCATTTCAAAAAAAAAAAAAAAAAATTCTTCATGAGATATAAAATGTAATAAATTTAGTTATATATTGATGGTTGTCCCCAATCACGAAATTAAAGGATCGTACAAGAATACTATTTTTTATTTATTTTGGTAAGTGTGTAATTTATTAGTAAAGAAAATTCAAATATATTATGAGAAGTCAAGATCGTTTCTTATTATAGCCCATCAATATCGCCGCATTAATTTCAAGTGTTTTATGTATTTAATAGTTAAAAGTGGAAATAACGTGATACTTCCAAATAATACTTACCAAATAAATTGGAGAAATAATCAAATATGGCATTAAAACAAAAGTATGCTTCAAATCAACGGTTGATATTGTTCCCAATACTCGATTCAAGATCGTTTACTCAAAATTCATTTAAAATCAATCCAATCATACCTTTACAATTGTTATAATCTAAAACTCCACAACCTCGAGCTTAATAAATATAAAAAATAAAACAAGTGTACAGAACTCAAACAATATCATGACAAGACAAATCAAATCGTAAACAATATTAATACAAGCTTAAAACACTAGTATCTTAGCTTGTGGGTTATTACATAGCTTATAGGATAATACAATGAGAAGATCAAAGCTATTAATCACATGTCAATGGCTATTATCAATAGCTATTGTGATATCAGCTGATAATCCTTCTGATATAGAAAACTTGAACATATGGCCCATGCCAAAATCCGTGAGCCACGGCAGTTATTCTCTGCATCTCAGCAACGATTTCGAGCTGCAAACCGATTGCAACCAGTTCGACAGCTCGTCTCCAACTGCAACGATCCTAAGGAATGCGTTTTTTACATCCATTGAAGTCATCAGAGCAAACCATATCATTGAGCTTAATACTTCAAGCATTGAGCCAGACATAGTCCTCAAAGGAATCAATGTTTTTGTGTATTCGCCTTCCGATGAGGTGCTCGTTGACTACATTTATCATCATTTTTAGTGCTTTTTCGATACCAAATGCTGCTCGTGTTTGATGCAGTTGCAATACGGCGTGGATGAGTCGTACAAGCTAGAGATTCTGGCTCAGGGAAATCCGATCTATGCTCAGCTTGAGGTGCGTTGTATGATGAAGTTTTGTACAAACATTTTCCATTTGAACTATACGTGATTTTTTGCTGTATCAGGCAAATTTTTAGTTGTTGATTTCGGAAATGGAAAATTTCGCTGCTAACCAATCTAGATTCTCTGCAAAAACAATTTAGTGGCAAGAAAATCTTGCTGCAAATGACCGATACCATCAAATTTAGAATTTCATAAGACAAAATTGAACATTTCAAAGTTTATTTAAAAAAAAAAAAAGTCAAATCTGAACTAATATTTAGTTCACATTTAAAAATATTTGTTACTCGTGAATTTATGTATGGAAGCTCTGTTTTTGTAGGCACAAACTGTCTATGGAGCTTTGCATGGTCTACAGGTTTGATCATTTTTCTCTCAAGAGCTTAAAATGGCTTATTTAATCCTGAATTTATATTATATTATCTGTTTTATCAAAAAAAAAAAAAACAGACATTTACACAACTCTGCCAATACAACATTTCATCAAGAGGGATTGTGATCAATCAAGTTCCATGGACCATTTTTGATCAGCCTAGATTCGCCTATCGAGGCCTTTTGATTGGTGCGATATATGCTTTGTTCTACCATTCGTATGTGTAAATAGACGGTAGATATTGAATTAATTTTAATGTGTGTATTGCAGATACTTCAAGGCATTACTTGCCTCTTCAAGTGATCAAGAAAGTCATTGATTCGATGTCTTATGCCAAGCTGGTAAGCCAACGCGATTTCAGCATCGTTTAGACGTATAAAATCATTAATCTTTGTGGGTGCAATCACTTTGCAGAATGTACTGCATTGGCATATTGTAGATTCACAGTCTTTCCCTCTTGAGACCCCGGCATTTCCAAAGCTGTGGGACGGGGCGTATTCAGATAAAGAACGTTATACGGTTGCTGATGCTAAAGATATTGTAAGGCAAGTGATGATGTTGTTTTGTTTTATGAGCTTATTTGTGTCTCTAAGTTGAAGTTTGAACATTTCAGTTATGCTAAACAACGTGGGATTAATGTCTTGGCTGAACTTGATGTCCCTGGCCATGCTCAATCTTGGTATATTCCTCTCTCTCTCTCTCTCTCTCTCTCATGGATGTAAATGTAAGTTTATGATTTCAATGGATGGTGTATAGGGGGATAGGATATCCATCTTTGTGGCCTTCACAGGATTGCAAGGAGCCACTAGATGTGAGCAATGAGTTTACCTTCAATGTGATAGATGGAGTTCTTTCAGGTGGCATTTGTGTTATATGATACCACTCGTTTTTGAAATCACTACGATGAATCAACTAACGCTATCAGAGTCTCGTTTTTCAGATTTCAGTAAGATCTTCAAGTACAAATTTGTGCACCTTGGAGGTGATGAAGTGAATACTAGTAAGTTTTATTTTGATCTTAGTCTTTGGCGATTAGTTAGTCGTGTTAGCATTCACAAAACGGTCATTTTTCAGGTTGTTGGCTTCTGACTCCTCATGTGCGATCGTGGTAACTAATACAGATCATAGTTGTTTGCTTATACGTGGATCAACAGTGTGTTTAATATTTAAAGTTGTGATTTACAGGTTGGTTAAAAATAACATGACTAGTGCTTCGGCTTATATGTACTTTGTGTTGCGAACGCAACAAATAGCATTGTCTCATGGATATGAGATCGTGAACTGGGAAGAGACTTTTAACAACTTTGGCGCCAAATTGAACCCGAAAACCGTGGTTCATAATTGGTAAGTGGTGATCATTCTGCAAGATTTATCACTGTCTTACAGATCTGATTCCTTGTACTGATCATGATGTTGATCAGGTTGGGCAGGGATGTGGCTCAAAGGGCCGTTAGGGCCGGTTTTCGTTGCATAGTAAGCAATGCATTCAAGTGGTATTTGGATCATGTGGATGCACCATGGCAAGATTTCTACTCAAATGAGCCATTAACAAACATCGAAATTGCAGAGCAAAAGGCCTTAGTCCTTGGGGGAGAGGTGAGCATGTGGGGCGAGCGTGTCGATGCATCCGATATCGAGCAAACGATATGGCCACGAGCTGCAGCATTTGCCGGTAAATCTTGATACTTGTTGTGATGCGTTTTTGGTGCGATTTTTAGTTATGTTTTCGTGTTTTTAGAGAGGGTTTGGACACCGGAAGAGAAGGTGGCGAAGGATCCCGAGCAAGTAAAGAGTCGATTAGGGTTCTTTCGATGTTTGTTGAATCAAAGGGGAGTTGGGGCTGCTCCATTGAATGGATTTGGAAGAGCAGCACCAGAAGAGCCTGGTTCTTGTTACTTGCAATGAATCATATGATTGTATGGTTGGATTGTGAATATATAGGATGAAATATTTGCTTGCATTAATCACATTCATTGCCCTCCAATTGTAAATGAAATTGTTGATAGTTTCATACCATGTTTTGTGATTTTTCTTTGAAGTTTTGTAACTATAATAATTTATTCTTGTGATTTTTGTTTTTTCTTCATGATTATGTGAAGATATTTGTGTCCTTTAACTCCTTTTTATCTGTGAAGGTGGGTTTGGTCTCATTGAATAATGGTGGGTGGCAACTAAATATCGAAAATTGACTTCATGTTGTAATTAATATATATATATATATATATATATATATATAATTTTTTTTTGTAAAATTCGTGAAAATATGAAAAAGACAAATTTAACTCATGGTTGATGAAAACATGTAAAATTAAAAAGCTGAAAAATGATTATACATGGGCCCAACCCAATCATGTGATGTACGAACTACGAAATCACACCGCCATTCAGAGGTGGCCCAATTTTAGCCCATATAAGTAGTTTAGTTGGCCCATGTAGCTAATTTTTTTTAAAGAAATTAATTATTAAACAATTTTCAGAATTTGTAGGATTTATCGAAAAGAATTAAAATTAATTTTGTAAACGAATTTACTTAAAATAAATAATAATAGATATGAGTTGTAGAAAAAAAAACAATAAAATATCATGTTTTTCAATTTGTATATTATGTAGGTTCATTTTTGTGCATGATAATTTGTCAAAATGCAAAATCGACAAAATAAATTTAACTAAAATAATGACATACCATGATAAAGAGTAAAAGTCTCAAGACTAATTCCAATAATAAAAATTCTAAGCAATAAAGGTATCTACTATTTGTATATATAAAAATAAAAATAATTATATAATTAATATATCTTACGAATCAATATAATCAAACAAATATAATACAAAAAACATGAAGGTGCATATTGTTTATTCTGTAACATGTGTATCAATACAAATATATATATTTGGTAACAAACAAAGAACAAAAAAAGAAAAATTAAATTCAAGGCTCCCACGGGGCAGGCGGCGGCGGGCTGGTGGGGTAGAGTGGCGGCACGGCGGAGAAAATGGTATTCTTGTCGACTCCAACGCCGCCACTAGAGGTGAGAGACACCAGCGCCGCCACAAGGCCGGCGTTGCCCGCCAGCGTGGGCTCGGTGTAGCCGTATTCAGTCCGGACATCCTTGAACTTGTCGAAGCGGTCGGGGCCGCCGACCATGGCGCCGGTGATGGTGTTAGGATTGGGAGAAGCGGCGTCGCGCCACCGCCAGCCGCCGGTGCAGGAGTACTTGGTTTTGTCTCTGGGAATGGAGGCGGCGCGGTGGTGGACGTGACGTGGATATTTGTTGCCGAAGCCCACCACGTAGCTCATGTTCATGGGGTTCGCACCTAGTATGTAATTTATCTGATATTTTTTTTTTTTTAAGAATAGAAAAAAAGTCAAAAAATTATGTTGAACTAAAAGAATAAATTAATTTTAGAATAATTTTTTGTTCATTAATCTGATGAATTTTTAGGAGTTGGTATAAAAAATTATGATGAAAAAACATTAGTGGGTAAAATTAACAAACAATATATTAATTATTTAATACACAAAAAGAAATGATTTCGTAAAATAAATTAGATTTAGAATATATGAATAGAAATATAAACAAATAATTAGTGTTTATATAAAGGAGATAAGAAAAAGATTAAATTTGACAAGTTATTTTATAATTTAATTCATTGCTAAATAATTGTCAAAATCTTATAACTAAATATCGATCCCGAAAAATTATATGTATTTTAGGTACCTACTCACAATAATATACACGTACTACTACTGTATGTGTCAAAATCTTATCAATAGATTTTAGAAATAAATTGAACAAAAATTACTCCGTATATAAATTATATTATATATTTAGGATATTTAAAAAAAAATCAATCTATATATATGAGATGAAATTGTACCTGAGAAGTAGCAAATGTTTTAAGAACCTCAATCCTGATAAAATTCGGGCCGCAATACCAGCCCGGAACTCCAGTAGCATTCAAGTAATCTGCGAAAATCGATGCCAAAAATGCTGCATTTGCCACATACTGCAAATTCTGTGGTTTTCCATGGTTTAATTGTAACATTCCTCCTGCAAATATCACAACAAAATCAAATATGATCATCTAAAAGCAAATTGGAATAGAAAGATATCATATAATGTTACATCAATTACCTCGAGTCGAGTTGAACACATTATATCTCTGAAGGTACGAGCACATAGTAAGCCCGGTAACGTTATGATAACTGCTCAACATATCCTCGTACGGATATCCCGGGTTCAAGAAAACCCGGGCCCTGGTCAGGACCAGCATTGCCGCAGGCAATTTGTTGTCCCAGCTCAAGACACCCAAGTCCGGGTTCATGCTAAAGGCCCGGGCATTCCTCGGAAACCCGGGATTAGTAGCCAAAGAGAAGTAGGAATTATTCCCAGTGGCATAAAACAGCCAGGCTGCACCCCACATGTACTCATCATAGTAGCCTGTGGAGTTGTAGTAGGGCTCAATGAAAGGGTTCCCTTTACTGTATCGAGTTCTTCTGCCCCCATCCCGGGCGAAAGCGTAGACAGTTTCAGCCCCCCGGCTTAGCTTCTTCGAGTAGGCCCGGTTGTCGCGAAAGACGATGGAGGCGGCAGCCAATGCGGCCGCCATTTCTCCGGCCAAATCGGGCCCCGAAGTTGTTGTTTGTGTCCTGCGGGGATAGTCCATGTCTTCGGGCCTTTCCCAGCAGTAGTGGTCATCTGGGGTCCGAGAACCATTTTGCGATCCACCAACCTATTCGGGTCAGGCCCGGGTTGGGGTTTGGTTACTAATATGTTCATTGTTGATGTATCATAGTTTTCGAAATATCTTGAAAAATTACATAGGAATCAAATGTACTATGCAAGCATTGTTTTTTAATCATCAATTCTTTGTTTTTTTTCTTATTGATATATTAAAGTCAAAATTACATAGTTTTGATAGTAGTTTACAGATAGATACAAGATAGTAGAATAGAGAATCGAACAACGGTTTTTCATAACTGAAATAGTAACTAACCAAACTAACTTTGTTCAATCGGGTCCAATTCATCAAATGAAACTATGTATTATTATTTTGTTATATAATGAAGTAAGTATTATTTAATAAATATTTGCAAAGAAAAATAATTAATAAAAAAATATAAAATTTAACAGATTTTATAATTTAAACAACTGAACTTGTACATAAATAATTTCATTAAAAATCTAATTTACAAAACCAAAAACAGACCTATCAAAATTGAGATTTGACTTTTTCACCACAACTTTAATTATATTTTCAATCAATAAAATCGAACCAATAATTCGTTCTTAACTAGTCCAGCCACTTTCGAAATATTGTGCAAACGTTGAACAAAATTAGCCCAATATTTATTTAATCATGAATGCTAAAAGTCCTAATTTTGCTCAAGCAACTTAAATAAATTCCAAAGTTTAATCATAAACAAGCATACCTGGCTAAAAACTTTGTCGATTTTAGTAGCAGAAGAGTTGAACGTAAGGAGTAGATAATCAGTGCCCCATTTAATAAGATCCATAACATGATCGTACTCTCCAATAGCACGATACTTATGTTCATATTCGATCACACTCCAACTTAGCATCGTCATAGCAAATGCCATCGGAAAATGGAATTTCGTATTATCACCCGCATCATAATACCCTCCGACAAGCCCTTCTTTGATTTCCGTTTGATCCGACCCGTCTTGTAGCCCGGAATTCCCTCTCCATGGAATACCATTGTTCTTGGGCAATTTTCCAGCTGTGTAATAATAATATTAGTAAATAAATAATCCAAATATATTATCCAAATATACAATTTATTATTAAGGGTTGTTTACCATATCATGACTATATAAAGTCAGAATTTTGACATTTTTAGTTGCCACAAAATAAACCTTCAACTATTCACGTAATCAATGACGTGTGACATCCTAATTACCAGTAAATATGCCAAATAATTATTTCTACGTATTTAAAAATAATAATTATCTATAAAACTCTATACTAAAATATCATTTAAAAGTCAAATCCTACTTTTTCTATAAAAAGAAGACAACGCGTGATCTTCGTAGCTATGTTAATTGATTTAGACCCCATTTTAATATCGAAAATAAGTAAAATATATTTATGTATTAATTAGGGAAGTGAGTATCTAAAATCTTATCACACTGCATACTGAAATTCTATAGGCTACAACTGGCCTAGGCTATCTACCAAACCCTAACAATTTCTAGGTAAATAACTAAAAACAACAAAAAAAAAACCACATTTTATTTAAATTAATTGAAAGAGATCTATGGATAGTGTAATAAGAACGTACATTTTTGGGCGTTGAAGAAGAGAAGGGCTTTATGGAGGACAATTGTGTAATTATCCGGGGGCGGAGGTGGCCGTTTGTGACGAGGTACAGACTTAGTTATAATAATCGGGAGCCCGATCACAATAAACGCGATGAAAATGGACCCTAAGGTCCATTTAAACGCGCTTTGGCTACATACAATGCACCCGAGATCCACATATTTCTTCTTCTTTTTCTCCGATGGTCCTAATAGCCAACTTTGTTGTGTCTCGTCCAAATTACCATGATACCCTTGATGTGAGATCGAGGCTCTATCCCAATCCATGTTGTTTCGGCTTTTCTCATCTTCCGTGGCCGAATCTCCACCGTTGATCTCCAATGATCCGCCCCAATGATTATGCATTTTTTTGTAAAAAATATTGTAGGAAAAAATGTAGTGTGTGTTTTTTTGGTATGGAATAGGGTTTATATGGAAAAATGGATTATATTAATTTCCGTGATCACGATAATAATGATGAAATGAATGCATGATTAATGACTTGGTCAAAAATGAATTAAATCTTGATAGGAATACAATGAATACAGATGTAATTAAATTCATGCATGTATGAATATGAATAGTAATAATCCTTTCACTTTTAAAGAAATTTCTATATTCATTGTAAATATATATGGAAAAAAAAAGAATTGAATCTGTAAAAGTTTACCAGGAAATTTGATGAGAAAAATCTCCAGTTCTCTGAGACCAATCTCCTCTCTCTCTCTCTCTCTCTCTAAATTGAGGGTGAAAGAAGAAAATAAAAAGAAGAGATAGAGGAGAAAGTTGACTTTGATGGGTTTTTCTGTAAAAATTGATGTGAAAGTGAGTTTGTGTTTAGTGAATTTAAAGGTTTATGAGAGTGAGATGGAGACTGAAAGCTGTTCAATGGTATATATATTATGAGATGAGATGTGAATTCCATATTTACTATGTATATAAATCTATGTATTAAAAGTGCTTTTGATGTGAGAATTATGTTTTGAACTCTTATTTAACCTTATTTATTTATAGAGAAGTTTTACTTTTAGTCCTTTATGTTAGTATATTGTGTTTTTTAGATCCAAAACAAGCCCACTACAACTTGTGGGCTCAACTGCAGATTTCATGTTGGATCAGTACAATTACTAGAAATTGATCCATTGGGCTTTTTTTGTTTTGTTTGTTTGTTCTGGACTAAACCCAATAAGTTTGGGACCAAGCTATTATTTATTTATTTTCATTTAATCTTTATCTCTAATTAACTTAAACAAGCAAAAACGTATGATTTTTGAAAATTGATAGGACTTTTGTTATTTGAATTATTGTGTGAATTAGTTACTTTTAATATCATGTTTATTGAGTACATGTACAAAATATATTGACAGATTCAACTTTTACAAATGAATAGTGCATGAATCTAATGATATGAATTTAATGATTAAAAATGAAATGCATTTCGACAATGAAAGTTATCTCCATCACTCATGTGGATCAAATATAAAAAAAATATATCCTAAAAAAGAACTTCAAGGTCATAAAAGATAAAAATATAAAATTTGAAATTTCAAGAAAATCTAGACTTGAAAGCTTTTAATAATAAAAATTATATATTCTTGTAATTTGATTTTTTTAATGGAAAAGCGTGCTCAATTCAAAGCGACTTTTGGAAGAGCACATGAAAAAAAAAAATCTCTAAAACCCTGAAATGGAGGTTTTAGGGCCTCCCGCTTCCGCTCTAGAAATACTATGATGGGAATCCGATCAACCGCCGCCGCACGGGCGGCGGCCCGGTGGCTGAGACCCTCTCCCAACCACAGAGTCGGCGGAGGCAGCAGCGGCTACAGAAGAACTGCCGTTTTTCATCATTCTCGCCCTAATAATTCCGTGCAGCCTGCTTTAGCTTCCAATGCTAAAGCCTGCTTTATTACTAGAAAGCATGATAGGAATTTTTTCTATTCTTCAATTAGATTGTTCTCAGCTGGCTCAATCTCCAATTCTTCAACTCCTGGCGATGTTGCTTCTTTGAATTGTAGTAATAGTGTTGAGAATGGTGAAGCTGATGACGTGGCGGCGGCGGCGGATGCTTACACGGCAATGCGGAATGCGGCGATCGAGGATGGGTATTTCGCAATCGAATTGGCGTTGGATTCGGTGGTGAAGATATTTACGGTGGCGAGTAGTCCTAGCTATTTCCTACCTTGGCAAAATAAGTCTCAGCGTGAATCCATGGGCTCTGGTTTGTTCTCGTTTTTTAGTCATTTTCTAGTTTTGTTCGCTTGCTTGTGAAATGAATTTCATTCGATTGGAAGCTGATATTGATCTCTGGTTTTCCTGGAATTAATGGAAGCATAACTACAGAGGCACAGGCTTTTTAGCAAGTGTTTAAATGTAGATTAGCATTAAGTCAAAGATGGAAACTTGAGTTGTTATTATTAAGTGTTTATTACGTGTTTTTTTTTACTGTTTTTGTGTAAAAAAATGATGATTATGATGTGGTATTTGTGTGAATTCATACAGGTTTTGTTATTTCTGGGAGGAGAATCTTGACAAATGCCCATGTTGTGGCTGATCATACTTTTGTCCTTGTCAGAAAGCACGGCTCACCTACCAAATATAGAGCGTATGTCCAGGCTGTTGGTCATGAATGCGATTTGGCTATCTTGGTGGTCGAAAGTGAAGAGTTCTGGGATGGAATGAACTCTTTGGAGCTTGGTGATGTTCCCTTTCTTCAAGAATCTGTTGCAGTTGTTGGATATCCCCAAGGTAATCTTGCATGTATCTACCTCTATGCACTGCATTAGATTTACACTAGCACATTCTGAAAGAGGAAGATTTCTGTTTGATATGGGGCCTAGGGGCTGCTAGAAGCATCTTGTTTGCAGGAGTTTGTCATGTTTATTTGCTATAAAGTTGAGAACTTTGAAGTATATAAATTATTAAGCATGTGAAAAAATGACATTATAGTCTATGCCTTCTATAAGTTAGTGAAAAAAATAACATTATCGACCCAATGCAACTTCAACCTCTTAAGTTCTCAAGGTTGATTTACTATTTATGTAAATACTGACTGAAGTTTAGTGCAACACTCAACCAATTGGATTACTTATATGAAATCTAGCACAATTTGGTGTGTTCTTTTATTCGTTTACCATGAAGCAACGGTTATACATTGAAGTACTTTTATGATACTCTATCTACTTTTATTACTTACTACAGTTACATGCCTTTGTTGTGTACTAAGCACATTATGTGGGCTAATTTCACCTTTGAAATTGCCCTAATGAATACTTGTCTGCAGGTGGGGACAACATTTCTGTTACAAAAGGGGTTGTTTCTAGGGTTGAACCAACTCAATATGTACATGGTGCAACCCAGCTGTTGGCAATTCAGATTGATGCTGCTATAAATCCAGGGAATAGTGGAGGCCCAGCAATAATGGGTGACAAGGTTGCAGGAGTGGCGTTTCAGAACCTTTCTAATGCTGAGAACATTGGGTAAACATCTGCATATTAGACCTTCTTTTAAAAATATGTTTGGCATATGTAAATGCCTTGGTGTTCAACTCGAGCTTTCTTCATATGGCTGAACTTCATTTGGTGAAAAACCCATTTGTTAATTTGATGTATCACCTTTTGCTCTATTTGCAGTTATATTATTCCTGTTCCTGTAATAAAGCATTTCATTGCGGGTGTAGAAGAAACTGGAGATTATGTTGGATTCTGCTCCATGGGTTTATCTTGCCAGCCCACTGAAAATGCCCAACTTCGGGAACACTTTCGAATGCGTCCTGGTCTAACTGGGGTGCTTGTGAGTCGAATTAACCCAATCTCTTATGCTTATACAGTCCTGAAAAAAGATGATATCATCCTTTCATTTGATGGTGTGCCCATAGCAAATGATGGATCAGGTACGACTCAACTGGCTATCTTCCTCTGATTTTCTGCGATTGGTGTTTTTTGATTGCTTGGCTAATCTTTTACCCTCGACTTTTCTTCTTGTTGAGTAGATGAACAAATCAGCATTCGATGAGGTTTATTATTGTTGAAAATTCATTATAATGTCCAAGATTTTAATGTACTGCCTTGTTTATGTTTACAGTTCCCTTCCGAAATAGAGAGCGAATAACATTTGATCATTTAGTGTCTATGAAGAAACCCAATGATACTGCTCAAGTTAAAGTATTCAGAGATGGCGAAGAGCATGAGTTCACCGTTACCCTTCGTCCAGTAAGTCAACATGTCTTCTTCAATATTCATATAGTGCCCGACAAGGATTTGCACATAAGTTTTTTTTGCTCATTAGTGCGTAATTTCTTCCACATGCAGTTACAACCTCTTGTTCCAGTTCATCAGTTCGATAAGCTTCCAAGTTATTTCATTTTTGCTGGTCTTGTCTTTATTCCATTGACACAACCTTATCTTCATGAGTATGGAGAAGATTGGTACAATACATCACCTCGTCGATTGTGTGAACGAGCTCTTAAAGAGCTACCCCAAAAAAATGGTCAACAACTTGTGATACTCTCTCAGGTACAATACTTTTCTTGCTAATTTCAAATTTCTAACGACTCAGACAGATTGCTGAGACATAATGTTTGAGGGCTGTAGAGGAATAGATGCGAATTTTCACTAATAAAAACATTTTGAATTCGTTGCAGGTACTAATGGACGACATCAATACAGGTTATGAGCGTCTTGCAGATTTACAGGTACACTCCGACTGCTAACAAGCATTTGAGTCTTTTATGGATCATATGATCACCATATTTTGTATTCTTTCTTCAAAATGATTCAAAGTATATCTCTGCTCATGATAAGCAAATAATCGGGTTCGTTTTGCAGGTTAAAAAGGTCAATGGCATTGAAGTCGAAAACTTAAAACATTTGCGACACCTTGTGGAAGAAGGTAGCCAAGAGAACATTAGATTCGATTTGGATGAAGAAAGAGTGATCGTTTTGAACTACGATGCTGCAAAAATCGCCACATCCCGTCTGCTAAAGCGCCATAGAATACCTTCTGCCGTCTCTAGTGACCTCATCGACGAGCAAACTGTCCCTGATATCGAGCTTGCCTGCTCAAAGTGAGCTTTCATATTCTTGGCTCGGTTTAAGAATTCTGATCTACATTTATAGTATCATTGATTTTTGTCTTTTTGTAGATTGAATAATTATTTAGTGCAAATTTTTTAATGATACGATTTGTTTATATCAGTTATAAACTTATAATTAATGTCTGCATAGTTGGTGTCTTGATGGACAATGTGAGAAGAGGAAAATGTTAAAATCTGTCCGGATCATAACGATAATTATTATCTTGCATATGAACAGAAATATTTTAGGAAAACTTAATAATTTACACCTTTTAATGAGGAAAAAAAACAGAATATTACAAAACGGTATCTTTAGAACAAATGTTCTGCCTGAACTTTCAATTTTTTCAAATTGGGTCAATATATTTTCATCTGTGAACATTAGCCTCCAATATTTTTGTTAGCATTAGAACTTGATTTTGATTTAGTTGCTAAGTATATAAGCTCAATCGCAATACAATTGAAACTATATATAAAAATTTATTTCCTACGAATGGAAATCCATAATCTTAAATTTAAAAATATGTCTTTCCCTCATTAATTAAACAATTAATTTTGCTTATTGTTAATTAAATGCAACCCAATTGTAGAAAAATAAAACAAGAATCCTAATCCTATATATACAGAGAGAGATATAGAGAAAGAGAAGGAGAAGACTTTGCTTATAACTTATTAAATAAGAATTCAAACCCAAATATAGAAAACACAAAGAATTCAAACCCAAAAATAGAAAAAGACAAGAATTCGAGGAAGTTAAGAGTGCATGGCATAGAAATAGATTAAGTAAAGAAAGACCCTTGTTTAAAGCACAACCATGCTTGCTCCTTCAACCTCTCGTGGCCATCATTCTCGTCTCTTTCTGATATATATAACTTCCCCCCCTCCTCTTCTTCCCCACTCACTCACTCAACCATGGCATCTCCATCTCCATCTCTCCTCGTTTTCTCTCTCCTCTCTCTCCTCCCCCTGGTCCTCTCCGAGGACCCCTACTGGTTCCACACCTGGGACGTGGCCTACACCACCCTCTCCCCCCTGGGCGTCCCCCAGCAGGTGATCACCATCAACGGCCAGTTCCCCGGGCCCCGCATCAACTGCACCTCCAACAACAACATCGTCATCAACATCTTCAACAACCTCGACGAGCCCCTCCTCTTCCACTGGAACGGCATCCAGCAGAGGAAAAACTCCTGGATGGAGGGCAACCTCGGCTGCAACTGCCCCATCCAGCCTGGCACCAACTACACCTTCAAATTCCAGGTCAAGGACCAGATCGGCAGCTACTTCTACTACCCCTCCACCGCCTTCCACCGCGCCGCCGGCGGCTACGGCATGCTCACCGTCCACAGCCGCGAGCTCATCCCAGTCCCCTTCGACTGGCCCGAGGAGGAGTACGTCGTCCTCGTCGGCGACTGGTTCACCCGCAGCGCCGCCAGCTTGAAGAAGGCCCTCGACAGCGGCAAAAGCATCGGCCGCCCTCAGGGTATCCTCATCAACGGCAAGGCCGCTAAAGGCGACGGAAGTGATGATCCCATGTTTGTTATGAACCCTGGCAAGGTCTATAGATACAGATTCTGTAACGTCGGTATGAGAAGCTCCATTAACGTCCGTTTCCAGAGCCACACCATGAAGCTGGTGGAAATCGAAGGATCACACACGGTTCAGAACGTCTACGACTCTCTCGACGTTCATCTAGGCCAATGCTACTCCGTTCTGGTCACCGCCGATCAGGCTCCGAGGGACTACTACTTCATCGCCTCGACGAGGTTTACCAAGAAAGTCCTCACCACCACCGCCATTGTTAGGTACAACGGCAGCGAAGTCCCCGCGTCGGAGGCGCTGCCGGAGCCGCCGGCGGGTTGGGCCTGGTCGCTGAACCAGTTCCGATCGCTGAGGTGGAACCTGACTGCCAGCGCGGCGAGGCCTAATCCACAGGGCTCGTACCACTATGGACAGATCAACATCACCAGAACGATCAAGTTGGTGCAGTCGTATGGAAATGTTGATGGCAGGCTAAGGTACGCCATCAATGGCGTCTCCCACACTAACCCGGACACGCCACTAAAACTGGCCGAGTATTTCGGAATCGCCGATCAGGTGTTCCAGTATGACATCATCCCCGATGAGCCAGCTGAGAGCTACGACAAGATCACCGTCGCTCCGATCGTGCTCAACCAGACATTCCGAAACTTCATCGAGATCATCTTCGAGAACCACGAGAAGAGCGTCCAGTCATGGCACTTAAGCGGATACTCTTTCTTCGCCGTCGCGTAAGTGCACATATATATCCAATTTTCAATGAGACATTTCATCAAACACCTTGCACGCACTCTCTCATCTCTCACCCCTTTCTCTCTCTGCAGGATTGAATCGGGAAGATGGTCGCCGGACAAAAGGTCGAACTACAATCTGATCGACGCAGTGAGCAGGAACACGATCCATGTATATCCACGAGGGTGGGCAGCAGTGATGCTCACCATGGACAACGCA
Organism: Scutellaria minor; assembly: GCA_954870855.1. Lineage (NCBI taxonomy): Eukaryota > Viridiplantae > Streptophyta > Magnoliopsida > Lamiales > Lamiaceae > Scutellaria > Scutellaria minor. The sequence goes on from OX940728.1 coordinate 444,772, forward strand.
GGGATGTGGAATTTGAGGTCGACGATGGCAGAAAGACAGTATCTAGGGCAGCAGCTGTACTTCAGCGTGCTATCGCCGGCGAAGTCGCTGAGAGATGAATACAATATATGGGACACTCAGCTGCTCTGTGGGCTGGTGAAGGATATGCCACTGATCAAACCCTACGCCGGATTTTAAGTTGTTTTTTCACCATTTATATATATTGTTTCTGCAGATTAGAGCTTTTGTGGAATAAAAATAGAGATGGATCATCTTGCAGCTACGTACACCAAACCACCCATGCAAGGAAGATATGAATAAGGAAATCTAGAGAGAGAGAGAAGAGAGAGGAAAGGGTATATGTATACGTAGGTGATGATCATCATTAGGTTTTGTAGTTTGTTCAGAATTAATTTTGCATTATGTAATTTACTGTTTCGATATGGAATGAGTCCAATTTTACATAATAATATATTTATCTGCCTAAATTCTATCTTTCTTTTTTCAATTTAATTTTAACAAATTGTAAAATCTGACAAATAATTTGAAATTCAATTTGCAAGAGAGAATATATTTAATTTGATTTTTTTTTATATACATTATAAAGAGTGATTTCCTAAAATCAGTAGTTAGAAATGAAAATATTGATCATTACGATTTTTAATTACTTAGGAAATATGAAAATATATTTTATTTCACACCTTCCAAAATAAAATTAATTTTGGAATTTATGTTATAAATTTGAGGGGAGTGTGAGACTCACATGCCAAATTCCAACGAATTTTATAAATTTTAATGGAAAAATGATAACAATTGGACAATTTTTTAAGTTTCATTACTAAAAGGGTGGGACTAATGCCAGCACACCCCAATTTAATAAATATCAATTAAAAAAAATAAAAAAAATACCAATTATACTTAATTTTTTTTTTTTTTTTTGAAATCCTACTCTCTCTTCCCTTACGTTTTCTCTCGCTCTTTTCGTTTTTTTTTTCTTCTTATTTTGAGATTCCTTTACTAAATTTCTTGAGAATTTAATGTCAAAATAATAATAAACATTTTATGAATTAGCTAAATGAATGAAAATTGTATGAAAAAATATAAAAATATCGATCAAATCTGATGAGCTCCGTTCGGTCCTGGTTGGCCGACCACGTAGAAGCATGTTCGGCCACCCGGATCAAATACATAGAAGTACGTGCCGGCCGAACGGAATTAGTGAGAGTTTTTTTTTTGCCGAACGGAATTAGTGAGAGTTTTTTTTTTCCTTTTTCTAAAGGGTAAGATTGGTATGTTTTTAATTTTTAATTTTTTAATTGAAAATTGTATAAATTGGGGTGTGCTTAGAAATGCATGGGGTGTCTTTAGTCCCACCCTTACTAAACCTGCAGGTTCTATTTTAATATGACTATTTTCAGACAACTCATTCTGAAAAGACTAAAATTTAAATTTTACCCATGAAAATTATATATTATTTGTCTAATTTAATCAAAAAGGTTCAGATCATGTGTGACTAATTTCCATTGGGGTAAAATTAGAACTAACGTCACTAAATTTTATTCCATATAAATTTAATTTTCTGTTTTATTTATTAAGTTACAATTCGAATTTTTGTTGACAAAATCATCAAATATTGTATTTTGGACAATATATATACTTGCAATTTTTCTGTTACATACTAATTTAACACTTACAAGAACATCACGATAATAAATATTCACGTTTCAATTGGTTTATATATTGTATGGTTTGAAAGATTTCCGCCATGCAATCCATTGCGATTAAAAACAATTACTCAATAATTATACTGGATTATTAGATTGTAATATCACCGTAATTGAAGTTTGCTTGAATTTTTTATTGGACTCAAAATTCAATCCAAATCCTGTCTCAGTAGTCCATACCCCATTTATACTTTACATCGAAATTATAGTTTTGATTGTTAATAATGTGATTAAACTTATTTATTATATTTCCAAGTGTGAATCTCACATAACATCATTTCATGAATCTTATTACATAAAACAGATCAACACACAACTCACTCTACAATTCACATATCATGAATCTTATTACATAAAACAGATCAACACACAACTCACTCTACAATTCACATAGACCCGTAAAATCACCTCACATAAGTTTTGTGTTGTTGAAGTAAACTTTTAGCAAACAATGTCATATCTTTATTTGACTTCAGCTCAACCCATGTGCCCATTTTTAAGTCAAATTCACTGAAAATCTTGAAATATTACAAAATTTTGTTACATTCAGTGTTCTATTGTATATTACATAATAGCCATACATCAATAATTAACTCATGATCCATATTAAAGATAATGAAATACCATATGTAACGAGATAATAAGTTGAGATATAACTTTTTTACAGAAAAAAAATTCTATAAAGATACAATAAATGTGCCAAAGTACTCATACTTTTCTTTAACAAAAAAAACAGAAGACTATTTTGGACAATGTCATCTTCTAAAATTTAGTAGATTCTACAAAAATGTTACAACGAAAATACAGAGTCTGAGAGCTATATAAACTATATATCAATGTACCAACAGACAATTTACCAGCATATCTTTCCATATGTGAATTTACAAGCTTTGCATTGATCTTCAGAAAAAAACTGGAATTCCTACTGCACTAGTGTGCTCAGTTGAACGCTTAAAAGATCTGCAAGCGCACCGCGAACTTCCATCTAAAATGGGAAAGAGACTTTGTTAGAGTTCAAGAAATAAACTATCTTATCGTGGTGGTTGTACTAGTCGATCACTTATGCTGACGTTCATTCTCTTCATCGTTCATGTTTTTCATATTAGAAGTAGTGTTAATGTGGTTCATGAAATTTAGGCTCAGTTGAATTTAGAGTCAAATCACAAAACTTCTTCAATGGAGAGTATAGTGAGATACGAGCTTACCTGGTCACAGCAGACGAGTTTTGTAATCGAAGGATAAAAGTCTCTGAGATGATCCTTGAAAATCTGGGGGTTCATTTGGCACATACCTTTCAGCACCTGAAATATCATTCATCAAAGCTTAGATATCGATAAAGTTATTCAAAAAGGGACAAATTGCAGAAAATCGAAGAGTTATTCTTGGCGATGCTTCAGGACCTAATCCATACCTTCACAATTATGGGAGAGCGGAGTTCTATAACTCGGTGGATATCCACAGTCGTCTCTTCCATGCTAGACTGAAAATCGGATGCCTCTCTCAGCACTTGTTCACAAAAAGTCACGAGCTTTTCTTTAGCTATTCCTTCAAGTTTCTCTTCCTTGACCACTTCCTCTTTTTGAACGTTAATTTCCGATGTTGTCTTTTGCAGGATCTCGAGATAGATGGAAGTTCCGGTCAACTCCTGGCGGATAAGATTCAACGGGGGTCTGTTCAAGAAAAGATTCTTGCGTTACAAAAAGGTTGCTTCACTAGATTTATAAGTAGTTTCTCAGACAAGACGTGTATTAGCCAACCTTTCTGGGGGAATCTGATGCATACGCAATCTGAGGTTGACGTATGAATTGTACGAGGCAGCGAATTCTAGGACAGAGAATAGGATTTCCATAGTGGTGATTTTCTCTTGTGTATTCAACTTGTTCCAGTACTTTTTCTGCAAGTTGAAAAATGTCAACTAGAATATTGGCAATGAATATTTTTTCATGATTTTGCAAGGTTATGGAGAGATATAGCCTAACCAAACTACATAGAAACAAGGATGAAAACTTTAATCCAAAAATTGTATAATCAAAAGCCCGATTCCCTATACCTGTATACCATCAATTGCACCTAAAAGTAACAGCTGCGTTATGCATTTACTCCTAATGCCTCCTAACATTGGAGTGTCCTCCTCAGTTTGGGTGTCGGTTTCCGTGTTAGCATCAGGAAACTACATAAGAAGCAAAACATGAGATCAAGAATTTCAAGAAAGCATTTTTCACCTTTGAAACCAATGATTGGTGCAACCAGTGTTTTCTAGTTGTATACCGAAAACCAAAGGGAAAGATCTGCTAAACGGCCAGAACAACGACTTATACTTATGAAACTATAGAATGGATACCAACCTTGGATGGAGAAGACGGCACCATGGCATCAGATGTGATGTTCTTAGGTTTCGATGTAAAAGTTCTCACTAACAGGCTGCCTCTCATGTTTCCCATAATTTTTTGCCCAAATGATTGACTGTGGCGAGGCCTTTCTCCATCTGTAGGAATAGCTGCTCTGTTAGATGGTGATGGCATGCCTACAGAGAGACACGTGTCACTTTCTAATGGCTTTGAAAAGTTACTCGTTATCCATATACATATTAAGGTGCTACTAACCTTGAGACCTCTCATCTGCTAGGCGAGACGTTTCTTGATTGTGATCCGATGAATTCCCATCACCATTGGTTAAGGATTCTGTTCCCTCTGTGTGCCCATTGTTATAGACAGGATGCTGATCGTTATGTAATAAGTCACTAGATACTGATGATTGGCTGCCCAGGTTTTTCGATGATACATTACGATACTTCTTGTTCTGAAAACCCGGACCGTTGAGCAGCTCAAGGGGTTGGGTTGTGTGTACAGCATCCCTGCACAGAATCAATCAACATAATTAATACACCAAAATACCACAATTAATACACCAAAATACCATCATACAGAGAGAGAGAGAGAGAGTACCTAATACTTTTCAACAAAGTACCCCAGTCATCAGAACTGAACTGGTATCCTCCAACTTCAATGAGATGTACCAATGCACCCAAAGCTATTGAAACTACTGATTGATCAGTCTTCTTTGCACAATCCAACAGTAAACTGAGCAGGGGGGGCAGCAGAAAACATACATCCTACATAAATCAGGCATCAATTATTAGGAACAAAAAATAAAAAATTAGATAGACTTATTACCAATAGTTAGGCTGAAATCTTTTGTACTAGCCTTATACATTTCATAAACTACTTAGGCTACCTTGTAAAAAGTGTTGAAAAGGTCACACAGCAACTGTAGTGCATGAACGGTGCTTTCACGAAGCCACTCATCCCCAGAAGACATAGAACTCTCCTCTCCAGCATGTCTCACATGATCGAAGATAGGAAACAGGACTTGTTGGAAAATTTTCTCCCAAAATGATGACGAGAATTTGCTGCCTCTCTCATTCAGTAAATCAAACAAAACCTCGAGTGCACAGTTTCTGACCTCTGATCTTGGATCAGAAATAAGGTCAGAAAGACCAGACAGCATTGCGAACCAATAACGCTCAGCCACTTTACAAGTTTCATCAGTTGTTCTATCAATAGGTTTTGGAGAACCAGCTGGTCCAAGGCCCTGGATATGAGAATAAAGAAAAAGAAGTTACTGCTTTATACATTAGCTGAATTCTTTGAATTTTCAAGAAAAAAGACCAACAAATAAAATTCAAATCCCAAAAGTTCATCATAAATGAAGATATGTTTAATACTTGAAAACAAACCTCAGCAAGGCGATCCTCACATATGCGGAGAAGAGCAATAGCCTTCAAACTTATGCTGATTGAAATTTTATTATTGGCAAATTCAATCAGGCAGTCCATACAATCCATAAAGCAATCTCTAACAATCTGATTGAAGTGTTCCAAGATAACTGCACCATTCCTCTGTGTAAGACATCTTAAACATATTTCTGAAATTGCGCAAAATATCACATGAAAGATATGGAAAGTTTGGTCCAAACCTTGTTCTACATTTTCAAATGCATTTTCAACTATGGGTTCCTGGGTATCATTGGCAACCATAGTAAAAATCATGAAAACACTTTGCCATCCAGACTTTATAATTCCTCCTTTAGATTTTATCATCTGTTAAATTCAACTAGAACATATTGATATCAAAACAGAAGTAACAAGATGTGAAAAGAAGATCAGATTAGGGGATGCATACCTGAACAATGCCATCTAATAAAAGCCTTCTTATGGGTTCACTTCTGCTGCTTTGCATGAGAAGAACGAATGGTTTTAGAATCCTTTTCTGGAAAGTGAATTGTGCAAGTTCAGCATGCTCCAAATATTTCATACCAAGTCGCTGTAGAGAATCTATAGCATATATAGCAACTTTTTCATCAGCATGATTCCCCGCAAAGATAAAATGCTGGGCCAATACAGACCATATTCTACCCCAAACCTGAATAGAACAATAAGAAGGGTTAAGCACAGGACTTGGAGATTACCAAACTATACCGAAAACCGAATCAAACATATCCTTTGCTGTTTGACTTTCATTGAACTGAACCGTCCCCGCCCCCTCTTCCTTTTTTTTTTTAACGGTTGTAGAGATTTGTAATTATCCATACTGGAAATCAGACTAAACCAAAGAACCGAACTAGAACCAATTCTGAAAAAATTCAATCACACACATTATTATTCATTATATCTCTATACCTTGTATTCTAATGAAATTTAATAATATATATTAATAAAACTATTTTAAAATCCCACAAAGCTGAACACTTTACATAAAACCAAGATTTAATATACTTATTAGTCAACCAATTTTCATCTATGCCTATTTTTAATATCTCGTAATAACAACCACTACTCTGTATCCCCAAAGATTGTAACAATTCGTAACATTGCCAAAGTGTTCACATGAATTATTTATAGCCACCATTTGGAGGATTAATGTGAATAAGAATTTTCAAGTGATATGCTACCTAGTTCTATTAAAGGTCACTGAATATGCTATCCTAGTGTTAGCGTATTGCAAGTAGATAAGAACGTTCCAATACAAAAGATATGGCCAAACAACCGTAGCACAAGGTATGCAACTGGACTACTGAAAATGTGGGAAGTAATTTACACCAAAGGAGCACCAAGAACAAATCATTAAAGAATAAAATTTTAGAAGCTGAGGAAATTACCATGCGTATACGAGCCATATTGTAATAGCTGATTTCAGCTATCTTCTGCAGGCTAAAAGTACGAGGTGGGGTCTGTTTTAATTCCTCGGCTGATACATTACACAAAGCAGTGAAAAACTCGACTACTGATTCACTGGGCAATTTGACACTATTTATGAAAACTTGCTCAGTTGGTTTTCTAGAGAGCTCTCTCAGAGAGTTAAGAACAGCATCTCTGGAGATTTGATTTGATCCTTGCATGAGAGTTGCTGTCATAGGAGGCCATGATACAAGATATTCAAGGCGAGAAATACATTCGTGAACAGCCAACCAAGAGTCTTGAAGGGAATATATATCAGTATCGCATAAATCAAGAAGAGTGCGCAGTGCTTCTACATTTTTGCCACGCATATCTCTAGGTGCATGCAGAAAATTATACCTGCAATTCAATTGAATTCCATGTTTAACAAACTTTTGCCAAGGCAAAGCATACAATGCAAAACACGAGCAGATTCACAGCTGCTTTGACATGCAGTAACTTTTAAATCAAGACTCGGTCATGTCAGATTTTCAGATCAATGCACTATCTCTTATTATTAGACAGTAAACCACTGTAAAACGAATTACTTATCCTAGGACCAGTAGAACCAATGGCACCTTCAGGACTTGTTAATAAGAAAGTCAATTTCAAGATTACTAAATGTGATAGAAGAAAACTGAGTCGTCAATAAATATGTGATACTGGACAAGATAAGTAGATAAGAAAATGAGAATTACCTTAACAATGATGTCAAAAATGTATAGCGGATGGTGTCCATTCCAAGAACATGTGTTACGTGTATACCTTCTTTGAATCCTTCCATACAGATACTAACCCTTGATGTATTGTCTGCTTCACCCATGGTAACAGAAAATGTAGCAAGTAATGGCCATCCTACAACTTCAACCATTGGACGTACAAGTTCAATCCTGTGGGAAGTGTAAAAGACCCTCCCTTTTCCACCTTGGTCCTTAATTAGAGACTGTAATTGCTTTACAATTCCATCGCTTTCAGACTTGGAGTCTGTTGAAGAGCCCTTTCTGGGGTAGGATAGATTGAGAATACTAATGAGGTAACCACTGTCCTCTACTTCTGGACCATCTTTTGTTGTTTCTTCTTTAACAATGTTATCATAAATCTCCTCCAAGAGTTCTTGAGGAGCAGATTCTTCAGCACTATTTGCGGAATTCATGTGAATAAAATCACTTTTGGACATTTTTAGCCATCCAATTGGTTTGTGAGCATCAGCAATAAGCATTATAGTTGCATAAGCAAGCACATATGCTGTGTCTGCATTCTTGAATAGACCAGGATTGTTGGCACAGTAGCTGCAACACAACTCAAACTTCAAACCCCAGGACTAATTCTAAAAAACATTCACTCTATCTAACCTTTAAAACAAGTAATTAAAGACACGATTTCAAAATGAAATATCAAATTAACTTGTCAATTCAGTAGGTGAAAACTTTGAAACTCATTTATCCAAAAAATGATCAGAAACTCGACAACATGAGATGAAAAAGAATCTCACTTAGTATTCCAACACCTTATGCTAATTACATAAAAGCAGCACGTTTTATTTCACAGATTACTGAAAGCTGCTTACTTGCACTCTTATTTCTGTTTTAACTCTTGAGAAATACCCGAGTCTTTCAGTTGTCATAACTTTATATCACTTTTACTTATTTGTGCTCTTATTTCTGTATGGGGATGGTCAATATGAATGCAGTGCAGCAACATCAATTACCTACCGCTCTGCAAACTTTTCCATTATGCGATCAATTTTCTGAGCTTTTCCTGGAAGTTGAAACCCTTTAAGAAATTCACATATTGCAAAATCAAATTTCATTCCGGAAAAGTCCATGGATTCCACATAAGCATGCATGGCAGCAATGGGGAACTCCTCATGCTGACCCAAGTAGTCCCCAATCATAGCCTGAAAATCTAAATATGTAAGGTAATTTTACATAGGACTATGTATGCAAACACAAAACATCATGTCTACCTTGTCTAAATTGGGTGTATTCCGGAGAAACTGAGCAACCAAAGCAGGAGTCTTCTCCACCAACTGACTGGATATCAAATCTTCTATTCCCTTCCTTGGCTGCTGATCGAACTGCGGACATTGAAAGTGAGAGTTTCCTAAAACATCTAAACGTATATTTGAGAAACTAAATAGCTACAAGATCTTATTCTAGTGATGCACTGCACATGATGGTATATAAATAAAGAAGTAGCAGATAATACACCTCGGTAACAGCAGCTTCAATGGTGGATTTATAACCCTTCAACTTCTCAAAGTTGCTTGGAGAATCTTCCCCACTTATAGATACATCCAATTGTCTGGGTGAAACTTCTTCAAATGATTTTTTATTCTGCTTTTCAGATTTCCTGTGTGACTTCTCCCAAAAGACCAATGATTTGAGAATATTTACAAGACCCTAAGAGCATCAAGAAACAGGGATAAACAAGTCAATTCAAAAGACGGCGTGGCAGAAAGTTCTCATTACAAAATGAGGTGTTGAAAGGACAGGCAATGGCCAAATATACCTGAAGAGATGATGTTTTAACTGATAGCATCTGGGATGCAGTAGATGACTTTGGATCCACACTTTGAGTACCTTGAGCAATTTTGGATAAAGTGGCAACCTAAATGAGAGAGATTATATGACAATGAAGTTATACAGACAGAACAGACAAGTATCTTATTTCACAAAATTGCTTACCATCCTTTCAAACAGGTTTGGTGCTTCAATATCACAATCATAGTTTATATAAAGGTCAACTAGCATCTGAGGATCCTTGCAGATTTTCTCCAACATCCTACAAATTTAGATTAGAATAGAAACTTTACTCCCAGATATTAGAATAGTAAAAGGTAATGTGAGCTGGTTCAGTTGCATGAAAACTAAGTACCAAATTCATGCAACCTGATGTACCGTATGCTATATTCCAATAATAGTTTCAAATGGGAGCAGCATACCGAAGCACAATTAGTTTCTGGTTAAGATCAGACCCATCCAAAGATTTTATAACAATCACAGGAAAGAAGACTCCAACTTCAGCCTGAAAAAAGATTTATACTTTCAGCTTGAAGAAACAAGTGAAAACAAATCTTTCATTGTAAAAGAGAAGATGAGTAGTGTTTCTGAAATTTATTTCATACCTTGAAACCTTCCCTAAATCGCAATAAAAGAACTGAGAACAATCCCATTGCACCCTACCAACACATGGAAACAAAACTATTAGAACTATAACCGTGACAGAGTTTCTGACATCAAACACAACCCCACCATACCTGGAATAAGACAGGAGACTGGGAGACAGATGCTCGTAATAAAGCATATGAAAGGTGAGCTCTTATTGAGTCAATAAGTTGAAAATTCTTTGTGAATGAGTTGCCAAATTCCTCCAATAAACCCTATTTTCCACATAATAAACTACATATCATTAGTATATTATAATTAAAGGCGGAGCATCATTATCACAGGAAAAAATCTCCTCCTTTATAATATTTTATACATAATTAGAATGTACTTTATAAATTTTCAAATATTGTATACTATTCCTTTATATATAATAATTAATGTCACAGTTTAATAAGATTTTGTAACAAAAAAATCATGTTAGGAATTCAAATACGAATATTCGAATAAACTCGAATATGTTCAAATACTTCTCCTGAATTGATTTGATACAATATTTATTGAATATTAAACAAATACGATTCAAAAATACTCATTAAATCTGTCAAATTCGAACAGGTATGTTGATATGCAACTCAAATAAACAGAAAATACCCAAGCAGTTACTAAAACACAAAAATGATATCTCCTACTAACCTGCAAAAGCTCCAGAGATAAAATACAGGTTTTTGTGGTAACTTCATCATTACCCTCCTTCAAAGCCATCTGCAAACAAATTGCTTAACTAATTCAAACTAATCATACAAAGAAGTTTACAAAAAACAATGTAAAGAATAAAGATACAAACCTTACAAACAGCATATAAGAGATGTAAAGCATCACGTTGTTCAATGCTCATACACTCAGGACCCATGCCACTGAAAGAATTTAGCAATTTTGAGCAGAGATAAATGTGAACTACAATGAAACAGATCGAGAGGCTGATATTAAACTTTCTCCAAAGATGAAGATAATGATGCCCCAAAATCTTCATCCCTGTGCTTCCATGTATAAGAGTGTGTACAGTGACAAAATCGCACAATAGAGCTAGTACAGAAATTCTTCTCTCAACTAAGCAAACTTAATATTTTGGCCATACCTTTCAATTTTTTCAACATCTTCAAGATCCACAGCCTTCTTAAGAATGGCCTCTAAACCCTATACACAGAGGAGTTTTAACCCAAACTGCAGAGATCTAATAGGCAAACCTTACAAAAGCTCAATGGTCATATTCATTCATGCCATTGTAAGTTCTAACATACCTTTATATCAGTGCCACCAGCAACATTTTGAATTCCTTCGACAGACAGAATAGATGTTTTACTTAAATGTTTCACTGATAGTATATCATCTGAAGTCATTTTTGGGTCATTATGATCGCATGATGACTCTTCAGATCCGTCCTCTGTATGAGCTTGTTTGGTTTCAAGAGAATTAGAAGACACCTGAATCACAAGATATTTACTCCATCATGTATAAGCATTCTATCAATCAAGGAATCACACAAGAAAAGAAAGATTTGGAGAACAATTTTTTTTTTTTTTTATCTCAATACCATATCAGTTTCCATCTGTCTAAAAATGATGCTGAGCATCTGTGTTAACATGGCCTTTGATGTTGCTTGGTTTATAGGACTCTTGCTAAACATGAAAACGTATGATATTAGCACTGGATGTTGTATCGGTCGAATTGATCATACAACTTATTGAAGAATACCTGTTAAGAGCAATATTAAAGCAAACCCTGATGATTCCCAGCAAAGGCTCTCCATGGACTGCATATTCAGATCATGAGAGAACAATCAATTAATTGGACAAGTAAAAACAAAATTCTAATGAAAAAAAAAAACTTGACTAACAATTTAATGAGATAAGTATGAACCACAACCAGATATTTGCGCTGGCAGTCAGCCTTAAGAGATAAAGATCAGCTTTCTTATAGAGAAATGAAAAGAGCAGGGTTGTAAGCCCATGTTCTCGTGATTTTAAAAGACTATTTAGTACCAAATAATATAACTAACAGCAAACAGGAAATGAAGGACAAAAAGCAACATGAACAAAAACCATATTTAGGATTCTGCTGAATTTCCCTCAAATACGTGATCGAATTAGGTGATGATAGCAAAAAAGGAAATCATTACACTTAGGAAGCGATAAAATAGTTGAGCCCAGGAAAATGACATACCTCGAACCTTTGTGGATGCTATGGCAGTGAGAAGCACTTTCAAAACTTGAAGTGTTGTACTGCATTTTATTCCCTCAATATTACACTCAGAGAATGATAAACATGTAAAAAAACATCATTTTTAATGTAGAAAACTGTGTACCTGTCAGGTGCTGAATTATCCACACAACTGCAGACCATGTTGAGGATATCGGTCAATAACTTCGAATTTTTTCCACCATCAAGACCAGGATCACCCTCTAGATGATTGTACTCTATGAGTTTCTGCATTGAAGAAAAAACAGACAATGAAATGCAAGCAACTACATTAGCCCACAACACTTGAGATTCATTAAGAAAACCTAGCTACTTAGAACGAGTATTCATGCACATGGTGCCTGACGTTTATGGCTTAAGGATGTGAAACATGATAAGCAATTAAGTTTAATTTCTTTTGATTCTCAGAAAGGGGAAAACCTAATAAACATGCCAGGATGTGCAATATGCTATGCCAAAGAGAATGCAGAACAAATATAGGATAAAGTGATCATATCAACCACAAACTACCAATTTTTGTATTAACAGGTTCTGAATTGTAAATAACCTAGTCTGTAAAAGAAATTTTCCATAACTAAATACGAATGAACAAAAAGGCAGAACCTACATGAAGACAACCCAATGCAAGTTCCACCATTTTAGTGTTCTTCGTTTCAAAGGCAAGTCTAAGGGGATTCAGAACAAGTTCAGCCTCTGCTCCTAGTGTATGACCTGCATTTTCCAAGGATGTTGTGATTAACCCACTGCTCATGGGCCTGCTTGTAGGTTCAACATTCTGTGCAGCCGATGGAGCTCCAGTTGAATGATCAGATCCCATCTCACTTTTTTCGGCACCAGAGTTAGATTCAGATGAACCACTGAAAGAATGTGTTGGCAAAATTGAAACTATTAGTAAACAGAGATAAAGAAACAGGATTATAGTAAACAAGGACAATCATCCATTGGGAATATTAATTTGCTTTCTATGATTCAGAGTGGAACCAGTAACCCATTACATAAGACCCATGGCCGAAATCAAAACCTTGTCGTATCAAAAAAGGAGAATCTAGTAGGACAGTCTTAGCATGGTGCATTTGCACGAGGATAAAGACTCAATGGTCCATAACCAGAAACCAATGAGAAATTAAATCTGATATCATTGGCCTAAGAATAAGTTTGATGTATTTATAACTTCATGCAAATCTGCCATTGATAATGTTCTGACGTCACATGGTGAACCCCAACTCAAGTGCCTTACAGATTGGAAGTGCGTTTAAAACTCATGGGTATTCCATTTTGGTGATTGCAACATACATACCATGCAACTATGAAATTTAAATAATTTAACTTTATCACCGTCTGATATATATAGCTATATTGCGTTCTTCATGTATAGTCATATATATCTTTCCTAAAGACAGCAAATATTTGTAGTATATTTGTGCCCATTTCAAGCCATGATCTTTTCATCTGGTTCTCTTCTTGTTTTGACACTCACTTCCTTTAGGCAAGTGGATACTTAAATTCTCTCTCCTAATATCCCAGCCAATAGTGTATGTAGTCAGACAGAAATGTAATATGCACATATGGTTGAGAATTTCCGAGTAGTAATTGCCAAGAGAGCCAAAACTTAAAAATCTCACTGTGATTAGAACACCTTTCTTTTGGAGCTTCCGACGGAACTTGCTTAATCTCACCAATGTCTGACTGCTGATTGAAGTCCTTTCCACTGTCTGAAGCATCAAAGTAAATTAAACAATATATCAACTTTAGAGATGCCAATTCTCATTAAAAGAACACAGATTACTGCCAGGAGGAAAGCTCATAAAGAGTTTATAAGTTTACTTGATATGTCCAATATAAAAATCAAAATAAGTACAGGATTGAAGAGGGATATCATTAAAATACTGGATTAAATTAAGTTCAGCCTGTTATAGAGTTCTTGAAGGATGTTCCTCTCTCGTTAAAAATAATTGAACTTCATCATATTTCAGCTTAAAACTCACCTCTTCACAAATTCTCGTTAATTTGGAGAAATCGGAAAGGTAACTGTGATACATTAAGAAAAGAAATAGCAACAGTTGATGACCAATAAAGTGCAACCCAAATGCAAACATTGAAACCATGTTGCAAGGTTCTCCTCTGTTCAGTAGATACTGAGACTGAGACTCTTAACAACTCTAAATCTGACCTTAATTTGGGGTAACTTGTCTATGATTGTAAGCCTCTACACAAAATTCAACTATCTGTCCTCAAATAACGTGTTCACTTTGTTGCACACATCAGTCAAGATGCATCATCAGATATACTCATCTTCATCGAAATAAACAACCTGTAGCAACTCATTCTCAGGATCTTAGGTCATGGGAGAGTGGCAGGTTATTTAGTTAGAGCCAGTTAATTTATTAGTTACAACTAGTGTGATCAGTATTTTCCTGAAATGGAATGGGAATTACACAAGGGGGCTAAAATGGTGCATCAAGTAGCTCACTAATATTTGCTCGTTTATTTCAACAAGGCTTGATGTTAGATGTATGATCCACAGGATGGTCTATTCTTGGATTCGAATTTGATACATAATTCAGTCATGTAAAACCTAAAACGAACATGGCCCACATGCAAGTACGAGCAACACACATTTCACAATACCACTGACTATATGATCGCCTCAGCAAGGGAAACTATACCCACACTCAATCAAGTGTGGTAGCAAATTTCCTCACCCTTACTTTCAATTTTCGATAAACTAAACAATAATACACACTCCAATATATAGAACTAATTAAAGAATCAGAATTCCCAGACATGCGCACCCAAATACGTTTGAATGGCGGATTGAAGAGCATTGTATTTCTTGTTAGCACATTCTTTGAGCATCGACTCGAAAGCTCGTGTCACAAATCCACCCGCCGCTCCCGCCATTTCTGATCACCCGAGTTCAATTCAGTTCAGTCCAATCTGCTTCAAAGAAGAGCAAATCTCCATGAATGACAAATTGGATCAACAACAAAGAATCATATTGAGCTTTGATTGAGGTAGATGGAATAAGATCTTCGTATTAAACGTAAAAACACACGAATTTGTGGAAGAATGATAGAGTAACTAACCTGGGTTTCTGCAAAAATTATATCTTGTTGGAGAAAGTCAGAGATCTGGCATGGAAGAATGAGCAGAGAGACCGCCTCTGATTTTAGACAAAGACTGTGGAAACAGAGTCGTGTTTTTTGCTATTGAATTTGTTCAACGCTTTTGATTACATGAAATTCAATGAAAAGTTTGAGACTAATGCAAGTTTATAGGGTCTATGTATTATTAAATAGATTTTTTTTTTTTTTGATATTTATGAGGATTTTGTAATACTATTTTGCCTTCATTTGTTTTTAAAGAGATAATAAGTGTTTTTTTAGGAAGAGAAATAAATTACAATTCTTTTTGCTACAACACGATACACTCTACATAGAAACATGAACGATCATGTTACAATTTCTTTGATAAGTTCATTTTGTAATTAATATTCGTAAAAATCAAGTTAAACCAATTACTTTGGAATAAAGGAAATATCAAATTTAAAAGAATTTGACTCAATAATTCAGTGCTATTTATTTGGAAAAAATAATCACTCAAGCAAGTGAATTATTTTGAGGCATAATAAAGTTTTAATCAATTGATATTCATAATAAAATATTGCACCCAAAATAACGAAAAAATTAAATAAGACCATTCGCTCCCATGATTAATCAATGCAAAGTGAAAAAGAAAAAAAAAAAAACAGCAATAATAATAATAATGATAATTACATCTTTATCCACAAACCTATAACCATTCCAAATAAGTAATGGAAGCTGAATCAACAATCCAAGTAAGTGATCCAGCATTTTTTATTGTTCTACAATATGTCACATTATGACATTGTATAGAACTAAGGTAATTTTTCTTCTAATAAAGAAAAAAAACTTAGGGAATTGAATAGCAAGTGTGGCTCCCTTACAATGTAATGAATCTTTCTTCAAAAATACTATTTCCAATCTATATCAGAACTAGGAAATTGCAGAGGAGACCTCATCCTTTTTATCAGTGGCTGATTTCGCCTCCACACCGTTTAATGATTGGTCGACTTTTACAGTCGAAGCATCCAAGTTTGGAATGATCGGAGGTCTCTGCCTCGGTGTGACTGTCATCTTCAAACCTTCTGTGGTGTGAATCGTCGCCCCTGTAGTCATTTTAACCTGCAGAGACATGGTTGTATATTAAGTAAGTTTCACTTACAACAATGATAATAATCTCAGCCTTAATCCCGATGTGTGTGGCTGGCTATACGAGTCATATTCTTCTGTCATAATTCATGGTATGGATCAAGATCATTTCACTTACATGCTAGATAAATAACAAGGAGATCAACTGAAATAGTTAGTGGAGTTTGAACTTAGAAATGTGCTAAATAGATTCTGTATACTTCTCATATGAAGAAGATGTCATTCTTGGCTATTTCAGAATTGAAGTTTCATTTTATACTCATAGTGAAAGAAATAGAAGCAGATTACTTACAGGAGGTGCTCCGAGGGCAATTTGGAAGTCAAATTTACGAACAAGCATTGCAACCGCCACAACAGTCTGCAAATCGGAAAAGGGTAGATTGGTAATTTACGATGTCATGATTATTGTTTCATGAAATATACAAAGAAGAATATCAAGATAGCTATTCAAAACACAACTCTAAACAAGGTTGACTTCATATATTTTACCTCAAATGTAGCAAACATGTCTCCAATACACTTTCTTGGTCCTCCCCCAAACGGTAAGTAACTGTAATGGAAAAGTGGATACAATTTCGCACATCAGCTGACACGGTGTTTGCAATATTGACAGCAAATGAAATTCCATGATGTATTAATATATGAACCAGTATTTGTCATATTAAAACTCATGGTTGTAGTTCTCTAACATACTAAGTAATTCTTTAGGTGTTTCAGTAGTTATTTTTAGATTGTATCGACTCAATTACAGAGTTAATTATTGAATCTTGTCTCTTCCATTTTTAGCAAGGAAACAGGACATTAGTAGGAAAATTAAATCGAGCTAACAATTATCAGATGAGGATTCAGACCTGAAATTCTGGTTTGTTTCATTTGGATTTGGACCATCTAAAGGCCATCTTTCAGGATTGAATTTTTCAGCGTCGTCCCAATGATTAGGGGAGCGATGCAGATTCCACACAGATATGAATATATCTTCGCCCCTGCAACACCAGATTCATTATATATTAAGAGAAAATTGAAGAGATAAAGAAGATAATGTGACTCGTTCGTTTTGAGGTATGCATTATGGTAAGAGAGCCATTATCTTGTTATATTCATTTTCTAAGATTAAAGCTTAGCCACATAACAGTTCACTCACAATTCTTGGAATTCAACTTGCAAATTATCAGTTAGACAACGTTCGTTAATAATTTAACTGGAAAAATGCCAAATGATGAGATTGCAAAAAACCAGATGCCATTGCAGTCTTTAATGGTGATTTTGGAACTGACTTTTTAATTGGGTACTTCCCAAGTACATCATCACCAAGGGAACGGCGGATCAAAACAGGCGGTTGTGGATAGAGTCTCAATGACTGTAAAAGTCGGAGAAAAAACAAAGGTTAAATATCGAGGTATGGAAAATGCAGAGATAGCACACAACCAGCATTTGAGTTGGATGGACATTTGCTCACTTCATTAATTACTCTAGTTGTATATTTGAGTTTCTTCATATCTTCAACAGTTGGAAAGCGATCGCCTAGAACTGAGTCCACCTAAGCAGCAGTTTAAGAGACCATATAAATCGCAAGGAACATATTCAACAAGGGTAAAAGACAAAGTCTCAACATACCTCATTTTGAAGCTTGGCCATGACACTAGGCTCCTACAAGTTATAAGAACATAAGATAAAAACGAACTGTTAGATTCATATGATTTTACAGCATTAAGTGTATATTGACAATATAGTGTAGTGTGTTGTAATCCAATACCTCAAAAAATATTTAAACACATTGTCACATAGATTTTAGGAATATTCCCTGGTTTAAAGAAGACAATAACATCTACTAAGTTTGATACTTAAACATGTTAATTATAAATTATTTGGATATCATTTTTCAAACATATGTGCTTCAATGCCAGAAACAATGCAGAGTTGCACATTGATGCTATAGTAATTTGCACATTATGCACATAAATTTGGATTGCAAATTTGTATTTCACATTTATTTCTTGCTTCCATATTCACATGGATTATATTAATGTTATTATTTCCCATTGAACAGTTGATATTGTTATTCAATGGTGAGAATGAGCAAATGAATACGAGGAAGAACAACTAAGAAATGTAAGTTAATTCGTCCCTTTTTAGCTAACGAAGAAATATAAAAGTAGCTAGTCTGCCTTAAGAATGAAACTTCAATAGCATCAATGATACCTGTGAAAGAAGATAAAACGTCCATGTCAGCACAGCAGCAGATGTTTCATGTCCAGCTATGAGCAATGTCATTAGATCATCACGGAGTTGCTTGCTTGAAACCTACAGATTGCTGCATGAGGATCTTACCACAATATTCATTTTTTAATACATATATGCAGAAAGCACAACCAAGTTCATACGTCATCCCCAGATGCCAATAGAAAATGAAGAATACTAGGATCTTGTTCATTCATGTATTCCTCATGAAACTGCAATTCCTCTTCGTCTACCAGTTTCTGCAAGTGCATATAATGAGAATAGGTTAATAAAATGGGCATAAATCCAAGTCCAAGACTGATTAAGGAGATTAGTGATCTCTCCAAATTCGTAACCTAAATGACCGCTGCTATTTCATTATGTATCATGGCTCGAAATAAAGAACTAAACTTCACCTTACAAATTGCAATCAGACCATCTAATGTTTCATTAACCAGCTTCAAAGCTGCATTAACCTTCTTCAGCTTTGGGGAAATATCTTTCCAAATAGGAATCTCCCAGAATGGAATCGGTGCGACACTTCTGTCTTCTGCTTCTCTTAGGACAGTGTATACAGCCTGTTGAGAAACGGCCATGAATTAGATTTTCTGTGAAACAAAATAGTGGCAAGTGATAGTTAAGTGGTATTAATTCAAGAATGTAAAGAATTCAGATGATGTCAAAGCTGATACCTCAACAATTCCAGTGTCAACTTTTAAAGAGTCGAAATCATAATTGAATACAGCTTTGCCAATGATATCTAATGTCAAACGGGAAAAAAGGGACTCCATTTCTACATCCTCACCATCAGATGCAGCAGCATCAAGCTTTTTTATCAGTCTATCAGTTGCTTCTCCGAACAGGCCAAACATTGCAGCCACAAACTACAAGGAGCATTATAAATTGATATCAAATGCATAATAAGTGTACCACCATCATATTGCAAATGTTATAAATCTTTTTTTTTTTTTTTTGAAGGGGAACAATGATTTTGTGTCCATCATTGTAGTACCTTCTGATGCAGCGCAGGGACTATAGCCCGTCTTCTAACACGCCATATTTCACCATCAGCAGGTATAAGTCCTTTCCCCATTACGAAATCCAAAATTTCAGCTAAGATTCCCTGGTAGAAAATCAAAGAGACTGAGCTTAAAAACTGTATACTAAATTCAACTCACAATTAGATTCTCAATCATGAACTTCATGACTAGACAATAAACCATGTACAAAGAGCCTGTTTCTGCAGTTTCTTTACCTTGGAATAAGATTTCGGATTCTCTTTCAATATATGTTTGGCGATTGCAGGATCCGACACTATTAAAAAGGACTGCAAATGAACCCCAACATAGTTACTCAGCTAAGCACAACTTCAGGGTAATTGAGGCAGACTAATGGAATCAATGCTAACCTTAGGACCAAATTTTAGCCTAAAAATTCCACCATACGTTATGAAAAGCTCGTACAATGGAAGGAAAAATGGTTCGTTTCTGATGGCAGCGATTGAACCTTTTGCCTCTGGAATCTTTAAATCATCCCCTGAACCGCCCGTTATATTGAATATGAACTCAACTACCTCTTTTGGCAAGCCCAATTTCGAGAAACCATTTTCGAGTTTGGACTGAAAGCTATCATTGGCAACAATATTGCAATTAACAACCAAAACAAGAATCATTTTATCACAACAATCAATCATATATTCATAACAACGAAAGGCTGAAAATAACAATAATGTTGCATTTATCTGTAAATTACTCTGTGTTAATCCATTTCAAGTCAAGAAATTATACCTTCTTCAATACAATATCATAGAAAAGAATTGCAAAAAAAACCCCAATCTACAATGTTTCAGCCAAGATTTTTCATATTTTTTTCCTTCCATTATTTATTTATTTATTTTTCTGCTCATTGCCGAGGTACAAATAATAAATCACGAGGGCCAAAATCTGATATCCACATTACATACCTAGACTTTCCGACGGTAAACTCGCCGGAGGAGATACGGGCCGAAAGCTCGGCCCGACGCTTCTCTTCCAGAAGCCTCTCGACGTCCTTGACGGCGTCGTCTTTAGGCCCTCTCCCATTACCCGAATACGAACAGCTAACCAAAGAATTTCCTGCAGATCCACACATCACGAACCAATCAATGAACACAGTTTATGAAAAATCTAAAAACCTTTCCATGTAAAGACGAGGTGTACGCTGCGCTTCATCTACAGTACCATTGAGCTTCAAATTAACAGCGGGATTGAATCTCCTTCTGGTTTGAAGGGTATGTGGTGAGAATTGAGGGAAAGAAAGGTTGGCAGCCATTGTTGCTTTAGAGAGAGAATGAGAGGAGAGAGAGATGATAACGTGGGAAGTGAAGTGTCAGTCAGCAAAGACTGCCAGAAACGCAGAGGTTAGTTATTTGATGGCAGGCAAAATGTACAATCGGGGAAGCACGATGTACTGCGTGTAAATAGTCTCACGGTCTGGTGAGAGTAAAACTGGAGTGGCAATAGTGTATAACCGCTAACGAACAAACGAAGGAATCGAATCTGGTTTGGCGCTATTAACATGGGAGATTAATACGTTTATTCCCTTCTTCAATATTCTATTTTCTTAGCCAAAAATTTAAATAAAACATTAATGTCAACTATTGTTTGTCACGTCTACCTAAAATTATTAAATCACATCATCTAAAAAAATAATTATTCAATAACAATATAAAATAATTCTATTATAGCTGTTATAATTAACAAAATGATCAATTGCTGGAAACCCACTAAAGGATAAAAAAATAGTTGGAATATCAAAATAGTAACAAAGTGTTAGAATTTTTTTTTTTAAATATAGTCGATATTTGTTTGTATTTATGGAATCGGAGTGGTGGTTGAATTGCTTTGACTAAAGGTTCACGATTTAATGTTTAGATCAGTCAAATAATAATAATAATAATAATAATAATAATAATAATAATAATAATAATAATAATAATAATAATAATAATAATAATAATATAATATTATTATTATATTATTATTATTATATTCTTTATTTTTTAATTTTTTTGTTTTTACATTTACTTTACTTAACACTATTTTGTAATATGTACTATATTTTGTACAAAATATTTAAAAACTATAAAAAGATAATAAATTCAAAATAAATTTTCTTTTCTAAATGCAAAAAAAATATTTTAAAAAAACTATTTGAATTTTAAAAAAAAAATTCCCAAGTTTTTCGATCTTTTCTCAGTGTTTTTTCTTTCTTTAGACTGGACCAATGGTTGGTTCCCAATTAGACCGGCAAGTAAAGATGCCCAACCGGTTCGAAAAACCGTGAACCGGCCGGTTCAAACCGTGAACCGGCGGTTTGGCAAACCGGCGGTCCGGTTTCGGTTCCGAACCGGAACCGGGAACCGCCATAACACGGTTCGGTTTCGGTTTGGGGATTTAAAAACCGGCAAACCGGCGGTTTAACCGGCGGTTCCAACCGCCGGTTAAACCGCCGGTTTATGTAATTTTTTTTTTTTTTTAATTGTTGCCTTGGACACGTGTACGGCTCACGTTTAAACTAAACTAGCCGTTGCGGATCGACGGAGGAGATCAAATAGCCGTTGGAAACCGGCCGAACCGGAACCGCCGGTTCGAACCGGCGGTTTGGAGCAAATTTGAATCGAGCGGCCGAGATCCGTCAAACGTTGGAGATGGACGGGTGAGATCAGCCGAACCGCCGGTTCAACCGAACCGGAACCGGCGGTTCGAACCGGAGCGTGCCTATTTTCTTTTTTTTTTTTTTTTTTTTTTTTTTTGAATTTTTGAGATCTATAAATAGGGGTTCAAATGGTGTATTTTTTCACACCAATTCTCAAGCTCTCTCTCTCAATTATCTTGCATTCTTGCTCACTTTAATATATCAAGTTCAAAAGCTCTCAAATTTCTTTTTTTAGTTCGTATTATCATCTACTTGTAGTGCTACTTCCACTTCGATTTTTTTAATTTGCTATCATCATGTCTAGAAGAGGTTTTTCCGCTTCCTCGTCTCATGCTAGGGGAAAGAGTCCCATGCCACCTCCACAATCCTACGAAGACGAGCTAATTGATCGATGGTGTGACGAGCTTGATGAAGATGTCGATTTGGGAGAACAAATCGCCCAAGCCTTAGCCGATGATGTTGAAGAGGAAGAAACCGTGCAACACACACAAGGGAGTACCCCCTCTAGTAGAGCACCTTCTTCACTTCGAAGTGATATCTTCTCCGTTCACTTCAAGAAGGAGGTCGTGCCTAATAGTGCTGTTGACTACATAGTAACGTGCAATCATTGTGGGAAGCAATACAAGTTCAAGCATGGAGGAGGATATGGAACGTTCAACAACCACGTCACGAAGAAGCATCCCGACAAGGTTGGATTGGCTCCTTCTCAAACACAACTACGAGGATTCACCGGGTCTTCACAAGGTATGGATTCTTTAATGTTTAAATTTAGCCAACTTGAACTTAGGAAAGGCACCGCCGATTTTATTGCTTCTAAACATTTGCCTTTGCAATGGGCTTCCGATGAATATTATCAAGATTATGTGAGTCAATATTTGCAACCACCGGCTAGAATGATAAGTAGAAACACGGCCACTAGGGATATTGATAAAAGAGTTCGTGAAAAAAAATATAATCTTATGCAAGATTTAGCTAACCTTAAACAAAAAGGTGCAATATGTGTTGATTGTTGGAAAGATCCTTATAAAAAGAATGATTATATGGGCATTACTTGTCATTGGATTGATGATGCATGGGATGTTCAAAAACGTTTAATTGCTTTTGTTGATTTTAATGAAAGTCATACCGGTTTACATATTTCACAAAAAATAATACATAGCTTAAATGATTATGGTATATTAACAAAAGTATTTGCTATAGCTTTAGATAATGCAACTAATAATAAAGCGAGCTTGCCTACGTTAATTGATTTTTGTAAACCTTCATTAAATGGTGATATTTTTCATACTAGATGCATGTGTCATATTTTTAATTTATGTGTTCAAGATGGATTAACAACTTTACAAACGGAAATAGAAAAAATTAGAGTTGCAATTAATTTAATTTGTCATACCATACAAATGCGAAAAAGATGGGCTAGATTTTGTAAAATGAATGGATTGGAAGTAAAAAAATTTGTGAAAGATGTGGAACATAGGTGGAATTCTACTTATTACATGCTTCAAGATTCATATAATTATAGAGAACTTTTATGTGCTTTTTTTATGGAATTTGGAGATAGTAATGTCATGTTATTTGCTCATTCTTGGGATTCTTGTATAAACATGATTGGTATGCTAAAAATTTTTGAAGAAGGCACTAAAGAAATAAGTGGATGTTATTATCCTACATCTCCTTTAGCTTTAGATCAATGTGTTAAAATTGCTTTGATAATGAAATCTTATAAAGATGATCCTATTTTAAGTAATGCCATTATTATGATGAAAACTAAATGGTTAAAATATTATCATGAGATACCCCCCCTATATTTATGTGCTAAATTATTAGATCCTAGGATTAGAGAGGATGGATTAGAAGAACTTTTGACTATGTACTATAATGCATTGTTCCCCTTTGGCTATATTAGTGATTATGATCAAGTTGATTATGTGCCTAATCCTAGTGAAGTGGTTAAACGGGCGAAAAATTATTTGTATGATTTATTTAGAGAATATAAAACAATGTATGGTGAATCATGTAGTAGTGAAGATGTAGTTCGACATCATAATGTAGGTTCTAGTAGTTCTTCGTCTACTTTTGATGATACTCTTTCTCAATTTTATAATTTTTATGATATTAGAACTCAAAAAAAAGCTAGAGGTGTTAATTCATCACAAGAATTGGATTCTTATTTTAGTGTTACTTTTGAATCAATTGCATTTGAGAACAATTTGGATCTATTAAAGTGGTGGTCACGAAGGATCACCACATATCCTATACTAACAATTATTGCCAAGGAAATATTTGCATGTCCCGCCTCCACGGTTTCGGTTGAACATGCCTTTAGCGTATCGGGCCACACTTTGAGTGAGAGGAGAGCAAACTTGGCCGTCGAAAATGTCCAAAACCTTATGCTTCTTGACGATTGGGTCAAAGCCGCCAAACGTCAACAAAACCTCGATTTGTCACACATGGAGGACGGTGGACAAGATTTGTATGGCTACGACTCAAACACAACATCCTCCGGCGGAAGTGGCGTCAACCTCGACGAGTGAAAAAGGTAAGTTGAGGTAAGAGAACTACGTGAGCTTTGATTCCTTAATTCGATTTCAATTAAGGATACGTAGGCAATTTCATTTTAAGTTTGAAATTTCAATTCCAAACTTAAAATGAAACTCAAGCTCTTTAATTTTTTTTATGCTCACTTTTGTAATTGTAATATATAGTATAAACTTTTGTAATAGATTAGAATCATTCAATCATAAATTAGATATAGACTATATAGTTATAACTTGTAATAATTTTCCAAGTTATATTGACAAGTTTAATTGTAATATATACAAACATTTGTAATAGATTAGAATCATTAGATCATAGATTATATATAGTTCTAAGTGTTCCAAGTTCCAACTTGTAATAATTTTCCAAGTTATATTATATTGACAAGTTTATTGAAAAAGTTTGATCAATACAATTCTTAAATATATTTTTTATTCCGAATTGTATTTTCTCATGATATTTTATACTTCAAAACAAACATTGAAGTTTAAATTTGGATCATAGAATCATAAATTAAAAAAAACCAAAAAAAAAAAAAAAAAAAAAAAAAAAAGGAAAACCGAAAACCGCCGGTTCGAACCGGCCGAACCGTCCGGTTCCGGTTGAACCGGCGGTTTCAAACCGAAACCGAAACCTTTCCTTCCACGGTTCGGTTTCGGTTCCACCATTTCGGAACCGTCGAACCGACGGTTCGAACCGAAACCGGAACCGGGAAACCGTTTGGGCATCTCTACCGGCAAGTCCAATTCATCTCCACAAACATTAGTTTTCATTCAAATATCGATTGAAATTGTAAAAAATCACATCGAATTTTTGTAACGTTGGAACTTTTCCGTGAATAATTTAATACTTGTTTTCTTGTAGTGCATTATTGTTTTGATTATTTTATTATTATACTTTCAAAAAAATAATAATAATCTTAATAGTGTTATTTCTAGGAAAAAAAAAGTACTCTTCTTTTGTATTTTACTAATATAATAAAACAATGTTAATGGATATAATTCGATAAATATAAGTTTGAAATGCATCGATCTAAGTTTTTATTTTGGAAGCAATACATCTAACTAATTTATTAAATAACGTGACAGTAATAGGTACCAAAAATAAAAAAATATCTTTTGAAATCCCACTTGTCTCACTTAGTCACTTTCTAGCTGGTACGATGCTGAATTTTTCGTTTTTGTTTTTATAAAATCTTTATTACGTGCACGAAACAAATTCTTAAGTTTTAATGTCAAAATTTTGTTTATAGAAACTAATAAGCTATATATGTCTAATTTATAGTATTATTTACCCAAAATACATGTATTGCAAGATTTGCTTGTAATTTAATTGTAAATTTTTTATTTTGTTAATATCGGACACGTTCTTAATTTAACTAATGATTATGACAAGCATGACAAGTATACATGGGCTAAAAATCACCATAGACTTGCTATAGATAGATATTTAATATATTTGAAGAAATCCATTTAAAAGGAAAAATAAAATTAAGAGACAAACTAGGTTATAGACAACCTAAAAATATAACTAACTTCCATCCTAATAATCTCCCTCTTTTATCTCCATCAAAAGTCATCACCTCTTTGTTCATCCATAAACATAATCACATTTATATATAGCCCTTTCTTTTTTTTCTGCAAATAATTTTTTTCTTGCAAGTTTTAATATAATTCATTAATATCAGCACAAGAATCTTTTAATATTCTTTTTTTTTTTTTTTCCTTCAACTAGCATCAAATAAAATCTGAATTTTCTATTCCATATGCATGGTACTAACTAAATACATGCAATAAAAACCTGCATTTTTCGCAAGATTTTTGCGATTATGCGATTAATTTATCAGGAGAAAATATTCTTCTTGTTTGGATCGTTTTTGAGGTTCTAAGGGGAAAAGGAAAATTGCAGAAGAGTTGGTTTATTTATTTTCCTTTTTGTTTGGATCTTTTTTAGGAAAAAAAGTTATTTCTTTTTAAAGAGTTGTTTTTAAGGATATTGTTAAAATATGGGTTGTTTCCCATGTTTTTCAAGTAAGAAATCAGGCTGCAATAACGATGATTCCCCACCTCCTGCTCATGCCAGAAATATCCCTTCAACTCCTGAACATGGTATGTTTTTAATTTAATGTTTAATTAATTTCCATAAAAACATCTTTAATTCATGGCAATAATTTAAAAAATCTGCACATAAGATTTGTCAGCATTCAAATATAATCATAATTGGCCATGATGAAAATCTGTGGTCTCATCGCTAAAAGTGATAATTATTTAATATTTTTACTAAATATTATTTTGAAGACCAAAATATAACTGTTAGCTACAAAAATGGCTAAAATTTCTTGGCTATTTTCTTTTCAGCATATGATAACAATGGCGAGGCAAATGCAGAAGAAGATGGAAATAACTCAGCAACGGCTTTCACTTTCCGTGAACTCGCCGCTGCTACGAAGAATTTCCGACAAGAATGTCTACTCGGAGAAGGAGGAATTGGAAGAGTCTACAAAGGAATACTTAAAAATGGCAATGTAATAAAAATATATATATGAACTATATGTATAGCTTCTTCAATTCTATTACAAGAAATTAAACAAGAGAACATCAATCTTTATTTATTAGATTTTTTTTTTCTTGTTATATAGGTTGTGGCAGTTAGACAACTTGATAGAACTGGAACACAAGGGAGCAAGGAGTTTCAGGTCGAGGTTGTCGCGTTGAGTCGGCTTCACCACCCGAATCTGGTGAAAATATCCGGATATTGTGCCGATGGAGATCAAAGGCTCGTCGTATACGAATACTTACCCTTGGGTTGTTTAGAGAAACATCTATTCGGTAACTTTCTAACCATTAAATTTTATATTTCGTATTGAAAATTAGAGGTGACAATTTGGGTCGTCTGACTAAACCTCATAGGGTCAAGGGGTCTATAGACTCGGAATATCGATTCGGGTCACAATTTTCAAGATCAAATTACTCAATTTATACCTTTAATTTGTAATTATATTGAATAATTTCAATTTTGGTCTCATATGTAAGACACTTTCCATTTTTGACAACCAAATAATCGTTTTTCAATTTTAGCCCTTTTGTGTTTTTATTTTTGTAAGTGTTTGTCCTCTATGCTTTGTGTTCTATCTTTTTGTCCTCCTATACAAAAAAAATTCCTCTACCTCTTAATGATGAAGTAGAAACTATAAAAAAAAAAAAAAAAAAAAAAGAGGTGTAGAAAGAAAAAAAAAACAAAATGAGGTAAAAAATGAGAACTTAAAAGGGTTAATTATGTAAAAAAACATGAACTTAGGGTCTAGTTTCAATTACAACATGAACTTTTAAGCGTAACACCAAAAATGCTGAATTTAAGACTTGTTTCAATTCAGGACATGTTTGAACTTTTCAAGCTCCAATTGCTGATGTGGAGTCCGAAATGTATAAATTAATCCCTGTCATCACCTACGTGGAATTAAAAAAAAATCCATAATAAAGAATTGAAAGTAGGAGTAGCCAAAAATTGTGTTTTTCTTTTGAAGAATGACATTTTTTTTCATACTATTGCAGACACATCAGATGGCCAAAGATCATTAGATTGGCAAACAAGAATGAGAATAGCTTCAGGTGTTGCTTCAGCACTGGAGTACTTACATGAGGAGGCGACTCCACCAATCATATATCGCGATTTAAAATCATCGAATATTTTATTGGACGAATCAAACAACCCGAAGCTGTCCGAATATGGGCTTACCAAGCTATTGCAGAGTGGCAATAAGCTAAATGTGTCACCAAGGGTGGTCTCATCGTATGGTTATTGTGCACCCGAGTATGAAAGACACGGTGAAGTCTCAGTGAAATCGGATGTGTATAGCTTCGGTGTGGTGTTGCTAGAGCTTATAACGGGGCGTAGAGCATTCGACACCTCACGGCCTAGAGACGAGCAAACGTTAGTAAGTTGGGTAAGTTATATCATCTCGTATTTATTAGGGTTAATTTCATTTTCCTACGTGATTATAAGTCTATTTTCATACTTTGGTACCTAAATTGCACCACTTTAGTTAAAACCTAACTAATATTTGATTCCGGCCACTTTTGAGTGTTCTTAACGTAATTTTTATTAACAAATTAGTCGTTTACACGAAAGAAAATTCATAAGAGAAAATTGTAATTTTTGTTCTGGTAATTTAATTGAAGTCTTGTCCAATTTATTCCACTAATATTACGCATTTCGATTTTGATCATCTAATTACTTTTTTTTTCCCAATTTTCATCTAATTTTGTTAGAAATTTTTTTTTTTTCTATGTGAACGCCAAAATTACTGATGAGGATTTTTTTAATTTTACCATTCATGCTGGCAGAAATTGACACTGCAAGCAAAATCAGACAAAAAATTGGAAAAAAACAATGATAGTTAGATTATCGAAGAAATACGTAAAATTTGTGGAAAAAAAATGGACAAACCCTAAGTCAAAGAATGAAAATTGAGATTTTCCATTATCATAAATAAGCATAATTTGAGTTTTTTTTTTCTCTCTAAAGTCAGCAAAAGCTCAGTTATTAGGTAAACTGCAAATCTTATGTAAAAGCAATTGTGACAAATAATGTATTTAGATTGCAAAATGCAATAAAAATAAAATAGAAAAAATGAGTTGGAACTAAAGTGCAAGAATAATCATATGAGAAAATGAAATTAATAACCGTATTGAATATCTATATGAGTAAACAAAATTGAGTTATCTAAGTTGCTAACTATATATGGTTTGAATAGGCACAAACGTATTTTGGTGATCCAAAGAGATTTCCAGACATGGTGGATCCACTTCTTGAGAATAATTTCCCAGAAAAAAGCTTAAATCAAGCAGTGGGGGTTGCATCAATGTGTTTGCAAGAAGAACCATCTGTACGGCCCATGATCATAGACGTCGTTGCTGCACTTAGTTTTCTTGCAATGGCTCCTTCCGAAGCGCCTATTCCACCTCATCTCGTACCAATATTATCATCAAAGCTAGAACCTGCAGAAATTTAGCAAACATATATGTGTAATTTTGTTCATGAAAAGAAGAAATTCCGACTCATATTGGATATATGTATATATACGTACGATTCATATTCAGACACAAGTTTTATAGTGTATATATATATTTTTCGAAGAATTTGTCAGGGTTTTTCTATGATCATGATTTTTTTCACTTCAAACAATATTGAATTTGATTATAGAACTTTTGCATGAAATGTTGCCATTTATATACAATGCTATATGTGACATATTGCATAAATATATAATGTCAAGCCATTATAAAAATCTTATATATTCTATTCTCCAAGGCTAAAAATATTGGCAAACTCTAATAATTTGAAATCTTGACTAGTCAAATCGTTTCCAAACATATATAGTCTTAATAATCCTAACATTCAAATTCTAGCAAATCATGATGATATATAATCTTCAAAATAACTAAATTCGACAAATAGATCAAACATAAAAACTTGCAAAAGTTCTAGTTCAAAGTATTATTGGCAAGATTCATAAAAGGGAAATCAAACAGTACTACATAAAAGGAAATCAAAGTCATTGCAGAAATTAAAATGAGAAGATCCAAATAGATGTCCAAACATTAGAATTCAACAAGCAAAACTAGCTAGGTTTTAAGTAGCTAGATTATTATTATTAGATTCCTCAGTTCCAGCTAGCAATCATTTTTGTGTGGTTGACGGATCTCCATTTCCTGAAAAATAAAGCTTCGTTATCAACTATGGTAATTAACACGAAGGATATACAACTTGTTCTGAATATAGAATTTATTAACTGGTAAAAATAATATTGCAAAAAATTTACCTCCTTCAATTCTTGCAAGAAAAAAGCGTAAATGTGGATCGACAGGAATGCCAACCTCTTGGTGCCTTCGGTCATACACATCGTACGGTCTTCAAACACCATATTTCAAATTATTGATTTGGTTGTGCAAAATTAATGAGATTATGGTAAAAACTAAAGTGTGTAAAAATTAGGAAATAAATTTTACCTTCCAGAATGAGAATCCATGTTTCTTGTACTAAATCTTTGTATGTTTCCACCAATGTTGCGATGATTTGTAGCTCTTTCTTCATCCCACTGCCTTTTCCTCTGCAAAATAAATTCCAATTAGAAAATTAAATATTTCTTATTGATAGAATACAAGTGTCTATATACATAAAAAAATAAGTGATATTATGCACTATAAATGATTATTATAGTGTTATGAAGAATTAAGGATCGAAGATGCTTCTAAATGAATGAATTATATATGTGAATTACATATATATAAAAATGATAGAAACTAATGATATAAACAAACATTTTGCTGCAAATTAAAGTAATTAGCATATCTAACATGTAGTAACATTATATATCAAATATTGCATTATATAATTTTATGATTTCATCTAATTGTTGCCATATATTTGATGTATATGTGTAAAGTATATTTTGAATTGATGTTTACTTTTTCTTCCAATGAATGTTGTCCAAATTAACATAAATATGCATGTAATGTATATATACCTTCAATTCCGACGTTGGAGGGTCACTAGCACTGCCAGAGCTGCTACCACCTATCTCGAAGCCAGTTGGTGTATTCATCGGATTTGGTGAATTCATCGGATTTGGATTTGGCGCATTCATTGGATATGGATTTGGCACATTCAATATTGGATATTGAATGCCTGGATTTGGTGCATTCATCGGAGATGGATTTGGCGCATTAATAAGATATGGAGTTCTCGCATTCATCGAAGATGGATGTGGCGCATTCAAAAGGTATTGAGTAGGCGCATGCATTGGAGATGGATTTGGCGCATTCATCAAATACTGAGTTGCACCATTCATCGGAGATGGATTTGGCGCGTTCATCAGATACTGAGTCTGTGGATTCATCGGAGATGGATTTGGCGCATTCATCAAATACTGAGTTGGTGTATTCATCGGATATGGAGGTGGTGCGTTCATCGGATATGGAATCCCTTGAGGCCTAATCGACCTAGAATATGTAAGATATGAATTAGGTCACATAAAGGTAACAATTTTCGGTGTTTTATTAAAGACGAATTTTGACAAAAAATAGGGTTTACTCTTTAGATTACAAAAAATGCCATAAGTATATGCACAAAGAAGAATTACATATTTACATAGTAAAATGAGTTTTGTATAATAGAACATGATATAGAGTTTTCTTTAATTTGTATGTACTACAACCACATGAACATAAATGTACAATTTTCAGTGTTTTATTAAAGAAGAATATCGACAAAAATAAGGTTTACTTCTGTTTACTCATTTTTCTGTTTACTCATTTGACTTTCTTCCAATGTTTTATTAAAGACGAATATCGACAAAAATAAGGTTTACTTCTGTTTACTCATTTTGACCTTTTTCCGGTGAAAAACCCTAGCCGCCTATTAGGGTTTCTCGCAAAATGTAATGGATATAAACGAAAATTATGTTCAATGCAAAAACATTAATTATTACCTCAATTGAAGTGGATTCTCAACTGGCATGACATAGTTTTGAGCTTCATATGTAGTTGAGTAAGTTCTTTGCATGCCAACGTGATCAGCTGATGGATCAACTACATGAGAGCTTCCAAATGGTACCTATTATAAATAATATACACAATTTGTATAAATACTTTTTCGTGTCACTTAATATAACTAAGTTCTTCTATAATTATTAATAATTATTATAATATCAGCATATATAGAAGGGTTATAGCTATGCATCATACATAATTAGGCTGAGAAGCTCCAATTTGCTGATCCCCTTGAAGCATGGAAGGTGCTGGCAACGAATAATATTCAGGCACTTGATTTGGCAACATTGGTAGATTATTTCTGTTCATGATTGTAGAAATGAAAATGTACGTAAAAATATCGAAATTACATAATAATAATAAGGATTAATTGTCGAAAAAAATCTCCACTTTTACTCGGATGGTCATTTTAACCAATTTTTTCATTATTGGTCAAAATAATATAACCTTATATATTTTGTATGTCTTTTGACCTCTCAGTCAGCTATGAAATTATTATTTTTTACTGACGTGTCCATTTGCCCAAAGCCGGCCGAGGTCAAAAAACGCACAACATATTTAAGGTTATGTTATTTGACCAGTAGTGAATTTTTTTTGTTAAAATAACAATCCGAGCTAGTAAAGATTGTGATTTTTCTGACAATTAGCCCTAATGATGATAACAATAACAACAACAAATTGTGAAAACAAAATCATACTTACAGTGGCTGATCATTTGATGACTGTGAACCACCAAATTGTGAATTATAGACTGCAGAAAAATCCTCAAATGTTCCAAATTGTAAGAATTGATCTCCCTAGTAATAATTGTTATTTATTTATTACAATTTTTGTAGTCAAGTGAAAAAGGAAAACAAAAAAGATAAACCTTGCAATACTTTTAAATCAGTAAAATAAATGCATCATCTGTGTGTAAATAGTGTAATAATATCTTGTATATATATTAATTAAAATAAAATATATAATGAATTTACTCGTGATGGAGCTCTTGCAGATGATGTTCCAAATTGCTGTGGTTGCATGCTTTGCAAAGAAGCTATCAACTCCAGATTTGATTGTTCAATCTGATCAGTACTTGGCCCCATCATTCTAGATCATCATTAAGAGATTAATCAAAGAATGAAATATAAATTCGATTAGTTGATATATAATTTGTTTGCTTTTTTTTTTTTTCTTCTTTTTGGAAATGTTATCATAATATCATAGACTGCACAATCTATAATGTCCAAAAAAAAAAAAAGAGGTTAGTCTTAATATTCAAAACTATATCAAATTATTGTAGTTTATAATCAATAAACTAATTTGTGCTCATTCTTATACTAACCTGTTCTGAATTGGCATGAGTTGTTGAGAAGAAGGATGCAATTGAGGATTCAATTCATGAGTTAAACCTTGTTCGTTGCCCGCTTGATTCGTTTGATTTGGTGAAGTGAACAATGGTGTCATTTCTGATGGTAGTCGTTGATCCATTGATTCTGAGAATAATATTTTAAACAAAAAAAAAAGGTTCAAATTTGCATTCAGCAATGATTATAATGAAATTGGAAAAATAGATAAAATTAAAAGTTAAAAATCTTATATGCAAAAAAAAAAAAAAGCAACAAACCATGTTTACAAGATGTAAAACAACACTATTGTTGGAAAAATTACTAAAACTATAAATATTCAAGAATTTGAATTGAATTATCTAAAAATGAGATCTAACCAAACATAAACACACATATCATATATAACCGAAATCCAAACACATATACATATGTATCTTAAATTGAATTGAACTTGACAAAAAACCTTGCAATTGAATATAGAACAACTAGCAACACTTACACACAACCAAGCAAATCAAAATTTCTCCATTAATAAATTAGACCAATACCTCAAGTTGAACACAAAGAACGTTGCTCAAATGCCTTTGAAACTGCGAAAAAAATATGAATTTCATAAGAATTATATTAAAAAACAATGATAAATTTATTTCGAAAGCTATTCACTAAAGAAGGGACTATAGAGAATACATATGTGAAATAGTTCTCAGTATGCCTCTACTTGGTGAAATAATTTCCTCATTTATTTATAATGGTTCCTAATTAGGCTCAAATGATATTGACAATTAATAATTAATAAAATTTTCATGATACCGTTGGTGGTATCTGCGCTGGCTATGAGAATCCATGCCTATACACACACAAAATTAATGTTGGGATTTGTGATTTAAAAGACAATATACTTTAATTTTACTTACCTTAATATATAAAAATGGGCTGTCTATTAATTGTATTTCGACTATTTTTGAAATTGGTGGAGGGGATAATTCATGCTATATTTGGAAAATCACATTAGATGCATTATCGACCGTTGATTCGAATATAAACATACATGTATCCCATGATATATGTACAAATGGACAGTGGATTTTACACTCGTATAAATCATTGGGTATAACATTTTAAATACACATTGTTTGGCTTAGTTGTTCCTAATATTATTTTAAGGGAAACTCCCATTATTAGCAATTTCCATGAGAAATTTATTGTTTCGTTTTATCTTATTTATTATGTTCTATTATATTATTCTAAGCCAATACATTGTTTGGATGATATAAACTGATAAGAATGGAATTAACAACTCGATTTTGTTGGTGAGAACTTGAGATAAAAAGTGTTGTCTTTGATTCTAATGGTATGTATTTGTAGTCCAAATCGGTTTTAGGAGAGAGTTAAGAACAATTCATGCAATTCATTATGTGATCTATTTTTTCATCTCGGATGAGTATTCAACTATGTATATTTATCTCGATTCTTTGCGAAAGTGTAGATAATCATAAAGAGGTTGTCCAATAAATTCAAGTTGCCAAAAATATCAAACAACATAATTTTATTTTCAACTATTCCTTTGGTTCAAAAATAATTTACGGTTTAGAAAATGAAATTTGTTTCGAATTAAGTTCTTTTTAATTTTCTAATTCATAATTAATTTATAATGACAACAGTACTAAAAACAAATTTATATCCTTTAATAATTACGAACATATTAACTTTAAAATATATATATATATATATATATATATATATATATATATATATATATATATATATAATACAAATCCAATTATTAAGCAGTGGGTGGGCTTACTCTAATAATAGTTCGAAGCATGAATTTGCCTAAAGAAAGGTAACAAAAAAAAAAAAAACAATGAATAACCAATCTTAGTCAAATAGCCCAAATAAATATAATGACATATAATATTTAAATCATTTCAAACTCAATAAATTTTTATTGGCCCATCAAATATCCTCAAAATCATTTGTTCTTTATTGGTTAAAAAATTGGACTCATAATTTTCAATCCACTTTGATAAATATATCAAATCATTATCAAAAGCCCAATAAAAAACTCATGCACTAAAAAAAGCCCAAGAAAAGCCCAAAATAAAATAAGCTTCTTATTTTACAAATCATTTTTATGAAATAAAGCGATATTTATTAAGTGAGAGAGACAGAGAGAGAGAGAGAGAGAATCTGAAAACGTGGTTCTAAAATATTTGCGAAGAAAAATATTTTCCATGCAATAAAGTGTTGTACCTCCCGCTACGAAATTAGTTCCTTTCTTCACAGCTCAAACTACTCTTCTGTCTGCGTTTCCAAAGCAATCGCCACTCCCCACCTCCGCCACCGTTTCCGGCAGCGATGAAACCTCCCGGCGGTCTACTCACCACCTTTTCTCCTCCTATTCTTCTCCCAAAGACGTCTGCTCTTTCATTAAGTTCGCACGGCGTTTTCAGCCGTACCGCCATGCTTAAACCACCGCGGCAGCGGCGGTTCTGCGTCGGAGTTTCATGCTCATCGGCGAACTCGAACGCGAAGACGGCGTCGTTACATTACTCTTCTCAGAACGGCGATTTGGTGCCGGGAAATGAATTGTTGAATTTAGAAGTTAGAAGCCCCTTCCTCCCTGCTAGTATTATTTCTGCCCCCAAATTGAGCTTGAGCGATCAAGCCTTCTTCCTCCTCGCCTTCATTTGTTGCACGGTATGTCCTTTTCGTTTTGGAATTGTGTATCTTCTGATTTTGTTACTATATTTGAATCAACTCATAATTTGTTTCATATTCTCCTTTCTCTTTTCGTAAAATCTTAATTGCAGTATTCGTGATTTGCAGACAACTGTTGCATTCTCTAGCCTTGTTGTTGCAGCTGTGCCAACATTGTTTGTAAGTATAATATCCTCTTTCTCCAATCTTGTA
Source organism: Scutellaria minor (assembly GCA_954870855.1). Classification (NCBI taxonomy): domain Eukaryota; kingdom Viridiplantae; phylum Streptophyta; class Magnoliopsida; order Lamiales; family Lamiaceae; genus Scutellaria; species Scutellaria minor. The sequence continues at coordinate 481,530 of OX940728.1, forward strand.
TTGGATGTGATTGTGCCCTTTAAATATTTCATTGTATTGCTGGAATTCGAGTGATTGGTGAAAATGGAAAAACAAAAGAAATTACAGAACCAGATTCAGAAATAGTGAATTTTGGAAACAAGAATAATGTTCTCATGGTTCTTGTATGCAATAGGATGCTATTTTTTTCCGAGTTTAATGAAGCTAGTAGGTGGAGTTTTAAAATAGATGCTTACTTTGGACGCATTATGAAGTTTAAAGACTAGTGATGTAGCTTCTCTATTGCTAATAATATAATCTAGATATAGTATTAATAGAGATATTATCTCTAATCTATCATACCATGGATACTTGGAAATTATCATCTTCCTTTCTTCTTCTTTTTTATGTGTGGTTTGAGTCAATGCATTGAGTGATGTGTGGAAACTGACGGTCGAGAGGAGAAGAAGATTGTGTATTTATTGAAGGAATTGCTGGGCATAGACAATAAATGTGATCTCATACATTCATTGTGGTTTAAATGAGCCAAGATTTTATGAGTCTTTGGTTTACCTTTTTTGTAGGCTATGCGAAGGGCAGCAATATCACTTGCAAAATTAGCTGATACCGCTCGTGAGGAGCTCCCTAGTACAATGGCAGCAATCCGTCTGTCTGGGATGGAAATCAGTGACCTCACACTAGAATTGAGTGACTTAAGGTACTTAAACTCTTCTCTGTTTGTTTTTCCCAAGCTATTTGAGTTATTTATTTATTCTTTAATGTAAAGCCATTTGTGTTCTTGAAAAAGAATGGATTAACTATCCCTGAGTGTTGGGGTTTTTCTTGAGAACTGGTGTGCATTCATTTTACACAAAAAAAAAAAAAAAGATAAGGAAACGGAAAGCAGAAGAGGAACCATTGCTTTTCCCAATTAATTTAAAGGAATGTTTAACTGCCTCGTAAATATCTTTAATATGTTAATTGCGCCACTTTTATAGCATGATAAATCAAACTGTTTAATCTTTTACTACCTTTATCCTAAAATTATTGTGCATTATCTATATTACAAAGTTGAGCTCTTAGATTGTAAGTTTAAGCTTTTTGAGTAAATTGTGATTGAACCTTGAGAAGTAGTCAAGCTAACAAATCATTGTACCAGTACTTATTGTTCCAAAGACAATAAATGTTGTGTGACAAGTTTTATTGAAATACTTATTACACTTTCAAAACCAGTCAAGTTTACTTAACATCCAATAGAGCTACTAGTTTGATAACATCTAAAAGCTCAGAACAAGCTTGAGCATAGCCTCGTTTAAGATTTGTGGATAAGGCATAAGACCTATGCAATCTCTAGATCCTCCTTACTCAAAGGCTATCAAAGACTAAGGGGCCGCTTGGTATGTTTCAAGAAATGAGAAAATGAATGGTAATGATAGGAGTGAGGAATGGAATGAATATTGTCTTAAAATTTGTGTTGTTTGGTTGATAACGAGAATGATTATCATAACCATTGACTATCATAGAGTTGTGGAATGAATGTCATTCCTTAGGAAAACTTGAGGAATCATTGATTCCTTAGTATTAGGATTTGAAACAACTGTAGCAGGAATCAAAGGTGTGTACCAAAAACTCTCAATCCATTCCCTTTCCATTGCTTAGTTGCAAAGTTGCATACCAAGCACGCCCTAATACTTCCACTTGATGCTGGGAATTGCTCCTTCATTATTTGTGTTGTTTCATCTGTTTCTCAGCCAAGAAATAGCAGATGGGGTCAACAAATCTGCTCAAGCAGTGCAAGCTGCAGAAGCTGGAGTTCGACAAATAGGTTCACTGGCTCGACAACAAACTATGTGTAAGATTTCATTCTTCTTTTCTTAGTTACAAAAAGAGGTCTTCTTTCTTTAACTAAATCATAAAAGTTGCTCTTTTCCATGAAAAGCAATGATTCAGGAAAGGGCTAGCCTGCCTATCATCTCACTACAACCAGTGGTGGCAGGGGCTGCAAAGAAGACTTCTCGTGCCGTTGGCCAAGCCACCAAGACTTTCTTGAATATCATTTCACGAGGTGAGCATAACTCAGCAGGTGAAGATGATAACACGGAGAGGATAGAAAGTTGAGAATCTGTCAAAGCTAATTTCCATGCTGAATTGATACAAGTGATACACTTTGGTGATAAGCGCTAGAAGTGTCCCTCCAGATAAGAAAATAATGCAAACAAGAGACTTCTGTAGCAACATCTCATGTATATATTCCATTATTCATCCACAATAAGGAAGGATGATCAATCTAGAATTGCTGTGAACTGATATTGTTATCAAGCCAATTGATATGGCATGGGAAATTTAGATCATATCTTGCTGGAGTTGCAATTTAATGAGTCCAGTTAAGTTCGTATTAATCCAATTGAACGGACCAGATGTGTTCTGATCGAGAATGTACCAGATTGTTTCCTTAAATGAGTTTTTGAGCTTCACTGAGAATGAATTGGATCACATCTTTTCCTATTTCTTTTAATTGTTTTATTTTGATATTTGGGCTTTGAATTCAGTTGAAAAACTCAATTACTCATATGATGGAGCAGAGTTCATGTGGTTCAACTCTGTATGATATTAATGCCCTTTTATAACATTTTGTGATATTGCTTTGAATCCCTGTCCTTTGCTGAGGAGAAGAAGAAAAAAAGAGGAAAAAAAAAAGGTAAATGCCAGGTAAATTAGAATAATTGTATTTCTGAGGATTTTTCTTACAAAATTCAAGCTAGCAACAGAATGCTGACCCAAACTTGCAAAAGTAAACAAATTCATACTAAGTACACAACTATCTGCATTCTGATACTCTGTCCATTGATCCCAAATATTTACATCACTCTTTTTTATTATTTGAATAAAGAATCTCAAAAAAGTCTTGAGAAACCTCACAAGTATGTATCTCTTCATCACACATGCATCACTTGATTTGAGGGTGTGGTTACTATCAAGTTCTTCTCCTTCGTTGCTCTCTGCAGGAACCAAATTATGTGGTTAATAATATTGAACCTTGTAAATATGTCTACAAATGTAAACTAACCATCTCAAGCTGTGTGTTTTTCCAAGCTTTCTCCAGCTCTTCAAGAACCAAATCTATGGTGGGACGGCCAGTGCTTGAACTGGCTACACAGAGCACTGCTATCTGCAATATGGACTCAAAATCTACAGTGACTATTTTTCCTTTCATCCTTTCATCTTGAAAATCTTCTAGCGGTCGTTTCTGCATGTTCACATCCTTTGCCTGCAAGGTTTTCAAGAATTAGTACTCTTTCCCAGTCTAACATACATGAACCAGCAGCTAGGTGCTCTCTCTCTCTCTCTCTCTCTCTCTCTCTCTCTCTCTCCCCCCCCCCCCCTCTCTCTCATCTGATGTGTGACTATGTAAAGTATAGATATGTTTATTGATGAAAGGAGATAATGTACCTTTCTTGTGAGCTGATCTCTTGCATCGAGGTCAAGTTCTATGACTCTTTGTCCGGATAAAAGTTGCAGAGTAACAATGCCAAAACTGTAGATGTCACTAGCACTTGTTAGCTTTGCATTGCTCATATATTCAGGATCCATATAACCTATCGTCCCACGAACATCTGTAAACACTTTGCTCTCTTCCATCCCCAACATCTTTGCCAGTCCAAAATCAGATAGCTTTGGTTGCATATCGTGAGTCAGAAGAATGTTTGTCAGCTGCAAACACAAGAATCAACCAACAGTCACTATTTGTAAATTGTTTCCAACAGATAGTTGGTTTTCTGATGTTCTGTGTGGGATACCTTAATATCTCTGTGAACGATGCATCCGTTTATGTGAGTGTGAAGATATTTGAGAGCAAATGCACAGTCCCTCAAGATTTTGACCCTCAACTCCCATGTTAGGGCAGTGTCTTTCCCTGTGTAGATAAACGATCATGAGCTAGAAGATTGACAGTTTGTCTGAAAGCTAAAGTACTTAGTAATATTCAAAAACAACGTACGTAGAAGATGCTGAGCTAGATTTCCGTTAGAGCAATACTCGTAGACCAAATACTGTTCCCCATCTTCAATGCAACAACCAAATAGACATACGAGATTTGGATGCCTAACTCTTGAAAGACCTGCGATTTCTCTACTGAATGAATCTAATGTGTTACTTTTGTATATCTTCTTGATTGCTACTAGTTGTCCGCTGGGAAGCATGCCCTTGTAGACGAGCCCTGCACTGCCTCTTCCTAAGCACGTCTTTTCGTTCCCATAGTTGATTGCATTCTCGATTTCTGCTTTAGAGAATCTGTAAAGACCAGGTGTGTCTATAATCTCTTTGCCCTGAACAGATTTCTTTTCTTGCTTTTGACTCTTTGTCACATATTTTATCAGTGCGATAATGGCAGTTAATCCAGTCATCACCAGAATCAATGCTAAGAGAGCTTCAGCCACATTATCTGGTATAAAGCACATTTGGTTTTTGTATTAGTTAATGAGTTGTGCTTTCAGCATCAAGTAAAGCTAGAAACTGAATGAACTTTCACTTACTGTTGATTTTTATGTAATTCTCTGGTTCTGCAAGAAAGCCAACAAGTTGAAGATTGATTAGTAGTTGGCAATGTAGAGAGAGAGAGAGAGAGAGAGGGAGGAGGAGGAGAGAGAGAGAGAGAGGGAGGAGGAGAGAGAGAGAGGGAGAGAGAGGGAGGGAGAGGTTCTCACCTGGACCAGACAAAGCAGGCAAGCATCTTGCAAAATCATCAATCTTTGAGGCATCATTAATATTCTGAGCTATAACCGAGACAATAAGACCAACAAGGCAGGTGGCTTTCTCTGTATAATTCTTCACAGCTTTCATTTCATCTAACATAGTATCCAATATTTGTGATATTTCATTTATGCAATCTCTACAGGCATCATCAAACAAAGAAGAACCAAACTTGGAACACTGTACAAAGACATTTACATCAATGTCTGACAGCTTAAGCATCGAGCACGTGTCTGTTCCATAGTAGAAATCATCAAAACCACAGGTGTGAATGGACACATTAGGTTGGAGATGAAACGAGCCACTGCAGTTACTCCATTGATCTTGGCCGATAAATATGTTCCCCTTTGGATCATTTCTTGCATGAAGGGCTAAAGCATTGGAGAAAACAATGAGGGCATTTTGACAGCAGCTTGTCTTGGGTAAGATATTCCAATCCTCGAGGCTCTCTTGAACATTATCACAACCACCTGTTGGCCTGTATGTATATGAGCTGAAATTTAGCCTGCAACCTGTAAATTCATTTGATTTGATCATCAATACTAATAAAGTACCAATCTTTAAGTTCAAGAATAGACACTGCAGATTGAAAGTTTGAATCCCTCTTGGTCAAATGTAGATAAAAGATAACTGAAAAACGAAGAAACGAATGAAGAAGTGTAGAAACCTGGATCGCCTGGAGATGGAAATGAGAAGGCTTCAAGAAAAAGATGAGTTATCAAGAACACTGAAGGAAGTATGAACTTCATGCATCCTACTTTCATCTTTCTGCTGTAAGAATTCTCGATTTGGCATGAGAATTTTTGAATTGAAAATTCTGTTTTTCCTTTCAAATAAGCAATGCTTGCACACATTTATAGATCACTTTCCTCATTATACTCGGAAAATAATTCGTATATTCTTGTCTTGATAACATCCTTGCTTAGGAATTTGCAACTTTTGCAACCTTGTTTCCATCATTATTTTGGCATGCAGTGTCATCTGTATTGTGGCTGGCAGAATAGAAGTCAAAAAGTTTATGTATTGGTTACTAGAAATTGGATATTATAAGCAAAAGATTTGGTTAATAACAAAATTTTATTCAGTTTAAGCAATCAAAATCAGATTTAAATTAAAAGACATAGTTGTCCGCGGCAGTTAAAGAATGATTCTGATAATATTATGTTTGGTTTGGAACTATGCAGGTGGAAATTTGTTGAAGAAGTTGAAATTTTGATGATTCCTATATCAAAATACCTCTTTATCCAGATTGTCTCGACTCGAAATCCGGGCCAAATGACCCGAGAACCCGGATCGTTGATATTTTCACATAATCTTGCTATTTTCTACATACCATAATATTAGAATAGAAGACAGGTATTTTCAGTTTTCTTAACAATCGTAAACCTTACACATGAAAGCTACAACAGTAGTACTACTTAACTTCCAGTTTTCAGAACAAGTGAAAGTCACTAGATGATCTCTCTTCTTGTCAAGCAAACACATATCTCTTCTTGTCAAGCAACTTCAAAAGGGGCTTATCATCATCAACGGGTCAAGCAACGAACTTGAATGGTGTTGTTTCCCAAATCTTGCTGGTCCGATTGTATTGTTTTGGCCGACTCCACAAGAGACGTTTTCAAGTAGCCCTTAAGCTCGATCAATTCAAGTGTTGGAATTTCTCCAAAATCATATGGAATCTCACATAAACGCCAACAATCATGAATCAATAGGAGCTTGAGTCTTGGAAAATGGCTACTTTCAGTTATCCAATTCTCGAGATATGATTCTTCGATTAGCAAAAGTTGCAACTTAGGAAATCCTTCTCCTGGTACTTCCCATGTCTCTCCTCTGCAAGCGAAATCTCTGAGTTTAAGCACTTCAAGATTCGGCAATGAACAGACTCTGGTCATCCAGTGCCAAGGAAGTCGAAAACCACTCAAGGTCAACTTTTTTAGCATACTAGGAAAGGTAAAAGCATCCACCCACCATTCTGCCGCAATACAATACGTTCGTAATGTCAAGATTTCAAGTCGATGCAGACATACCAAGCCATTAAGGTCAATACCCCATTGATCATAGTACTTGATTTCCAACTTTTTAAGGTTTGGAACTGTTTGGAAGATCCCTTCAGCCCACATACCATCACACATTGAGAAAATCAGTGTTTGCAAGCTTTCTGAAGTTTGTAGAGTTGAAGATGTCTCTTCTGGATTGGGTAACCTACCATAAAAGACAAGATGTCTTAACTGTGGCATCCTCCAAATTTTCAGTGGTAAACAGTCCTTGTAGTTTGCTCCAAGCTTCCATTGACCCCTTGCTCGAATGATCAACGTTTGAAGATTCTGAAGCTTTGAAATGGCAGCAGGGATCCTAGTATAGTTAATAGCAAGGTATCTCAAATGAAACAGCTCAAATAGTCGAGATGGTAGTCTCAACACAGCAGCATCCCCTGCATCCAAAACCCAGAGCAACCTTAACTCCTCGAAAGAGGGCAATAAAGTATAGATGAACCACATGATAGTATGTATGGTTGGGCCATAAGTTCTCAAAAGGTATGGTGGACTAGGATATGCAATACTTAAGCGACGTTGATTAAGAAACTGCTCTTCGACATTCCAATCTCTATTGTTCACAAGAAACTTCTCATCATTGCTTTTTCTTATGCACAAGTCCCTCATCAGATCATGAAGGCTGCAACTTTTGATCTTTCCATTAGGCTTCCTCTTTGTGACCAAAACAAGACTTCTCTCGACAAGACTCTCCAAACACTCTTCCGCCTCCTCTTCCAAGCTCTTAGATCCGTTGCCACGTTTTAAAAACCCCTCAGCTACCCATAGTTTGATAAGTTTTGAGACACGAATCTCATGATCTTTTGGAAAGCCTCCCATGTACAAGAAACACGGCCTCAAATGATGAGGCAAGTGAGTGTATCTCAAAGATAGTATCTCTTCAAACTGCCCATCTTTTCCAGCAACAACTGAATTCACATTTTCTGCAATTTCGGCCCATGAAGCTTGATTCTTGCTTATTGTGGATAGGATCCCAGAAATCACCACAATTGCAAGGGGCAATCCTCTACAGCTTCTTGCAATCTCCTTTCCGATGTACTTCAATTCTATGGGACACTGTTGGTGTGCAAAAACCTTGTAGCGTAGCAGATTCCAACTTTGATCCTCATTCATGAAAGACATCTCATACAGAGGGCCAGAAAGGCTGGGATACGCAGCCACATCTGATAACCTCGTAGTTAACATGATTCGACTTCCATTGTTGTCGTCTGGAAATATATTCCTTACATCATCCCACGCATTCGTACTCCACATATCATCCATTACAATCAGATAGCTCAGACCCTTTAAGCTCTTATACACCTTTTCTTCATTGTCTTCTCCAGATATTTCTGTGTTGGATTCTTTCATGGAATTTAGGAGGTTTGAAATGATTTCTTCAGCACTATAATCCTGGGATACAGTGACCCAAGCACGAATATGAAAATACTCCATAGCCAATGGATCTTCATAAGCACTTCTAGCAAGAGTGGTCTTACCTATCCCACCCATACCAAAGATTGGGACGACTCGAAGGTTGGAAGATCCTCCACAAAGCCTACTCTTTATTTCCATCAAATCATCATCAAAACCAACCATAACATCTTTGTGGGTGCTTGCAAATCTTGACAATGAACCAGCAGCAGCAGAAGAAGAATCATCACCAAGTTGCTCCTGTTTGATTCTGAAGCTATTCTTGATATTCAACTCAATTTCCTCAGCCATCAAATCAAATTCCTCTGTTACTTTTTTCAGGCCATCAAGACCATCGGAATCAATCCGGTTAATGAATCTAGGATTTGACCACACTGTATCCCACATAAAGTGCTCAATAATATCTTCTGCTTCAGTAGCTACATCCCTGATTCGTCCTTCCAAACTATTGACTTTCTTTGGACAATCTTCAAGAAATTTTTGGAAGTGAATGGTGTGTTGATGGATAGATTTGATCTGTTCCTGGTCATGAATTAAAAGGGAATATCGATCATCGTTCAAGATCAAGTCTATGGTCTGCGCAAGTGAAACAACAGCTGCATACACCATATCTCATTCAGACAATTTCACAAACACATTACTTACATCACAAAGATGCACAAATCAGAAAAAACATGCTAGCTTTTGAGAGAGAGAGTAGATGAGAAACAAGGAGAAATACAATTGTGATTGCTTGTGGAAACACTCTTCAATAACATAACTTGAAAAATAACTAACAAAAAAGTCAATGAGAAATCTATCTATCCATCCATATATTATATGTAAATAATATATTTTAGTTGCAACTCTCAAGCTTGATTTAAAAGTAATATTATTTGTAATATATTTTATTAAAATTGAATCCACTGGTGCAATTAAATCGAACGCAAAAGGACTTGTGCGATTCACCAAATGATCCAGTAATCCATATGAAACAGTGACAAACAACATATTAACCAACCTAAGAGATTCACCAACCTCCATTGAAACAAGCTCTATTCATTTGATCACCTATGACTACCAACCTTGCAGTCTTTCAACACAATTGCTATTATCCGAGCATGGTGGTTTCGAGAAGTTTGAAGGAACCAAAGAGAAGACACTGAATTTTTTGAAGAAAAGGATTGGAGGATTTCAAAATGATATGATCACATAATTTTGCTATTTATTTCTCTCCCTGGTACTGTGGTATAGAATAGAAGAAAAGTACTGTTTTCATCTTAATCAAACCTTTTACATGAAAGCAAAAAACATTAGTACTACAACATTAACTTCCAATTTCAGAACATGTGAAAGTCACTAGATGATTTCTATTCTTGTCAAGCAAACATGTATCTATTCTTGTCAAGCAACTTCAAAAGGGGCTTATTACCATCAACGGATCGAGCAACGAACTTGAAGGGTTTCGTTTCCCAAATCTTGTTGCTCTGATTGTATTGTTTTGGCCGTCTCCAAAAGAGACGTTTTCAAGTGGCCCTTAAAGTTAACATTTTTAGCATACTAGGAAAAGCAAAATCATCTGCCTGCCATTCTACAAAAATACAATGTGAACGTAATGTCAAGATTTCAAGTCGATACAGACATTCCAAGCCATTGAAGTAAATATCATGACCATAATCATAACAATTGAGTTCTAACTTTTTAAGGTTTGGAACTGTTTGCAAGATCCCTTTAATCCATGTACCATAAGTCAGTGAGAAAAAATCAGTGTTTGCAAGTTTTCTGAAGTTTGTAGAGTTGAAGATGTCTCTTCTGGATTGGATAACGTACCATAAAAGACAAGATGTCTTAACTGTGGCATCCTCCAAATTTCCAGTGGTAAACAGTCCTTGTAGTTTGCTTCAAGCTTCCATTGACCCCTTGCTCGTATGATCAACGTTTGAAGATTCTGAAGGTTTGAAATGGCAGCAGGGATCATCATCCTAGGATAGTTAATAGCAAGGTATCTCAAATGAAACAGCTCAAATAGTCGAGGTGGTAGTCTCGCCACATCAGCATCCCCTGCATCCAAAACGCGAAGCAACTTTAAACCCTCGAAAGAGGGGAATGAAGTATAGAGGAACCACATGATAGTACGTATGGTTGAGCCATAAATTTTCAAAGGGTATAGTGGACTAGGATATGCAATACTCAAGCAACGTTTATTTAGAAACTCGTCTTGAACATCCCAATCTCTATTGTTCACAAGAAACTTCTCATCATTGCCTTTTCTTATGCACAAGTCCTTCATCAGATCATGAAGGCTGCAACTTTTGATTTTTCCATTAGGCTTCTTCCTCTTTGTGACCAAAACAAGACTTCTCTCGACAAGATTTTCCAAACACTCTTCCGCCTACTCTTCCAAGCTCTTAGATTCGTTGTCACGTTTTAAAAACCCCTCAGCGACCCATAGTTTGATAAGTTTTGAGACACGGATCTCATGATCTTCTGGAAAGCCTCCCATGTACAAGAAACACGGCCTCAAATGATGAGGCAAATGAGTGTAACTCAAAGATAGTATCTCTTCAAACTGCCTATCTTTTCCAGCAACAACTGAATTCAAATTTTCTGCTATTTCTACCCATGAAGCCTCATTCTTGCTTACTGTGGATAGGAGCCCAGAAATCACCACAATCGCGAGGGGCAATCCTCTACAGCTTCTTGCAATTTCCTTCCCAATGTACTCCAATTCTATAGGACAATCTTGGTGTGTGAACACTTTATGTCGAAGTAGATTCCAACTTTGATCCTCATTCATGAAAGACATCTCATACAGAGGGCCAGAAAGGCTGGAATATGCAGCCACATCTGATAACCTCGTAGTTAACATGATTCGACTTCCATTGTTGTCGTCTGGAAATATATTCCTTACATAATCCAACGCATTCGTACTCCACATATCATCCATTACAATCAGATACCTCAGACCCTTTAAGCTCTTATACACCTTTTCTTCATTGCCTTCTCCAGATATTTCTGTGTTGGATTCTTTCATGGAATTTAGGAGGTTTGAAATGATCTCTTCGGCACTATAATTCTGAGATACAGTGACCCAAGCACGAATGTGAAAATACTCCATAACCAATGGATCTTCATGAGCATTTCTAGCAAGAGTGGTCTTACCTATCCCACCCATACCGAAGATTGGGACGACTCGAAGGTTGGATGATCCTCCACAAAGCCTACTCTTTATTTCCTTCAAATCATCATCAAAACCAACCATAACATCTTTGTGGGTGCTTGCAAATCTTGATGATGAACCAGCATCACCTAGTTGATCCTCTTTAATTCTGTAGCTATTCTTGATATTCAAATCGATTTCCTCAGCCATCAAATCAAAATTTTCTGTTAATTTTTTCAGGTCCTCAAAACCATCAGGATCAATCCAGTTAATGAATCTAGAATTCGAACACATAAAGAACTCAACAATATCTTCAGCTTCATTAGCAACATCCCTGATTCGTCCTTCGAAACGGTTGGCTTTCTTCGGAAAATCTTCAAGAAATGTTTGGAAGTGAATGGTGTGTTGATGGATAGATTTGATCTGTTGCTCGTCATGAACTGAAAAGTAATATTGATCATCATTCAAGATCAAGTCTATGGTCTGCGCAAGTGAAACAACAGCTGCATACGCCATATCTCATTCAAACAATTTCACAAACACATTTCTTACATCACAAAGAATGCACAAATGAGGGGAAAAAAAAAAGAGCTAGCTTTTGAGAGAGAGTTGATGTGAAGCAAAGAACTTATAAAAAAGTCAAATGAAAAATCTTAACAAAGATACAAGATTCAAAGCAATTAATATGACTTATAAAAGATATTTTCAAGGAATATATAATTTTCTTTGAAAAGAAAAAAAAGCATATATAATTATATTTTTTCTCTATAATGCAGATATAAAATTAACGGTGCAAAAATAGTGAAAGTGTAGGAGTTTGCTAAGCCCCACTAAACCAACGTTGCTGGGTTCATAATCACAAGACCCCTTATCCAACTTCACATCCACACGTCACTCTTTTCCCTTCTCTAAAATTCCAATCTTTTGCTCTTTCGCGTTTTCTATATGCTGACTGCCCCTCAAAAATGTGCCAATCCGCCATTCTTGCATTACAAATCCAAGGTTATTGTGGCTCTATTTTTTGTTTGTACGTTAGATTTTGTCTTGGTTTACGCTTGTTTATCCACTGTTAAAATGGGCATTTGTTGGAATGAATATAACATTGTGATGGGGTTTGATTATGCAATGTCAATGTTTGTTTTATCTTAAAGGCTGTGAAATAAAGATGAAGATTGTTGGATGTTGATTAAATGTTAAGGTGCTTTAAATGTTGATAAAGGTGGAAGATTCTTGCAGAAAATCTATCTTCACAAATAGCCTAATCCGTTTCTGGGATTCTTGCTTCACTTTTGTAGTTTTGATGTTAGAAATTGGTGGAGATGATAATTGTTGGATGTACTTCAAGAATTGAGATGATGATTGTTGGATGTATTTTAAGAATTGAAGATGAAGAAACTAAGTCCTAATCTTATGTTATTAGAAATTTGACATTCTAGTATATATAGTTTTAGTCAAATAATCTTGTTCTAACTCGAAATTGATATAATAGGATGGCAATGAGGGGTGTTTCTTTGATGGGATACGATAAATATTGGCCGTAAAGTATGTCTCCCTCAAACAAAATAGATTACGAGATCACACCCTTAAATCTTGAGTAGTAGTACTTCAAAGGTGGAAATTCATTTCCTAATGATATTTGATCATGTTTGGTTAAAAAAATCGATGTTTTCAATCGAGATCTTGTAAGTATATCACCATTGTATAGAACACATCACATTTGATTGCTACCCTTTGATAAATTATATCTTTGTAGTGTTTCCAGCAGTTTAGAAGCAGAGTTTCTAACATGGACAAATCAATTCAGGTTTCGTTTGGCAGTCATCAGAGTAATTCATGGCTTTTCCATTGTACTCAGGAGTGCTTTCTAATGGAGAAAGCATCCTATTTCATAATAAATCGACACTAGCTACTCATGTACGATATAACTGGAGTAGGGCTGATCTTAATGGCAATCTAATGGTAAGAATGAGATCCGGAAAATGGAGATTTAGATACTTGAGGATGTTAAAAAGTGGTCAGTTTCGTAAAGAGTTGGGCACAAGATGTTCGGGTCTCGTCTCGGACAAGACTCCTTTAAGCCATCAGTTTAACACAATCATCACTGAGGTGACTTCTTATGCAAATATATTCTTTATGAGAACTCTGTTTATTATTTTCCGTTTAACCGAACTCTTTTGTAGGCCATGAAGAAAGTACATCTTCCTGATCTGGTGAGTCTTGTATTTTCGAAGCAATGGAGGTATGTCAATGGTGCAGCCATATTACTCACGTTAACATTGATGCTCGTTCCAACAGCTGAGGCTGTGGATGCTCTCAAAGTTTGTTCTTGCTTATTGAAGGAGTGCAGGTATTTGATCCAATTTAGTTTGTTTGTTTATGAAAGGAATATTTTTTTATAGTTTATATTCACTTTCTGTAGGCGTGTAAATGAGATAATACAACTCGAGCTACTCAGGATCGACTCGGAAGAAAATCGAATTCAGCTAAAAAATAATCGAGTCAAACTTGAGCATATTAATAATCGAGCATATATTAAATTTGTTATTCTGCCCTTGATAGTTTATTTACTTGCACAAAATTTTCCATTTTTAATCATATTTTTAGGAATATAAGTTATATTATAAAATATTAATCTGGTATCGAGCTGAACCGAGCTTGAGCTTATTAGGTTATCTTTCGAGTCGAGCTCAAGCATTAAAAAGATAAGCTCGGTCAAGCTTGAGCTTCAAGTTTTATAATCGAGTTCGACTCGAGCATGACAATACTTGACTCGACTAGACTCGTTTACACCCCTACTTTCTGTGTATTATGAATATGACTAAACACGATGTGGTGGCTTAATGCATCTTATGAACAATGATGTTTGCATAGGTTGGAGCTTGCAAAGTGCATAGCAAACCCATCGTGTGCCGCTAACATCGCATGTCTTCAGACCTGTAATAACAGGCCCGACGAGACTGAATGCCAGGTAAACAAACTCCCACATCTTCCATTGATGATCTCTTTTCAAAGCTCTCAAGCTATCAGTAGTCATTTCCGACCCTTCTTTGATACAGATAAAATGCGGAGATTTGTTTGCAAATAGTGTCGTAGATGAATTCAACGACTGTGCAGTTTCACGGAAGAAATGTGTGCCCCGTAAATCTGATGTAGGTGAATTTCCGGCACCTGATCCCACTGTTCTAGTGCAGAAATTCGACATAAATGATTTCAATGGGAAGTGGTTTATATCCAGTGGTTTAAATCCTACGTTTGACACTTTTGATTGCCAACTGCACGAGTTCCATACAGAAGGTAATAAACTTATAGGGAACTTGACTTGGCGAATACGAACACCGGATACAGGATTTTTCACTCGATCAGCACAACAGAGATTCGTGCAAGATCCACAATATCCGGGAATATTATACAATCACGACAACGAGTTTCTTAACTACCAAGATGATTGGTATGTCTGTTTTTACCTTTTTACTTAGTTGTGGTTATATCCTCACTGCCAAAATTTCAAGATTTGTTAGATATTGAACGTTTTGGATTATCGATGATAGGAAAAACGATTAGAAATCTGGGGAGTCGAATCTTGTTTCCCTGATCTGATCAAGTTTCAAGTTATGAAACAATGAGTTCATTAGAAGTTTTAAAGCTGGTTTCTTGAACAAAATTTATATCCTACATCCAAAACCTATAATTCGAAACCTGATTTCTTGTTCAAGAACATCTATAGCAATGATGCATCTCTTTATAAAAATTCAAATCGGGATGTTAAGGCAGTTGAAATCAATTTTCGTCTCATAACTACGGTGTCTTCTAATTTTGGTCCCATAAGTATCATGATTTTCAATTTAGTCCCACAATTTAAGAATCTGTTCGATTTCGGTTCAATTTTTAGCCAAAAATTTCAAATTTCGCTGGAAAATGGTTTTCCGGTGACCTAGAAGTGACGTGGGGACACATGTCAATCAATAAAGATGATACGTGTCGCCACATCATTTTTAGGTTCGGAGAAATTGGATTAATTCGGACATATTCTTAAATTGTGGGACTATGACAATTGTGGGACCAAAATCGGAAGATATCATAGTTATGAGACGAAAAATGATTATTGATCTCATTTGGCTCTATGGAACCAAGAATGTGACATGTCGAATGAATACGAGCAGGTACATTCTTTCAGCCAAGGTGGAGAACCAACCAGACGACTACATATTTGTATACTATCGAGGCAGAAACGATGCCTGGGATGGATACGGTGGCTCCGTGATATACACGAGAAGTGCCGTTTTACCAGAAAGCATTGTACCCGAACTCGAACGGGCTGCCAAAAGCGTGGGCCGTGATTTCAGCAAGTTCATCAGGACGGACAACACTTGCGGGCCCGAGCCCCCCCTCGTCGAGAGGTTGGAGAAGACGGTCGAGGAAGGGGAAGAGATAATCGTGAAAGAAGTCGAAGAGATAGAACAAGATTTCGAGAAAGTTAAGAACACAGAAATGTCATTGTTTCAGAAATTGACAGAAGGATTTCAAGAGCTCATCAAAGACAAAGATTACTTCCTTGATGAGTTAAGTAAAGAAGAGATGGATGTTTTGAGTGAGCTGAAAATGGAAGCAAGTGAAGTAGAAAAGCTTTTTGGCAAAACTCTACCATTGAGAAAATTGAGATGAATGTATGTATAGAAAAGGGGTTAAGAAACATGGTTTTTATTTGTTACCATTTTGTTGAGACAAATGTATAGTGCATATATACATTTTGTTTACCAACAATATCACTTATGTAATCTTCTTTAATATAAACTTCTTTGATGGAATATTTCTTTTCACTTTATAATTTTAAAATCAATCAAAATACAGTGCATAAAAACTTTACAACGGAAATATTAAGTTGACATGTCATGTTAATTTTAACACGAACACGACAAGACATGAAACTTTTATTGTTGAAATTATCATGTCTGACATGGTAAAGACATAAAATACAATAACAATTTTTTCCACATCGGGCAAAAAGTTGTTGCTCATGTTACACATTGTATTATTTAAATTTTTTTATCACATATAATTAAATTAACTTTTATATTAATGTGAATTAGATAATTAGATATAAGAAAGGTTGTGGAAAAAATGGTGTAAAATACAAATATTTCCTGCTTTAATCATTGTTATTAAAATAACGGTCTGAACTCATTTTAGATGAAAAACGAGTCATATACAAACTGAATTCGATCAATTATATAGTTAAAATCAGTGTTATAAAATTTGTTAGGCGCTAGTCGGGCACTTGACTGACGTCTAGCGCCTAGGATGTCTAGGCGGGGCCTAGGCGTCGTATCTAAATTAAATTGATTTTTTATTATTTTACTTATTTTTCTTAATTTTTTATCCTTATAAAATAGTTTTGGAACTTTTATATTATATTGTTTTGGTTTTATGTAGAAGAACAAGTAAAAACATCATATCTCATTTATAAAATTATTTTTATTTGTATTTTTCAATTTGTGAAATTTTTATCTATATCTAATTAATTAATAATAATTTGATAGAAGACTATAATACATTAATAATATCATCATTTTGCTAAAAAGTGAAGGAAAAGTAAAAAATGTAAAGGAAAGAAATTTAAAATATATATATAGACCGCCTAGACCCTAAAGTGACTGAACAGACAAAAATCGGTACGGCTAGGAGCCACCTAGCGCCTAGGTGGCCGCCTAGGCCGATTTTGAGAATAGAGGTTAAAATTATTTAAAACGAATCAAACTCAAACTTTTTTATAAATTCTTGAATTAAGTTCGAGTTGGTTCAGTTCAATTACAGCTCTATAAGTGTGTGTACATATATAGATAGATAGAAAGATTTATATGTATATAGATAGCATCTGAAAACAAGAAATGGAGCTATGTATTTTAACTAACAAGTGTAGAGTAATTTGACTAAGTTGTCTGAACACTGCAGCGGAAATCATGGGAAGAAACGGTTTCCTTATTTGCAATGCAAAGTTTTTCACCTTTTTACTTTTTAGCCTCAAAGTCTTCGTTTTTAACTTATGTTGGATTTAGACTTCCACTACCCCTCTTTTTTAACAACTTTCCTCTTTTGTCCCTACCCATTTCTTCCAAAATCTTGTTCCATTAAATTAAGAAGCATGAATTATATGATTATATCTATAACATTTTCAAGATTGGGTCAAAATAATCAAGCAAATCGGGCATGTTTGTGAGGGAATCCACGTGGCATCACTTATGTATGTTTATTTTTGTATTTAAATCTGTATATAATCATTATTATTTATATTACAATAATTAAATCATTATAAAATACACGTTTTCATAATAAAATATCACATCAATCCATTTTTTCACAATAAAATATTATCATCTTATATTTTCTATCATTAATTTGACATTTAGAATATACTTTTATCCTAATAAATCCTCAAACAAATGTACATTTTCATTATTTACTGTTACTACCAAATCCAAGATTTAAATAATAGGATTTTCCCAACTCTTTAAAAAACATTTTCCAAACATACTTTTATAGATTTTTTATTACTACAATTAGTCTCCTTTACACTTTAAATATGATAAAATATCATGGTATTGATAAAATGGTCGAAAAATTATCAATTGATCTAAAATTACTTCTTCTTTAGTTTCAGATATACTTTTATTTGGTTCTAAGAGTAAAAATAATTGTGTGTATTAAAAGAATCTGTATAATAAATTGCATTTGAATATGTTGGTTGTGTGACATGAAACCCATAAGACCCGGCAAGAAGTGCTCTTTACACAATGGTAAACAAGACAAAATATTAAAGTAATTAAAAGAGGAATTTCAATGTTAAATTGTTGGATTCTAAAAGTCACTTTGGGTTGACTCTTCTTCTCTCTGCACATTTCAGTTCACACTTGCACAATTATCAACACCTCTCTCTCTCTCTCCTCTCTCTCTCTTACCCAATTTGTCTTTAACACAAACTCCATCTCATTTTCTCGTCTTCTTTTCCTTTGACAATCTGTCCCAAAATGGACTCTACTCTAATCTAGAAATAAAAAGCTAGATTTCTTCTTACTTTGTTTAGTTTGTATAAATTGATATTTATAAGTTAGTATCTTTTTCACATAATAAAAGATGCTTTCGACCTATTATTAATAAAAGAAATATGTCTTTTTATTCATTTTATTATTTTTTTAAGTTAAATTGAAGGGTATTTTTACCAAAAAAGCGACTAACTTTTTATATTTATGGATAGAAAATCATAGGCAACTATAATAGTCTTCCTCAATTCAATGAACTCGCCATAATCTTGTTCTGTGAATTGTGTGATTACTTTTACTTTTCAATAAAAGAATAAAGTCATAGATTATGTAAAATTCATTTAGAGAAAATTGAAAAGTGTGAAAAAAAAAACGTGGAAGTTGGAATGTTTGGAAAAAATAACTTTTTAAAAAAATTGTCTAAGTCAAAACCCAATTATCATTACTTAAAACAACCGTAAACACCATTTTCATCTTATATTTGAATTAATTTTTTTAAATAATTTAAAACTAAAAATGAAAAACTATTATTTAGTGTGGTTTCTCTTTCCATATGGTGTATAGTGTATACTCAGATCAATGTTCGTTGAACTGTCACTCAAAATTACAAGAACTCTACTTTGCTTGTTAGACTTTTTTTTCTGGCAAAATCCCACTATTCAACACCTACACTGCCACACATGTTGTCTCTTTTTGACTGTTTTTAATTTATTAAATTATCAAAGATTATAAAAATCACTCATTTTCACTCAATATTTTATTTTGCGGGCCATTAATTACACCTCGACTCATCTCACAAAATTAGATTCGTAACATAATATCACATAAATCGAAGTGTATGCATATGAGTGTATGTGTGTGTTATCACCAGTTAACAGCCAATTCAGTACCTCACATCCACACCACTGACTTCCAAAAACAAACAAGAACCAATTATCATCAACCCCACTACCATTATAGCTACCCACTCACCTCTCTCTCTCCTCTATCTCTCTCTCTCATCTCTGGTTTCATGGCTGCAGTAAGTCTTCTAGCAAGCCCTTTTCAAGATCTTGATTCTTGGTGCATTATTGCCATTAATTCTCTGGTTGTGTTAATAATTCTTGCACGGTTTTAATATCGGTTTGTTTGCAGGAATATTACAGAAAAAGTGGACAAATTCCAGCTTTTGGAGACTGGGAAAATGCCAATGAGCTTCCATTAACTCAGTACTTCGAGTGCGCTAGACAGGCCGGCCTTCTCCGGTGTAGCTGCTCCGGCGAATGCGGCGGCGCTTACGTCAACGCCGCCGCTCCTGGGGGCGGCGCCTCCGCTGCTGATCTTTATGCTGTCGGTTTTGATAAACCCCTGCCTCGCCGTGTTTATGCTGTTCCTCAACGCAAGGTTGCTTTTTTTCTTTTTTTTTTTATCTTCATATTTAAATTAATTTCTCTACTTTTGCTAATTTGGATTTTTTTTTTTCACAACTTACTAAAATTTCTTTAGTAACTCATCATACAAGAAATATTTGTTTCGAAATGAGCATGTGTAGTGAATTAAAAATATTTATCGAACAGACGAATCGAATTGATTTGGTTGGAATTAATTGGAATCACTTGATGTGCGCTTTTTTTTTTAGAAATGCTAGTAATAATTTGTGTAGTACTTCTTGCATTATAAGTGATACTTTATGACGTAAAAAATGCACAACAGATGATTCAAATCCGAATTAAATAACGAATTATGGTTCAAATATGTTTGTAATTGTATTACAGACAAGTGGGATTAATCGGAATTACGCGCATACAAAGGAGCAAAGAAAGCAAGTTAAGGTTCGCGATTTGATGGATCATCAACAAAATCAGAAGAAACATTATTCGAAACAAACCATGAACCATGGAAATGTCGAACTTGAGAAATCCTCAATAACTGTCAAGCCTGTAGATGAAGATCTTTACAAGATCCCACCAGAAGTTCTTGAAAATTCCAAGAGAGTAAGTTTTGATGAACCTAGCAAAGTTGCACGAAAAAAGTGTTTGTGGAACCGGATAGGTCGAATTATGTGTTAGGAAAAAGTTGGTGTTAAGTTTGTTACCAAATTAGTATTGCAGGTTGGAAATGTTTTCTACTTGCAATGCTAATGTTATTCATTTTTGGATATTTTCTTGTTTTCTTTTTTCAGAAAAAAATGCTCGGATTTTTCTCGAGATGCATGGTCCCGCCTTGTGCTGCATGAGTCGAGCTCGAGAAGTTTGATTGGCAGAGTAATTGTGAGCTATCCATCTTTCTGCAATCATGGTTTCAACGGAGGCTGGACTAGAAAAGATGAAACCACACACTCTTTGTACCTTGTGATAGAATTAAGAAAAGCTATTTTGCTAATTATGAAGAAAATTTATCATCATTTTTTCTGTTGCCACCATGAATTATTATACTAGAATTGCTCTCAAACAACTAATTTTTTTCTCAGAGAAAAACAACAAAAGTTAAGGCCTTTAAAATCCATTTATAAAACAATCAAGCCCAAAAAATGTTTATTATATGTTTTTTGAAATTCCTTGTTTAATTAATCCATCAATCCAAAATCCAAACAAAGAGGTTTCATAGACCCTCAACCATCTTTAGAGTTATGTTGAGAAATTTAATGTTTTTTTTTTTTTTATGAAATTGGGAGGAAAATACGGAAAAGTTTACCTCTGTAAAATTTAATGAATGGCAGCGTGGGGCCTGAATAAATGGAGATTTCATTACCAGAAATTTGTCTTTTGGGTAGAGCAACAATAATTGCTTCGTATTTTATACAACACAATAGGATATTTTCAACCTTTCTCTCAAAATCTAAAAATCAATAAAACAACCATACTCAAAATTTTGATCATAATTGAAAAGAGAAAAGTAACTACAAAATCAACTCATGTGAAGTGAACAAGGAAACATGTTGTAACTAATCCATAATGCCAATACTAATCATCTGTGCAAAAAAAAATCCAGTTAAATGACCAACAAAAACTACCTTTTCTAAACTAACACATTAGACTGGTAAGAAAACACAAGAAACAATGACATATGAATCAACCGTATGTTTAAGAAACTAGAAATCCTATTGCTAGGTGGAAACACGACCTGAGTAGTATAAAAAGGCAGCATTCTTACTTCATCTCCTTCGAAATTTCATTTGCTGCAAATGAAGCAAGAATCTACCTTAGAACAGCAATGTAGACCAAGCAGCTGAGGAAAAGAAAACGAAAGACACCCATTTAGAAGACCTAATAATTATATCCCAATTGAGAACGATAAGGCTGAAAGAAGATAGATGTATAAACTGAGCATTCAGTCGTTTTGAATCTCGCTAATATATTCACATAAGTATCATTGGCTGCACCGCAAACGAAAATATGATTATGCACAAAGGAGATTTAGAGTGCACTGATGAAATATAAAGAGAACGTGTCTCTACATTTATGGGTTATAACAAAGTGTACAAGGAAAAGGGTTTGGATGGTTTTTATTAAGAACGTTTTTGAAGTGGTAACCTTATATGTAATTGTTGTATAAGGTATTCATAAGAAATTAAAATCTTATTCAAGAATGTACCTTAATTAGACCTTTGGCATGTACAAGAAGCAAGACAGAAATCATAAGCCAAGTATAATAGAGCAAAGTGTCAAAATCACAGCAAGAAGCACGTAGAAATAAAAGATAATATCTACTGTAAGTCAAATTAATGATAGTGAATTGGCAAAATACCTGAAAAGGTCAAACTCATTGTTTTTCCACACGGAAACTTGAGGCCAATTGAGTTAGTAAGCTTAAAAGTAGCATTTAAGAGTGCGTGAAAAAAACATAAGCCAAGAGCAAATAAGCGATGTAAAGAACTAACTATAATTTCCTTTGTCCTGTGAAACAGAGAAGCTCATGAGAAAAGAGTAAAACACAGTTGTCAAACCAACAGAATGAGAAAATTATAACAAGGATACAGAGGAGGATACAGGTGGTGAGTGAATTCGCAAAACCAGCATGCTGCTTGCTGCCACATTTGAACAAAAGCAAAGAACGAGACTTTACTAATAAGTACTCTACATAGTAGAAGAATTTATGAAGCTTGATGTCCAGGAAACTTACCCCCATCTCTTACTCAGTGGTTTCCAAGAGAGTTTGTTCAAGAAAAACTCAAATCCACCACAAAGATCAGAAATCATCCTCAATGATGAGACTCTGCAGGATCATATCTGTCCTCAAACTCATGAGATTCATGACGGTTGCTACTATTTCGGTTTGTTTTACTTTTCCGTCTATCTGCATGCCATCCCTTGTCTTTGTCTCTCTCTTGAGAAGCAGTGTCTGTTTTTCTTCTCTGTCTGTCCTCATGCTCCCAATTATCATCATCTCTCTCTCTTCTACGACTAGTTCTCTCATATCCATCTCTTCCTTTTTTATGAGTTCTTCGCTCATGCTCATCACTACTTTTATAATACTTCCCGTCATGCGATTCGTTCCGTCTTTGGTGTGATCCTCGGGGATAATCTTCAGCAAATACATCAACAAGGTCCTGCCTTTCTCTAACATGCTCCTGTTCTCTGGTGTGACTGCTAATTTGTCTTCCATCCCGACTTCTAGACTGATCATCTCTGTCATATGTGACACTCTCAACATTTCTATTGGGATATTTACACCCATGATCCCGTGATGAATCTTGACTTGGCTGCTGGTTGTCATCCTTGAAATCTCCTGAATGAAGAGAGTGTAAGTCTTTCCTGTAATCAACAGAACGGCCTCTATTCTCTTGAGGTGTCTCAGAGTTTGCCCTTAATCCAGAAACTAAGGTAGCACTAGCATGCCTATTTAAATTTTCAGATGACAAAGCTTCTGTCTGCTCCACAACCATTGAGGTACCACCAATCCCTCCAGCGTGCCTGATTTCCTCCATAAATTCTTGTATGATATCCCTTGTCACCTTCATAACAATAGTTGGAGAAGAGCAAAGTTCACTATGTGAAGCAATTTAAAATTTGACAGAGCCATGATTAAGGGAGAGGATATGGCATTGACACAAACCAACTCCGTAAGAATAAAGATATAGTGCCTTATTCCTATGATACTAATAATGATATTGTACATAGCGCAACAACACTCCATAAAAACTATATTCTAAAATATAAGGCCGGAAGTGTATCATAGCATTTGAATACGAATTAAAAGCTGACACAATGAAGATGGTCTGGGTAGAAATATCATTCCAGAGCTAAAGCAGACTGCATTTCTGATTGGCACTACATAAGCTCTAATCTAGTTGAAAAAAAACAGTTACCAAGCCTTCAAGGAAATGGAAACTGGTATAACAGTTGTGAAGTAATGTAGTTTCAAAGGCAAACCAGTATAATTGATATTCTATAGAACTGTAGGTTGGGAGCTCCAGAGGCATCTAACATAATCTTTTAAATGGACCTGATGCTAGGTTCAAATATAATCCGGTTTTGACAATCAAAACTTGAATTTCCTAAAACATTTAACTTGATATTTTATTTACTTTACTACTTCCACCAAGATTAATTACATACAGGTTCTGGTTCAACCTCATGGTTAAGGGATTAAACGCTGCACTTACCTCCAAAGGATTTCGCTTCACTTTCTTGCCACGGTATGACATCCTTCGACGTTTGTAATCTCTTTCCTCGGCTAATAACTCCTCCCTCGTCTTTACTTTGTTGGCATCCTAAATGATCACAATAATAATTAATGTATGCAAAACATTCGCAATATAATAGACTCAACCATCCAACTACCTAAAAACAAGAACAAGTCGATACAAGGACTTAAATGAGAATAGAAAATATGAACCGTTCAAAATCTTCACAATTTATCCCTCAAGGCTCATTTGATTGGGTTAACCCTGTACTTAATTTGTTGAATAGTATGCACTCTTTAAAAGCCAATTCTCTTTTCTTGAAGTAGTATTGAAATTATATTATTTCTATATTTTCAACCGTACCACAACCGAAATTGTTTACCAACTAACCAGTCTAAGCCTATCCCCATCATACCACACACTGGCCAAAGAGCTGTAGTGCATAGCCGCATACCAATACCAGGTAACTCTGCCCTAGGCCAAACAACATAAAATTATTATATGGATGAGTAATAAGTGTGATTCATGTTCAAAAGAAATAATCCAAGCTTACCCATTGGCCAACCAGCAAGACCCAAAAGTTAAAAAAAAAAATATATGGTGCAATTTTGGAAGGAAAATACGATACCAATCATCCCATTACATCTAAACCACATCTTACAGAAGCAAAATGTATATAAGTGGGGAAATCCCATAGGATGTTAAAACAAAATCAAAAACATGTCAAATGCAGAAAATACTGAAATTCACATAACACGATTACCTTCTTGACATAATGAAAGAACTGCTTTAGAGATAAAACAATGCAGAGAACACTACTGCCCAGAATTTTTAAGAAGTGTTTGCAGAGGAGGTACCAACATACACTAGCATTATAAAGCTGGAAATTTCACATTAAAACATAAAAACAATCCCAAATGTTTCAACTCTCAGAAGAGATCAAAAATGTTATGCAAAAGAGTTGGACGGGGCTATTCTTAGGCAAGCTGCAGATATAATCGATATTGTTGCCTTATGCTGCTACTTATATCATATTCATTTTATATAGCAGTACTATTAATCAGAGATGGACACCATCCACTCATAAGGAGTTACCTGATTGTTTGCCCTATGCCTTAGGAACCCATCATATTCAATTATAGGTCTGTAGTCAGGACGTCTTTTTCTTTCCTCATCAGCAAACATGGACAGATGTGCATGTTCCATATTACTGTATAAAAATAAGGACAGAAACCAATGATAAATCATATGTCAATCCCACATCGGAAGTTATGGTTCCACAAAATTAGATTTATCATGTGCTTAACAAAAGCTGGTATTAACTTTAGCAGAAACAATGGGTAATACCGTTGATACGCAGGCAATTGTCGTGAGTTTCTCAAAGCCATAATCTTTTCTTCAATCAATGAGCGCTCATGCAATGCAGCCACAGCTGCTGCCACATTGGAGATAAAAACCACACTATTCCATAATGTTTCACTTTCTATGTTCTCTCTCTCATCTCTCTGAGTATCATCCATAGATACAATACTTTGTAGTGGCTTTTTTACATCTTCATCGACTTTTTCCCCATCATTCCATTCAGCATCTTCTCCATCCAAAGGAAAAAATGAAGCAAGTGATGCAGAGTTCGATATGCATTCTTTTAACACATCAATTGCCAAATACTTCCCATTAACTTCACCATACAATATACTGAACTGCAAAGCTAACCACATCATCACATTAACCAGAATTGGGCACTCAAAACTTCGATTGCTCAAATCCGAAAAAACATTTTCCTCCTTTCTCGATTCTCCATCACTAAAATTAGAATCTACCAACTCAAAAGCCTCCCTAACAATCACCTTCAAACACAGCTTAACTAACACAACCACATGATCCCTCATGGGAGAATCAATTATAACACCATATCTAGGCGAATTAGCAATGATCCAGTCGTGTAAATGCAACAACTTACAATCTCTGAGCTTCAGAACGGCAAGCAAAATTCTCGAAGAATAACAAACTGGAAGAGCACCTCCCCACGCTTCGATTTCACTCCGAATAGCCCAAATCTCCGACGGAAGGAGCTTAATAAAATCGACCGGAAAATACATAGCTCCATTAAGCGAAGCATCCTCATTAAAATCAGCGCACTCGATATACAAATCCTTAGGTAAATTGAGCATAGGAGGCGGTTGAGTAGAAGGGTTGACAGTGACGGGGCCGGGACAATTTTGGTAAAAGAAGCTGCTGGCAGGGGCATAACAGGAAATGCTGCTGTTGAGAGAGACGGTGAGATCGGAGAAATCGGAGGGGAGGGTAGGTGAGATGGGGGTGGGGGTGGTGGAAGAGCGGAGAGTGAGAGGGTAGTGAAAAGTGTGGGGTAGAGAGAGAGGGGAAGGGCAATTGAGGTAGTGAGAGAAGAGGGAAGAAGGAAGGACGCGGTGGTTCGGGTTGAAAGGGCAGGGGACGAAGGTGGCGGAGGCGGAGGCGGCGACGGCGGCGATAGGGGTTGGGAGAGAACCGAGGGTGGTGGCGGTGAGGTCGAGAAGGGATGTGAGTTCGGAGAGGGCGGTTGC
Source organism: Scutellaria minor (assembly GCA_954870855.1). Lineage (NCBI taxonomy): Eukaryota > Viridiplantae > Streptophyta > Magnoliopsida > Lamiales > Lamiaceae > Scutellaria > Scutellaria minor. The sequence continues at coordinate 508,043 of OX940728.1, forward strand.
TAGAGAGAGCGGCGGCGGTGGATTCGGGGGTTGAGATGGAAGGAAAGAGGCGCCGCCGCGAGGAGGTGGCTGCAGCGGCGGTGGTATCGGGTTCATGGCGGAGTTATGGCGGAGTTGCGGCGGAGAATTGTGAAACAGGCCAATATTTTAAAGAACATTTAATATATAATTTAATGTATAAAATGTGCGCGCGGGCCCAAGCCCAATTTTTAATAATTATCGATTTTACTATTAAATATTTAGTTGGGCGAGCCCAATATCAAGCGGTTGGCTATTTCTGGATTCAAGATCAGCCCAAGCGCTTCCATTTAAATTATGCCCAATCCAAAGAATTGTGTTTTAAAAATAATATTAAGACTTTCTTTTTCTTCTTTGAAATTTTATCGATTCAGTCCCGAAAGATAGTATAATTGTTATTGAAGTGTGAAAGATAAATTTTATCAATTCAGTCCCGAAAGATAGTATAATTGTTATTGAAGTGTGAAAGATAAATTTTATCGATTGAAGGTTTCAAAAATTGTAAACTATCAAATTGAGATTTTAAAAGCTAACACCATTGATATGTCTCTATCAATCGTTATGTCATTCTCTCATTAGATTTAAACTCGAGTCATCTTTTTTTTTTTAATTGATTGATTCAAAATTTCTAACTCACTCGATTTAGATTTGGTTCGGTCACGCCAACAACCTTACCAATACTTATTCAAATTTGTATCCAACTTTAAATCAGAGTTGTAATTATTAAAAAGGGAAAATTATATTTCTAGTCTCTAACTTAATTCGGTTGAATTTTTTTAGAAATGGGATATGGCAATTTTGGTTTCACATTTCCTTAGACCTCACTATTTTAGTCTCATATATACTGAAAATTCAGCAAGATACATGAAAATCGCACTTTTATTATCACGTCTTCAATTTAATTTGATAGTTCTTTATCTATTTTTGTTGATGTAAATGTAATGATCACAATGAACTAAATGTTATGCCCGATTTTATCATATTTTTTATTTCACAATAAAAATCAAATGTTACCTACTTTTTCCAGTTCGTTTAATTCTTGAATTGAATGGGATGAAGATTTTTTTTCATTTAGGACCCCATAAAAGGGACCAAGTGATTCAGCCCATACCTGATCTTTTACTTTTACCTTTTATGGTAATTTTGCTTTTTGTCAATAATTTTTTGTATCTTTTTGACCTCATAGATATGACAGTATTTCTTTAACCTAAATAACAATACAGAAAATCTCTAACATTTATTTTTATTTAGATATTTTTGGAAAATTTAATCTTTTTTTTTTGTATAAACATTAATATATATATATATATCAGAAATTAAATTTTCTCCAACCAAATAAATAAATAAATGTAGGAACATAAATTAAATGAGGAAGTGAATTTGTACAAGCAACATCCATTCTGATCAGACTGACTAGTCAGAGATTCCTGTACTTTTCATTCATCTGGTGTTCAATAAATTTAGTACTGTTAGGAATAAAATGAAAAAAAGTTCAATAGTAATATTTTATTAACATACCAATTTATTTTTGCAATTGTCTCCCAATCAATTGCATGTGCATGCACATTCAAAAATCAATTAATGAGCTTGAAAATTTAGATGACATAGCTGTCTTGAAATGCACATCCTTAAATAAATAATATAATTATATTAATCAATTTAGGTGCATCAAATATGGTGTCCCTACAAATATGGTGTCCCTACATCCTTTACATTTATAGTATAAAAATTATAAATATATGGGGTATAAATTGAAGACTTAATTATATATAGAATAGAGAACACGAATATATGAGCTGCAAAATAAAATAAAATAATCAAAATGAAAAGGAAAGGAAAATGCAATAAACTATGCCAAATTTAAGGAAGCAACTGTCTTTTTATTTTTTAAATAATTAAGTAAAAATGCAAAAAAGAATTCTTTCCCTAAGTAGATATATCGCATTGACTGTAACTATTATATCTATGCTTTGTCTAAAAATAATACAGTAAATTAGTTTAGTCGTTAATTCGTTATGCTTATATTTCTATATAAATAAATTATAAATAATTCTATCTAAATTGGGTATTATCACATTTATAATTTAAAATTCTATTAAGGCTTTGGAGTGGATCTAGTTTCACCAACATCAGATCTAGATATTTGAATAAATATATATATATATATATATATATATATATAATTTCTCCGCAAATTCCTCCATTTACAAAACGAATACAAGTATTAATTAATGAGAAAACACTCAAACTAATAAATCTAGCTACTTGTACATCTTAAAATCTATGTTAGATTAATCGTACTCCAAAATATTAATATTATTTTACGTTGAATTTGAATGTTTAACTTGGATAAGCATCGCAACATATTTGGTCCAAATTTATGAAACTTTATTACTAACAATGAGGGTAGTTGGAAATATTTATTACTAAGCTATTTCCTTACACAAATATACTAGATTTATTTTATTTTTTATTTTTTGGATGAAAAAGTTAGATAAAAGAGGCAGCTTAAGGTGGTAGCTGAAAACAATGCCCCACAACATTTATATTCACCACATGGTTCTACAAATTTTCTAGCTCATTTTGCTTTCCAAGATTTGAAAAAAAAAAAAGGATAATTAAATTTCTTTGATAGAATAAATAGTTATATTATGATGTAGTAGTTAATTGTGTCTAAAAACAATAAGAAAAATATAATAGAATTGTTTGCATACGCAAAGGAATCTACTAAAAAAACATATTCCTTCCGTTTAAAATAAATGTTGTTCTAAAGTTTAAATTTTACTTCAAATTAAATGTCGTTTTAGACTTTTATACAATTTAACATTCCTTAACTATTAATATTCCTTAACTAAAATTGAGGGATATTTTAATATGATATTTTTTATGGAATTAATTTGTTCTCTTTTCAATTTTGTAGCATAAATTCCATAATTAGTTAGAGGTATATTTGTCCAATTTTGATATTCTTTAATCTATGATAAATACTCCAGAACGACATTTATTTTGAAATGGAGGGAGCATATGATAACGTGACTTCATAAAATACAATTATCTTTCCAACTTTTTCAATTTTTTGTTCAATATAAAATAATTCTCATCTCATTTATTCCTTCTAAAATCAAGAAAACAATTCTTATTTCTTGGTTTCAATTCTTTATATAAAAGAAATAAAATAAAAGGCTCTGGGACATGAGATATTCCTATATATCAATATGTATATCATTTGTCATTTCAAAATAACTAACACATGTCATATTTATAAACGACAACATTATTTAATTCATGCCGTGTTTTATAGATAAGGGAAAAAAAAAATTGGTCCTCTAAGTTTACCTCATTGGATTTTTCATCCTTTTTTTTTCACCTTTTTTTTTTAATCATCTATGTTTAATAAATATCATTTTTTAGTCATCTAACCTGCTATAGCAGGTAACTCATATATATATATATATATATATATATATATTAATTTAATTTTAACACCATTTTTTTAATAGAGAAAACACTAATTTTTTTTTAATTGTATATTCATCTATCATGCCTAAATTAATATTAATAACTAAAAAAATTATTTTTCACCCCGATACGTGGGTTAGAGTTTTGTTATTAATTATTAATATTAATAATTTGGGGATCCTAAACTTTATTTATTTTTAATTGAAAGAACACTAATTTTTTTAAATCATAAATTTGTATTCTTTATCTAACATGCCTAAATTAATATTAATAAATAAAAAAATTATTTTTTATCCCAATACGTGAGTTAAAGTTTTGATATTAATTATTAATATTAATAATTTGGGCATCCTGAACTTATATTTTTTTAATTGAGAGAACACTAATTTTTTTAAATCATAAATTTATATTCTTTGTCTAACATGCCTAAATTAATATTAATAAATAAATTTATTTATTTTTCATCCCAATATGTGAATTAGAGTTTTATTATTAATTATTAATATTAATAATTTGGAAATCCCAAACATAGATATATTAATAAAAAATAATTTTTTTTAATTATTAATGGTAATTTATTATTCTCTCAATAAAATATTTTTTTGGAGTTAAAAGATAAATTTTAATTAAAAAATAAAAAGTTACCTGTTGTAGCAGGTAAGAGGACTAAAAATGGTAATTCTTAAATATAGAGGATTAAAAATCAAAAGGTGAAAGAAAAGGATGAAAAATCCAATGAAGCAAATTTAGAGGACCAAAAAACTATTTTTCCCTAAAAATAATTAAATACAATATGAAACACCAAAAATATAATTATCTGAATCCCTCAATTTATGCTAAAACCTTGGATTTAATGTTTTGAGAATTAGGTTTCTATCACCATTCCAGATGTGATTTTGTTGCCAAACAATATACAAATGAGACAAATTAGAAATAAAATCATGTTGATGTTATAGACTTATAGACAAAGATATATATGTGACATTTTGGACAATGATTTGATTTTGGACTACAGTTCTAATTATATCAATTATAACAAATCACTTTCTGAATTCCAAGACTACTACAATTATTAGATAATATGGACCATACTTTTGCCAAAAATTGCCAATTTGAGAATTGAAATCCAATAAATAAAATTAGGCCCTATTATAATTGATAATGATTGGAATGATACTGAAAGATAGACTCAAATATTCCAGCTGCTTAATTTAGTGTCCTTTCATTAATTAGTGAAAGAAACTAGTGTTTATAAATAAGAGATATATTCCTTTCATGATCATAATAATTTGATGTTGTAATCACATGTAACAACTCGAATTGGATTCTCTATGCTTCAAGAGAAGAATTTCATGCTCTTATTTCTTCACATTTTTCACACATATATTCACAAGAAAATTGTAAAATTGGTTTCATAACTATTAAAATGTTGTAAATTTAATCTTATAATAATCGAGATTTCATTGGATTTTTCACATAAGTTGTCTTAATCCACTTTTTGGTCTTTTAAAATGATGTGTCACTCAAAATACTGATTTGATTCTTATATAAATTAAATGTGGCAAACGGTTCCGAACTTAGCATCCAAACGTTACGTCTTTAAAAAAGGATGCAACGTTGATTGAGACAACTTGAAAACACAAACTTACAAATTTTCGGTCACCATTTAAAAATTGAAGGACCTAATCACAAATTTGGTTCAAATGAGACTAAAATTGCATAGCACTTTACTTACGTGACAAATTTATGATTTTCTCTACGTTTACGAATATAAATCATTCGTCATGCCATAGTAGATGAAACACCAGATTGAAATAAAATGAAATTAACACCCAACTATTGAAAGTACTTAGCACACCAAGCAAATTAACTCAAGAAACATATAATCCAATACCGTATAATACATTATACCATGTAGAAACCAACACTAATTAATTTCCATCTAACAAGTACAAAACAGATTAATAACAAACCAATTTTTTCACAAAACTTTAAAAAAGCAAGATCCTTTCTTGCCACTTCATGCAGTAAATCCTCTGTTTCATTTTAATGATTTTTCTATCTTTTTCTCTGCTACACCAATCTCATTTATTGAGTCTCAAAAATCCACCAATCCTAACCCTTATATATTATGCTCCAAATCACATTCTTGAATCCACCACATTTCCAACATAGCAAAGTGCTAACAATTTCATTCATAGCTTATTCAACAATGGCTTCACTTGCATGGCCACTTCTTAGTCTAGCTCTTCTTGCATTAGCTTCAATGGCGATCCAAGTCGAGGGACGAGCATTCTTTGTGTTCGGAGACTCACTGGTCGACAATGGCAACAACAACTACCTCTTCACTAGTGCACGTGCCGATGCACCACCTTATGGCATCGACTATCCATCTCATCGCCCCACTGGCCGTTTCTCCAATGGCCTTAACATCCCCGACATCATCAGTATGATCGATCAAACCATTTCAACAACTTATTTTTTCCTTCTTTGCAAGATTATACGATATTTTATACGTAATTTTTAGGTGAGCAACTTGGAATGGAGCCCACAATGCCATACTTGAGCCCATTTCTAAAAGGGGATAAGCTTCTTGTTGGGGCTAATTTTGCTTCTGCTGGGGTTGGAATCCTCAATGACACTGGAATTCAGTTTGTAAGTTAATAAATAGTTTCAAATAAAAATATTAAATAAATTGAATTATTGATAAGCTAGAAGCATTTTTTAGTAACCCTTTACAAGGCTTTAAACCATGCCTTTCCAAATCTAGCAAGAATCATTCAATTGTTACTTTTATGACCATTGGTACTTTCTTGCACTGAAGGAGTGAAGTGTCGTGAAAATTAAAATCTCCTACATTAATTATAGAAACGTATTTTATCTTTCATTTTTGAATAACCATTTATTTTATTTTGCAGTTGAATATTATTCGGATTGGGAAACAACTCGACTATTTTCAACAATATCAATCACGTGTCGCGGGTCTAATCGGGGCCGAGCAAACGACGTCGTTAGTGAATAAAGCCCTTGTTCTCATCACTCTTGGGGGCAATGATTTTGTCAATAATTATTATTTGGTGCCATTTTCTGCAAGATCAAGACAATTTTCTCTCCCAGATTATGTCAAATACCTCATTTCTGAATATCGTAAAGTTTTGTTGGTAATGTCTCTTTTTCATTCTTTAGTTTAATCCATTGTTTAAGAATCGAATTGGGCTTAGTTCAATCGGAATTTATTTGGATCAGAAATATTGAAAAAATTGGTATACCGAGTTAAATCTTGGGTTTTTTAATTTAAAATTAAATTATTTTTTAAAGAAAGTTTAAACTCAACCGTTGATTATATAGCGTATGTTTATATGATTATTTAAACTTTATTAGTTACTTTTAAAATTTATTATATAACGCTCAATATACCTACATTATTCTTGTACATAACCAAATAAAAAGGGTTTGATTAGTTTCAATAATCTGGTTGAACCATGTTCGAACCATTTCATCGATCAATGGTAAGATCAGTTTGATCATCAGTTCAGTTATGAAAACTCTAATTCAACCAAACTTTCTAAGTACAACGTACTTATGTTTCATTTAGTGATAATTACAAAAAAGACCCTGAAGTTTAGCCTAATTACAAAAAATAACATAATCTTACTATTGCAGAGGTTGTATAATTTGGGAGCTAGAAGGGTTTTGGTGACGGGAACGGGACCGATAGGGTGTGTCCCGGCTGAGCTGGCGCAACGGAGCGCGACTGGAGAATGCGCAGTGGAGCTGGTGAGGGCGGCGGGGTTGTTCAACCCACAGCTGGTTGAGATGTTGAATGACATCAATAGTGAAATTGGGGCCGATGTGTTTGTTGCTGCTAACACTTTGCAAATGCATATGGACTTTATTTCTAATCCTCAAGCCTATGGTATGTCCCATTCAAACAACTATCATGCATACATAGTTTGTACCACAATGTAACAACGATGTTTTTTTGGTCCATCAAGTCTATTAAAGTTTCGGGATTTGACTGATCTTGAAGCTTTAAAAACTTGACGGGCCATTGTGAAAAGGTTGGATGGATATAAAATATATTTTTTTATGTATAATGTGTATAAATGAGACTGTCACGTTTTTTTTTTCAAAATAATAGTAACACGTGCATTAGATACATAGCTTGTATAATGACAGTGATAGTTTTCTCGTCTCACAAGCTTCCTGAGTTTCGAGATTGGACTGACCTCGAAGCTCTGAGAACTTGATGGGCCAAAGTGAAACCGGTAAAAATATTTTTATGAGATCGATATAAAACACATTTTCTTAAGTATAATAAATAAAATCTTACCTCTGTGTTCCTTTTTCAAAAAATATTATTGTAAGCTTGTACATTGTTTTCCCGCCACGCCAAGCTTTCAGAGTTACAAGATTGTATTGATTTACAAGACGGGACAAAAAAAAGAACTGAATAAAAACCCATATTTTCTTCTGGATTGATATAAAACATATTTCCTTTCGTAGAATGAGTATAAATCTCATTGTTTTTTTGCAGGATTTGTTACATCAAAAATTGCATGTTGTGGACAAGGCCGATTCAATGGGATAGGACTTTGCACACCAATCTCCAATTTGTGCCCAAATAGAGACCTTTTTGCATTTTGGGATGCATTTCATCCATCTGAAAAGGCCAATAGAATTATAGTCCAACAAATCTTGGCTGGTGACACCAACTACATGAAGCCCATGAACCTTAGCACCATAATGGCAATGGATTCCATGACCTAAATGTGTCATTTCTCATTAATTATATGTCCTACTATATTGCATTTTATTTATATTTTGTTGTGATCAATTTATCTTGGAAGATTTGTGATGATGATACCTTTATCATCAGTGTCGGCGTCGAGGAGAGTTTGATGAGTTTTCCATTGTGGATGAATAATTGATGTATAGTCAGTCACTTAAGAAGGACATTGCTGGAGTTTTTAGTTTGTTATTTTAATTTCGTGGATGTTTAGATCCACAAATGTTGGAAATGAAGAGGCATTTCTTGGAGTCTATAACGAGTGAACTTATTTTCGTAGTAATTTGATACGAATTATTGATACGACTATGAAAAAATCATTTGAATATTGAAACGGAGAATAATGTAAAAGAATGTTAATCGAAATCTCATAATATATATGTTTTTAATACATTTAAAATCATAAAAGTATTCAAAGTTTCTTCTTTCGCTTTCTATTTCAAAACAAGTTTTTTTTTTTTTTTTTAAGGATAATAACCAGTAACATGTGTGTGTGTATATATATTATTTGCCAAAAGACTATGGTCATTGGTCTAAACCCTTCAAGGTCTTCAGGTGGGCCTAATCATAGTAAACGCTACAACTTCAAGCCCAGTCCATTTAGCATGGTCCTTGTTTGGCAAAATAGAATTAATGTATGTTTTAACTGAATTTATCATTCAACATTTCAACTCATGAATTATTGTCCTGTGATTAAATTAGGTTGATGTCTATGGATTCTCAATAAATGCTAATTAACTAATCTCTTGACCTAGTGGATTAGGCCCAAAATTATTATTGCATACATCTAAATTTTCTTATATTGATCCAACTTTAAAGTCACTCTAATCCACTCCAAGAAAATTGAAAATTCAAGTTTTTTTGTTAAAGCCCAATAAATTAATTGCATAGAAAGCACAAATTTTATTTACAAATTGCAATGCTAATAACTATTATGAATCTCATGTTCTTATTATATTTCATCTCATATTCTCACTTTAATTACACTAGTACTTATAATTAACGTAAAATCTATATTTAGAATCTCACATAAAAAGGTAATGTTATATAAATATTAAGCATCAATGAAATATCGATCATAATTTGTTTTGGGTCGAGTCTAATTTGCCAAAATGGGTATTGCTAATTGGTCCATGCAAAATGTTTACGAGTTTGATAAAAATCATTAAATGAGTATCTATATGTATAAACGATCAGATTTTTATTGTCACATTAATTTTAAATTTAGAGAAGGTTGGAAATTTAGCATAGGATTCATGAAAATTCCTAACATGTAGGCTTTAAATGTAGTTATATAATGGCCATGATTGGACCATGAAATGTCTAATATATTTTTCACAAAATATGTACTAAGGCGACAAGATAGTTAAATATGAAGGTTGTTGCAACATGTGCAGTATATCTTGCATGTGAGGGTAGTTGAAGAGTTTAAGTAGTTGATTATTGGAATTACGTTTAAAAAATTATTTTTATTTACAAAATTTATGAGAAGATTTATCCAAAATAAACAACTAAACAAAGAAGACATTATACAGGTTTTCATTTTAAAGAATCTGTCACTCACATACAAACATGTATGTACACATAAAACACATCTATACATATATTATGTAATATTAATATAATTACTAGTAATATACATATTATATTGATATGTATATATCAAATATATAATATGAATGCATATTAATGTATTTATAAGTAATTTATTTTAAAATATAAATTATATTAATATATACATTAATACTTATAATGTAGGGTGTGTGTATATATGTAGTATAAATTTGTGTAAGAAATTAATTTATTTACTTTTGTTTTCTTTGACACAATGCATAAAACTATTGTTTTTCATAGGTACAATGTTATCTAATTCAAAATTTATTGAAATTTTATTAAAGCATTGGATGATCTTGAGTGAATACTTAATGAAATCGATTTTTTAATTGGAGAGGAAACCATCATTTTTAGTAGAAAATCATCATTAAAAAAAATCAGATCTGACCGTCTCACCAATCATATTTTGAGAAACGAAATGCCTCATTTACTTAAATTTCAAATGCGGTTTCACAAAAACCTTGTCCACATAAAATTCATTTTAAGAGGCTCTAACTATTATTTCCCATAATTAAACATAGTTCACAATCCCCTTCACACCCAAAATAAAATGAAGTTGAAGCTTTTAAGTAATTCTTTCCACGCCATTTTTCATCCTCTATTCAAATAAACATAATAAGAAGCAATAGATTAGTAGAATATCTTTACATCTCAAGATACCATCATCGTTTTTCAATAGAAAATTTAATTTGAGAGGTTTAAACATTCTTTCCCATAATGAATTACACATATCTCTTAACCTCCTTTAGTTCTTTCCACACCATTTTTTTTTCCATCTTTTATGCAAAAGAAGAAAAAAGAAACAAGAAAGTTGCAATTAATTAATTAAAATGAAGGAAAAAGGAGCCCCCGAAATTATTTTTTTACAAAAATTAATAAAAGTAGCTTTATATATTTGACCACATTCCATAAATCTGCAAATGATTGGTCATAAAATTTTCTGAAACAACTGTCAAAATTCAATACAATTGTAGCTAATTTATTAGGCCTATTTTATAATTTTTATTTTTTCAATTGAATTCTTGTCCTTTAACCACTAATTACACCAGCCATTAGTTGAACCTTCATGCATATAAAACCCCATCAAACCCTCCACCATTTCAACCCAAACCAGCCCTATTTCTTATTTTATTGGAATGGCCAAGTTTGTGCAAAATTCAAGAATTAATTGTGTTGTTTTTGTGCTAATTTTAATTCTAGGGAATTGGGGAATCGGCGCGGAAGGAAAGGCATTCTTCGTGTTCGGAGACTCATTGGTCGACAATGGCAACAACAATTATTTGATCACCACCGCGAGAGCGGATTCTCCGCCATACGGCATTGACTACCCGTCTCACCGCCCCACCGGCCGCTTCTCCAATGGCCTTAACATTCCCGATATTATCAGTAAAAAAATTCTCTTTGCTATTTATGCATATCTTCATTTTTAGCATCTGGTTACATTTTTGTTGTATAATCCTCATTTTTTCGTGTCACATTCATATATCATTGTCAATTTCTGTATAAACATGAGATTACACAAATTATACATAGAATGTATTAATTCAATTCATGCATGCTACATATGGAGATCATTAGATAATGTTGATTTCTTGAAATTGAGCATGCAATTTATTTATTTATTTTTTTGTGATTTGAAAAAATATAGGTGAAACAATGGGATGGGAAGCAACATTGCCATATTTAAGCCCAGAATTAACAGGGCAGAAATTATTGGTTGGTGCCAATTTTGCTTCAGCTGGGGTTGGAGTACTTAATGATACAGGAATTCAATTTGTAAGTGGTTGTGTTACTTTTTAAAAGTCAAACTCTCAAAATAATACATAAATCACTTTTTCATTTTTTCACACTATCACATATTTAATCTATGACGTTTTTCTGTTACTTTTTCTATTTTTTCACACGTCACATATTTAATATATGACATCAGTTAATAGACGTGATGCATGATATTAATTGTTATGAAATATAAGATAAAATATCAAATGTAATACAAGATTTGATGTACATTTATGTGGTTTTGCAAAATAAAAAATAACACCAAAACATGTTTATGCTTTTTAGTTTGAGATGAATGGTTTGTTATGTTGCATGAAACATCAATAATATATGTAGTTAGTAACAGTCAATTAAATATAATGAACTAATGTAGTTACTTAATCCTTGTCCATAAATAGAAGCACCCATTTAAATTGTAGTTTAATCTTTCCTTTTTTTTTCAAAAAGAAAAAAAAATCATTTTCAAGATTTAATTTTGAATTGCATTGAATTAAACCACATCAACATCAGATCATCAAAATTAGATCTTGCTGATATAATGATTCAAAATTAGATTACAAATCACATAAAGAAAAGAATTAAAAGAATTAGATTGCACATTACACATAGTCACATACCATGCAAATCTCTATCATTTAATTATGATATTTCTCCAAGTACAAATGCTATTTAGAAAACCTAAAAAAACTCTTTTTTTTTTGTTTTCATTTGCAGGTCAACATTATTAGAATTTTCCAACAGCTGAACTTCTTCCAACAGTACCAGAAGAGATTGAGTGCACTTATTGGAGATGAGGAGACCAAAAAAGTTGTGGAAAATTCATTAGTTCTTATAACTTTAGGGGGCAATGATTTTGTCAATAATTACTATTTGGTCCCTTATTCCATAAGGTCTCAACAATATTCCTTGGATGACTATGTGCCCTTTGTCATTTCTGAATACAAGAAAGTCTTGCAGGTAAAGTAACATTTTTCTCGACAACTTTTATTCAATTCAATTACTTTTATAATAAATGATGTCAACTGTTTTCTGTTATGAAACCCTTATCTGTACAACAAAGATGAGACCGGACATTAATTTCACTTTTGACTTGCGTCGACTATGTTACAAGGCTGAGCTAATCATTTCTCATTTTTGCATATGTTTGTCAATACAGAGTCTGTATGAACTCGGGCCCCGCAGGGTTTTAGTGACGGGAAGCGGGCCGTTAGGGTGCGTGCCTGCCGAATTGGCATTGCATAGTAGGAATGGTGAATGTGCATCAGAGCTAATGAGGGCTTCAGAGCTATTCAACCCTCAACTTGTTCAAATGCTTGATCAACTCAACCAAGAAATTGGCAACACTGTATTCATTGCAGCTAACACCAATCAAATGCATTTGGACTTCATTTCTGCACCTCAACAATATGGTATGTTTCTTGAATTCTTTGTATTGCTTGTGATTCATTTGAATTTCATATATTCAACTAGACATATAGTTGATAGGGTCTTTGAGACATGTACCTAGGTATAAGTTGACTTGATATACTAGATTGATTAACAAAGTTTATAGTGATAGATGGTATTAAACTATTAATTAATCATTATGAATTATTTTGGCTATATATAACACATTAATTGGATCATTGTAGCTACTAATTTAGTAGTTGAATTAAATGCTTTCAATTAAGTGGAAAAGAGGCATGTTGTTGTAGATAACCCCACGTAAGTCCAATCTAGCTAACCAAATAATTCAATTGACTTGTTGACTAAGTTTGACTCATCGATGTTTCAATTTATTTAGGCCTTCACTTGTCAATTGCTCAAGCTAATAAGCAAACATTAATTAATACATAATTCTACTCATAAAATTTGAGATTGTAACATTGTGTCCAAAATGTTTACTTGTTAATATAATCATCACAAATGTGTCAAAATCATGTAGTTGAAAACTTTATAAATGTGATTTTGACATATCAATAACGACAAATCAAATATATGCATACGATATTATATAAATATATATTTTGACCAAATTTCGTACACTGGGTCAAGTTAATCCAAATCTTCTTTGAGCCCAAATTTCTAACAACTCATTATACTATACACCATCTAATCGGGTCGGGTCATATAAAACCCGCCTACGTTCGGGTCATCATATCAAGGGCGCAATACAACCTATATGTTCAACTAACCCCACTTTATGTATTTGAGCAGGATTTGTGACATCAAAGATAGCATGCTGTGGACAAGGCCCATATAATGGGCTGGGCCTATGCACACCATTGTCGAACCTGTGCCCAAACAGAGACTTGTATGTGTTCTGGGACCCATTTCACCCATCTGAACGGGCCAACAGATTGATAGTCCAGCAGATTCTAAATGGGCCCGAAACTTACATGCACCCAATGAACCTTAGCGCCATCATGGCTTTGGACTCACGGGCCTGAATTAAGCCCGTTTCTAGAGGCTATTTTTGGAGGCATAAAAAATGTCAAAATTACTGATTTTATTTATGCATCTGAAAATAGTATTTTACTAATTATCCTTTTTGTTTCGAAATGTACTTTGATGTCAGTGCTGTGTTTTTTCTTGTAGGGATCTTATCGATCGATTTTCTCGATAATAAATTAATGGAAATGAGTGGTCGTAAGTTTTTTTCGAAGATAGTCTTGTTCAAAATTATTTATTTTCAATATTTTAAATTTGTTAAAATCTTTTGGTTATATTATATATTTGAGCTAATTGTATTGTACAACATGTCCAACATTAGTCATCTAAGCAACTAAAGATCTTTGGGCCTCTGACCCAATACCATTAGGTGGATATAATAATCCAATAATTTGACATCCATCACTTGTAAATAAAATTTAAATGAATCGAATCAAGTTAGACATATTATTGTTTGAGTTATTATCATGTCAGGTGTACATATATGTTCTAATATTTTCAATGATAATTGAATTCGAACGAACTTTAATAAAAGGTGAAGCTCAAATAATTTAATTTTTTTTCTTTTATGTAGGGTGTTTTTGGAATGTATAACCAAAAATTTCAATTTAATAAAGTTATATCTTATTGTAATTACATACACCTATGTTTGCAAATTTCAATAAATCATAATTTATCAAATTGTCAGAAAAATCACAATTTTTACTCAAATTGTTATTTTAACCAAAATTCTCACTATTGATCAAAATAACATAATTTCATATGTATATATGTTTTTTTTTCCTTGACCTTGGTCAGTTTTGAATTTTATTTTATTTTACTGATATTTCTAGTTGTCTGGACACGTCAGCCACCAAGTACGATAGTTTCATAGAGTTCAAGTTTAAGAATTTTAAGATTTTTTTAAAAATTGAATGTGCAATTTTTTTTTTCCAAAACCGATCGAGGTTAAAAAACATATTATATACATAAATTAGGTTATATTATTTTGATCAATAGTGAAAAATTTGGTAAAAATGACAATACAAGTAAATATTGTAATTTTTCCTTACAATTAACCATTAAAGAATTCCCTATATATCTCACAATAATATTACACTTGTTGTAAATAAATACGATAACTATAAAATAAGCTTGAAGTAGAACAGACGAAAAGCGTATGAAAATAATGCGTAAAATAAAAGACGAGACAAGAAGAGAATAATAGATGAGAGGAGAGAATATGGTGTCCATTTCATTCCATACATTACATGTATTTATAGAGAAGAATTTGATCCAAAGCTTCTAACATAAGCTATATTCAAAGCTTTTATTAGAAGCTATATAAAGCTTATAATGGAAGCTTATATTATAATACTTCCCCTTGAATTTAGCTTTGTTATGTCATGTGCATAAGCTGTCTCGTTAAAAACCTCAAACCAGAAAAACTCATTGGGATAAAAACTGGGATAAGGGAAAAAGAGTACATCGCACACTACATTGTTTCCGCTTCCCCTGAAAAGAGCAATATGAGTCTTAGAGAAAACTGTCAATCTTGTTTCTCGTTGGATCTTCTCATACCGATGTCGTATACCAATTTCTCAAATGTAGATGTAGGCAGAGATTTTGTGAATAAATCAGCAAGATTGTGACATGAACGAATTTGTTGAACATTTATCTCTCCATTTTTCTGAAGCTCGTGAGTATGGAAAAATTTTGGTGATATATGCTTAGTCCTATCACCCTTTATATACCCGCCTTTAATTTGTGCTATGCAAGCGGCATTATCCTCATAAATGATAGTAGGCGTAGTGATAGTCAGATTTAACCCACATGCATTCCTTATATAAGCTATAACTGATTTTAACCAAACACACTCTCTGTCTGCCTCATATAGTACCACGGAGATAACGAAAAATATGTTTAATTCCGTTCCAGTGTCTCCGGGTTAGCTCAGAACTATATCGAGCAAGCACATTGACCGCAAATATGATATCTGGTCTTGTACATTGTGCTAGATACATCAATGCTCCAATAGCATTAAGATATGACACCTCTTGGCCAAGTATCACTTCATCAAACTCTTTAGGTCGAAATGGATCTTTATTAGGGTCTAAACAACGTATCACCATAGGAGTGCTTAAAGAATGAGCACTCTCCATATTAAACCTTTTGAGCAGTCGCTTAGTGTACGCATATTGATGAATAAAAATGTCATTTGCTCTATACTCTAGCTGAAGACCGAGACAGAGTTTGGTTTTCCCAAGGTCTTTAACCTCAAATTCTTTCTTCAAATATGCAGTAGCAATGGCCAAATCCTCAGGGGTGCCAATGAGGTTCATGTCATCTACATAAACTGCAATTATAGCAAATTCGGTTTCTGATTTTCTAATAAAAACGCATGGGCAAATTGAATCATTTTTGTAACCTTCTTTGATAAGGTATTCACTTAGTATGTGATACCACATGCGACCAGACTGCTTTAGTCCATACAATGATCTTTGTAATTTGATCGAGTATAGCTCACGGGGATTACCCATTTTTGGTATTTTAAATCCATCAGGAATTTTCATGTAGATATCAGAATCAAGTGAACCATATAGATAAGCTGTTACTATGTCCATAAGACGCATGTCCAAATTTTCATGGACAACCATACTAATGAGAAAATGTAAAGTGATCGTATCCATTACTGGTGAATACGTCTCATCATAATCAATCCTAGGTCTCTGAGAGAACCCTTGGGCAACAAGTCGGGCCTTATATCTTACAATTTCATAATTCTCATTTCTCTTATGGACAAATACCCATTTATACCCAACAGGCTTTATATTGTCCGGAGTTTGAGTGATAGACCCGAATACATTCCGTTTATTTAGTGAAGCTAATTCAGATTTGATTGCTTCCTCCCATTTAGGTCAGTCATCCCTTTGACGTCATTCTATTATGGAACGTGGTTCACTGTTACAATCATCGCTCAAAATCTCTTGAGCAACCGAGAATGCAAAAATATCATCAATAATGATCTCATTTCTATCCCATACATAATTGTAGTAACTTATGGAATTCTCGGTATTTTCTGGATTTGATATCATCATGATTGTTTTACTAGGCTCTACAGATTCACCTGGAGCTTGCTCATTAGAACTCACTTGATTAATGGGCTCATAAACCCCTTTCTTGGTTTTTCGAGGAACAGAGTCCTTTGAGCCAATGGGTCGACCCCGTTTTTATCTTGGTCCATCAGAATTCATTTTCACATATTCATTAGGAACATCGATCCTAGCTGGAGCATTCACAGCTGGAATATGAGACTTCGTGACTTTACTGACATCATTAAATGCGTCAGGAAGTCTATTAGCAATATTATGTAAATGTATGATTCTGTTGACCTCATTTTCACATTCAAGTGTGCGTGGGTCTAGATGAGACAAATTCTGCTCACACCATGTGAGATTCTCAACATGCATAGGTTTATTATTATCAAGGATTATCTTACCGACTGATGGAAATGTCGTTTCATCAAAATGACAATCCACAAACCTAGCGGAGAATAAATCACCCGTCATTGGTTCCAAAAACCTAATGATCGATGGTGGATCAAACCCGACATATATGCCAAGTCGGCGTTGTGGACCAATTTTTGTCCTTTGTGGAGGTGGAATTAGCACCTGTACAACACACCTAAATGTGCGAATGTGCGAAATGTCAGGCTCAAAGCCTAAGGTTAATTGCATTGGGGAATGCATATGATACGCACTAGGACGTAATCTAATTAAAGATGATGCATGTAATACGGCATGTCCCCATGTTGTACTAGTGAGCTTTGATCTCACTAATAAAGTTCGAGCAATAATTTGGATTCTCTTGACAAGAGATTCTGTCAATCCATTTTGAGTATGAACGTATGCTAGCATACTGAGTGCTCAACATTAATTCCCAGTACTGCACAATATTCATCAAAATAATTTGATGTAAATTCTCCGGCATTATCCATCCTTATATTTTTAATAGGATGATCAGGAAAATGTGCTCGGAGTTTAATAATTTGTGCAAGCAAACACGCGAATGCAACATTTCGCGTCGATAGTAAGCATACGTGAGACCATCTAGAAGATGCGTCTATCAGAACCATAAAATATCGAAATGGTCCACTCGATGGGTGAATTAGTCCACAAATATCACCTTGTATTCGTTGTAAAAACGATGGTGATTCATAACCAACTTTTGTTACAGAAGGTTTTATAATGAGCTTTCCTTGTGAACATGATTCACAAAAATAATCATTTAACATCAATATTTTTATATTCGTTAAAGGATGTCCTTTAGTATATTTCACAATCCTACGCATCATAGTAGTTCCGGGGTGACCCAGACGATCATGCCATAATCCAAGTATATCGGGATTAATTAGTTTCCATGGCATGGTGGCATAGGATTCAAAAGCTCGAATCGGGACACAATATAGCCCAGAAGCTGTTGCTTCAAATTTCTCATGAACATTCCTTTTGTTCATATCATATGATGTGACGCATAGACATTCTTTGGTATTTTCAATCAATGTCTCTATATGATATCCATTGCGTCTAACATCTTTAAAACTTAGTAGACATGTTTTTGATCTACCAGATAAAAGTGCATTTTCGATATGCAGAGTGGTACCATTAGGCAACACAATTGTTGCATTCCCGGAGCAATCAATAATCTCAAAGGGACCTGATATGGTTCTTATTTGTGCTTTGCACAATGTCACACTCGAGAAATATATTTTATCTGTGAATATTGAGTGCGTTGTTGCACTATCGAGTAGACAATGATTCATTTTGTCAGTATGCTCCATGTACTGTCTGATTATACAAAAGTATATTAATACTGGAATCCTATAATAAAATAACAATTTCATAAATTTATATAATATACACAAAATTACCAAACTCTAAGTTTGGATTTATCACCACCACTTGGCATTTTATACAATGGGATCAAGGTCCTCAAAAAAATCTAATAGTTCAAGAGATTTCCCATCTTGAACTTGATCATTCATGATTTGAGGTGTGGTGTTTCGAGGGGTAGTAAATGACATTTCTGCCTCAATGACATGTGCCTGGACTCCCTTTTCTTTATTTTTTATTGAATCCTGGTGCAGATCCACCAGGTGTTGAGCAGTCCTGCATATTTTGGCCCAATGGCCAGTCATTCCACATCTATTGCAATTATTTTCATAAGATTTCCCTGTGGGCACCTTGCCCTTGTCATAGATCCACTGAAATCGGTCTCCTTGATTGACCGGATAATTATTTAGACGGGAATAACCACGTCCGCGTCTATCGCCTCTCCAGGCACCACGTCCGCCTCGGACATCATGATGGGGACTACCACGTCCACCACCTCTCCAGGCACCACGCCTGGCTTGGACATCATGATGGGGACCACCACGTCCACCACCTCTCCAGACACCACGCCCGGATCTTTGTCCACGGCCTCTAGATCGACCCATAGATTTGTTAGCATGTGCTTCTGGCACTGCTTGGGACCCACAAGGTCGCAAATCATGATTTTTCAACAACAACTCATTTATTTTTTCTGCTGTGAGTAGTACAGAGATCAACTCTGAATATGTTTGAAATTGGCGCTGCCTGTACTGTTGTTGTAGTACCAGATTTGAGGCATGCATGGTGGAGAATGTTTTCTCTAATTTGTCATATTCTGACAATTTTACACCACACAGAGCCAAACGAGACTTAATCTTAAAGAAAGCCGAATTATAATCGGAGACTGATTTAAAGTCTTGCAGTCTTATATGCTGCTAATCATACTGCACCCGTGGCAGGATCACAGTCTTTGTGTGATCAAATCTTTCTTTCAGTTTTTGTCATATCTCCGATGACCTTTCAAACTGTATGTACTCATCTTTCAAATCCTCCGATAAATGGTGGCGTATAAAGATCATGACGTTAGCCTCATCTTTCCTGTTGGCCTCATCGATATTTACACTTTCAAGAGTTTTCACGAGATCCAACCCTTGTAAGTGTAGTTTAATATCTAGGCACCAGGATAAATAGTTTACGCCAGAAACATCGAGAATTTGAAATTTTTGATTTTCAATTCTAGCCATAATAAAACACAGAATAAAAACAACGATATAAATATACAAACCTTTTTTTTTTCAAGCAAAAACTCGTGCTGATAACGTGTTGTAAATAAATACGATAACTATAAAATAAGCTTGAAGTAGAACAGACGAAAAGCGTATGAAAATAATGCGTAAAATAAAAGACGAGACAAGAAGAGAATAATAGATGAGAGGAGAGAATATGGTGTCCATTTCATTCCATACATTACATGTATTTATAGAGAAGAATTTGATCCAAAGCTTCTAACATAAGCTATATTCAAAGCTTTTATTAGAAGCTATATAAAGCTTCTAATGGAAGGTTATATTATAATAACACTACAGTTATTCACATTTTTCGTAGTTATGTTGTAGGTAAAATCACTAAAATTTATACCACTTTAAAATTATATCTGTAATATTTTAAAAAATTATGAGACTTGATTACAAATATTGATTCGAAGGGGATTAAAACTGTGAAAGTTGAATAGTTAGGGGACCAACGTGCAAAATTTCAAACTTTGCCCCTTCCCTTAACCCCTCCACACTGAAGCTGTAAAAACCACCCACCCCCCTTATCCACACTGCTCTTGCCAACAAAAATGGCGTTCTCCCTGCTAACGCAGCCTCCTTTCTCTCTCTCCTTAACCTCCACCACCGCTTCTCGGAACGCCGTCGTTTCCGCAGCAGGACCGTCCGCCTCGATCTCCACCTCTCAAAGAAAGTCGCGACGGAAAAAGCAGCAGAACGACTTGAAATCTTCCGATGACAATGGGTATTCCGGAAGTGGAAGTTTAACGCCGTCGAGCGCCGAGAAACTTCTGAGGCTTGTGTTCATGGAGGAGTTAATGGAGCGCGCCAGAAGTGGCAGCGTTTCCGGAGTTTCTGATGTCATTTACGATATGATTGCCGCGGGGCTGACGCCTGGACCGAGGTCGTTTCACGGATTCGTCGTTTCTTACGTGCTCAATCGTGACGAAGAAGGAGCTGTACGTATTATTTTCTTTCTGAATTATCGAGTTTTTTTATTAAATGCATTTGCGTGATTTTATATTACCGTGGAGTTTGCTTTATGCATATTCATGATTGCACACTGGTCATTACTGTTTGTAAGAGCTCACTGTGTGTTATACGTTAATACTCTATTGCTCTGCTTAGTAGTTCTACCTGATAGTTAAACAGCTTCTAGTAAATATTCAGAGCTAAAATTGAGCTGGATTTGGAATTTCGAGCTTATAATTAAAAATGCATCTATAGGCTCCTGCTCAGGTAGTTAGGCTTGTTAATGATTGCACCTTAACAATCTTGAGATCAGATTCAAATGGGTCAATGCAATGTTACCACAATTGACCTGGAGTTCAAGCCACGTTTTACTTAACGAATTTGTGCTCTAGTTTGACTCATGCCTACCTGATTCTTGCTGCGCTCCCACCACATAGGTTCTTGTATAGATTTGTAGCTTATTCAATATATGTGTATATATGTATGTATTCAGTTATTTTAGGAGTTGAACTGACATATTGCTGATTGCCTGATACCGTGTCGTATGGTGTAAATTATTTGTTTTATATCGGTAAAGATATATATCTCATCTACTCTATCTATTTATATACTTTCTTCAACAGTCTATTTTACTCGCCTCTGAGTGCAAGGTATTACTGCCAGACAATGTGAGTTATACCTCATAGGTACTGATTGTGACAGATTCTAAATGCTGCTGCTGCTGCAAGATTCTAGAAAAAAACTACTTCTTCATTACATTTGTGCGGTCATCCTTTATTGTAAATTAGCATCTAAAACTCATATTTCACAGAGAGGTATGAAGGTAGTAAAGTAGAAAGTTCGGAATCTAGAAACTGTTTCTTGTGGGAAGACATATTTGAGATATTGAGGAAGCATGTGAATTTGATTGAGGATTTCATCATGCTCCAGAAACTGCAGTTTTACTGACAATTTCTTTCAGGTGAGGCTATGCATAATGACATTTAGTAATTAAATATTGAGTGTTGAGTCCCAGATTAAATATAAAGATGTAAAATTCACGATCTGCATTATCAATGCAAAATTTCTTTTAAAAAGTTTCTTCTGATTTAATCACCTTATTACAGCCTCAGAGCGTCTCTTATTTAAGCTTTGTAAAGTTTGCCAATGTTAAATGATGTACCCTACCCTACCCAAACTTGCTCACCTTCGACATCTTAATATATATGTCTATTTACTCGTAGAATATTGGAGGGGTTTTAGTATATTATTAAGTTGCTCTGTGTACATTTGAGTGCCTCTATTTGCTAAATTTATTAGTTCATCTTGTAGTATTGGTATTTAATATTTCAACAGACATTACATTTGGGCTCTTTTCATCATCATTGGATATAAGTCTTGTCATGTTTGATTAGCAGGGAATATTCTTATGTTACAACTCATGTATGGCAGATGCACGCACTTAGAAGGGAACTGAGCGAGGGTCTTCGACCTCTTCATGAAACATTTCTTGCATTAATTCGTTTATTTGGCTCAAAAGGTCATGCTACCAGAGGATTAGAAATTCTGGCAGCAATGGAGAAACTCAACTATGACATTCGACAAGCTTGGCTGCTTCTTGTTGGTATAGTGTACAAGCCTGTGGATTGACTATAGTTTTCCATCAGTTCAGTTTTATTCTTGTTTGTTCTAACATTGTACAAATCCTGTTCTTGACATCAGAGGAGCTTGTGAAAAATAGGCATCTGGAAGATGCTAATAGAGTTTTCCTGAAGGGGGCAGGAGGTGGCCTTAGAGCTACAGATCATCTTTATGATCTTCTAATTGAGGAGGATTGTAAAGTAGGAGATCACTCAAATGCATTGACCATAGCCTATGAAATGGAGGCAGCTGGTAGAATGGCAACTACTTTTCATTTCAATTGCCTTCTGAGCTGTCAGGTACCTGTGTGCCCGTTCAGATTTGTTTGATGACTTGTGAATGTTTGTAGGTAGTTTAGGGTTCAATTTTGAAATTAATAATAATTTAGTTTGGATGTAAAGCTACAAATGGTAACTACTATCTGACTAGAAAAACCAGTTCTAGTTGTTAATTTCATGGTAGACTTTGATGTTATATTTAAAATGAGATATTGAGTAGTTTTTCTTGTTATAGTGAAATGAGATATTGAATAGCTTTCCTTACCATGCTGCCAGGCTACTTGCGGAATTCCTGAAATTTCTTTTGCCACCTTTGAAAACATGGAATATGGAGAAGGTCTGTGTTTGATTCTCTTACTGTTCTCTTATTTTAACTTATTTATCATGTAATGGGAGTTTTCTTCTTATCTTGTATTTGCTCCATAAGCTAGCATCTCTCTATTCTTCAAGAAAGTTCATGGATGAGGCATTGAGGATATAATGGAGTAGAAATCAGTAGTGTTTAAGCTAAATAATATTTTGACATGTTTGTTTTGTTCAAACTATGTGACCCAGGAAAGCATGAAAATGGTAGTCAGTTGGACTTTATCAAAGAACTCTGCTACTAAGAAAATGTTGCATGTAACTGAATTTCCGGATCTTCTCATGGTGGAACTTGACTGAGTCACTGAGATATCTTGCCACTCTTGCTCTCATATGTGCTTAAAGATAATAATATCCTTCAGTCGTTTTTGATGAAATTTTATGTCATGCCTCAACCTATAGAATTTCCAGGAAAGGAAATAATTATACCAATTCTCTTGATAAACCTAAAGTTTTTCAAATTTCCTCTGGCTAAAATAACCACTTTTAGATTAGACCATTGTGGAGCAAGAATGGAATGGGAACACTCTTTGCTGCAATGTTGCCGTAGGGCATTGCTTTGCCATGTTTTACTAATAAGGTGGTTTTATTGATTAGTTGGAAACTTTAAAATGTGATGCTTGTATTGGAGGAGTTGTCTGTCATTTTAATGAAATACTGGAGTTTCATGTCCTGTTTTATGCCAATTATGTAAACACATTACATGCAGATTTGCTTCATCCTATTGGGGACAGTTTGGTTCTGAAGTATCTTTGCACTCCTGTTATCTTAAACTCATTCAACCATCTGTGGTATAAGTGCAGCTTCTAATAGAATAGGCCCTGTAATGATTAATAGGCTGCTCGATTGATTCATTTAGGTTGACCACTGCTCATCTTTATTTTTTTATAATAATAATTTACAATTTCCAGACTACTGGAAAAAACTTCATTCCTGCTCATTATTTTCAACATTTTAAAAGTATTCTTATGGTTGCTATTGGTTGTTATTAGCTTTCATGAAACCTGATACGGAGACATATAATTGGGTGATCCAAGCATATACAAGAGCTGAGTCATATGATAGGTATATTATCTTGTACATATAGCAAACCATATTTCTTCTTCTGATGTCTATTATGCTGTGATTGTACTTGTGATACTGGAAACTTCTTGACTGGCTCTTACCCAACATTAATTGGTAGTTCCAGTTTCCCATGGACCTAGACACTCCATTAATATACTTATTGCCTCGTTATATTACTCAGATTTTGCAACACAAAGAGGTCTGAGATTTATTGAGTTCATCCTATATAGATTTATCTCCCTGAGAAATAGAGTTCATATATATATATATATATATATATATATAAGCATGTCATTGAGCTTGTTGTATGAGAACAGATGAGAAGGATGCATCCCTTTTGAATTCTCTATCAAAAATTTGTTGCCTCATATGAAGATATATTAAGCATGAGGATGCAGATTTGTTGCTTATCTGAAAATAAAAGTAGTCATACATGGAGAGTATAACACCCCTAAAAATATGATATTATTAACCTAAAAAGATTGAGGGCTCCACCACATACAGGAAAAGTTGTAGGATGTTCAGCCCAGCGGACTAAAATATAATAGTGTCCATTCATTTCCAGCTGCTATTTTCAGATCTGAATAAAGTAGGGTTAGATGAAAATTGTTCTCTTGGATAACTTATAGCAATTTCCCTTGTTTATTATGGAAAATCATTCAGCTTTTCCCAGTTGTTTAAGTATATCTGTATTCACTTTTAAGTTCCTTCATGTTCGCTATTCAATTATATAAGGTGTTCAAATTTCAATTTGTCAATTTAGGGTTCAAGATGTTGCTGAGTTACTTGGGATGATGGTTGAAGACTATAAACGCTTGCAACCAAATGTGAGAACCTACGCGTAAGAATTTATATTCTTTATATTTCCTTGCAGAGATATAAGTTTCTGGCTTGAGTGGGTTAACTTTCATTACTAGAGATTGGAGCTTCAAATAGTATGCTTGTAAAAGGATCACTCGTCCTCTTTTACTTATTATGTTCAATTAATAATATTTTTCGTTTATTATAAAGAAATATAAAAATCTTTCGTTGCATGTTAGGCATTTTCCTTAAAAAGAAAAAGTTCCCACCTTCACCTAGCTGACACTAGCAAGTACTTAACCACCAATGAGACAGAATGGTTATATTTCATGATCCGTTTCCGTGACAGATTTTTATCCATAAAATGTTTCAGTTCAACTCAGCCTAGTTTATATGGATGGGATCCTTAAAGTATTAGGAGGCTTTCTTTTTAGTATATCATTTGCAAATCAAATCTTTCTTTGCCTGTGTACTTTAGATTGGAAAACTAAGCTACAAGGATGATGTTTCACATTCTAAACTTTTAGAGATAACTCAGGAGGTTCTTGTAAGAATAATAAAGGAAAGAAATATTTGGATGATGTAATAATTTTATGTACTCTATGCTAAAACTCAAGTTCATCATATATGTTCTGTGTATACATAAAATAATTGCCATGTGAAGCCATGAGTAGAGTGGATCTCATCTCATGCATATGGATTATTGCATACTAAATCTGTAGCCTCTGATAGTGGATAATTGTCTTTAAATCTTCCTGTTTAGATTGTTGGTGGAATGCTTTACAAAGTATTGTGTCACAAGGGAAGCCATTCGACATTTTCGTGCACTCAAAAACTATGAAGGCGGGACCAAACTTCTACATTATGAGGGGCAATATGGAGATCCACTCTCATTATATCTACGTGCACTGTGTAGAGAAGGTATGCACTCTCACACTTGCTCTCAACTATATGCTTTTTTTTTTCCTTCAGCTATGAATTAGCTCGACTCTATCTTTACTAACATTTTACAGCCTTGCTATTCAGCTATGTATGTCATTTGTAACTTGACTTCCGTTATAGAGGAGAAGCTAGTAGATTATTTGTTTGTCTTTTTTCCCAAAAAATTCTCATATGCACTTGTGCAATTTTATAAAATTTCCTACAAATTACATAAATTCTGTAATAATGAGTCATAAGCAAACAGATATGTTCTCTCAAAAATCTTATAATCCATCAGAACCGTACTGTTTGGGTGCAGTCATGTAGCTAATCATTGCTGCTCTAAAATGTAACCCATGATCTTTGATGATAAAATCGCATCTTTAAGTACTGATACAACAGAAATGGGTGGAGATTCACAGCATATGTGTTACTCGTGGCAGTGAATGTTTTCTTCTGTGGCAATAACCTAGCATCTGGGAAAAAAAAAACACTTCTGATCAAATGTGTAGTCAGTTAAAAGAAGATGAAACCATAATGCATTATGCCAATGCACAATAGTCTATCCACAAAAAGTACGAAATATAAATTTTATCTTGTTGCTTTTACTACTGCTTTCATCTTCTTTTGAGAGGTTCAACAATTTTCTCCCCTAACTGTTAATACATTTGAAATCAGGAAGAATTGTTGACTTACTAGAAGCTCTTGAAGCCATGGCAAAAGATAACCAACAAATTCCACCCAGAGCCATGATCTTAAGCAGGAAATATCGGACATTGGTTAGCTCATGGATTGAACCTTTGCAAGAAGAAGCTGAACTTGGGCATGAAGTTGATTATATTGCTAGGTAATCTTTCCTAGTACATTCACATCATAAAATAGATACCTTTGTATTCCTTGTGTGCTTGATTTCTCATAGATAAATATTCCATGAAGACTTGGTTACTGATTAAAGTTCTCTTTTTGCTTCTCTTTATTTGTTAGTGGACGTCAAGGAAAACAATAAGAGGGTTCTCCTTTCCTGTCTGATATTTTCTTTTGTTCAAATTATGGTTGATTCTTTTGATATTGGAAGTATAGAAATTAAAACTTAAGTGAGAAGAATTCCAAATGCATATTATATTTATTTCCATGGTCTAACCTGTTCCAATCTGGATAGTAGTAAAACTATTTATTTAGGAAATAGGATGTCCCCACTCCCCAGATTAGGCAAAATAAGAGATTTTAGTTAGAGGATGGATGGGGAAACGTTCTTTAGGCAGAGAAAAAGAAAATGGGTATTTCACTTGGCATCCTTATCATGTTGTGGTTTGGTTTAGGTGATTATTGTCTATTGATCATCTTTGTGAACATCTAGTTGTGGACATTTGTCATGAAGAAGTAAGATCGAAGAAACTGCTATTCTGCTTTAGCTACTGCAAGAACTATGATTGACTAAGATGGACAACAGGTACATTGCAGAAGGTGGGCTTACAGGTGAACGCAAACGATGGGTACCACGTAGAGGAAAAACTCCTTTAGACCCTGATGCTGATGGTTTTATATATTCCAACCCCATGGAAACCTCTTTCAAACAGCAATGTCTGGAAGAATGGAAAATACATCATCGAAAACTTTTGAAAACTTTGAGGAATGAAGGACCTGCAGTGTTAGGGAATGTTTCTGAGTCTGACTACATTAGAGTTGTGGAGAGATTGAGGAAAATCATAAGGGGCCCTGAACAAAATATCTTGAAACCAAAAGCTGCTAGTAAAATGATAGTATCGGAGCTAAAAGAAGAGCTGGAAGCTCAAGGTTTGCCAACTGATGGCACTCGAAATGTTCTCTATCAGCGTGTACAGAAAGCAAGGAGAATAAACCGTTCTAGAGGTCGTCCCCTTTGGGTTCCTCCTGTGGAAGAGGAAGAAGAAGAGGTGAATCTTATCATCAGATTATCTTTTCAATACAATTTATTTATTTATTGTTTCTTATAAAAAAAAACCTTCCTTCTTTCTATTGTACGCTTCACACTCATATCTTTATAGCACTGCTCCGTAATTTATATAATCCAATGGCCTTTGCTTCAGTCCCAAAAATAAAGATTAAAGTCTGTTGGCTAAACCAAAAATTGCAATTTCCAGGTTGATGAAGAGTTGGATGAGTTAATTTCACGGATTAAGTTGGAAGAAGGGAATACAGAGTTCTGGAGACGACGTTTTCTTGGAGAGGGCCTGAATGAAAGTCACAGCAAGTCACTGGATGTTGAAGAAGACAACATTATTGATGTCACGGATGACGCTGATGTTGGTGATGATGTTGTGAAAGAGGCTGAAGATGATGAGGTTGATGAGGAGGAGGATGAGGAGGAAGTTGAACAAATTGAAATCCAAGTGGGTGACAGGGTAAAAGATAAGGAAGCTGAAGCTGCTAAACCTCCTCAAATGATTGGAGTGCAACTGTTGAAAGATTCTGACCAGAGTACTACCTCATCAAGAAAAAAGAGAAGATCTTCTCGGGCATCAATGGAGGTAGCAAATCTTATTCTTGGCCTACTACACATGGTATCTGAAGTATTATGCCACATTTTGTGGTAGATAATTTGATCCAACATGGTGTGTCCATGATAGTACCAGAGTTGTCTTCTCTTGCCATTGATACATTATATCATGCATTGGAGCTTTCATTCTTCTCTTTGTTTTTTGTTAAGTTTCTTTCTTCCTTTGTTTCTTACCTTCCAAATCTATATACTTCAAAGTTCTTGCTGATTAGAGATTGACTACTTCTGATATTTTGCTGGTTCTCTTGTTTCAAACTTTGTTTACGAATCTAGATTCAGTCTGTATTGTTACTTCTGCTTGTTCATGGCCATTTGGATATTTACCATTTTTGCATATTAATTTTTCTATATAAATGAACGCAGGATGACGATGATGATGATTGGTTCCCATTGGATCCTTATGAAGCATTCAAGGAGATGAGGAACAGGAATGTTTTAGATGTATCCGACATGTATACAATAGCTGATGCTTGGGGTTGGACATGGGAGAAGGATTTGAAGAACAAAGCCCCTAGGAGATGGTCTCAGGAATGGGAGGTTGAATTGGCTATTAAACTCATGACAAAGGTTAAAAAACTTCTCTTTGCTTAATGTGCTATTACTTCTCAAATTCGTGCATTGAATTGTCTATTTATCAATAATGTCGAATCTCTTCCATTCGATTCCCTCTCTATGATTTATATATTCTGTGTGTCTCTCCTTCTTGATACCGAAAATCACACCAGAATTACTGTGTTACATCTCTCTTTCATGTATTTTTGAAAGCAAGCAATTTACAAATAATTTTTCAGGTGATCGAATTGGGTGGAACCCCAACGATTGGGGACTGTGCCACGGTACTTCGAGCTGCTATACGAGCTCCTATGCCTTCAGCCTTCCTACAAATTTTGCAGACAACACATCATTTGGGCTATGTTTTTGGCAGGTTAGTATGATGAGTTTCACTTTCATATAGATTTTGGAAAGCCAATTATTGATGCAGTAAATAGTTGATTGTTTTTCTCATTCTTTGTTAACTAGGCAATTTCTTTGAGCTATTAATGAACTCTAGTTTAAAACTATGGTGTCAATGTTTATTCATCTTGTATTTTAATCATCACAGCCCGTTGTACGACGAGGTCATCAGCCTGTGTCTTGAAATCGGGGAGCTCGATGCATCGATCGCCATCGTAGCCGAGATGGAGACGAATGGAATCAACGTCCCAGATGAAACTCTCGATAGAGTCATTTCTGCAAGACAAGCAAATGATATTCCACTTAATGATGCATCACAGTAGTGTTTTTTCACAAGCATTTTTCTTCTCATGTTTGTATAGTGTAATATAATTAAGAAATATGCTCTTTTTTGTCCAAGTTTTAGCTTAAATTTAGAGTGTGTTCATTTATTTGTAGCTTAAATTAGACTTGTGGCTAGTTTGTTTTTTGCAATTTTTGCTTTTCCTTTTTATTTAATTTGCATTCGTTTTAAAAGAATGTATCCAAATCTTAGTTTGTCATGATCAAAGTAATTGACATTCGATGAATATGAAGATGGTATAAATTGGAACTGTCTAGAATTTAAATAGCAAGTCAAATTAAGAATTTGTTATTAAATATCATTGTTAAAATTTTATTAAAAAATTGTCAAATTGAAATACTTTATTAAAAGTTTACAAGATCCAATAAACAGGCAGGGATTTGTTATGTAATGCTGAAAAAATTGATTATTATAATCTATTGTCGTAAAATTGGGAAATATGAAGAAAATATATAAAGAAGTTTGATATAAAATATCATTGTTGTTAAACTGTACAATTTGTTTATTATAACATTTTTATTAACATATTATGCAACTTGTTTGACTGGAAGTTCAATTAGCTTGAAGTTGATGATGGTCTTAGGATAAGATTATTATGCCATCCATCCACCATGACCTTTTTTTTTTTTTAACATCCTATTTTTGTCCTTTCAAATGATTTCAATAAAAAATAAATAAATTTGCAACTTATAATTTTGAGATATTCTATTTTAATTGTATTGTATCGTATTTTAAGATGTTTATTTTTATTCATGTCAGAAACTTTCCAAATATTTGATGTGAGCAAAAATATTATAATCTTTAAATCGGATTGCATATAAAAAGCTCGGGACAAATAAAAATAAAAGTTCAAAACTTAACAAAATAAAAGTTAAACTTTAGAAATTTAAAGAAAAAAAATATTCATTTTTAAAACCAATTCACATTTTATAAAATACATCATCTACAACAATTTATAATGTATAAAGTTCATTTTGTTATAGTTTCAATTTTTTAATATTAGTATT
Source organism: Scutellaria minor (assembly GCA_954870855.1). Classification (NCBI taxonomy): domain Eukaryota; kingdom Viridiplantae; phylum Streptophyta; class Magnoliopsida; order Lamiales; family Lamiaceae; genus Scutellaria; species Scutellaria minor. The sequence goes on from OX940728.1 coordinate 539,113, forward strand.
ATCATAATAATTTGTTGATAAAAAATGAAAATGAAAATGAAAATTAATCATTTCTATAATTTTCGTTAATTGATATAAAGTGAGCATGTTTACTCGACACTGTATTTTGTCCACTCAGATTCCAAGTCCTAAAACCCTAAGTTAGAACCCACGGCAGCTCATCTTCTCCAATGGCGTCCAAAGCTGCCAATCCAATGGAGTCGCTGATGGCTATCGCTTCCTCAGTCACGACGGCGTCCACCAGCCGCCGCATCCAGATCTTCCGCCGCCAGATTCCCTCCATCATTGATGATTTCGGTAACTTGAATGATTGCACTTGCACCCATGTTCTGAATTTTGTTGTTGAATGCGTGCAATGTTGAATTTGTTTGAAAGAATTTTAGCTGCAATGGCTGTCTTTCAGCTTTCTTGACCTTTGCCCCATGCAAGACATTTCCTTTTCCAGCAGGTACTCAGACATTTATTAACATCTAGTTCGTGCTGCTAGGATTGGTTGTTGATAGTGGTTGATCGAATGCTCATTAGTTCACATGTTTTATGAATTGGTCTGGGGTGTAGTTCTCCTTTTGTTAGTTTAGGATTAGGAAGTACGTAATTCCGCTCTTTCAATGATTTTTATGACATTGGACTTGATATGTGTTTTTCTGAAATATAATTTATTTGACCAGTTGATTGTTGTTGATAATTTATAAACTAAATTATGAGATGAGCTGAGCATATGGGCCTCGTTGATAAACTAAATTGTTGTTGATATTTTAATTTATAAACTAAATTTATAAACAGGCACTTGATATGGACCTCGTTCCTCTCTAAAAACTATGGTACCACCGGCCTATTAAGTTCAGGGTAATCAATCATGAGATGAGCTTGCTCAAGCTATCAATTGGTTGGCACTAATATGAGCTATTGTTCTGGAATGAAATTTTATTCGGAGTAATAATCTTGAAGTAAAAAATGAGGGTAGTAAACTAGATGAGATAGAATAAGTAACAAGTGAAAGTTGAGATGTCATCTACAATGGTAGCGAAATAAGGGAAACATGCTTACATTGGTCTGAACATGTCGTCGTAAACTCCATTAGGTGGATAGCATGTAGATCATCAACAACCTAATTAATTAGTGAAGGAGAAGACCTAAAAAACTAAAAGAAAACTATTAGAAAAGACATGTTGTAATTAACTATAATGAGAACATGTGTTTTGACCAAACATAGAATGATCTATATAGCCAACCTCAGAGTGGAATAAAGGCCTACTTTGTCATTGTTGTTTTATTTTGAAGTCAAACTTGTTTTGAAACTAGAATGAGCATTAGGTTGGCCCAGAGCCAACTTGGTTTGTCCTTTTCGTCACATTTTTTACTGACTAACACAAACTGAAATTGTCAATACCACTATCTCTTTTTTTTTTCTTCCCCGATAAAAATTAATACTAGTACCTTGGAGCTAGTTGGAAAAAATAATTAGATAATTGAATGAAACTTTCTGAGATATCCTTGTGATTCTTTGATGAGGTTTTAACTTAATTTGTTTTTTAGTATTTTTATTAACATATGCTATGATTTGATACAAGCCTGAGCTTGTGCTAGGCAAGCCAGCCTTTGGTCGTATTTAGTTTGAACTTAAAGCCACCATAGGTTCAAGTCTGATTTGGTTTAGTCTCTTATTTACTTTCGAAAATTATCAAACAGAGCATACAAGTTTCAAGCTGAATTATGCTTTCTGACACTCCTAAATATGGTACACTTGTAGAAGGATTTTCTAGATATATCAGTTCATGCAGTCAATTCTGTTGACTAATGTAGTCAAATGGTTGCACAAAAAAAGTTGAGAATTACTGTGGTTGTCCTAGATGGCTTAGTAGTGTAGAGAATACAAATTTTAAAACTTATTTTAAAGAATTTCTGGGAACTTGAAAATTCTACCAATTTAAGAAGTTGTTCAAACTTTGTAATCAGTCAATTAAAATATTAAGTTTCAGGTTTGAGGCTTCTTATTAAAAGTATTGTAGTTAGGTTTTCCCCAGATTTCTCCACGAGTAAACTTGTCCCGGATGATATTTAGAGTATTGTTGCTTCCGACAGTGTTTGGACTTTGGAGTATTATGTTCCAAAATTAGTCAACTGTATCTTTACTTTAATCAGGATTTGCCTCTCGATGAACATGTCTCTAAATTAAATAATGATAAAGCTAAAACAATTGCTGCCAATTTTATGCTTAAATCTTTCCATGTGATAGGCAACATAGATATTTTGTCTTGAGTTTGTTTATCATTAAAACTAAGAGCTTGTAGACATTTATGAACAGTTGAGCCGATTGCAGGATTCAGCTGTCTAGTTTGTCAAATAAACACTTCTTGTACTGAACACCCCAATTTGCAGTAGACTAGGTGTCTGGTAGATTTGACTGTGAATGTCTGGAATGTAATAATGATTCAATTACTTCTGCTTTTTGTCCAGTTTTGGCTGAGCTACCCAAAAAGTTAGTGTTCTTCAGACATGATCAGCCATTGTTCATGCCTGCTCCAGATGAAATAAATTGATGACAAAGTTTTATTGTGTATAAACGGCATAAAGAACTTTTTTCCTTGGAAGATTATATCTTGTTATTTTTTTCATGTTCTTATCAAATTGCAAAGTTTCTCTGTATGGGACTGTTTTTCTTACTACTGTTTGTTATTATGCTTATCATAGAAAAGTTAAACATTTGGTTGTAAGGAGGTCCAGATCATTACTAGTCATTTCTATGACAAGAATTTTCTCTGACCCTGTTTGTATTTGTAGATTTTAATGTTCAATTTGCTGACATGTTATTTTTTTCAGACTCTTCGCAGATGACTACTGAGTTTGTGTCGCTATTGATTGATTTACTTTTCCAAACATTATCCATCTATGATGACCGTGGATCAAGGAAAGCCGTGGACGATGTTATTATTAAAGCTCTAAATGAAGCTGTATTTATGAAAAGTTTTGCAGCAACCCTTGTACAGGCGATGGAACGGCATTCAAAGTTCCAAACACTGACAGGAGGTTACAGGCTTTTAAAGTGGTCTTGTTTCCTCTTAATTCATAGTCAGTTTGCCATGTTATCGAAGAATGCATTATTTAGAGTAGCTCAAGCACAGGCATCAGTGCTTCATATAGTCATGCAAGGATCGTTTTGTGTGAGAAGGGCTTGCAGGAAAACCTTTTCTCATTTGTTCACTAAGGTCTTGTATTCAGTTCTGTGTATGGTTCTGGTGCTACTTCTGAAGTTTGATGTATTTAATTTCTTGATGTAATGTGCATTTGCTGTTTCAGTTACCAGATATATACAACGCGTACATGGAGGAATTGAAGGATGGAAGGATCCCGTACAAAGATTGTCCAGAGTTTATATATCTGTTGCTTGATCATGCAAAATCAAATCCTGCTTCATTTGATAAATGGAAGGTAGAATTTTCTTTTATAACATCCACTGCCATGGATAAAAGTATGCTTAATTTCTGAAACTTTGAGTTTCATGCATGCTTATTGTTTTCTGTTGGTTCTACAGGACATATTTCTTGATGTATATGTTAAATCAGTTCTAAATGCGAGGGATAAGCCTGGAAAGGACCTCAGTGAAGCCTTTCTTCCATTATTTAGTTGTCTGTCACATGAAGATTTTAAGAGCACTGTACTCCCATCATCTGTCAAGATGTTGAAACGAAATCCAGAGCTTGTTCTAGAATCAGTTGGAGTTCTTTTGCAATCTGTCAACCTTGATTTAAGTAAATATGCTGCTGAAATTCTCTCAGTGGTATTAACACAGGCTAGACATGCAGATGAAGGAAGAAGACTTGTTGCCTTAGCCATAGTTAGGTGCTTGAGCCAAAAGTCTAGCAGTCCTGATGCTGTAGAAGCTATGTTTGCTGCTGTCAAATCCATATTGGGAGGTTAGCATTTTGTTGTGTATATTCCTTGCGTAAAATTAGTTACTGGTGGGGCTGATAATAGCAACTTCTTCAAATTGCAATCAGCCGATTACTAGACATTTGGTTAAGGATCTCACAGATCTAGGATATGAACAGGTTCAGAAGGCCGGCTTACATTTCCGTACCAGAGGGTTGGCATGGTTAATGCTTTGAAAGAAGTTTCAGATGCTCCTGATGGAAAATATTTCAGTAGCTTGTCACCAACTGTATGTCACTATCTGTTGTCCAGTTACAAGGATGATGGTAGGTCATTGGGTTAATATCTAATTATCTATCTCTATATGTATATGTAATATTAATGTGTAAGATTGCTCGATATCCACTTTAGTAGTTGAGTCTATTTTCTGTACATACCTGCCTTCTAGAAATGATACTACACTTTCAACCTGCCAGGGAAAGTGTTGCTTCTGTTTTCCTGTCTTAAAATCAAATTTGTTGATTTGTAGGAAATGAGGAGGTGAAGCTTGCTATTTTGTCATGTTTGGCATCTTGGGCTGTAAAATCAGAAGAGGCTATTTCTGTAGATTTAGTTACCTTCATTGTTTCTGGACTCAAAGAAAAGGAGGCTCTGAGAAGGGGTTACCTTCGCTGTCTGCGATTAATATGCAGAAATACTGATGCAGTTATGCGGGTGAGGTTATTTGTGGCTCAAATTCTTAATTGTTGGCCTTTGTTCCGAGTATGCCTTTTTATTTAGCTTAAGATTTATGTTGCATGTTCCAGATGTCATCCTTGTTGCTGCCTCTTCTCCAAGTAGTCAAAACTGGTTTTACTAAATCTGCACAAAGATTGGATGGTATTTATGCACTTTTCTGCGTGGTGAAAATTGCTGCCGTTGATGTAAAAGCAGGTACTTGCTTGTCTGTCTACACTTTTGTACATTGACCATCTCTGCACTTTTTCATTCCAGTACTATATGGTTTGCACGAATCTATCATGATATTGATTCCTTTCTGGTACCCCCTGTTATTCATATCTTTCATTTCCTTCAGATGAAACTGTAACTAAGGAGAAGATTTGGCAGTTGATATTACAAAATGAACCTACAATTATTCCGATTTCCTTGGTGAGTCAACTAGCTACTTATTACTGACCTAATTAGAAAAATACACAATTATGCATATACTCAAAAGTAATAGCCTTGTACCCCTGCTTACAATATTTAATGTGTAAAGAGCTGAAAAAAATGCCCTGATGGCAAGGAGGAGGCCTTGAACCAAATTCTAGGTTCAAATCCTGTCTATGATGCTATGATGGGTTTGCTCAATTTTCTGTTGGTATACTGAAAAAAATGGAGCTTATAAAAAACATATTAAAGGCTTTGATTTGGTAGTTGTTTTAATGCATGTTCGACATATTTGAAGGGGATTTGGAAAAAAATTTAAATGCCGACTTCAATTTTCAGCTAAGAAAGGAGATACCTTAGTTTTCCTCTCTTGACCTATTTGTATAATCCATGAGCTTATTTTATTTGTTATTTATTATTTATTTAATGATTTTTTATTTATGTTTATATTTTTTATTTTTTGGTAGACATCAAAATTGTCAGTCGAGGACTTGATGGTTTGTATTGACCTTATTGAGGTTCTGCTTGTTGATTATCCTCAAAGGTATGCCTTATTGTTATTCAATAATATTGAAGCACCTTATTAACATAGAAACATTATTCTTCTTTGAATTGTCAATTCTTAAGCTCTTCTCCCTTCCATTCAATTAGAGTCTATTCTCCACTTGGTGTGGCTTATAGAGAAAGGTTAATTGAGCAACATTGCACTTTCCCTTGTATATTTCTCCAGAAAATTGACTATATAATTTATTTGGTCAATCTTTTGATATAAAATCAATTTAAGTTCCAGATGGAAAGAAATAGATATTTGTGCTTTCATTTCTTACACATTTATAATAAGTGTATACATATTGTAGGCAAATATTTTGGCCTAATGTTAAAGTTCCAGACTTGGAACCATGGCAAAATAATTTTGCAGTATTATCTTACAAAATTTGGAATCTATATGTTGAAACTGATATGTATCTCTCCTCTTCAGGCTATTGGAGAATTTTTCTACCAGGGGATTCCTGCAGGTGATTAGTACGACCTTACTCCTTTTTATGTTGCAATGATTAGTTTTTATTAATGTTATTGATGTTGCATTTCAGTTTATGTTGTTTTTGCTCTGCCATCCAAATTGGGACATAAGGAAAGCAGCCCATGGCACTACCAAGAAGATACTTGCTGCATCTCCTCAATTATCTGAGGCTATTTTGGTTGAATTCTCCAGTTATCTCTCTGTTGTTGCTGAAAAAGCTAATCTTCTTAAGACGAGGTAATTCTATAATCACATGGTCTCTTGTTTTTCTTCTTTAGTCCTTTGGTTGTTTTAATTAGGCAGATTACTGGATTTTTAAGACCCTTCAGGAAAATGGTCTAAATCAAATTTGCACAGTATTAAACTAGAATTGTTCAAACATTCCTACCTTAAATGTGCTTGTGATTTCTATTTAAAGCCAAACAGAGATGTTTCTTGCAAATTCTTGTAAATTGCTGCATTGTTGATATCATCTGGTGGTTTCCTGTACGGCGGATTGTAAATCAATTGCTTTGAATTACAATATTACGTTACTTTTTTCTTGGTGTAAATATGTTGATTAATCTTGTTCATTTTACTTTTTAACTGGGAGTGTTTCTTTCTTATACATACTTTGCTTCATTCAGTGAAACAGAAAATGTGACAGATTCTCAAATTACATTCCTTCCATCAGTTGAAGTCTTGGTGAAGGCTTTAGTTGTAATAGCATCTGCAGTTTCGGCTAGGGGCCCAGATTCTTGTGTGCAACTATTGCTTTGCTCACATCATCCCCACATCATTGGTACAGGAAAAAGGGATGCTGTTTGGAAGGTATATTTTCACTTATAATGTACTTCTCGTCAGCCCTATTTTCTGCCTTGGTATTCCAATTTCCTCCTGCACCAATTGGAATACAACCAAATATAGTATCCAATACTTCTGGAAGAAAAAGACACTAATCTTTCTGGGTAGTGCCTGTCATGTTTGGAACTTTAAATGTGCCGCTTTGCTTTGGATTCCACAAGTAGAATGTATTGAATCTGTGAATTATAACGCTTCATTTATTCAAATTGAACAATTTGTGCAAAAGTTTATACTCTAATATAATGCTCATATTCTTTTCTTCCTTATGTAGAGGGTTCGAAAGTGTTTGCAGAAGCTGGGCTTTGATGTGCTTATTCTTATTACTGCAGATGTTGCTCAGTTATGCAAGGTGACTGCTTCTCCATTTGGAAGTATTAATTAATTTACTCTGTTAAGACTTACATTGTTCCTTATGTTCTGTAATTAGTAATATCATAATTATTTTTGCATCTTCTCTATGCTTTTCTATTCTTTTTTGCTTTTTTACCATTTTTCATGAGAAGTCACTGGTGCATGTTTTTAGTTGAAATGTGTAACTCTTTACTTCTGACTGACATTAATTTGCAGCTTCTACCTAGCTGTTAAATAATTTTTGCTGTAAGGTAGACGATTTTGAAATTCTTGTTGATTTGTTTGTACTCATATTCTATTTGTACTCAATCTACGAGCAACCTTATCACCCCTTTGCAGTATTTGTTAGCTTGTTGATTCAAAATTATGTTTTTGTTGATTAATAGATTTAGTAATTTATTGTTTCAAAATGAAAAACTTATAAGTTTTTGGTTGATTCTTAAGTAATCTGAAATGACTTTGAGCTTTTGTTGCAATTGAAACCCCCATTGCATCTTATACTTTTAATAAATGAAGGCACATATATTTTTTTTATTTGTGACAATTTACTGTGGATACATTTATAATATATGTTTCAAATTTGTTTTCTTCATGAAGGGACTATTAGGTTCGCAGGGATTGTTGAGTTCTGATTACCTGGAACAAGAAGCGGCTATAAATTCCTTGTCAACACTGATGTATATTATACCTGGAGATACTTATGCACAGTTTGAAAAGGTCTGATGCTTATTGAGATTATGATTTAGGGGATTATGTGTATCCGATGCTTATAATCCTTTTTTTATTAATAAATTTCTTGTTTCCTATCCAAAAAAAAAAAGGTCTGGAACTTCTTTTTTTTTTAATTTTTTTTTTCCTGCTAGTAGTTAAGATGAACACGGTTAACTGGCTTATGTGATTCTTACTATGTATTCGTTTTGCAGCACTTCATTGAACTGCCAGATCGTGCTGCTCATGACACACTCTCGGAAACTGATATTCAGGTCATATTTGTTTTTTATTTTTGTTCTTGACTGACTACAAAAATACTCTGATTGTTTAATATGGTTATTGGAACATATATTTCTACATTACATGTCATTTGTTTTCTGATACAGTAGGCACTCATTTTTGCATCTCCTGGTTGTCTGCCTATTGGCATTCAAGTCTTATATAATCTTTCTTCTTGATTCTCACATACTTGGGATTTGGTTTATTTGAATATTTAGTCTTGAGTTTATCGTTTGGCCTAAAAGGGTGTACATTGCTATCTTAGGAAGTGACTGGCTGTTGTTGATAATTCTAGCACAACTTATTTCACCCAAGCAGTTGTATATTACATAAGTACTATTAGTCTTTGACAGTCGTTTGGTGAAATTGGTTGCACTATGCATTTTATTTCATATGGAACACTTAGGGTATGTTTGGACTGGACTTGGCCCATCCGGATTTTGGATGGGTTCAGTCCAGTCCATGTTTGGACAAGGATTATCAAAATCCTACTACCTACTCTACTTTTCCTACTTTTTCTACAATTCCCAATAAAAACATTTACTTTTTCTACAACTCCCAACAAAAAAACATCTACTTTTACTACAATTTCCTATGTGAAAATGACATTTTAACTATAATTCTACTCAAAATTCAAACTCACAAAATCCTTTTCAAGCCAAAATCCAAATTTGCAAAAGCCACCTTAAGTCCAGTCCAAACATACCCTTAGTGTCAATGGTTATTGCTGTATTTGTGTGTACAAATTATTTTGTTTCAGAAATTTGTAAGAGTCCTTTGATGAATTATTTTCTTGGGTCACATAATTTGACCTGTGATTCGAAGTGTTATTGCTACTTTGGACCATCATATTTAAGTAGTAGTATGTATCTGATCTTACCTGTTTCCTTTCTTACTGTTGCAATCATATGCACTTATGCAGAAATATCGTTGAATTTGGTGGTTACATATATGTATCTAATTTATGTTTCTGAAGTGAAGTTAACCACAAAATAATCATTTGGGGATATGTGAAAGTACTTATGAATTACTGTCTGATATTAAGAAAATCTAAGGCTACATGATACCGTGGATGGTAAACATCTTTCTTCTGTGGTTCTGCCTTATTGAAATGTATGCATGTACTCCACAATTCTTTTGAATATTGTCCCTTGCATTGGCAGTACAAAATTATACTTGATAATGTGTGCTTCATTATCTTAGCCTTTTGTATTTAACTATGTCTTTAAGGTTTGCCTTATTGAAATATTCTCTTCTTAATGCTACATCTCAGTTACTTTGGGTTTGCTTGTTAGTTCATGAACTGACCTATCCTAGCGTTCTTCTGTTTCAGATTTTTCGTACTCCTGAGGGAAAGCTTTCTACTGAGCAAGGTGTTTATGTTGCGGAGTCTGTTGCCTCCAAAAATGTGAGGCAAGCAAAAGGACGTTTCCGAGTTTATGATAAGGATGACACCATGGTAAGTGCATGCTAAATTATTAACTTGTCAGTGAGAGTATTTATTATACATGGTTCCTAATGATACATACATGGCTCAGGATCAAGTTGGCTCTAATCACTCAGTTGTCAGCTCTAATCATTCTACAAGGCGAGATGTATCCAATAAAGATGTTCCTGGTTCTGGGAAGAAAGATGCTTCAAAATCTAAAAAACCTGGCAAGTTATCTCTCTCTCTCTCTCTCTTTTAAATTTTAATTTTTGACGTCAAAGTCTTACAGTTTGGAAGTTATTCCATGTCAAAAATTTAACTGAAAGAAACCAACTGTGCAAATGATATTATATAAACTATGCCAGCTAGTAAAGATACTTGGGCCCATAATAAGAGTAAGCAGAGCACAACTCAACAGCCCTAGCTAGCAGTACCCACTACCCACATGAGAAATGAGAAACCAGGCTTCTTTGATATTCACTTCACAAACCATAAACTTGAGCAACAGGATAACAAAAAAGAGAATCTTCCCCACCAAACAGCAGCACAGCATGAAAACATTTTTACAAGATAATATTACTAATTTTGGATCTCGGTTATTATTATTTAGCTCATGTTTCTGTTTTCTTTTCTTTCAATATTTCCAGAGAAGACAAAAACAGCGAAAGAAGAAGCCCGTGAACTGCAGCTTAAAGAAGAAGGTCTCATTCGTGAAAAGGTCATGTTAATTCAGCAGAACATTTCTTTGATGCTCAAAGCTTTGGGAGAAATGTCCATTGCTAATCCCATTTTCACTCACAGTCAGCTTCCTTCTTCGGTTAGTTTCTATTTTGCATGTTGACAACCTTCTATGGGAAGACATTTTTTCAGTAAAAGAAACATTTAAGCCCACTTACTTACAATTTGATATTTTTTTTAGAATCTGTTTTTCTTATATTATAAGCCCTTTTTCTGTGTTGGAAGTAATAGCATCTTTTATTAGTTAGCATGGGGTTTGACAAAGCTGACAGCAGTTTATGTGTACCACTACATAATGAGCTTATATTTCTCCCAAAATGATTTTTTAGGTTAAATTTGTCAATCCTTTACTTCGGTCGCCTATTGTTGGTGATGCTGCCTTTGAGACATTAGTGAAACTCTCAAAATGTACTATTGATCCTCTGTGCAATTGGTCTCTCGAGATTGCAACTGCTTTAAGACTGATTGCCACTGAAGAAATTAGTGTCTTGTGGGAGTTATTTCCATCTATTGGCGAAGGGGAGAACAATGGAGCTCCATCATTTGGTCTTTTTGAACGTCTAGTCAGCGGCTTAAACATCTCCTGCAAATCTGGACCTCTTCCAGTTGACTCGTTTACATTTATTTTCCCGGTAAATTACTCTACTTGTTTCTGTTTTTCTTTGATTCTTCTACTAGTTGTGGCTGTCTTATCAATTCTTGTGCAGGTAATTGAGAGGATTCTGCTTTCTCCCAAGAAGACAGGTCTTCATGATGACATTCTCCAGATACTCTTCTTGCACTTGGATCCTATTTTACCTCTACCAAGGATTAGAATGCTATCAGTTACGACTTTCATACTAAACAGCATTTTGCCTATTGAACCATCTTGATTTATGGGTTCCATGTTACTCATGCTATGATTTGCAGGTGTTGTACCATGTCCTAGGTGTTGTCCCTGCTTACCAAAGGTCTATTGGCCAAGCATTGAATGAGTTGTGTCTTGGTCTACGACCTGATGAAGTAGCACCTGTATATTTCTTTTCTTTTATTATTACTTAACTTTGGGAATCTATCTCTTTATCTTGCCATGCACAATTTTATCTCACATGCTCTTTGGACAGGCTTTATATGGTGTTTATGCCAAGGATGTTCATGTAAGAATGGCTTGTTTGAATGCCGTTAAGTGCATTCCTGCTGTCTCCAATTGTTCAATTCCCCAAAACGTTGAGGTCGCAACCAGTATATGGCTTGCATTGCATGACACAGAGAAGGTATTGGCCATATGGGCTACTTTTCATTTTAATTTGCTTTATCTGTTCTGTTCCTCATAATTATGACATATTTTCACTTTGCTTTATTTTAGATGTAGTTCTACAGTTAAACCATACAGCTTGTTTTGGTGTTACTGAAACTCTTTTTTTGTTTAAATATCTGTTGCATTTGTCTAAGATGGCATGAACTCTCAAAACATATATTATATTGTAGATTTTGATCATCTTGTGTTTGTTTTTGGATTTTATAGGATATGATTATAGTTGAGGTGTGTCACTATTCACATTGAGAATTGTAGAAAAAGTAGATGTTGCATTATTTTATTTTGAAAAGGTAGATGTTGCTTTTGGGAATGTTGTATTGTCACATTGAGAATTGTAGAAAATGTATGTTAGAGTTATACAGGGTTTTAGAAATTTCATAACAAACAGGATTGGGATTTTGCCCATCACAAATCCGGATGGTAAAATCCCAGGCCAAGCAAAATAAGAGATTGACTTTCCAAGATTTCCTTTTTTCCTTTACGTTGACCAATTATGGAATTCCTCTTCATGTTCAGTCAGTTGCAGAAGTTGCTGAGGATGTATGGGATTGTTACCGTTGTGACTTCGGCACTGATTACTCTGAACTCTTTAAAGCACTTTCCCATGTTAACCACAATGTTAGAGTTGCTGCAGCAGAGGCACTTGCAGCTGCTCTGGATGAAAAACCTGATACAATACAGGTGAAAACTAATCCAACCTTCTAATATGTGGTATATGGCCTATGTGGTTTTCACTCTCTTTTATCAATAATTCAGGAGTCTTTGTCGACATTGTTTTCTTTGTATCTCCGTGATGCTGGATTTGGCGAGGAGAACATTGATGCTGGTTGGCTAGGCAGACAAGGCATAGCTTTGGCTTTACTTTGTGCAGCAGATGTACTTCGGACCAAGGATCTCCCAGTTGTGATGACATTCCTGATATCACGAGCTTTGGTAATCATACTTCACTTCTTGCAGAGCTCTTATAATATCAACTGTATAACTTTGAATTTGATTACTCTGACATTTTTTGTTGAATTAATTAGATTTTTCTTGTGATGCCTACTCTGATGAAATCAGATATGCAGATTTTTATTAATTTAATGGGCACTCTCTTAGTTTTGCTATATAGGATACCAGTTGGGCAGTTTTATCATTTCCTTCCTTGTCTTCCTTGTATGTTTAACTGAAAGTTAACATGCTGGATGAACTTGACTGCAGGCTGATCCCAATGCAGATGTTCGTGGGAAAATGGTAGATGCTGGTATCATGATTATTGATAAGCATGGAAGAGATAATGTTTCGTTGTTGTTTCCTATTTTTGAGAATTATTTGAACAAAAAGGTTGGCTTCATTCCAAATGTTTCCTCCTAGCTTTCATCCTTTTTTTTTTTCACATGTTGGACTTTGTTATGTAATCTCTGTTCACCTGGATCTTTATTAAAAAGTAAAATAAAAGTATGATAACAGTACCATTTTGGTCTCTATCATTTTTCTCTTATTACGACAGTTTATGCATTTATATACCAATAATTAATCGTGACTTTTTTATATAGGGTTTAATAGATAGGCACCGGGTGCTAGTTGGCAGCAGAACTATCACATAGTGATTTCTGCAACACTTACATCTGAATTTCTTGGTTTTTATCATGCACTTTTCCAGACTCTTCTGAGGAACATAATCAACTTTATAGAAAAAAAATTGAATCCCTATTTTTTGCTATCTAATAATTCTTTTGCAGGCACCAGATGAGGAAAAATATGATTTGGTACGTGAAGGTGTGGTTATATTTACAGGAGCACTGGCGAAACATTTGTCAAAGGTCTTAGCCATCCCTTATAAAAGCTTACTCATAGTAAAATGAATACTTCGACTGAAATTGCCATTTATTTGCATGTCAGGGTGACCCAAAAGTTCATGCTGTTGTTGATAAATTGTTGGATGTGTTGAACACCCCTTCTGAGGCTGTACAACGAGCAGTTTCCTCCTGCCTTTCACCATTAATGCAATCAAAGCAGGTATTCTGTGAGTTCATTTGAGGAGTTTCTATTAAAAGCTTACACTATTCAGTCAGTTTATACAATTTAAAGTTGCAGCTTCTTTATTTTTGTTTTTAACTTTAAAGTCATTTTTCATTTTCCTACTATTGACATAATTTTTCACATTCTGTCCACATATTGTACGGAATATTTCCGGTCTACTTTTTACTATTTTTTCTCTCATCTGGTTTCTCTCATCTGGTTTGCTTGTTCTCTCATCTGGTTTTCTCACATCTCTGGTTTCTCTTTGTGCATTTTCTCTACTATCATTTTACTTTTCTTCTTTTTTTTTTTGGAAAATTTTGTTTTATGGATCTTTTTTACTTCTTTGTTTATTCATTAGTTATTATTATTATTATTATTATACACATATATATATATATATAGATATTTATTTTTTGAGAAGATTGGCGTATGTTTGATTGATGCTCTTTTATTGTCTTTCCTTGGCCGACTGTGTATGTCTGATATTCTTTCTGTTTATATTTACATTTCTCAAGTAATTTTATACTTATGGTTTCATATGGCATCAGGAAGAAGCAGCAGCTCTTATTTCCAGATTGCTTGCTCAGCTGATGAAGAGCGACAAATATGGTGAGCGTCGTGGAGCTGCATTTGGACTCGCTGGGGTGGTCAAAGGATTTGGAATATCGTGTCTAAAGAAGTACAATGTTATGACAGCCTTACGAGATGGTCTTTCAGACAGGTCTGTTTTTCTCATAATATTTCATGTGGTTTATTTTTTTTATGCTTTTAACCAGTGGCAATGTTCTAAAAGGTCCTATATAGCCTCCGCTTAACCTCTGCCCACTGTCTCTACCTCTTAGAACATGGGCCACTGGTGTAGACTTTTATACTGCATTTTTCCATTGTTTATGCCTATCTTTTGGCATTGCTTTAGGTATTGGGTTATAGAACTTATTTAGGTTAGTGGGCTTTATGTCTCATTGATAATGTAATGTACTACGTATTTTGCATTGCAGAAATTCTGCTAAAAGCCGAGAGGGAGCTTTGCTAGCATTTGAATGTTTCTGTGAAAAGCTGGGGAGATTATTTGAACCGTAAGTGTAATTGTCATGTGAAAGTTTACTCCTTCATGAATCCTGTGTGCAAGTATTAGCAAGCATTTCTCTTACTCTTTTTCCTTTCAGGTATGTGATCCAAACGTTACCCCTGCTCCTAGTATCCTTCTCTGATCAAGTTGTTGCGGTACGAGAGGCCGCTGAGGGTGCAGCCCGTGCAATGATGTCTCAACTTAGTGCTCAAGGAGTCAAACTTGTTCTTCCATCCCTTTTAAAGGTCTTCTGTTGCAGATGCACTCAATTTTATGAAATTAAAAGAACCCAATTGCTTGATTGAGAATGATTTCATGAGGCTTGGTTGATAATAATTGTCTGATAGAATGGGCAACTGATCGAACTTGGAAGGGATAAAATAAGATTTGCGTGGTAGTAAATTTGATGATCTATCTTATCAATGAGTACAATGTTATGTTTGTTTTCAATGAGTTTTTGTGTTAGTGTGGTTGGAATCGGAGTAAATTATTATGTTTTTCCTTGTCACATGAGTATGATGTTGTTCTTGTTTTCAATTTTCTAGTGGATTGTTCCAACAGTAGTTGTCTAAGGAAGTTACTTGGTCATCAGAAATTCAGATATTCTACTAGTCCAACTGAAACTTTTGCTGCTCAATCCGTCTGTTCTACTAGGAAAGAAAAAGAAAAAATGGGCAACAGTGTCATTTGGTACAGCATGTGAGTAATGCTGACTATTATGCTTCCTTCTCATGTCAGGGCCTGGAAGATAAAGCTTGGAGAACAAAGCAAAGCAGCGTACAACTACTAGGTGCTATGGCTTATTGTGCTCCGCAGCAACTGTCTCAGTGTCTTCCTAAGATTGTTCCAAAGTTGACCGAGGTATGTGCTACAATATAGAAATACTCTTACAATTCTTTGGCTACTTCTGCGCGCACAGAAACACTAAGTATACTGTGAAAGTTTATGAGACTTCTATATTTGAGAAGTTTTCTTGATTATACTGTAGGTTCTTACAGATACTCATCCCAAAGTCCAGTCAGCTGGACAAACTGCCCTCCAGCAGGTAAAATAAAAGTTATTGAAGACCAATTACTTCATTGTTACATATTTTGACAAATTATTTCAATTAGGTTGGAAGTGTGATAAAAAATCCGGAAATAGCTGCCCTTGTCCCCAATCTTTTGATGGGTCTCACTGATCCTAATGAGTATACAAAATATTCTCTTGATATTCTTCTCCAGGTAATTTCATCAATTTTATGCATTTCATGACTGTGTATTGGATTTACATAATTAGCTAAACTACTTATGGTATCTAATTCTTGCAGACTACCTTCATTAATACCATAGATGCTCCTTCTCTTGCACTCTTGGTGCCCATTGTCCACAGAGGGCTAAGAGAAAGGAGTGCAGAAACAAAGAAGAAAGCTGCCCAAATAGCTGGAAACATGTGTTCTTTAGTTACAGAGCCAAAGGATATGATTCCATACATAGGCTTGCTTTTACCTGAAGTCAAAAAGGTACCTTTTTCATTAATAAGTCGCCAACACCTGGAAAGTAGGATTTTATGTGATAATCGATTGTTATATGACAGGTCCTGGTTGATCCGATCCCTGAAGTTAGATCAGTTGCTGCTAGGGCCATTGGTTCTCTCATAAGAGGAATGGGAGAAGATAACTTCCCTGACCTTGTTCCATGGTTATTAGAGACACTAAAGTCTGACGGTAGTAATGTTGAGCGGTCCGGAGCTGCTCAAGGGCTGAGTGAGGTTCGGAAATTGACTTGTGATTTGCACTAGCACTCTTTCTTTGTTTCCTATTTTCTTTCAGTAATTTTTTTTTTTTATTCCAAGTTGCTTGAACGATACTTTTATGATTCCTTGCTTTTGGTTTATTTTCATTTATATTTGTACTTCTCTATTTGGAGGCATGGAGGGAAGGTTTTCTTGATACCTTTTGAATTGGTTACTTTGGGCTGGTTTTGTCATTTTTGTGGGGCTACTGCTTGAATTAATGGTTTTAGTTATTGTTAAAACACTAAGGATCTCAAATGCTAATACCCATGGGAACCTTTTATTGACCAATATCTTTCTTAAATGATATCATACCCCAAATTATCTATCTTAATTGATAATACACCCAAAATTCCTGGATAGGGTTTATTGTTTTCATACTGCGCATGTCTATATTGGTACAATGGATGACTCATGATAGTGTTCTTCATCTTTCTTATATAGGTTTTGGCAGCGCTTGGGACAGAGTACTTTGAGGACTTACTTCCTGACATTATCCGGAACTGCTCTCATCCAAAAGCTTCAGTTCGAGATGGTTACTTGACACTGTTCAAGGTGAATATTGCTACACTAATGGTGTTGCTAATTTCTTCAAATTGTTGTTTTCTATGCATGTGAGCTGTGTTTTCCTGATTTAATTAGCTGTGTTTTCCTGATTTAATTACCTTCATGCTTCCTGCAGTATATGCCAAGATCTTTAGGTGTTCAGTTCCAGAAGTATCTGCAACAGGTTCTGCCTGCTATTTTAGATGGTAAGTCTCTTTAGAAATCATATATTTTACTCTTAAGTTATTGTTAGATGAGTGTCATTCTAATGCGATCATGTCTTGGTCAAGCTGCTTGGCATGCTGTGTTTAGTTGGACTATTGAGTAATGTTAATTGTTCTCCTCCAGGTCTTGCTGATGAGAATGAATCTGTACGAGAAGCGGCACTCAGTGCTGGGCATGTCCTGGTTGAGCATTATGCAACTACGTATGCACTTTTCACTTTTGAGAACTATGGTTGGACTATGAAGTAATATAAACTGTTTGTATCCCTGCAATGATTGGGTGACTGTTTGTCCTGCATTTGTATGATTCACTTGAAATTTATAGAACTTTTATTATTACTTTATCTAGAGACCATGGACATATTTATTAGATTATGTTTATTGCACATGAAGGAAGTTTATGGACTTTAGTTTGGGAAGTGGACCAGGACAAGTTCAGTTGAGATGATTGTCAAATATATATATATATATTCACACACAGTAATAAGTGGATGGATTGGTTGGTCAACAACTGAGTAGTTGAGTATTAGGTGGATCAATGAAGAATTCGAATGCATGCCGTAGCCACAAATTGAGAACCAAAGATGAGTTTTAAGGACTGGCTTAGGTGCATAAATTAATGCTATTAGGCAATATGGGTGGTGATGTTTTGTTGTCTGCATGTGCACAATATGCTCAATCAAGAGGAGAATCAAAGTGTTGATACTTCAATAACCATTTTGTATTTTATACTGTTTTAGATGGCCGTTTTTAGATTATCCATTTTTTCCATTAATGGGGTGGCCTTTTTTTTTTTTCCTTTTAATCATGTCAGATCTTTGCCCTTGCTCCTTCCTGCTGTCGAGGATGGTATATTCAATGATAGTTGGCGTATTCGGCAGAGTTCTGTGGAACTATTAGGCGATCTTTTGTTTAAGGTGTGTACTCTCAGCTGTTCTGATGTTATACTTATTTTAGAAGCTACTAGCATCATGTGATCCTCTTATCGTCTTATTTAGGTTGCTGGAACCTCTGGAAAAGCCCTTCTGGAAGGTGGCAGTGATGATGAAGGTTCTAGCACTGAAGCTCATGGACGGGCTATCATTGAAGTACTTGGAAGAGAGAAACGTAATGAAGTTCTTGCTGCATTGTATATGGTTCGTACGGATGTCAGCATTGTTGTTCGCCAGGTACAGGAATTGAATTCATTGTCGTCACTTCCATAGTTGGATCTTCTATCGAAATACTTTTGATATAGTATATTGATCTGAAACTTTATGTACTACTACTCAGGCGGCTTTGCATGTGTGGAAAACTATAGTTGCAAATACTCCAAAAACTCTGAAGGAAATAATGCCAGTTTTAATGAACACTTTAATCACTTCTCTGGCGTCATCATCTTCGGAGAGGCGACAGGTGCCATATCTAATGCAGTCTAGGGAGATTATCAAAGAATTGCATTTTAGTGAACATATTATTGACAGTTAAGTTCTGCTGTTAATATTCAGGTTGCTGGACGGTCGTTGGGTGAGCTTGTCAGGAAGCTTGGTGATAGAGTGCTTCCCCTAATTGTTCCTATTTTATCGCAGGGTCTCAGTGACCCAAACCCTAGCAGAAGACAAGTGAGTATTTCTTCTCTTCCCTGCAGGGGCAGGAGCTAGCCAACTAGCCTTAGGGAGGCTAGTTATATTTTGAGGGGCTGAATCATAAAGATGAATACTTGAAATCAATAAAATTTAATCTTAATATTATATTACACATGGTATTAAGTGAATTTTAAAAAGTTTGGGTGGCTAAAGCCTCACTTCATTATATTCTGTAAATTATATTTTCTTACATCATACACTTAGCAGTTCCTGAATTTGGAAAATACTGATCATGCTTTGCTTTTGTTGTGGTTTTCTTTTCCTTAAAGATTTTAACTCTTTAATCCAAATGAGCTGCAGGGTGTGTGTATTGGTCTGAGCGAAGTGATGGCTAGTGCCGGTAAGAGTCAGTTGCTGACCTTCATGGATGAGCTCATCCCAACAATCCGAACAGCTCTTTGTGATAGGTTTGTCACCTTTTCTGGTGGTTATGTTAGCGCACATTTTAGTCTGTAGGTACTGATTACCTCCTTATGTGTTGCGCTTAACAGCATGCCTGAGGTTCGTGAGTCCGCAGGAGTAGCATTCAGTACCCTGTACAGGGTATGCCTTTCAATTCAAGATACCAATGAAAATGCATTCTCTGCATTAATACAAAACATCGTAAAATGAGATTTGTGTCTCGTGGTTTTGTAGAGTGCTGGCCTGCAGGCAATTGATGAAATTGTTCCTACAATTCTTCATGCTTTGGAAGATGAAAAGACTTCAGACACTGCCCTTGATGGCCTTAAGCAAATCTTGAGGTGTGCCTTTTGTTCTTCTATGTGGTTGCTTCTGATTACTTTTATGACTTATTGCACTAAATTACTATTGTTGATTACAGTGTCAGGACTACTGCTGTGCTTCCTCATATCCTGCCCAAGCTTGTTCACCTTCCACTATCGTATGTACAAACTTTTGCAGACTGCATTTTAATCCTGATAGCTCTATTTTGTTTACCAACATATTTTGCTATGCCTACAGTGCATTCAATGCACATGCTTTGGGAGCTCTGGCTGAGGTTGCAGGTCCTGGTCTTAATTTCCACCTTGGTACAATAGTTCCTGCTTTACTTGCTGCAATGGGTGATGCGGATGAGGTATGTGGGATCTCTCTCTCTCTCTCTCTCTCTCTCTCTCTCTTCTATAAACTGGTCAGGGTCTCTCAGGTCATAACCTGTCTCTTTTTAAATACATGAAGTAAACTCACTAATTACTGCTTTATATATGAAATGGTGTTTATGTTTAGATCTATGTTTGTTTAAAATTCCTAAAATCTATTAACTAAATAATCCGTGCCTTTAAAAACGGGATGCCTAAAACTGAAATATATTTACTGGTACAAGTCACATTCTCTGTTGTCGCAGTAGTTAGAGTTGATCTTGTACATATTCTTTTGTATATTTTCTTAGTTATGTTATGATTTTTTATATTTCTGACTATGTATTTTTTCTGTGAAATTATAGAATATTCAACAGTTGGCAAAAAAGGCAGCAGAAACAGTTGTCTTGGTTATAGATGATGAAGGCATTGAGTTTTTGATTTCAGAGCTTCTAAAAGGCACTGCAGATAATCAGGCAGGATTTTTGTTTATTCGACCTCTGATGTTGTTCTGACCTTTCTCTGGGTTCAAGCGCAACAATTACTATAATTTCTACAGATAGAAATCCTAATTCAATGATTTTTCATTTTCCCAGGCTTCGATAAGAAGAAGTTCTTCTTATTTGATTGGTTATTTCTTCCAAAACAGCAAATTGTATCTGGTTGATGAGGCACCAAACGTGATATCTACATTGATAATTTTGCTTAGTGACCCAGATTCTGCTACAGTAGCGGTAATTTTTCAAAAAGAGTTCTGCTCTTGTTTCAATTAAGTGCCAATCTTTAAAAATAAAACTTCTATTATTTCTTTGTACAGGTTGCTTGGGAAGCGTTGTTAAGGGTTGTAGGTTCTGTGCCTAAGGAGGTTCTTCCATCATATATGAAGCTGGTCCGCGATGCTATCTCTTCATCTAGGGACAAAGAACGCAGGAAGAAGAAAGTAAGTCTGAACAGTTTTTCTTTCAGATTGCAATAGATAGAAGACATATTGAATCCTGATACAAGAAATTTCGTTACTGACTCTTTAATTGCATGGATATAGGGAGGACCAGTTCTGATACCTGGGTTCTGTCTCCCAAAGGCGCTTCAACCTATACTGCCTATCTTTCTCCAGGTAATCTTTGAAATCTACATCTTGACCATAAATTTGTTGATTTTGAGGTGGCACCATCTTTGAAAATCTATATATATATAGTAATATAAGGAACCCATATAGAGCCAGGTCTGCTAATATGTCAATCCACGCCTTGTTTTCCTTTTTTTCCTTTTTCTTACGTAATTCTTTCTTTTCTTGTTTTCTTTTTCTTACGTAATTCTTTCTTTTCTCACGTTATTGAATTTACCGCTTATCATTCTTTCTTATTTGATCTCATTTTTAAATAAATATTTTTTCGTAATCATTTGAATTTCTTTCTAATACTCTTTCCACACGTCTTTTCCAAACTCATCTCATTCTATCTCCATTTTTTGTTTTTCTGTTTACCATTAATACATCTTTTTTTTAATTGACGTATTTTTTTTAATTACACAATCTTTTTTTTTTAATTACACATAAGTTTAGAAATTGACTTGTAGATCTTTATGGAGTAATCTCAACCATCTCCTTTTTTTTTTTTTTAATGTACATAAATTTCTAGACAAGTCCTAATCTCAACATTTTTGGTATGATGTTGGGAAATGGCCTTTTGAGGGTGAAGGTCTTATTTATAATTTGAGTCCTTTCTATCTACGAAGAGAACTCAGTGGAGACCATTCCCCCTAAATAAGTTAATTAAGCCATCTGCATATGATAATGAAGGGACCTATACATGAGGCAATATATTGCATCTAAGTGGGTGACTTGTAAATTTAAATGCTTTGTCATTTGTAAGTTATTGCAGCCAAATATGGTATTCTCATCACGTGATATCAACAATTTATGCTTTTCAGGGCCTTATAAGTGGATCAGCTGATCTTAGAGAACAAGCAGCTTTGGGTCTTGGAGAATTGATTGAAGTGACAAGCGAAAAAGCCCTGAGAGAATTTGTTATTCCAATCACAGGGTATGTTAGATGGTGTTTTTGATTGATGTGGTAAAGCTTCATGTTTACATCTTTATGCTCCATTATATGAACTTTTATTAGTATTCCTAAAACATAAATGATGTGGTATCTCAGCTTAACATCTTTATTTGCAGGAAATTGTACTCAACACAAATGTAATTTTGGTTTGATTTTCCTTGGAAAGTATTCAGTGGGTTGCTAGATGATACTTAAATTTCGGGAAATGTATTAATCTTTTGAAATGTTTCTTATTTACTAAATTTATCTTACGATATTGTCTTTCCCAGACTGATTTTTTCTTTTCTTGGGAATTTACTGGTAATTTTTGACCAAGGAATTTTGCTGATGTGTCAGTCAATGCCAATCTTGTCTTACCAAGCCCTTACTTTGCATTCAAAGTGTGCTTGATTTCTATGTCCATTAGTCTAGTTCAATAGATTTTGCCTATATCACTGCACTTCCTATTTGCAATCATGGTTTTCTAACTAAAAGTTGCCTTTGATTAACATTTGAGATTTCTAGAGTAAGTTGAAGGCTAACATTAATCATACATGTGTTTCTGTAGCCCACTGATTCGCATAATAGGAGATCGGTTTCCTTGGCAAGTGAAGAGTGCTATTTTATCTACTTTGAGCATCATGATACAGAAAGGTGGGATTGCCCTAAAGCCTTTTCTTCCCCAACTTCAAACAACTTTCGTCAAGTGCCTACAAGACAATACAAGGTTATCTCATTGAAATTGCTTGATTTAAATGCTAGCCGTTCAGTTTGGTTCTGCAGTTCCTTATTTTGCTTAATGAAATTTCTCTATAGGACGGTTCGCTCAAGTGCTGCTGTTGCTCTTGGGAAGCTTAGTGCTCTCAGTACAAGGATTGATCCTTTAGTTGGTGATCTTTTATCTGGTCTTCAGGTATAATTATAATTTCGTTCTTTCCTGCACTTTCAGTTTGAAGCTCTAGAACATAACACAACTTATCATTTGTTACCAGGCACCAGATGTTGCAGTCCGGGAGGCAATGTTGGCAGCTTTGGAAGGAGTGATTAAGAATGCTGGAAAAAGTTTAAGTTGTGCTGTTATAACTCGTCTCCACACTCAGCTAATTGATCTGATATATAGTGAAGATGATCAAATACGGAGCTCTGCAGCTAGCATCTTGGGGATTTTATTGCAGGTGAATTGCAATAATCTTTAGTTTGTATGATTACTCTATTAAGAATAGTTGGTATTGTGACTATCCAAGTTTATTTTCTTCCTACTTTTGTCCCAGATGAAAATTCCATCAAGTGTAGAATTACATCCATCATATGTGAAAAAATTGTAAAGTAAACACATTCTTCATGAAAATGTAATTCGCATGTGAAAAATTGATGAATATTCATGTGACCAAATGGAGTTCTTTTATTATGTTCATGAAACTTCAGTAAGCTTCTAAATTAATTCAATCTTATAGATACTTTTAATTCTATGAAATGGTGTTCTTGGCATTGATGAGTGATGATAATTTTTTACAGTACTTGGAAAATGCTCAAATTTCTGAAATACTCGTGGGAGTAACAGATAACGCCTCCTCTTCGACTTGGACTACTAGACATGGATCTACTCTTGCCATATCATCCATGCTTAGATATAATGCTGCCATAGTTTGTGCTTCTCCATTGTTTACAAGCGTAGTTGATTGTCTGAAAAGTTCGTTAAAGGATGAAAAGGTACATTATTTTATTACTGTTTTTTCATTTGAGATATAGCACTAAATAAGTTAAAATAAATGATAGTACTTACTGATTTGTTAATTTGCCTCCTCACTTTTGTACATTGCTTGTGTTCACAGTCAAAGAGAAATGAGAAATTTGTGCCAAACCTGTTGTCTCTTCAATATAAGTTGTTAAAAAAATTATGGAGTGATTTAACAGTAGTAAGAGATATATACTTGCATCTTGAAAGGTGTGAAAACCTTCATTGTAGATTCTCATATACATGTTACTGAATGATGCCACTTGCAGAATGTTAGAATTTTTTGTTAAAAAAAAATTGTGTTTCTTTGTACATATCTTGTCTTTCTAATACATTAGTTTTTTGTATAGTTCCCTGTTCGTGAATCATCAGTTCGAGCATTTGGAAGACTTCTACTATACCAAAGCCAGAGCGATCCTTCAAACGCTACTGCACATTTGGCAACTTTGAATTACTTAGTATTGGCCATGCAGGATGACTCGAGTGAAGTGAGAAGAAGGGCCTTAAGTGCTTTGAAGACCGTTGCCAAAGTACATATATTGCATGATTATCACTAAATAGCATTCTAGCATATCGTTATGTATTCTCTTATAAGAATAATTAATAGTTACCTTATCTCGTACTTACAAACTTTTATTATGCAGGCTAATCCTCAGGCGATTGTTATTCATGCATCTTTGTTTGGACCTGTTCTTGCTGAATGTTTAAAGGACGGATCTACCCCTGTTAGGTTAGCTGCAGAAAGATGTAGTCTGCACTGTTTCCAATTGTCAAAGGGTAATTTTTCTTTCTTCGTGCTGCCCCTATTGTATTCTGATTTCCTGCTTGTAACATTACCAACTCCGGTTTTTTTTTTTCTATTTTCTTACAGGCACAGAAAATGTTCAAGCTGCACAAAAATATATCACAGGCTTGGATTCTCGAAGAATATCAAAGCTACCCGAACACAGGTTAGGAATTTTGTTTCAATTTTAGAGAACTTTTCTGCAATGTCTTCCATTTTGTGCATGATTTTTGTAACTTTGCTAAACGTTTCTTTCATCGAGTAATTGTAATGTTAATGTAACATGCTCTGTTGTCACAGTGATGACAGTGAAGGTGGTGAGGATGATTCGAGCAGCTGATTAGTAAGTGTAATTTACTGATAATACGATTTGGCTGTTTTGTCAATGAGATCGATATCTTGAATCTTGAAAGCTAGACGACGTGGGGGTTCCAAAACTGATATCCCCGAGTCCCGTTTGTTGCTAAGAGGAACCACACACAAACATACACACAAAACGCAAATATACACACCATTTTGCAGATGTGCTAAACTTGTTCCAAATAGTTTGTTTATCTTGTAATTTCATCATCTGGTAATTTTGTTCTTGGCACTTAGAGTGAGCGCCTATTTTTCTATATTATACAATCTTTCAACTAATGAAAATCAGTGTTTCTAACCAATTACTCTATATCTGTACTTCAACATTTTTACTGTGTATACATAGCGCCAAATATGGTGCTAAGTTTTACTGTCCATCCTTCTATGTACTTTCAACATTTATTCTATTTTCTTGTGAATTTTGTGAACTACTAACTTTGACAGAATTTTATGTACCGCAATATAGAAATCAAGTTTTAAATTCATAATAATGTTGCTTTCTACAATACTGAAGTCATGAATAATGAAAGAGACTTAAAACCACTTAGTGTCCATATTTCAAGGTTCACAGTATAATAACTTTAAAATTGAGAACACAAATTAATATTAAATCTAATAGAAAATCTTTTTTCTAATGCATGATGCTTTATACTTTCATTTGTACACATGGCTCTTTGTATTTTTTATATTTTATAATTGGTCTTTATACTTTTTATCTGTTGACATTACGTAGCTGGTTTTTTTTTTCTTTCTTGAATTGAGCTTTGTACTACACCTCGTTCTGGATTTATCAAAATAAAAATTTTAAAAAATTAATAAAAAAGTAATATATTTGAAGTAAGAAATATAATAAGTTGGAGATTAATTTTGATTTATATAAAAGTGTGGGCAACAAATATAACCCCCCTAATTTAAAGCCAATTAATCATATACTAGGTCATTGAATATTAGACAAAATTAAATTTGAATGTCATTACTGAATTTCCCGTTGAATTGTTGATGAACATTTAACATAAATGTAGGTCAAGTTGTCACATTTATAATAATTAGGTCTACCAAGAAAGGTATTAAATATTTACAGAGGACATTAAAGTCATTGTGCACATGAAACTGTGTGAGTGAGGGTCAAAATCCCAGACTTCCAGGCTTGGAGAGTTAAAGAAGCTGACAACTCCAAATATTATTTGGATGAATTCATTCGAGATTCGAGAATTAATGGAAGCTCAAAAATATTAATTTAATTCATATTTAAGATATATTTATTGTTTGGATATTATTAGTAATTTTTTATCTGCATTAAATATTGTGCACTAAGATGCAACCCACATGGATATTATCACATTGTAGCTTGGAACATGGAATTTTCCCACAAAAATACAGAATAGAAGACTCCCCCACGTACGATACTCTTTTCTTTTTTCAAAATTGTTGTCTTTACTATCCTTCATATTTATTTATTTATAATTTATTTAATTGTTTCCTAACATCTAAAGGGCTATATTAATTATTTTAACAGTTTCAAGTTTTTTTTAGGAAATCCAAGCTCAATACTAGATTTTTTTTTCTTTTTGTCACCTTAGCCAGTAGTATTACACTCCTTTGGAGGGATTTGATTTATGAAAAAGATTATTGTGAGATCATTTCATCAATCTAATTTTCGTCTCTTATAAAATTATATTTGTGAGATGATTTTATATAATAATTTTTTTTTTTTGATTTATTGATTTCAAAATGAAGAGATTCTAATGTGTGTTCTTTTCTCCTCTCTCACACACAACACACAGTGTAGTAATATGTAGATAGACAAGTGCATGATAAAGAACAAAAAGAGAGACTTTTATTAGCTGAACTGAAGTTTGGTATTAAGTAAAATCTTTTGCTTTGATTTCCTTTTGATCTCTGGGCCATATTATATACTTGCACACTTTAAATAACTTTATTTAATGGTAGACTACAATAATTAATTATAGGTAATTAAAAATAATCTAAAATGACAACCAAATGTGTGTTTATATATACATATATATAAATAAATTAAAATTAATGATTTTAATTCCCAAAAGAATAAAAATATTAATGACTACTAATTATTTAAGTGGCTTTAGCTGGTCAGATAGCAGCAAAACTTAATTCCCAGGTACAATAACTTCACATATTTAATTAAACTGTTCAACTAGAAAATACTGAAATTCAAGAATATTATATATACATGGCTTAGTAATTAAAGAAAGAGCTAAGTTAACAAAAAGAAGAAAAGGGTCATTAATGGAGGGGGAAGATTGTGGGTGGCAGATGCAGATAGATAGGTGGGGTGCAATAAAGGAGGGGTGGATAGCTCTATTTCATTTTTAGTTTAATTCTAATTTTTTTCCTTTTTTTTTTCTGCCTTTCATCTCCTCTCTTCTCTTTGCTTTAATGGTGTAACTGTGTGTGTGTGTGAGAGAGAGTGATTGTTAGATATAAATCTCACATATGTGTGCAGATATGTATACATATATGGATGCATGCAGGTGCAGGCAATCATGATTTTGATGCTGAGTGTGTGTGAAACTGTGTGCTTCCTCTCTGCTTAATTGCTCTTCACCCACCTCCCTTTAACTCTAGAGAGAGAGAGTGAGGAGAGAGAGAGAAGTCATTTTCACTTGCAAGTAGTTTAGTTTGCTCATGTTGGTCTGTTTTGGGGTTTATTAAGAGGTGACTCTGGCTATTGTGTG
The DNA here is from genome assembly GCA_954870855.1 of Scutellaria minor. Taxonomy (NCBI): domain Eukaryota; kingdom Viridiplantae; phylum Streptophyta; class Magnoliopsida; order Lamiales; family Lamiaceae; genus Scutellaria; species Scutellaria minor. Next base: position 566,753 of record OX940728.1, read on the forward strand.
TGTTTTTTCTGTGTTATACACTGAATGAAATGGCAAGTGTTGAACTAAGGAAGAAAGGGTTTTCTCTCATATTGTGTGTGTTTTTTCTTGCATTTCTCTCTCAACAATCTGTTGCCATTGAAATCTCTTCTTTAAACTACACTAAACTCACTCAAGTTAGTAGCTTGAGACTTGCTAGAATTCAGAAGCATTTGGACAAGATTAACAAACCCCCTCTCTTCTCTATTCAGGTATGTATATACACACACACAAATACACCACTTTGTATGTGTGTTTTCATGTATTGTAATTGCTAAAAATTGAATCTTTCACAGAGCCCAGATGGAGATATCATAGATTGTGTTCATAAAAAAAAGCAGCCAGCTTTAGATCATCCTCTTCTCAAGAATCACAAGATCCAGGTACACACTCTCTCTCCCCACTTTCTCTCTCTAGAAGCCATAAAAAATTTAAAAAACAAAAACCCTTTTATTAATTAAAGTGATCAAGAAAACCCAAAAAAAAAAAAAAATCACCAACTTTGTTGTTCTAATAAAGTTTTTCAACTACCAACCATAGTTTGAGTAATGAGGTGTGATGATTAACAACACTTAATGGCAAACAGAGAGTTCCACCAGAAATGCCAAAGGCAATGAGAATGGCAAAAACAGATGCATTGAAAGAGAAGAGTGATAATAGCAATAGCAGTAGTCATGTTGATGTGTGGCAAATGTGGCACCAAATGGGGCGGCGCTGCCCTAAAGGCACCGTGCCGGTTCGCCGGAGCACCGTGCATGATGTTCTCAGGGCTAAATCTTTGTATCATTTTGGCAAGAAGTCATCCAAGAACGCCGCCATGCCCACCGCCACCAGCCGCCGCCGCCCCAACGCTCCTGATGTTGTCAGTGGCAATGGCCATGAGGTATGTGCGTAGATATTTCAATCTCGTATAAGTTTTTGTGTTTTATGGTTTATGAGAAATCTTGATTTTTTTTTTTTGTGGTTTGATTGGATTGAAGGAAAATGGTGGTATGAATTAGGAATTTAATAAATGAGAAGTTGATTAAATCTTAAAATTTGTAAAATTGTTTGAAAATATCGTTGGGGAATAGTTTGGATTAGTCTCCATTTTTTATGTTTGAATTTCATGTTTCATTTAATTGGTTGCATGTCATATCTAATTAATTATGATGTTATTCACTTCATCACAATTTAATTGGGATTTTAACAACAAAAATATAAGTGATAATAGATTCTAAAATTAGTTTTCTAATGTTCTAGTGCTCTCAAGATTATTAGTTTTGTAATGCTTTCAATCGTCCTATACAAGTGATAATATGATAATACAAATATTTAATTTGCGATGATGAAAAGGAATATAAAATTGAATTTCAATAAGAAATATGAAATATAGGGTGATTAGAATTAAAATAAAGAAAAATTGTTTAAGGCTTAATATGTAGACACAGCACATTATATGTAACATTACATTTTGAAGGTATTGAAATTTCATATTTCAAATTGAAAAATACGTAATTAATATTACTAGGTTAATTATTTTCATAGTCATTCCAATTTTGCCTCCTATCTATTCTCGTTTTATTTCGAGAAAAGTGAGTTTTTTAATATTTATTATCTTCATTACCCCAATATTTTGATGTAACATGTTGATTAATGAGTCGTATTTGTGAATGAAGCACGCGATAGCATATACTTCAGGATCAAGGGAAGTTTACGGGGCAAAAGCGACAATTAACGTGTGGGACCCATCGATAGAAGTGGTGAACGAGTTTAGCCTCTCCCAAATTTGGGTTCTATCCGGCTCATTCGATGGTTCCGACCTCAACAGTATCGAAGCTGGTTGGCAGGTAACACACACTCGTATAACTTGTACTGTAAAACCAATAATATATATATATATATATATATATATATATATATGAGATAAAGTTGTGATTTTGTATTTAATTTATCTAAATTTAAAAATCAAATAAATATGTTTGAAAAATTTGACTAGTTCTATTCAACCACCCGTTCATTGTTATTTTCTTTTTTAAACTTTTAAGTCCTAGAATGACCAAATTTCAATTTCAATTGTACATTAAAAGTGTAAGTCAATGTTATCCAAATAAACTTTATAGTTATATTTTTAAACATATGTTTACGGAAATTATTCTTTTTCATATATTAATAACTTCGAAACGTTTGACTGATTATTTTCAATCAACCTTTTTTTTTTTTTTGTGTGTAAATTTTTAAAATGAAAAATATAAATGACTTTTAGAATCACTATGATTGAGTCACTTGTCCTAGTGATCATACTCATAATAAGATCACTTTAAGAATTTTTTTTCATCTGAATACATACATACATACATACATACATACATACATATATATATATATATATATATTCAACATGAAATTTTATTTTTGACTTCAAAATCAAAATATTATAAATTTATTAATGAAGTATATAAATTCTGAAGCTTTGATGGTTGTACTAGTCAGGTTAGTCCGGAGCTGTATGGGGATAGCAGGCCAAGACTCTTCACTTACTGGACTGTTAGTTCTCTAATTCTATCTCTATTCACTTTTCATTAATTAATTTTTCCAATTTAGCAACATAAATCATTAATTTTTAACAAAATTTTACAATTCAAAACACTGTTTTTATGCTAATTTTTACATGTTGTTGGCTTATTTATTTATTTTTTATTTAAGTTTGGGATAAAATGATAAATTTAGCCAGAGTCATGACACTTGAAAATTGATAATAATTTGAATTCAAAACTATTTAAAATTTTTGGTTTATATATTTAATTTGCTAAATTTATAAAGTCGTCTCAAGTTATATATCTGTGAAAAATTGTGATTGATTTGACACTTAAAGGCTTAAATTTTCAATGGGTTTATCTTAAATTAATCTAAGAAACATTACAAAAATTCAATTTGTTTAAGATAAAATAAGGTTCGACCCCAGAATGTTGACTTTAATATATAACATCATTACATCATCTTCCATTAGACAACTAGTTATATATTGATATAAAAAAAAGGTTAAATTTTATTTTTTATTATGGAAATCCTCATCAAAGTCAAACACACTTAAATATAATCCAATTGGATCATAACTTCAAACTCACTTAGCCCATGAATTAATTATATAGTTTGTTAGAACTTTATGAAAATAGTCTATGTTAGATTTCACATGAGAAGGTAAATGTAACAAATAATTAGTTTAGAACTTTAGGTCCTTAAATGCAAAGAAAAAAGTTTGATAGACAAAGTAAAATTACAAACATAATGTAGAGGATTAGTGAAGAATTCTAATTATTAGCTTAAAAAAGATCTAGCACTCATAGTTGAATTTTATTTGCTAGAATTGCAAATAGGCCCCCCTAGAACATGAAATTAAATTTGTACTTGTCAAGAGGCCATGTTAATTAATAGCAACATTAAACCATGAAAAGGGACATTTCATCTTCCACTGCACCAATATGAGTGGTTCTTGGCCCACATATATAAATTATGAATAAATAATAAATTATTTAGTAATTTAAAGTCAAGAAAAATATTAAATAGGGGGGATAATTGGTATTTCTTGAAATCCACAAATTTTCAATAATTGGGACTGCATTCAATTTACTTACCACTCCTCTGCCTAAGCATTGATGAATTGTACATCTCTTTATTAAATATGCAGGGTCAAAATGGTCTTTCCAGGCCATTATCACCATGTGCATATACATAAGTTAGGAAACTGCATTTATTGATAATCATGGGATCTTTCAAATTTCATTGTGATGAATTGATAATATCCAATCAAGAAAGTTATTTTAAAATAGTTAAAAAAAAAAAAAAACATTTCTTTTAAATTATGTGATCTTAGAATCTACTAATGCAATTTTCTTGATTTTTTCAGAGCGATGCATATCAAGCAACGGGATGTTACAATCTGCTATGCTCCGGATTCATACAAACAAATAGCCGAATAGCTATCGGAGCCGCCATCTCACCGGTGTCGTCAACCGGCGGAAATCAATTTGACATCACCATTCTCATATGGAAGGTCCATATAATAAACCCTTACATATTTATACATTCTAACGTATAAATTTTAAAATTGGTGCATTTTACTTGATATAGGATCCGAAGCTCGGAAATTGGTGGATGGGCTTTGGTGACAGCACGCTAGTGGGCTATTGGCCCACCGAGCTTTTCACCCATTTAGCGGACCGGGCCACGATGGTCGAGTGGGGTGGAGAGGTTGTAAACTCACAGGCCAACGACAAGCACACATCGACTCAAATGGGCTCGGGCCGATACGCTCAGGACGGGTTCGGAAAGTCGAGTTATTTTCGAAACCTCGAAATCGTAGACTCGGACAATAGCCTAAGCTCAGCCCGAGACATATCAACCCTAGCAGAGAACACAAATTGTTATGACATCAAGAGCTCATATAACAATGAATGGGGTACACATTTTTACTATGGTGGGCCTGGGAGAAGCCCACAATGCCCATAATCTTAGAAGCCCAATTGGGGAAAAAAGCCCAAATGCAATATTCTTTGTTTAGTTGTTAAGAGTGTAGTATTGTGCTATTTCCAACCATGTTTTCTGCTCATTTCCACATTGATTTTCAAGTTTTGTATGTGTTGAGAGAAGGAATGTATTTATATAAGCATCAAACATGTAAGGAAATAGCTACATTTTATTTTTTTAAAAATGTATTTTATTAGCCTTATAAATGTATTTTGTATTTTTATTAATTTTAACTATAATTTATTGAGTTCATTTTATCAATTGTGCCGTATTTTAAGAAGAGTTAACACCCTATTTTACCAATTTGTTAAATAATTTTTGAAAAACCACCAAATACTATTTTTCATGAAAGAATTACCTATACTTAAAATAAAATGTAATAAATTCAGACAATTATTCTTAATTTAATTTGACCTTACTAACAACTTAAATAGAACCAAAAAACAATAAAATTTACTATTTTGAATACCGGTTTCAAGAAAAATGTCGATTAAATAAAATATTTGTATAAATATGTCACTTATGATCACGAATATAATCGTGCAGGAGACATTTTTTGCAATAAAATAAAACAAAATATGATGGATAATATTTATAAATAAATATTATATTTAGATGACAATATTTTGCAATTTGTCTCCAAATATAAAAATAATGCTTACATATTTTCCATATTAGGTTTTTTGGATTTAAAAAAAAAAAAAGAAATGGAAAAAGTCCAGATGGACTATTTATATTTGCAGATTAGGCCCAAATTTCTCAAGAAATTCCTACCAAACCCCTAACTAGAAGCGGCCCAAATCCTAAAACGAACATCTTCATAGCCTTCGTCTTCACCAACTGTGAAAAGGGCTTTCATAGTTTCACAAATTGAAGTATACATACATATACGCCTATACATTCAGATACATACACGCAGAGAGATAAAATGGTGGAGAGAGAAGACGAGAATTTCGTGACGCCCGGTGAAGTATTGGGAAAAGCTTCAGAGTTGAAACCTGGGAATGGTGCTTACTTTTCAGCCCTAGATAAAACCATATACGCCTCCCTCACCGGATTCCGCTCCATTGTTCAGCCTCCGGTGGACTCCGACGACCCGGTAATTAAATTATAATAAAAAACCCCAAGTTTTGTGCAGTTTTTTTATGCTGATTTTGGAGTAAAAATTGGAATTAATTTGTGGTTGTTCTTGTGTTGTTTGTTAGAGGCCTACTGTGGAGGTGAAAGGTCACAAGGCACATGGTCCAGTTCCAGAACCTGGTGCTATTGTTATTGCCAGAGTAAGTGTGTGTGTATGTGTGTGTGATATACATAGTTGTTTGGATTTGGATTCAGTTCTTTTTTGTTAGTGCAAAGCAGTTTGCTATTACTGAATGAACAAGATTACCTAGAGTAGATTCTTGCATGATATTGGAATTTGAATTGCTACATTGCAAGTTGCAATGTGTGTTGAGGTTTAACTTTGAGAGGCAGTTTTATGAGATATTGTCATATTAAGAAATGTGGAGGTAATTGTGAGTTGACATACTTGTAGTTGTATATGCTGTGTAACTATTAGTTGTAGGCTCAAAGTGTTTCGTTTTTCTTCCTTAACTAGGCTTGCTTCCATGTTTGTGTAGGCGATTGTCTTTCATAAGTTGTCGTATTAAAGATGAACTGTTTAATTCAGTTAGTCCAAATTCGAGGCTCTTCTGATTGTTGTTTAGTTTTGATTTTTTTCGTTCCTTGTGGCAGATAACGAAAGTGATGCCTAAAATGGCAGCAGCAGATATAATATGCGTGGGTCCCAAGTCCGTACGAGAAAAGTTTACAGGCACTATTAGGTATGTAATATATAGTTTAGTTGAAGTAGACGATAATGAGTATGAACATCAAATGCTGATTTTGTTAAAAATTTCCTCAATATGATAAATGGGGGATTGTAGTAGGGAAAATTGGTAAAAATACCCCGTATATATACCCTAATTATGATCTTACCCTTTTATTTTTTGGGTTTTTGAAAATACCCCGTATGTTGGCTCTTCTTGTCAAAAATACCCCGTCACCTGCTGTGGTAAGTCACTTGGTGACGTGTCCGGTTATTTCACACGTGGAATATATTTTTCAATTGTTTTTTTTCCAAGTCACCGGACAGGTGTCAAGTCACAGAATCATCCTACACTTAAGATAGAATAGAACGGGTTAAGCCTTCTAAATCCCTAAATTAGAAAAAAAAACCCTATTTCTAGAACAAAAATCCTCAAATCCTCAAATCCTATTCCCTCCCAAACACAATCCTCAAATCCTCACGTATTTACAATGAAATTTAGAGACAAGAACAAGAATGGTGATCCCCCTCCTGAATACAGTAGGTATTTAGAGTATTTTAGGATTTTATTTTAGTGCAAAAAATTGGGTCTGAAGAGTTCTTCCAAATTCATAGTGATTCTGAGTTGAAGGAGTATTGTGTTGATGTGTTCATTGGATTAAGAGAGTTAGCCTTATATATTGTAGATGATGAGGTGGAAATAGCAAGAGAGAGAGAACTACAAAGAAAGGGTAAAAAACAGTTAGTTGATGAGGATGAAGGTAGTGAAGGTCTTGATGATAGTGATTATCATATATCTGAGGAGGAGGGTGATGATGACTTACTGTATAAGAAGTATACTGATGTGGATGTTGAGGGGTTAGGGTCTGGAGAGGGGGTTGAAGAATTAGGGTCTGGAGATGATGACATACTAGTTAGTGAAGAAGACTTTTATAGTGCTAAGTCTTCTGATGATGATGGTGATATAGAGAGATCCACTGTGTTTAGAAGCAACCAAAAATATAATCCGACTTTTCTTCTTGGGATGATATTCAGCACCAAAAAAGAGTTTAGAGAGGCTGTTGACTTTTCTTCAACCCTCTCTTCCAACAGCCTATTATTCTCACGAAATTGTAGTAGCAATCCCCTAGCTCTTTCATTCATTGGAGGATGAAAATATGATTGACATTCTGTTGGTGGATGGGTAAGGAAAATATGATTTTGAGAGCTGGTCGATGAGGGATTTGGGAGGATATATTGGATGGGTAAGAATTCTTTTATGTTTTGAGAGGATTTGGGAGGGATGATTGACTGTTATAATAGGATTTGGGAGGGAAATAGTTGGATTTTCCCTCCCTTTCTCAATTGGCATGTGTATTGAGAAAAAAAAATCAAAAAAACAATTACACATGTGTATTTAAGTGCCACGTCAGCCCATGACCGGTTGGTGACTTACCACAGCAGGTGACGGGGTATTTTTGACAAAAAGAGCCAACATACGGGGTATTTTCAAAAACCCAAAAAATAAAAGGGTAAGATCATAATTAGGGTATATATACGGGGTATTTTTACCAATTTTCCCGATTGTAGTATCATGCTGAAAGATGCGGTTTTTTAACTTCCTACTTTGTGATTGTTGCTTTTATTGTGTATGCTAATTGTTCGATTTTGGAACCTAGATGAGACGTAACTATTTAATTCATGGAACTATTGAAATAAATGCAAGTAATTTGAATTTTGAATGGATGACAGGCAGCAAGATGTCAGAGCAACGGAGATTGACAAAGTAGATATGTGCTCCTCTTTCAAAAGTGGTGACATTGTTAAAGCTTTAGTCGTATCCTTCATGCTAAACGAAAACACTTTTTTGTATTCGACTGTAATTCCATATATTTTGAAATTTGAAATGGATTAACATTCGATATTTCATCTGAGGTACCAGATCATGTTTCTGTTACTCAGTGTTAACTGTTATCCTTAACGACTTTCCTTGAAAAGCTATCTCTTGGTGATGCGCGTGCTTATTATTTATCGACTGCGAAGAATGAACTCGGTGTCGTATCTGCAGAAAGTCCAGCTGGTACGAATTTCTTTCTGCATTTATGCTACTGAAATTATTTTCTGAGACTGTTTAAAGTTATGAACATTCATCTTCTCGTCTGAAACATTGTAAAAAGCAAGAACCTTTATTCATGTTGTATACAATTTCCAAACAATTAAAGAAAATATTATTACCTTTGTTATGGTGAACATACCCTTTTCATGACTATGTTCTTGACTGTACATTAAATTTGCAAAATGTTGTCACTATGATGAATTTATGGTATATTGCAAAGACCTCGTTGCCTGATTTTTGCCGTTGTTTTACAACGTGAATCATACTGCTTTGACTTGGTGTAGGTGCAACGATGGTTCCAATAAGTTGGACGGAAATGCAGTGCCCGTTAACAGGTCGAATCGAGCAGAGAAAAGTTGCCAAGGTTGGAGCCTGAGTTATAGAGGTTGTTGTAAGCTTAAAAGTAGCCTTGCAAAAAAGACACTGCTATTATTTGCAGTTCAAGATAGAAGAAAATTTGATTTGCTTTTCACCATTAATACATTGTGAATTTTGCTGGACTTTTTCTTTAGGGCAAAAACTGAGAGAATTTGATTTCAAATATATCAGTTTGAGAAGACATCATTGTTAGGTTCACATAATCTCTCTCTCCACACAACTTTCATTCGAAAAAAATTGTGATTTAATTCGAAAAACTGTATTAAAATGACAATTTTGTAAGATTAACGTTCTCATGAAATGGAAATGATCAAGCATGCAACATCTGGATTTATTTATTTTTCTCAAGGCTTACTTTAATGAAATTTTCAAACCCCATAAATCAATATCAATAAGACATTTGCCTCTAAAAATGTTTTTTATCACTATCTAAAATTTAAAATAAAGAAGTTAAATTTATTTGGAACTCAATTCATAAGCAAATATATATAGTTATAAACTATATTATTTGTATCCACCTGTAAAATCCAACACCAGAAAAAATAAAACTATTATGAAAAAAAAAAAAAAAAGATAATAATAAAAGAATTTAAAAAAAGTTGCGTAACTTTGGTTCATTTTCACAACAATGGCTACTGCAGCTCTTTCAGCTCTGCATCTTCTTCCTCCCTCCAAATTCTCTTCCACTCATGCCCATCTCTTTCCTCGAATTTCCCTCCATATCCCCTCATTCCCACTCTACAATACCCTAAACTCCAAATTCCTCAGAACAATTTCATTTGCTCTCACTGAATCATCAGAATCCCCAAAATCCATTGATCCTGACCCTCGAATTCTCCTCCAAGAACTTGCTGTATGAGCTATAATTTTTTACTTAAATTTACCGAATTGTTTGCTGTATAGTTTATTATGGTATGTAGTTTTGTATTTGTAAGTTTATGCCTCTGTTCGCTTCGCAGGATTGCTTTGTTCTTCCGGCGGATTATTTCAAGCAGTTGCCGAGGGATCTTCGACTAGATGTAAGTGTAATTCTTGAGGAAAGTTGCTAAGTGATGAACGATTTCATTGTTTCTTCGTTCGCATTTTATCTTGTGTTGATGGATTGTGTAGGAGTGTAGTTGCGATCATATCTAAAGTTCTATTTAGTGGCTTATTGACATTTGTGTGTCAAAAAATGCACTTTGCATTTGCTCAAAGAAAAGAGAAAACCTGGCTCTTGCATTGTCTGAAATCGATCAACGAATGTTTAAACAGAAAAACACTTGAAGTACAGTGCAAATATTTGTGGTTAAGCATTGTATCATATGGAGAATGGTCGTAACTTTTTTTGGGTGGGATGAAATGTTACATACCGACGCCGGCGCATGACACCGGGAGTTGCACCGGCGGTTACGGCTGCTTGAAGAGCTTGAAGAGGAGGATTGAAGAATTGCTTTGTTTGCTTTGTTTATTGGTTTCGTATCTTTTGTTAATTGTTTCCGCTTTTGTTTTTGGCCCACCATGTTTATGGGCTTCTTTCCTTATTTGAGTTTCTGCTTAGAGTTTAAGTAGGAGTTTTTACGGTAATTAGGTTGATGCAATTTTGGATCTTGGAATTGGAATTGGACGGCCACGGCTGGTTTGCTTTCAGTTTGGTGTTCTTTCTTTCGTTGATTTCGTTTTCCTGCGTGATCACTTCTCTGACTCTAACATGAAAAGTTGAAATTTTTGGAATGGTTGAAGAGCAAGGTATTTTGATATTGGTTAATAATAGCAACTGAAAAGAGCTGGAAATTTGTGTAGACTTTCCTGGTTTTGCACTATTGATTTCATGGCCCTTTTCTGCTTCAGTTTTGGATAGGATTAGTCTGACTATAGGGAATCTGACCCTTTTTGTTTAAATTTTGAAGCTGAACGATGCAGCCTTTGATCTTTCAAACGGCACTGTCAGAGATGAGGTGAGTATTTTTCAGTCACTAAATAAAAAGAAAAGATTCATATATCAAGGATGATAATTTATGCCCTATTGCATTTAGAACGTCTACCGATAGTTACTTATTTACTAATAGTTTCCTATCCAAGATATAGAGCGAGACCATTGAACTCTGGCTTCAAATTGGTGATGCGCGTTCACATAATGTTTACTTTTTGATATCAAAATAGATGCTTCAGCTCATGAGTCTATGAAAAAAATAGTTTGAAATTCTACCACTTTAAGGAAATGCTCAAGTGTTCCTCCTCTAGGTTATATGCTTGTTTATTCAAAACATATGCTTGTATGCTTGAGGCATATGCCCTTTGGTCTGCAAAGCATCATAAAGGAACTTGAAAAGAAAAATGTCTCTACATTATTGATTGAAACTCATTTGAGCTCTTCGAAATGCTTGATATATTAATCTTAAGAGTTCATAGTCAAATTCTCCACTTGACCTTGTATTCAGTGTGGTGAAGAGCTGGGAGAGACTTTGGTAAATATAAGTCGAGCATGGGAACTCGGAGAAACATCAACTTCTGCCAGCCTAATGAGCAAGCTCCCTCAGTTAGTCAGTTCTCTCACCAGTAATAATAAGTCAGGCAAGTGTGCAATGATATATATTCAATATCTACTCAATGGCCCGTGAGCACTGAGGTCTTTATGTTTCCCAATACATGATTTGAATTACTTCTCACTTGTTTATGTCTTATTGCTAGTTAGCACTTGGCAAGCGCTTGGTATCTGCTTCTAGAAGATTCCAGTCCATGGGTCAGTATGGCCAAGGGGAACTTCAAATGGTACAAGTAGAACCTTCTGGATTTTCTTCAAATGGATTTTCGCCTCAAAAGCCACACCCTGAAAGTCAATCTGTTTTTCCCATCGAGTTTTTTCTTTCATTTTATGGGCTTGGCATTGATCACAATAAGCATCAGCTTTGATTTTGCTTTTATTGCCACAAAGCGAAGTATTGCATATCCTTAAACTTATTGTCAAATAATTCTTAATCAGTGTAGATTGCCAAAGCAATGAACAGAACAGGAAAGCTATTGTCAATGAGTCCAGTTACTGAGGTAGCTAATGAAGAACCAGAACAGGAAACCCGAGTTCTAAAGGTATATTGTCTTGCATTTTAATCAAGTTATATTCTATAGTTCACTAAATATGAAATATTACTAACCATAATATTGTGTATCTGCAGTTTGGTGCACTTCAGGTTGAATTTAGTCCAGAAAAAGCATATATTGGCGCTGTCATTAGCTTTTTCTTTGGGTACATTCCAACTGAGCTATGATCTTCATCATAGACCAAAGTTTGAGAAACTTACTCTTTATCTTTTAACATCCACTTTTAGGATCCTTTCATGGCAATTAAGCCAAGGCATCCAAAGCATACCAGAGAGCTCATTGGAATATGCGAATGATAATGCACTGCTTCTCGCTAAGGTGCCTGAAATTATCTCATTTTAGTGCTTTTTTATATATGATCTTTAATCATAATCAAGAAACGATGGCCAATGCAGTCACTGCGTGGAGCACTGTTGGCAGTTTGCTATTCATCGACAATCTTGTCTGCTGTCACAGCTGTGGGACTTGTCTTACTTGGAGGACAATTGAAGTCAAAAGGAAAGTGAAAATGTAAGTCTTTGGCTCTACAATAAAAGTAAATAAAAATCACTCGTGTTATCATCATATGAAGTGTTGTCACTCTTTATATAAGCATGTCAAGATCCTATTATCCTCAAAATGTTCAAAGTAATTTGTGCTGTAATTAATGCATGTATATTTGGTTTGAAATACGAGTATGTCCCTATGTAAGTATCATCGAGTCGAAATTCACTCACAATCTATCACCAAAATCGAATTCAAAATAGTAATATTTTTGTAGGAAGTTATAAATCAAGACCAGTTGACCCGAGAATAGTTATGATGTTAGTTTACCTACTGCTAATCACTAAAATATCGATCATTTGGACTTTCTTGCTAATCATTTAGTCTGACAGAATCATCGAGAATCTTCTTCTTTAGAAAAATGGTAGGTGGTGTCACACCTTATACAAACAAAAATGGTTTGTGATCTGAACTTCATAATATACTACTTTAGCTTAAATTACGTATTTTTAAATACACGTATCAATTTTTTGACAGAGCTGGGTATAAGCAGACTTTGGTAGGATAGAATATAACTGATTTTATAATGCTGTGTTTAGCTGTGACTCTTCAGAAAGCTCAATTATCATATTTATAACTGTAATTATTGACTAATCTTGATTAAAGTGACTACGAATCCTCTGAGAGGCCATCTTCTGAGTAGGTTTAGCTTTTTCATTACCCTTTTGGACTAATTTAATTATTTAGATATTCATATCACTTTCAGTACAAGCTATGCATGCCTGTCATTAATCTGGCATCTTTTGGTTTTTTTTTTCTGAGTTATGTCAGCTTATATAATATTTTGTTGTTTTGCAGTGGACTTAGCATATCACACTGTTTCTCCTTATGAGTTCAAGGGGCTGTGGTACTCAAAAAAATCCATGAATATAGTATAAACGAGTAGAGTCGAGTTGTAGAAAAACTTACTTGAAGTTTTTTTTTTTTTCTTTTTTTGAATGTTAAAAGTTGTATTTGAATTGATTTGGTTATTATTTAGATGGAGTTTGACCGAGTTGGGCTTGACTAGTTGCAATAAACAAACATTAAACGAAATAACGTCGGATGGAAATAAGTTTTTAACAAATAATCTTGAATCGAATACTCATGAGTAAACCTAACCACAAGCCGATTCTAAACCTAAATCAAGCAAAACCCGGTTTGTTGACCTGGTCAGTGGGTCGAAACCGATTTGCCTGTTATTCAAAGGGCTGGTGAGCTCGGGATGCTTTTTCAGGACCTGCCCAGTCCTGCCCAATGGGCCGAACTCGTTCACACACCAGTCTGGTGGCAACCGGATCTGCCGACCCATTGACTGGTCAGGTCGTGATATGTTGTGTACTCAACCATGGCCAAGTATACTAATGAGCCTCAAACCATTAAAAACTCAGATTTTTCAAAATCAATTTTTGATAAAACTATGAGCATTATTTCACAAAACTTATGTGTAACTTTTTTACGAATAGTTGTCAATAAATGGAGTTCCATCATTCAAAAATCAAATATGATTTGACGGATTTAAATTGTAGATTGATCTGTTTCACATAATTAGATTCGTAAGACGCTTTAATAAGAGAACTACCCACATTATTTATATGACAGAAGGGTTTGATGAAAAAGAGAGAATAATTTCTTAATTTCAGACAAAGCTATCATGCATGTAGTGGTAGGTAGCAAATCAATATTCGATCATCACTCTGTTTTTTTTTTTGTTTTTTTTTTTATAAAGTCTTCATTAACATCCACAGGTTTTCGCAAATTGTTACATTGCTTTCTATTCATATGAATATGTTAAAAAATTTGGAGAGTAGGTAATTTGCACATGCAATACACCAATCCTTGTCATCACTCAGATTTCATTTCTGAGTATAATTTTTGTGTGATGCATCATATACAAAATAGAAATTGATTTTTAGAATGAGTTTGATTTATGAATAGTAGATTTACATTTCACAGAATTATCTTAATGAAATTGTCTCATATAAATTTTGGTATTTCATTCATTGTGAAATAGTAATACTAGTTATTAAATACATTCTTTTTTAGGGAAAATATAAAATTTGGTTTGGAGAAGAAAATATGTTGCAATGAATGATAAATAAATAAAAGTTTAAAAAAATGTATGTAAGTATGAGATTGTAATTGTGGCAAAACAAGAAATATCGTTTTATAATGAAAACGCTATAATTTTTCCATAAAATATGTAATAAATTTCTTTTATGTGTGTGTACTGAAAAGTAGTTTCAATCATCTTTAGAATTTTTTTGACAATTTTAGTACTTTTATCTTCGCAAAGGTATTCCTCATGTTCTTTTACATCTGTTTCAAAATTATTGTCCATTTTGTCTATATATTCTCTTACCTACTTAATTTCATTGGAATTAAAGAGTTATAGTTGAAATTTTCAAATACATTTGTAGTTGATTTTTATTGATCAATTTGAATTGTCTCCCAAGAATTTATAATTGCCTCAAAAGGTCCTCTATATATAGATACTAGTTGTATGCATGTCTAACATTTCAATTAAATGTATTTCTAAATGTAAATGGACTATATTTGTGTGATGGATCGAACTTTACTTATTTATTAAATTACATGTCAAACATTTAAATTATAGATCGAATATTCTTTTATGTATATTTTGACAGAAAGTATCAACTTTAGACTTGAATCTTTCACAAAATTAGATGGTTTTAGCTGGAAAAAATTAAGAATATTTTAGTTGTCTAATTTTATTTTATGTTAATTTCTTTAGTTAGGTTTGACTTTAAGACAAGTTGATTAATTACTTAATTGTCGATCTAGTCCCACGATATGACAGTCTTACCTAAGAATATTCATAATTTGACTTTTGAGAAAAAAAATTATAGTTATTATTATTATTATTTTTAGAATATGTAAGTACTTAACAAGAGTTCTAAGCCGTAATGATATATATTTAGAAATGTTGAATTGAAAGCAAACAACTAATAGGGATATTTGACTTTCATTATGTATGGAATCTTAGATTTTTTTTTTTTATTTATTTATTTATAACTTGATACAGAAGTTACGTTTGAATAATTAAGAACAACAATCTGATCCTATAAATTATCATCATGTAACTCATGAAATATGTTTGAATTATTAGGATTGAGATTGAATTTATTGATATCAATTTTACCTCAAATTAGAGTAAATTTTTATTTGGTTTCTTGATTTCGAACCCATACTATTAACCTTCTAACATAGTTTGAGTCTTTGAGAATTTACTATTTTTGACTTTATATAAACATTTAGAAACTAATTTTTTTTGGTAAATGACTAAAGCTCTAATAAATGAGCTTTCTGACTTTTAATAGAGATCCCTTTCTCACTGAAATCACTCGTGACATATGCTTAGTGCTTTTTATTTAATTAAGTTATTATTATTTTATTTATTTATTTATTTTTATCTTCTTAAATAACAAGAATTCAAAGAATCTAGTTTCTCCTGCGTCACCAAGATACTATGAATCATATGTCTAGATTATTTTATATAACAGTAATCATACTTTGTGATGTACGGTTATTTGCAAGTTGCCATGCAATAATATATTTTGAATATTATTATAAAAGTTGTGTTTCATAAAAAGCAAAATAATTTATGAATATATGTTTGTAATTATGGCATATAAAAATTCAAAACTGAAAAACAATACTACTAGTTTATAAATTCTCTCTTAATTTTCAGAAACCGTAACCTGAAAGATGTAGAAATGATTATATAGCTTTTATATTAGGAAAAAAATAAAATAAAAAATTCCAAATTTCGATTTTTAACTTTATAGGTTTTGCCAAAAAATAAAATAATAATAATAAAAAATAAAAAATTAGACACATATTGATACGTTTAGTCGGAGTTTGCAAAATGAATGCAATTTTTTTTTTCTTAAATTGAAACGTTGAGTGAAAATTGCAATTTGGAAATTATTAAATTTGTATGGAAATTCAATAATATACAATAATATATGTTAGACGACAAAATATCAAAATGCCATATTCCGTTGAATCTTGAATCAAAAGAATCCCAACCCTCTAATTACAACAATAATTAAATTTGTATGGAAATTCAATGTTGGTGCTAGTTGACATATCATGATATCATCAATGTGTCATAAAATAACATTATCAATATTGTACGTATAAGATATATATCAGAATTAAAATAACATTATCAATATTGTATGTATAAGATATATATCAGAATTATTAGAGTAAACATATAAATAAATAAATGTATAGTTTTCTTAAAATAAATAGAGAAATCCACTTTAGGTAAAAATTGTATCAATTAATCATTAGCAAAATAAAAAAAAAAGTTTGCTTAATATTCTTAAATTTCATTTTTTATTTATAAAAAAAATTAGAGTATTTATTATTATTAGACGTGGCATTTTCATTTTTAATGAAAATGACACTGATCCACATGAATATTCAATACCACGTTAGAATTTGAAAGCCAAGTTAGCGACTTTAACCTGTTGTTTTCACTTGCTTTAACGGGTAGTTTGACTATAAATACGGCTTTTAAAACATTGAGTGATTAAAATAACAAAAATAAATAAATTAGAAGACACAAATTATTGAAAATAAGAGTTGACTTTATTCTAATCCAATCATAAATCTTGAACATCCATCCCTAAATTTAGGATAATGACATAAATATATAATCACTATATTTATGTATACTTATTTGAATTAAGTAAGTAATCTTATTATGTAAAACCTCATTATCTTCCTAATAAATCACTCTCCGTTTCAAAATAATTGTCCTTCTAGAACCTAAATTTTGTTTCAAATTAAGTGTCATTTTAAATTTTTATACACTTTTATTTCCAAATTATTTCTATTAATATTTCTTAGCTATAATTTAGCGATTTTTTAATTTGATTCTCTTTCCAATTTTGAATTATTATTAGAGGGTATATTTATCCAATTTTTATGTTTTTTAATTTATGACAAAAATTTTAAAACGACATTTATTTCGAAACTGATGGAAGTATAAGATTAAAATTACCTAAAATAAATTTGCCACACACGTATATACATATATTATATACATGTCTCAAAATTGTGTGACATAAGGCTAAATCCACGCTCTATAAAACCCAAAGCCCATAACTTTTATCTTCACTTCTAAACTCCTCTCTCTCTCTCTTAAAAAAAAAAAAAAAAAAAACAATATCATGGCTGATACTATAGGCTGCACAGCCTCCGACCTGCTCCCACTCCTCGGCGCCGCGCCAAACGCCACCGCCGCCGCCGCCTTCATATGCAGCCGCTTCGACGCGGTGTCGACGAGGCTCTCGGACGCCACGTACGCCATCGACAACACGTACCTTCTCTTCTCGGCTTACCTGGTGTTCGCCATGCAGCTAGGGTTCGCCATGCTCTGCGCCGGCTCGGTCCGAGCCAAGAACACCATGAACATCATGCTCACCAACGTCCTTGACGCCGCCGCCGGTGGGATCAGCTACTACCTCTTCGGCTACGCCTTCGCCTTTGGTGGGCCCTCAAATGGCTTCATTGGCAAGCACTTCTTTGGCCTCAGAGACTACCCCTCCCCAGCTGCTGATTACAGCTTCTTTCTCTATCAGTGGGCTTTCGCCATTGCTGCTGCTGGTACTTTCTCTCTCTAAATATATATATATTTCTGGGTTTGTGTGTTTTAGGGAATAGAGTAGGAAACTATCAAGAAAATGAATCTTTTTGAATTAAAAAGGAAAACTTGATGAATAGTTGCAATTGAAAAAAGAATATTCAAGAAGTGAATCTTTTGGTGGTTAACCTAATTAAAGAGAAAATCCAAGAACAAGAATATTGAAGCAATATATATCCAAACGTATCATAAATGAAGCAAAAATGTCAACTCTTGAGGCCAATTTTGTCTTCATGCATTCATGGATATTAAATTAATGTAGCCGTAGGAGAAAGAACTAGTAAATAGAGTAAAAACACAACAAAAATAAAATTAATTGGAAAAAGGGTTTAATTATTCATAATTTATTGATCTGTAAATGATTGAAATTAAACAAAATATTGTAACAAGTTGGTTTAATTATTAATTTTTGATTTTCAGGTATTACAAGTGGGTCAATTGCAGAAAGGACACAATTTGTGGCATATTTGATATACTCTTCATTCCTCACCGGTTTTGTGTACCCAGTAGTCTCACACTGGTTCTGGTCCAGTGACGGTTGGGCCGGTGCGGCTAGGGCCGATGGAAACCTTCTCTTCGGCTCTGGAGTCATCGACTTTGCCGGGTCGGGTGTGGTTCACATGGTTGGTGGCATTGCTGGTCTATGGGGTGCACTGATTGAAGGTCCAAGAATCGGCCGGTTTGACCGGTCCGGCCGGTCTGTGGCCTTGCGCGGCCACAGCTCATCGCTTGTGGTGTTGGGCACCTTCTTGTTGTGGTTCGGATGGTACGGGTTCAACCCTGGCTCATTTCTGACCATTTTGAAATCGTATGGCACGAGGGGCTCCTACTACGGCCAATGGAGTGCGGTCGGGAGGACAGCTGTCACGACCACATTGGCCGGAAGCACGGCTGCTTTGACTACTTTATTTGGGAAAAGGCTGTTGGTTGGACATTGGAATGTGCTTGATGTGTGCAATGGACTCTTGGGGGGATTTGCTGCAATCACATCAGGGTGCTCAGTGGTTGAGCCATGGGCTGCAATCATATGTGGTTTCGTGGCAGCTTGGGTCCTAATAGGGTTCAACAAGTTGGCCGAGAAATTGAAGTACGATGATCCATTAGAGGCGGCTCAGTTGCACGGTGGATGTGGTGCGTGGGGTGTGTTGTTCACTGGATTATTTGCTAAGAAGGCATTTGTGAATGAGGTGTATCCGGGCAAACCGGGTAGGCCATACGGGTTATTCATGGGCGGCGGTGGGAAGCTCTTGGCTGCCCAAATCATCCAAATCTTGGTGATCAGCGGGTGGGTCACCGCCACCATGGCACCGCTCTTCTGGGGCCTCCACAAGTTGAAGTTATTGAGGGTCTCAAGTGAAGATGAAATGGCCGGAATGGATATGACCAGGCACGGTGGGATGGCTTATATCTACCATGATGAAGATGAGCAATCCAATCTTCCACAGTTCAAGATGACGAAAATTGAGCCGACTAATACTTCTACGCCCGAACACCCATCACAGGCAGTTCGTGTCTGAACCGGGCATGTCGATGGATTGATCAAAATGAATGAATGAATGAAACTAAGTGTTGCCATAGTGATAGGTTGTATATCCATGTCTACTATTATGTTTTTTGCTACATGTTTTGCCTTATCTTGAAGCCTCTAGGAAGTGAAAGGTGTGTTTTAGTTGTTAGGGCATCACAAGTACAATGTGGGCTTGCTTGAATTATATGTAGTTTGCTTTCCTTTTCTGAACCTGAAAAGGAATTATAATACCATGTTTACTTTCAATAAAGAATTTGTACATTCTAAGTCATTCTTTTTCAGTACAATGTAACTAGTTTTATAGTACAGATCATATATAAGGACTATAGAAATGACAACATACTGGTCATACGTTGGGCCGAGAAAACCGGTGCACATCTCGCAATAAGCTTCGTCTCTTTAATGGGATTAGAATAACTTAGTCCAGAATCCCAAATAGGGGAACATGGCAATCAAGAGTCTCATTAACAGAGGAGTATCTCCCTTTGTTCGCTTGCTTATTTTAACTCTCTCTCGTGGTTCGTTTTCCTGTCTAGTAGGTCTCGTTCGAGGCTCCTCATCCGGCCTCACCTGATTATCCAACTCATCCCATCCACCGAAATCTTGCCCATTCCTCTTTTCCTTCTTTGCTGAACCATTGTTTGCCTCAAACCATGACTTGTAATTCCCTGCTTTCTTTCTTGCTCTCGTACGACCAGCAAAAGGCCTTTTCTTGCTCTTAGACCTCGGTCTTGGGGTTTCACGGGCCCTTCCCCATAGTGCCTCAGCAGCTAAAGAAAGTGCTGTCTGGGCAAGGGGTAGAGCCAATGCCATGACGATAGTATTAGATCCCGTTCCCATTACCAACGAGATGACCACTGCTGGGATCATCCATCCAAAGGCTCTAAATACCTGCGATATAGCGAGCTCTGTTTATTCATAAAGAACGATAGCATTGATCTGCATAAACAATGCATTTAGAACCCCCAAACTGATACCACAATTCATGAGCTTTCCAGTTTCATGACAACAGTTTCTGAGCAACCAGAAAACAATAGCTATTTTGATCAATTACATAGAGCAGAATCTTTAAGTAGGAAACAAACAAGACTCAATTTTTCAGCAAGGAGTGATATGTGGAAAGCCTCCATAGCAGCCATACAAACTCAGCTTTTATCAAGATTTACATTAACCATTTGACACTCATACTAAGTAGAATACACATAGAGTCGCTACAGAACAAAACCGGCACCAATGCCTACTTACAGCATCCGATTGAGATCAAGTCGTTATGACTATAATCAAGATTGACATTAACCATTTGAAACTCAGAAGGAGATTTATATATTCATTAATGGTATATTCATTTGAAACTTCAGCCAAACATGCTAATTTCAGTCACTGCCATTTGCCTCTAAAACATCAAACTTCACAAATTTTCGACGAAAAAACGAGAAAAAATCCCATTAATGAACCTACACAGCTTTTGTTGGTTGCAACTTGCAAAAATCACTAGAATTATGGATAATATCATCATAACTCAACATTAACGGTAGAAGAAAGCAAGCAAAAACTTGAGCTCATAGACTACCTTGCGAACCCAATTGAATCCAATGGAAGCTTCGAGAATCCCAAATCCTTCATCTTCTTCACCATCTTCTCTATAAACATCATCAGACCACCAAACCCTCTGCTTCGCGGCGTTCCTAAACCCAAAGCCATCCTCCTCATCATAGTCGTCCGTCACATAAGCGTCGCGGAATCTGGACCCTCGATTGGGGTTCGCACTCCTGTCCCAATCCCGCCGCGAGCCGCCGCTCCGGCCACCGGCAAAGCATCGCCGCCGGCGAGTTCTGCTAGCAGTATAATTTTCATCTGCGAACCCGCGATAGCAATAACGAGAAATCGGAACTGGGAATTGGCTGAGAAATTGAATTGCTTGAGACCCCATTGAATCGGGGAGAAGGGAGTAAGAATTGAGGAAAGTCCATTTCTGTAATGGAGATTTAAGGTACAGCATGACCAGCCTGAGGTACAACGTTTATAAAATTATAGGACTTAATTGTAAAAAAATGATTAGAAGGTACTCAAATTGCAAAACTCATTAACTAGGGACCAATAGTGCAATTAACTCAATTTAAAAACGAATTTTCAGTTCATAATCAGTTGTTAACTGCTTGACAGTTAGTTGTTAACTGTTTTGAGTCTTGGGCTTAATGGGCTCAGTTATATACAGGCCCATATAGGATGGCCCATTGCTTCTTAGTTTCATCCGCCATAAAAGTTGAAATTTGGAAAAACTTAGGCAACTATCCTCCACTTTCTCTCTCCTCCGTCTTCGACCACCACCACCGCCATCTCCTCCGCCGCCGTCACCGTCACAATCGGAAGCGTGAAACGAGGAAATTCAGCCTATAAGAATAAATTGCACGAGAATAAAGCAATCATTTTAAGTTTGATGCAAAAACTGATACATTCCATCAAAACCCTATCAGCACCCTCGCTCAATTTGTTCTCTAAACCCTCACCCACTTCTTCTCCTATTTTTCATTCTCAGCTGTTCGGACTCCGTTTCCGATCTTACGAATCCGAATCATCCACCGGCGATTTTAACAAACCTGTGATGGCATCGTCGTCGGCAACGGTGTTGCCGGCGCCAACGATAGAAGAGGGCATTGGGAGGAGATTTTGGATCAAGTTCAAGAACGAGTGGACGCAAGCTCTGTATACTCCTTTCGTGGTCTGTTTGGCAGCGGGAAATCTCAAACTGGATACATTTCGTAACTATATCGCGCAGGACATACATTTCCTTCGTGCATTTGCTAAAGCGTTAGTAATCCTATCATCTGTATTTAGTTGATCTTTATTTCTTTTTTCTTTTCTTTTCTTTTTTTTTAACTTCTTAGTTTCATTTTAATAGTTATCAGAGCTGTGTTAATATTCCTTTATTGGTATAGAGTGCTAGTGTATGTTTAATTTTTATGATGTTTGGAATGTTATTTTAGGTTTTATGTAGTTATTGATTGAATGTGGGTAGCTTTGTTTTCTTGCTGCTTCAAGAAATAGTGAATTTTAATATGAATTAGATTTACATTGTAAAATATAGTCGTCACTCAGTCTATCTATTTACAGTTTTAAGTGTTGAGTTTCTGTGGTATATTAATTAGGCGTTAGGATTATTTCAAGAAGTGAAAAGTTGATTAACACAAACATAATTATTCAGTGTCGGTGTGCAAAACATTTGCCAACATATTATTATTGCTCTGGGGAGAGTTAGTTTACAACAGAAAGAGTATTTGGTTGGCTTTTTATAGTTGTTAGTCTTTGAAGTTTTTTCCATTAATTGATATAATCTTTTTTTTTTTGTTTGAACTGTAAGATTGTTGAATTCAATAGAAAGGGTGATGCTATGTTTTATTCATTAAAGCAAGCAATGAAGATGTTAACTCCAGAATATGCCTTTGAAACCTTCTTTTTCCAAATAGTAATGTTTTCACTTACTAAATAGCAGGTGCAACATCTATAACTTTCAAATTCATCTGGTTCATGGTTCAATAATTATGGTTGCAGTTTAAATGAATTTTATCAGCCTATCACTTGTCAGCACATTAATTGCTAAATGGTAGCCTGAAGAAAAACATTTTATTCATATAGTCTTCTCAAATGAGCAACTAGTCTTGAACAGTAAATTTAATTGTTCTCATCTTTGTGTTACCTAGTTCATTGACCTTTTGTGGTTAAGGACAATCAAACTCAAATGTTACTAACCCTACAGCTCTTTTTTTTTTTTTTTGACACTGTTTTTCTTCTTTGATTATTGATTATTTTCTCTTGCTGTTGTGTCTTGCTGCCCTCATGCTAAAGAGGGTAGTGATGGCCTGGTGGAAGCTGACACAAAATTAAGTCACATTAATATTTTTGAATGGAAGGATAACATTATAAAAATATAAATCATGGGAGATCATTTGCATTCTTAAAAGGCAATCATCCCTGTGCATTCAAAAGTTAGAAAGACTTCCTCTTATCTAGTGGCCTATAATGTACTTTGTTTTTCTAGGTAGAGGTGTTCTCAATTAATGTTGAAATGGGTCTCAGAGGTCTATTTATCTTATCTTTAAGCTTCTATGTTGGACCCCTGCCTTCCTCATTATTTAAGGTGACATTGATTGTGGTTAAAGATGAAAGGATTTTTATATTGGTGGAAAAATTGTGCACCAGGTATGAAATGGCTGAGGATTGTGCTGATGATGATGAAGCAAAATTTGGAATTTGTGAACTGCGAAAAAATGTTCTTAAAGAGCTTAAAATGCACGATTCATATGTCAATGTAAGTTTTAATTAGACTCTGCACTCTGCAGGTGCATTTCTCTGCCTTAAAGTTTTTATTTCTTGACTGAAATCTGTTAATAATTGAAGTGTTGCTACCCTTGTATATTGGTGTATCCTAAGTTTTCTTTCAGAAAATTGGACTTGCTAAAGGAAAGAAAAAATTGAAGCTAGCACCTTAGAAGCTGTTGTGTGCCTATTATCTATTAAATCTTAGTGATAAAAAATATCAGAAATTGTGGGACTAAATAAATCATCTATTTGAATAAGTTGGATATATTATTATATCATCAGGTACTGGATCATGATGTGCAAGCTTTCACTGGATTGTTGTGCAAGAAGAGTATTTGTATTGGTAGATATGTTGTAGATCTAAATTCAAGTCATCTTAGGCCAGAATAAGATGAATCTTGTTTGTTGAATCATGTTCTTCCAGAAAAATACTTTTGGTAGGTGTGTTGTGGATATTAACTAGAGTCCTCTTACTCCAGAATAAGATGAATTTTGTCGGTTGACTTGTCTTCATCCACTGGAATTTCCACTGTGTTCTAATCAGCTTAGGTACCCGTGGGTAATTATGTTATTTGTTACATCATTCTTTGTAGGAACTTTTTCATCCACTAAATAAAAATAAAAAGAGGAAGAAGAATAACTAGGCTATGACCTGTCTAGTAGCCTCTGGATTGTTTCACTTTCATTTAGTCTCATTTTCATTAGTGTGAATGCCTCTAATTTGAAGTTTTTTATCTTGACTTTAGATCCCTTTGGAGAAACAGTTGTCTCATATAATGCAACATGAGGTGCTCTCACTTTCAGCTGCTTATGAATCCCATTCTGTAACTATTTTCTACATTCTAATATGCAGGAGTGGGGTTTTGACTTGCCCAAAGAGAGTAGTCCAAATGCTGAAACTGTCAAGTATACAGACTTTCTGCTAGCAACAGCCTCTGGAAAGATTGATGGGCTAAAAGCTCCTGGTAAACTAGCTACTCCGTTTGAGAAAACAAAATTGGCTGCTTATACACTTGGTGCTATGACTCCGTGTATGGTGCTTTATGCCTTTCTTGGTAAGGAGCTGCTGGCACTTCTTGATCCCAATAAAGGCATACATCCATATCAAAAGTGGATTGACAATTATTCCTCTGATGCTTTTCAGGTTTGTGTTACCAATGACAAAATCTAGCTGAGCTCTTTGGTGCTCAAAGATAACACTCAACTGTATAAAAAAATTGGACTTATGTCTCATATTTCAAATTTTCTTTTTCAGACTGCAGCCTTACAAACAGAGGACCTTCTGGATAAGTTGAGTGTGTCTTTAACTGGGGAAGAACTTGATGTTATTGAAAAGCTCTATCATCAAGCTTTGAAGCTGGAAATAGAGTTTTTCCTTGCCCAACCACTTGCTCAGAAAACTGTTGTTCCTCTATCTAAAGAGCACAATCCAGCGGAGCACTGTCTCATGTTATTTTCAGATTTTGACTTAACGTGCACCGTTGTGGATTCATCAGCCATCTTGGCTGAAATAGCAATTATAACAGCACCAAAATCAGAGCAAAGTCAATCAGGAAATCAACTTGCGCGGATGTCTTCGGTTGATTTAAGAAATACATGGACAGAACTCTCTACGGTGTATACTGAAGAGTATGAACAGTGCATTGAAAGCATCTTGCTATCTGGTAAAGGTGAGTGTGCTATCATAGCTCTATCTTCTGATAGTATTGGTGGTCAATCATCTTGTGAACTAGCATGTAATTTGGTAAATGAAGATGACTAAGGCTTCAGAATCGATTGTGTTTTGCAGAGGAAGAACTCAATTATGAAGGGCTGCGTGGAGCACTTGAGCGGCTTTCAGATTTTGAGAAAAAAGCAAATTTGAGGGTGATCGAATCCGGGGTACTTAAGGGTCTAAATGTTGATGACATAAAACGGGCTGGCGAACGTCTCATTCTTCAAGATGGCTGCACCAATTTCTTCCTGAGTGCTGTTCGGAATGAAAATTTAAACAAAAACATTAACATCCTTTCCTATTGTTGGTGTGGTGATCTAATTAGGTCTGCTTTTTCCTCAGGTGCGTTTCTCTTGACTTGGGGGGTTAGATAACTTTCTTGTGGGTTCAACTAGTTAGTTACTTATCTGAGTTTCACGTTATGGAACAAGTATATTGCACCTTCACTTACAATTCTGAATCAATCTGAACGAATTGCTACAGATTTTCCTTAAAACTCAAAACCAGAACTGTTGATACTTAGGAGAGTTAATACTTTAGTCTAGCATGACTTAACATCTGATTAAGTAGTTGTGGTTTAGGAGATCTCCTGTTGCATTTACATTTTGTATCAAGTGTAGTTTTTTTTTTTGGTATTCTGATTTGCTCTGATCTAAAGCAGGTGTTTTGGATGCTGTGAATATACATGCAAATGAGTTCATCTATGAAGATTCATTATCCACTGGCAAAATTGATAAGAAGGTGGAGTCTCCCATCGACAAAGTTCAAGCTTTTACCAATATCTTGCAGAACTGCTGCAGGGATAAGAAGATCCTGACTGTATATATTGGAGACTCAGTGGGTGACTTGCTTTGCTTGCTTGAGGCAGATGTTGGTATTGTGATAGGTTCGAGCACAAGTCTGAGAAGAGTGGGAAGTCATTTTGGTGTTTCGTTTGTTCCCCTATTTCCAGGTTTGATTGAGAAACAGAAACTACTTACAGAGGAAAACTCATCGGCTTGGAAAGGCCTATCTGGAGTTCTATATACAGTATCTAGCTGGGCGGAGATTCATGCTTTTGTTCTGGGCTCGTAGAAGTTGTTGCTCCATATTTGCCTTATCCCATTCTTGATAGTTCATCAAAACTATTTGAAAAGATGTTCATATACAATACATATACAAGTTTAGTGGCTGTTTTTGTCGTTGGCCACAGATCAGCTTTGTCGTTCCCTCTGTTTTTACTACAGGGTCTTCAATTCCCGATCTGCCCTTTTATCATCTTCCCTTCGTTTTACTATAGGGATCCATTCCGAACTGTAAATGCAATTCTTTTGGCTGAGAGTTTTGCGTAAGGTGTTCCTCTTATATTTCTCGATCTCATGTTCTATATCCCAGCTCTATCATCACCAACTTCAGCCATGCTGAGTTTCTATTGCCATATTGAAGTGTAGACATATGTTTCACTCTCTTGTGCTTTTCGAGTTTTATGTTGAAAGCTGCAGTTTTATTCGAAGAGAAACTTTCCCGATTTTTTCTTGATTTTGCAGCTCTCTTCATAATCAAAACAGTGGATATTCTTTCTTCCTGTGATTGTATTGGAATGTTATTGAATACTGCCTATTTGGAATTTCAACATTTTGCTTGGCATCACTAATAGGCAAAAACTTTTGTGGACAAGGTGCACGGATTCAAATCTGTGCACAATAATACTATTATATTATATGAGTAATACTGTTAAAATTATATATAATATAACAATATCACTCATATAATATAACAGTATTGTTTCATATAATATAACAGTATTGTTGTGCACAAATATGGATTTGTGCACCTTGTGCACAGGAGTGTCACTCTCACTAATAATATTCACATGGGTCATTTTTACTATCTAATATGCTAGGGTTGTCTTTTTTAGAGATGACAATGAACTGAGACGGGGTTGGGCATTTGAAAACCCGGGCCTTGTGGGACCCACCATGCTTTGTTTGCAGGCGGCTCGGGTTGAGTCGGGTCAAACATACCGATTCCTGCAATTCGGGTCGGAATTGAAATCCCTGATGTCTTAAATAGACAATATGACAAAAAAGAAAAGATGAACATGGTTCATTATAGTTGGGCCTACTATTTCTCTAATTGTTACCTAAATGACAAAAAGGAATCCAATTTATGATATGATGGTATCCACTTAGGCAAATCAAACTGGTGAAGAATTCTTAATCTCCACAATGAGATGAAAGACAAAAATCAATAAAAATTATTCCACCTACCGTTTATTTTTATGGTTTATTTAATAAAAAGTTTTTCCTATTTCTCGTCAAAAAGTAAGTTGGTGTTGCTGCAAAATTGAGTTCGATTGACTCAATAAGCTACTCCAATAATTTTTGTTGTCTAATGGATAAAGATTCAATTTTTATTTTTTATTTTTGTCTTTAATCCGTACAAAGGTATCATTATCAGCAATGATCCACATGTGAGAGCATTTTTGCAGTGCAATATGGGTCAGAGTTGATCCAATCTTATTAGTGGGTTAGATGGCTGCTAGTGACCTTAATTATTAATTAGCCTTGGAAACTTTTTTGTTGAAATAAAGTACATTGTTTGTTTATTAGATATTATTAATAATTTATCGAATATAATCAATTAGAGTATCACACACTAATAAAATACATAACTTTTATTAATTTAAGGCTAATTTGAGATATAGTTAATTATCAATTTTATTTTTGGGTTCATTTAATCTAGGGACTATTACACCAAAAAAGGTCGATTTTCTGAGTTCTTATCCAAACTCCACTTTAATCAAATTACCCAACCCTATTATATATAATGGTTGGTTTTTTAACCCATTTTTTTCTTTAATAATTAAAAGAAAGAAATATTTAATTCAGAAACTCTTAATCATTATCCTTGTTTGATTGTTCTTCTATGCTATATATTTATTCATTATCTTTTGTTTTTATCTCCTATATAAATTGCTGTTTGACTTTGACCCACAATTTTCATGGGCTTTCATTTTCCACCTTCATTTGTTTGGGCAATTTAAAATCTAAATATTTTTTATTATAATTCTTGTTTTATATTGTATTTCAAAATATTAAATAAGGGTAATTTCAATTTTGGTTTTGAATTGTAAAACATTTTTTTTTTAACAATCAAGTATCTGTTTCCAATTTTTTATCTCTATGCTTTAATTTTATCCAACTTCAATCCAATTTTTGTCGGAATTTTTAAAATCACAACCTTGATTGTTGGAATTCGACTGCCACATCAGAATTTCAGACAGTCACGTCAAAGAATTTTGAAAATTCCAACCAAAATTAAACTGAAATTGAAAAAAAATTAAAACATAAAAAACCAAAATACATACATGACCAAAATTAAAATTAACCCTTTTAAATATATACAATAATATATATATGATACTTTACATATATAATGATACCCTAAAAAAAAAAAAAATGTATCATTGTTTGAAATAGATAATCTCTTTATCAACCCTTTGGACCTGTCGCCTTAAAGTTTATTTCACAATGAACTAAGCATAATAATTCTTGATTCTCCAATACAATAACTAATATATATTCTCTTTTAAACCTCTCACATACCTCTCTACTTCCTCCTTCTCCTCCTCTTCTTCTCGACATCTTTAGGTCAAGAAAACATGTCGAAGACGACGATGAAGTCGCCGACGCGATCTCGTAGCTTATGTGAGGATATAGATACACAAGTGTGTATGCATACATGCAACATGTTACATGTGAAGGAATTGCCACCAAGGGGTTGAGTTTTTTTGAAGAAAAATGCAACTTCTAGGCAAGTCTGATGCTTGGCTTCATGATTATCAAACCTTTGTTGATTTCTCTTTCTTTTTTTTTTTTTTATTTAAATTATTGTTCTTGATTGTATGGATAGATTGGTGGGAGAATAAAAATGGGGTTTTGGAATCTTGAACAATTATTATATATATAATTGTCCAAAGATTTTCAAGATCATCGACAGATATTCTCTCTTGTTCTTCTCTTTAATTTTCAACAAAAATCAATCTTTTTGGTTTTGTTAACAGTTTCTCTAACTTTGTAAGAGAGACAATTTTCCTTGTTGAATTAATCCTAATTATTATGATGTTTTAATTTTCTTTTTAAATAAAGTTATCATTTCCTTTGAATATTGATGAATTCTTTTTAGTAGATCATGACTATGTTGAATTCATAATTGGCTTCTCCATTTAGTTTATTATTCAAGTTGGATTAATCAGAATTTGTTCAGCATAGTTCTTGTTCTGAAGAAACAATGGTTGAAGATTTTTTTTTTATTAATAAATAAATTTAGTAGTTGTAACCATTAATGTGAAAATAAAGCTCAAACTAATATTAAGTGAAATGGAAACTATTATATACCTCCAACATTTGCACATGCAGATCTAAAAAGACTTTGATGTTCTGGTCCCATCACTCTCTCTCTCTCTCTAAAAAGACTTTGATGTTCTGGTCCCATCACTCTCTCTCTCTCTCATATATATATATATATATATATATATATATTGTTGTTGTTTTTATTTTAATTTTTCAAACATATTAAGTTTGTTAGAAATATTAAGAATATAAACATTATTACACTATCCTCGTGTATTTATTTCATCACTATTAATATAATTCATGCGGTTACATACGCAAGAATTTCGACCTAAATATTTATAATTAATTTGTCTATATCTTAAATCGATTAAATAAAATAGTACAATAAGTACTTATATTTCTCGATGAGAAATCAATGATTTAGGTGAAAAGACGATGTCCTTATGATAAATGTTGATGCACATCTATATTATATATATTCATTAATTAGAATGTACTATATTAGTGAGATTTTAATGGTGTATATTAATTATTTATTAAGCCCTTCAATGAAATTCATATATATATATATATATATATTAAGCCCTTCAATGAAATTCATATATATATATATATATATATCCGTTGCTTCTCTAATGATGGTTTATTAATTATGACTCTAAGTAGCTGATTATCATTAAACATTCGTTAGGTTTAAGAGAGCAAGATGAATCATTATTACATCACCTAGAAAAAGAATATATATGATTTTTTCATATACCTAAAACTATATATAATCTTTATCTATCAACAGTTTATTACGCAAATATATTCAAGATTTACATTTATAGTTCAATATATATATATATATATATATATATATATATATATATATATTTAACACGTACATCAAAGATACACAATGTTAGATTCAATATTAATTTATTAAAATTGCCTGAATTTAAAATAACAGAATCTTAAATGAGACGATATGACAAATAATAAAAATAATTTTGTATTATTATAGTGGGGAGAGACAAAAATCCAATATGTAAAGAGAAAATCTAAATTAGTCAATCAATTATGAGTTTAATTTCTATTGGTTTATGAGTCATGGATGAGTCATCAATGAGATTATTTAATAATTAGAGTGGTGAATTAGTTGAGATGGCATTTCATAATACTATACATGAATTTAACACCTTTTTAGCTGGCTTCTCTAATAGTAATCCCCACTTATTATGAATTGGGCCCATAATTAGATTTTTATTTCATCTATGTATTACTGTTAAAAAAACGATACGTTTAATAATAAATTAAAATTGCAAGTTAAAATGAAAAAAAAATAGTTCACTTTTAATATCATTAACTCAAAATTGTTCAACAATAGTATTGCTTATAAGGTAAGTATCGAATAATTCATTATAATTTATAGAATCCATCAACAATTGGCACGTGATGAAAAAATTAAGTATTTTTTGTCATTTAGAGGACGTGACACCATTTACTAACTTAAAAAACTATTTTCAATTTTTTTCTTTTACAAGTTTCCATTTCAAAGTTAATAAATTGGTCTCACCTTATTAAATAGTTGGAATCTCAATTTCATGAATTGAACTAAGTACCAATTTCTGAGAGATTTTATTAGTCAAACGTACATCCTTTTTATCATGGTGGGTGGGTTGAAACATTACCAATTTATTTAGGTTTCTTCCCAAATTTTATGTTATAATCGGAAGTTGGCTCACATTTGGGCTTCAGATTTTTTGGATTGGAAACTTTGGTTAATGGGCTTTGTGGGCCGGTGTATAAGTGGACTTCCAATTAAAAAAAACGCAGAATTTTAGAACAATTAAAAAGAAAACCTATTATTATATAATTGTAATATTATTAATATTATTTTTTAGCATTGCAGGGAGAAGAATCTGAAATTTCTTTATCGATGATAAATATACTTCCATTATTATATTATTTCGACTGAATTTATAGGTGATCACTTTTTTACTTTTATAATAAAACATCAAAATATTTATTTTGTGATCAATAACCATAATGATTACTAGCTAGTTTAATTAATAAATCCAAATTATATATCCAAGGGGTGTGGGCTACATAATCTTAACTTTAGTGGTTTTTCCTAAAGAAACAAAAAGAGGAAAAATATTAATCTAGAAAAAAGAATTCCAATTATGTATCAACATTTTACTTATTTTTTAAACCAATTATATACTTCAAATAAGAACTTCATAGAACATAACTTGTGAAGCTTTTTCCAAACTAATCCTAAAAGGGTAATACCAGCCAAAAGTTACATTTAAAAAAATTATAAATATAGGAAGTCGTTATAATTTTTATAAGAAACCTTTATAATAATATTGTATTTATCACAAAAATATATATAAGATCGTTTTATAAATATAATTTCATGAAATGAGGTCCACCACTTACATCTAAAATCTATTTTTATAAATCAATCTCTAATTTATGAATTATAACAAGTGAATTCACTGATATGAATATATTTAGTCATCATTGATACCACTCTTGAAAAGTTTGATTTTTAAACCCATCTATCTCTAATGATGAAATATGAAGGGGGATTTGTTACAAGAAATTAAGCATGTGGACACCTCACATAGGCTCATAATTAGATCCTTCTTTACAATATAAAATTTTCATTTTTATTTAGATAACTAATAAGAGTTTTTAATGATAATTAAAAGGTGGTCCAGTTTGTTAGGTATTTTTAAAGTAATTACAAAAACTACTCATTTAATTAGACACAAATGAAATGACGATCAAAACTTGTCCTTTATCGAGAAGATTGTCCAACATGATAATTTCGACGGTTGAACCAACAAAAAATCATTGAAAGTTCATCTTAAAAATCGAACTATAATTTTTGAAAATGTCGAGTATAAAACCACAAAAATAAAAAATTTGTGATTAAATTACAAAAATACTATAGTTTATTTATTTATTTATTTTATTTATTAAAGCCTAATAATTATCCTGTAAAAATATTGATTGTAATGTATTGTGATAATATGTATGTCCATTCCCCATAGCAGAAGGTTCAGTGTCCCTCATTCACATGGTGGACACCCCCCTTTCAACTTTTGCTATTTGTTTATTCACTTTTACTTAATTAAATATTTCCACTATTTTCCAAATATTTAATTTTATAAATATTTTAATTAATCCAGATGGCTTGCATGTTCTTTTCCAAGTAATAACACTGTTATTTTTTTGGGTCTGGAATAATGCATTCCATTGTAGACATACACAAATCATTGATAATTTTTGGAGAAATTTTTTTGAATGATTCTGATTAATTTTTATAGATTATAACCTAACATGCACAGATTCTTTGACACCCTTTTTCATCATATTCAAGATTCATTTAATTTTTTTTTTTAAATTTAGAATCGGCTTTTCAAGTGCCTAAAGAGGCTTTTTTATTATTTATTTTAAACATATACTACTCATTTATCCTCAATATATTAGTAGAATAATCAATTAGTAAACAGACAAAAAGAATTGTACAAAGTTTAACTGTTCAAACAGGAACTGGATAAACTCCAATTCATTGGGGTTTAGTGTATATTGTATAAATTCGAAAATTCATGAGAAGTTACGACAAAGTTATTCTTCCAATTGGAGGTAATAATTTTGGAGCATAATAAATTTTATGATATTTTTTTTAAATTTCTGGAATATAAACTTTATATACTTTTTTTGCAATTAAAAATCAATTATACCATCATTACTATTTTATTTACAGATATGTAATTGTACATATATGCAAACACAATATTTATTGTATGAAGGGACGAGTCCATGATTTTGTTTTAGAAGAAGCGAAATCTAATAGAATAAAATAGTTAAACGAATTTGAAGTTTAGAATAGAAACTTCAAATTCTATTCAAATATCTTAGGGAAAAAAAGTTAAAAATAGGCAATTTGATTATTTAAAATA
Organism: Scutellaria minor; assembly: GCA_954870855.1. Classification (NCBI taxonomy): domain Eukaryota; kingdom Viridiplantae; phylum Streptophyta; class Magnoliopsida; order Lamiales; family Lamiaceae; genus Scutellaria; species Scutellaria minor. Next base: position 600,692 of record OX940728.1, read on the forward strand.
GCTAGGAACCTTTTTTTTTTTTTTTAACATTATTAATTATCATATTTGAAATGAATTACTAAAATTTCATAAAGGGACAATTGAGTTAATAATGAGATAATTTATAATACTAATTCAAACGTAGATTATACAAATATATTAAATTTTATACTCTAGATAAATTATCAAAAACCACTGCCTTTAATTATTAAAGTTACCAAATATCTTTCATGATGGATCATATGTGGATATCAAAAACCACATAAGACCAGAAAAGCTACTGATTTATCAACAATTTGTTTTTTTTAGGTGAAAAAAATAAAATTCAATAATTAAAAAAAAACAAAAAAAAAAAGCTTGACATCCCACATGTTAGTATACATGCATGAACAGTTTAATGTTGACAGCCACATAACAAAAAACACTTATCTTTAATGTAATTAAAACAGAACATAATTCTGAAAACATTTGTATAAATACATAACAGGATAAAACCAGATTAACCTTGTCTGAGTTGACTTAATTAATGATCAATAATTCTATAACACAAAGTAATTAGCAAACTAATTAATCACTTCTTAAACACACATTCCTTCCATGTTTGAATGTCGGAACAATTCCACATCAGTCCAAATCATTACAGTAATTTGCAGCAGGATTAGTAGCTGGTCAGAATCCCAAGAACTCACGAACTCAATTAATCAAACTCATAATTAATTAATCATCAGATTAATCATGCCTAGTACAAAAAAAATCCACACACATGGTGTGAGGGCCCCACACTCTTGCAAATAATTAACTGACTAACTAATCATTGATGCTGCATTGTTCATCATATACCTGTCTATGATCAGACACCATTCTTGCAAGAACTCAAAATGCTTCAACAAATTTGAACTCAAAAAGAAAAAAAATCATGATCAGGGCTAATCAGCTACTCTTGTTCTTGTTCTTATACTGTTCCATTGGTTTGAGCTTTTTTGCCAATGGATCTGATTTATCAGCTCTTATTGCAATCAAGTCCACCCTGGTTGATCCATTGGATTACTTGAAGGACTGGAAAACACCAAACGGTGTCGTTCAAGGTGCTTCACTACATTGCGATTTCAACGGGGTTTTCTGCAACGCGAAAGGGCTTGTAGAGAAGCTGGATTTGTCTAACATGAATCTGAGTGGCATTGTTTCTGAACAAATCCAGGATTTGAGCAGCCTGGTGGAGCTCAATCTGTCCTGCAATGAGTTTTCGTCTTCGTTGCCTAAGTCATTAGCCAATCTCACTTCATTGGAAGCCATTGATGTGAGCCAGAATAGCTTTGTTGGAGAATTCCCACTCGGGCTCGGATCATTTCCAGGCCTGAGAATAATCAATGCTTCAAGCAACAATTTCCAGGGCCTTCTTCCTGAAGATCTTGGCCATGGAGCTTCACTGGAAAGCCTGGATTTTCGAGGCAGCTTCTTTGAAGGCTCGATTCCAGCATCTTTCAAGAACCTGCATAAGTTGAAGTTTCTTGGCCTGTCTGGGAACAATCTGACAGGGAAGATTCCAGGGGAGCTTGGCCAGTTGTCGTCTCTGGAGACGATGATAATCGGGTATAACCAATTTGAAGGCCCGATTCCATCTGAGTTTGGTAACCTAACTAGTCTTGAGTATCTTGATTTGGCTGTTGGCACGTTGAGTGGCCCGATTCCTGGAGAGTTGGGCCGGTTGAAGAGGCTGACGACACTTTACTTGTATCGGAACAGCTTTGCTGGGAAGATTCCGCCTGAGATTGGAAACATGACAGGTTTGGTATTTCTTGACCTGTCTGATAACCAGTTTTCGGGAAAGATTCCTAATGAGTTAGCTGAGCTTAAGAATCTGCAGTTGCTGAATCTGATGTGTAATGAGTTGAGTGGTGGGATTCCAGAGAAGCTTGGTGAGTTGGAGAAGCTTGAAGTTCTTGAGCTATGGCAGAATAATCTAACAGGCTCTCTGCCGTTGAATCTTGGCAGAAACGGGCCGTTGCAGTGGCTGGATGTTTCGACTAATTCTCTATCGGGTGAGATTCCACCTGGTTTGTGTGACTCAGGTAATCTCACAAAGCTTATCCTGTTTAACAACTCATTCTCTGGGCCAATTCCAACAACTCTATCCAACTGTTCTTCTCTCGTTCGAGTCAGAATCCAGGGCAATCGCCTGTCTGGCTCGATCCCATTAGGCCTCGGAACATTGCCAATTCTTGAAAGGCTAGAATTGGGAAACAATAATCTGAGTGGTGAAATACCTCAAGATTTTGCTCTTTCTACTTCACTTTCATTCATTGATGTGTCTAGAAATCGCCTGGATTCGTCGTTGCCTTCGACAATTCTTTCCATTCCTACCCTTCAAACCTTCATTGCTTCCTCCAACAACCTGGCAGGAAAAGTGCCAGATCAGCTTCAAGATTGCCCTTCCCTTTCTTTACTTGATCTCTCTTACAACCATTTCTCAGGCAACATTCCTCAGAGCATTGCTTCATGTCAAAGAATGGTGAGTTTGAACCTTAGAAGTAATCATCTCAATGGAGAAATCCCAGTTGCAATAGCCACCATTCCAACCCTCTCGGTTCTTGATTTGTCGAACAACTCTCTCGTGGGGCGGATACCTTACAGCTTTGGGAGCTCACCGGCCCTTGAAACGCTTAACGTTTCTTACAATAACCTCGTGGGCCCTGTCCCAAACACCGGAATCTTGATGACCATCAACCCCAGTGACCTCACAGGCAATGCTGGTCTATGTGGAGCTATACTACCACCATGCTCTCAAGCCACTATTAGCCCACCTAGGCCCACCAAAGCCCACCTAAAGCATGCTGTTTTCGGACTCATTGTAGGAATTGCAGTGATCATAACTGCAGGGTTGATAGTCTACACAGGGAGACAGATATACAAGAAATGGTACTTATGCAGCCACTCATTCTCAGACTGGTTCAAGAAACCCGACTCAGAGTGGCCATGGAGGCTTGTGGCCTTCCAGAGGATCCATTTCACGAGCAACGACATACTCTCCTGTATAAAGGAGACGAACGTGGTTGGTGTAGGTGGAACGGGGATTGTCTACAAGGCCGAAATCCAACGGCCACAAGCAGCCTTAGCCATCAAGAAGCTGTGGAGATCAGAAGGATCAGACATAGAGAGTGGAGATGATCTCTTCTCTGAAGTCAACCTTCTAGGCAAACTAAGACACAGAAACATAGTCAGATTGCTCGGGTATCTCCACAACGAGACAGACGTAATGATGCTGTCTGAATACATGCCAAATGGGAGCCTAGGCGAAGCACTACACGGCAAACAGGCAGGCACAATGTTGGTTGATTGGGTGTCAAGGTACAACATTGCACTAGGTGTAGCACAAGGCCTTGCTTATCTCCACCACGATTGCCACCCGCCAGTAATCCACCGTGATATCAAGTCCAACAACATACTCTTGGACTCAGAATACGAGCCAAGAATCGCGGATTTTGGCCTAGCAAGAACAATGCTACACAAGAATGAGACTGTGTCAATGGTGGCTGGTTCATATGGGTACATAGCACCAGAGTATGGGTACACATTGAAGGTTGATGAGAAGAGTGATATATACAGCTATGGAGTGGTGCTTCTTGAGCTGCTGACAGGGAAATTACCATTAGACCCCTCGTTTGGTGAGGCCATAGACATAGTGGAATGGGTTAGGAGAAAAGGGGCATTGGAAACAGCATTGGATAAAGAGGTTACAGGGCAATGCAAACATGTGCAAGAAGAGATGAATCTTGTGCTGAAAATAGCACTTTTGTGCACTGCAAAGATGCCAAAAGAGAGGCCTTCGATGCGCGATATTATAACGATGCTAGGCGAGGCGAAGCCACGGAGAAAGAGCATCTGTCAAAGCTGGGGATACACTGCAAACAAAGAGAAGCTCATATTTGCACATTCACCTGTTATAGGCCTTTTGTAGATCAAGAAAAAACTTCTTACTTCATTTTAATGCTTTGAAGTTTTTGTTTAGTTATCCCTTTTTCTCATCTTTTCTCCTAAAACAAAAAAGAAAAAACCATGTCTAGTGCTTTTGATAGGAGAAGTTGTATAGTAAATTATTTCTCTACATACAGAGAGAAAAGTAAAGCCAGATGCACCATGGTATATATGAATGTTTCTATCTGTTATAAGTTAATGTATAGTGTTTCATTTTCATATTTTATTTTAAATACTAGTAGTACATATCACAAATAAAACAATGAAATTCACATGATTTTACCAGATAAAGTATAAACTATAAAGAAATAATGAAATTCAACGAATAGAAAATGTAATAAGGTAAATTAATTCATTCATTTATGTTCTTGTAATTTATACTTTCGGGTTTTTCTTTTATTTTTCTGAAAGGAGGTAAGAATTCAGGTTAAAATATATAAAAAATTCAACAACTAATTTAGCAAAAGCTATTTTTCAATTCACAAAATTTTACCAGATAAATCATGTACTAAAATCCATATTACAAAACAATATAATAAGGTGAATTAATTAATTCAGTTTTAGTATTAGGTAAGAATTTATATCAAAAAATTCAAATATAATAACTAATATAGCGAAACTATTTGTAAATTCAAATAATTTTATAGATAAAATAAATTGTATAATAATATCCAAATTATTAAAAATATAAGAGATTACCATTACACGTTCCCATTAAGAAGATTTCGATAAATTGGGTATATTAATTATAATAAGGTATATTAATTAATTCAATTCTCATATTGTAATTAGTAAGTTAATTAATTTAGTTTTAATATTATAATAACTTAATTTAGCAAAAGCTATTTTAAAATTCAAATAATTTCCATGTTACAAAATTTAGATTCTAAAAAAATAAAATAAGGTTAATTAATTAATCCAATTTTAATATTATAAGGTAAAAAATATTAATAAAGGGATAAACCAATGAAAATATCCCGATACACGTGCGATATATCCACGATATATCCATATTTTGAAGGTTGCGATATGGATATGAGGGGTAAATTTTTTTTTCCGGGATATCCTGGATATATCGCAAATATCCATATTCATATCCATATCCGTCCATCTCAATATAAAATTGGAAAAAAATCGGGAAATATTGCGGATATATTGTGGATATATTGTAAAATATCGGGATATATCCAAAAATCGAGATTTTTTTTACAAAATATGTATTTTTAGACCAAAAATAAATTTGATTAAAATTTGAAAAATATTTTGTAGCAGCAATAGTTCTTTTATTGGGAAATATTTAAAAAAAATTATTAAAATAAGATTGATTAATTTGATTTATCATTTAAACATGACCGATTATCGCAAAAACCAAAATTTTCTTGAATTATGAAAATACAATCATGCATGATGCATGTAGCATGTTGGACCCAAGGCTGCAAGGCTACATAGCTAGTGTACTCTAAAAACACATGTTTAATTCTTTAATGCCTCAACATGTGCAAAATTATATTCATAATTACTCAAATATGATAAGTTGATACCAATAATGTTTGGACAAAGATAACATTACACATATTATTTTTAAATCTCATGGATCATCATTTTGGCTCTAGTAATTTGGTTGTATCAAACAATTTTGAATAAATCTCAATTTTGTAACGCTTTTGGTTATATGTATGCTTCTGTATGTATTTTTATCAATCATTTTGTTGAGATTTCAAATTAAATATATGCATTTTTTGATGTTATAATAGTTTGTAAAATCTTATGTAAAATTTCCAATTTTTAAATAGAGTTTTCATAATTTTTTTAAATTTTTTACAATAACGATATGCATATCGATATATCCATTGATATATCCGTAGAATAAAAGTTGCGATACGATACGCAATATGGATATATTTTCATCCTTGGATAAACCTAAACAATAAAATTTTGTGATTGGGACAAAATTCTATTCCTTTTTGCCGCCACATACTAAGTGATACGACGTCGTCTCGATTTTCCCCAAATTTCCCAGTGCTTTTCCTAAAGCCCTCCAGAAATTCCAGTTTAATTCTGATTCGAACAGCTCAAGCAATGGTTGAAGAAAAAGAGATTAACGGAAAAGAGCCTGAAATTGTGGATTTGGAGAATGATTCTTCCGATATTCTTATTGAGAACGATGACGATGAAGAAGAAGAAGAAGAAGAAGAGGAAGATGAACAAGAAATCCATTCTGAGGTTTGGTTCACACTCGTTTGATTAGCGTTTCTGTGCTTATTTCGTAATGTTGAGTTTGTTTTCTTGCTCAACAATGTGGTGGCGATGTACATTTTTCTTGGAAGGTTGTACCTTTGTCACCTTTTTGATCAAGTTCTGATATTTTTGTTAATGGGAATTTGTTTTCTCTATATTCTTTCGCCGTTTTGTTGTTGAAGATTGTAGCTTTTCACCCTTGCGATCTATTCTTTGAAGTTTTGAAGTTAATTATGTGTTTTTAAGAAATCAAAGAAAAAAAAAGGAAGAATATCACATGGAAATGCTGTTCCTTTTTTCTCCCTCCTTCGGTAGTTTTGCCGTGCTTATGTTAAATGGTAATCTTGATGGTGTGTTCCTTTTCAGTTATTTCCGTTTGTTATGCATCTACATGTATAGGACTGCAATGTATGAATGAATGAAAGCTGAAATTTGGAAACAGGGCATTATATGGATTTTCCTCATGGTATATATGTTTTGTGAGGGATTGATGGTAGATCATAGATGACTCTCAATGTGAAAATTTGTGCAGCTTGTCCCTCGCTTGGCAACTGAATACCAGATCATAATAATTCATTTTTCAGAAGCTTAATCTATCTTCAAATACTCCTCTAATTTTCTACATATTGAATCTACGGATTATGAAATACTTATTGATCACTCCCTTGATGATATAATGCAAAGATTATTTTTAATTGTTGTGAGTAATTTTTTTTTTCCCTTAATAGTGACTTAGATTTCTACTTCCAATCCTTTTCTACTACTTTAAAATAAGAATCCCCTCTTTTTCATTATTGATACATACTACCTGACTCCAGCTGTGGCCATGTTTTCATGTTTTTGACTCAAAACAATATTTTTATTTCCATTTGGGTTGGGGGTGGTGGGGCAGTATTCTCCTTTTCTTTCAGTGTTTTCTACATTAAATTTTCAATTTACATGTTGTCAGGAACCCTTGACTGAGGAGGAGGTAGAAGAGCTAATTGCTGAGCTTCTAAATGTTGAGGGCAAAGTAAAATTTTTGACCTTTCTTGCTTTAGAGGAAGCAACAATTGCTCTTCATTCTCTAATTAAATATGTTCAGGCTGCAGAAGCTCAAGAGGCGCTGGAAGAGGAATCCTTGGTCAAAGTAGAGGCTGATGTTAGAAAAGAATTGGCTCAGTCACTCTCTGGTGATGAGGTTACTTCTTTCATCTTCATATTTTTTTAAAGCATGTATGTGTGTGTGTGGATTTCAAAAATAAATAATATATATAGTTTTTAAATCATTTCTTTGGGAATCTTTCTTGTGGTCAAAAGTTGGATAAGGCTGTTGCAGAAGAGATGGCAGCATTCAAAGAAGAGTGGGAAGTGGTGCTTGATGAGCTTGAGTCTGAAAGTGCTAACTTATTGGTATGGTATTCAAATTTGTCTCTTATTGCATGTTAAACTATAAACTACTGCAGTTTTCTACTTTATTACTAAAATTAGGACCAGGATATTCCCCGCAGTCAAACATGTCTGAAAGGAACTTGCTGTAACTCATTTTGTGTTTTCGTTTCTATACATGATTTGATTCTCATGAAGTACTACAAATCTTTCCAACTTATTGAGGAATTAGTATAAAGGATAAAGTTCTACTTTGTAACTATTTCATGCTTTAGCAGTGATGCCATTTTCTCTGCATTTTCTTTTTATCTGGGCAGGAGCAACTTGATGGTGCTGGTATTGATCTTTCCAGTCTCTATAAGTGGATTGAAAGGCAAGCTCCCAATGGCTGCTGCACTGAAGCATGGAAAAATAGGACACACTGGGCTGGTACTAAGGTGTCTGTTGATGCTCTTCAATCAGTTACACAGGCTGAAGAGTACCTCCAGATCCACAGGCCTGTGAGAAGGTCCGTTCTCAGCCCCTTTTATGAGATAGCACAATCATGCATTAAGTCTGGTTCTGAATTTGGAATTTTCATTGTAGGGCAGGCGGCATGGCAAAGTCTTGGAGGAGGGTGCCAGTGGTTTCCTTGGGAAAAAAGTTGCGACAAATGATAGCACTGAAGCTGTAAATGATAGTCAGAATGTAGATTGGGATTCTTTCAGCAAAATGTGCTCTGATAAATCATCTTTGGAGGATATCACTTTTGGCAGCAAGCACTGGGCTTCCGTCTACTTGGCTAGCACCCCACAACAGGCTGCTGAACTGGGTCTGAAATTTCCAGGAGTTGATGAGGTGAAAACATTTTGGAGTTTGAGTTGTCACATTCTTCTGAATTTCTGTTGAAAGCTGCCTACTCATAATCTTACTCCATCTGTTAACTAAACCCAAATAATTATGGTGTTGATTTTCCCAGTACACCCCTGAATAGAAAATAACTGGGATTCCATGTTGCTCTATGCTGAATGTTTCAAGTCTCATGTATATGGTTTCACATACTTAATACTTACCCTATTCTTTCTTCTTAGGACGAGTACTACCCACTTGAACCTCCTAATATCATGTAGTGTTGCAGTCCCAAGCATTCAATATTAATCTAATAGGACTTATAACTATGTTAATTGAATTGAAATTTTTTGTCAGTTTTTGCTTTCTTAAAAGTTGGTTTATTTGATGTCAGATCTAGCACATGTTAAGCAGTTCCTAACATTTAAATAAGAGTTGTAGGTTGTATGAGTAAATAGTTTATATTCTCGGAAGCCACTTATCAATGTAACATAAAGGTTAGTATTCCTTTAGAGGCAGAGAATCTGGAAGTAAAATTGCACATGCCATTGTTGATCTGTTGGAAGGTTTTATAGACCATTAAAACTTGATAATATTCTTTCTATGATTCTAAACTTTCTGCTGGGTATCTTTATCACATTTGATCAAGATGCCTTAGTAATTTACATTTGAAAGAGTAGAAACTTGGAACTTGTCTTGTTTATTGATTTTAAGGATTTTTTTTTTTTTTTTTCATTTTTTCTGAACTTCTTGTCTCATATATACCACATTGACAGGTAGAGGAGATTGATGATGTTGATGGTACTTCAGATGATCCATTTGTTGCAGATGCTATAGCAAATGAAGGGGATCTGAATCTTACTGAAGAACAAAAGAGGAACTTTAGAAAGGTCAGATCTATTTCTACTGCAATTCATATTCATATTACCAGAGTCATTAGGATTGAGACCAGTAACAGCCATTTTCTTCAATTCATGTCAGCTAGGTTAAATGTGTCACACTGTGAGTCATCAGTTGCCTTTTTCTTTCAATATCAATTGCTATATTACTTTATATGTTTAAATGTTGGTTTTGCACTTTTCTTCCACAATATTATCTCTATGGTTTTTCCAGCATAATTAAACTTTAATTTGACAAGAATATGATTATAAACCTAGGAATACTAACTAGGAACAACTGAATTTATTTCATGTTAGATGTAGCTAGAATACTTTCTCCAAGCTAGCTGAAAAATAATTTGGAAAGTAAGGGTTATCAAGTCAAAGAACATTTTCATTTCTTCATGCATGACCTTCTGTGCATTCTATGGCTCTCCTAATTTTGTATTCTCATCATGTTGCTATAGATGATGGAATTCTGACGTAAAAAAGCTGCATCAGTGAGAACTAGTATAGTTGACTTTTGGTATGGAGAAACTATCATAACAATTCTCCTTTGCCTGAAGATTTGAAAACTTGGTATATTTTTTCCAAACTAATGGTAGATAAAATGATGTGCTATATCCATTAAAGTTTTAGCTGATTATGAAATTCTTAATAGGAGTTATCAACAATGGACCAACTATAAGAACATATATTCCATGATGACTTGTCAGTCCACGATCTGCAAGAACGTTGGTGACTTTCACTGGCATTATTGTGCTAGTAGATGTTCTATGGATTGTATTAACGAAGCATTTACAATGTTTGGTAGCCACTTTCATAATAATATTTTGACTTCTGTTGCATCTTGCAAGCACTACCTGATTAGATTGCTGGTCCTTCGATTTATATCTGTTTGCTGTCAGGTTAAAGAGGAAGATGATGCAAATGCTGATCGCAAGCTTCGTATTCATTTAAAAAGACGGAGACATAGGAAGCTAGACAAAGAGGTTTACTTTAAAGCTTTCAGCTGTTTAGTGTCCTCAAATAATTTTGTGTATTTTCTTAAAAAGTCTACTGCTATATTTCCTAGTAATTGTTATGATAATGGTGAAAAGATGCTCAAACTGTGCCATTATTTGTTTTCTTTAAAATAACAGTGTCCGTGTAATCATGTTATTGGTGATTCGAATGATCTCGGTCAAATATAACCAAGTTGAACTGGAAACTTGACAAGCTGCATATATCCACGTGTTTGGATTGTGTGGTTCAGCTAAACTGTACTTGAGGTTTGAGCAGGGTCAACTTAAAATGACAATTTTGGTATATACACCATTAATTAGAATTGAAGACACATCTGAGAGTTCAGGCTTCGTTATTTGGAAAAGGAAAGCCATTGAATGATTTAACACCTCTAAAGATTGCAAGTTACACTTGTGAAATCTTCAGAAGTCGTGATAGGAGCCTAACATATTTTGGTGGGGGCTGCTTTTGGTTATCTCTCAACCATGTTCGATAAAAAGAGAGTTTTGTTTGCTTAGGAATGCATTGATGTGAGATAAGAATGCAAATTTTTTAAAAGATGCAGTAGGTCACTCTGGAGAGAAATTTAAGAAACTGAAATGTCAAAATTGATAATGACTCTTTTGAATGTTATGATTATCTAATTATAAACTTATATTCTGTCTAGTAACATAAAATGATAAAAAATATTTAGTGTTCGAAACTTGATTTTTGGATCATTATAATATGGTATCCTGTATTGGTCGGGAGGGGCAAGTTGAGATGATTTTAAGTGGGTACAATGGACTCTTCTTTATGTTAACTATTTTAACAAAGGGCTGACGGAGCAGAGCCTATTGTGCTAGAGTCTCGTGCTAGATTCCCAGCCTTGTGGGCCTGGGTGTGACATATAATTTGGTCAATCACCGTAAAAGATATTGTTGGTTCAATAGATTTCAATTTAATAAATGAGCATTATGTAGGGTTGCTATCATAATTCGAAATATTGTAGCATCAACTTTTCATAATTCGAAATATTGTTGCTGTCATAATTCGAAATGTTGTCCGCTTTAAATTGATGGATTGGACTTGAATCCCCACATCAGATATTAATAATCCACTATTAATTACACATTATTAGGTGTGAATTATCAGTCTTGACAGATTAGCAGGCCATAATAAGTCCAATTCTTTTTGTTGTCATATCTCTCCATCACTTTCTCTCAGTTGGTCGTATGTACATTCACTTTTTGATGTGCGTCATTCAAATTGCTGTAACACCCATTTAATTCACACAATAGGTAGATATGATGAACTAAATGGTAATTATAGCGATTTCCATTGCTATCTCAGCAACTTTGTAGGAAATAAAATTACTTCAATTCTTTTTCCTTCTGTCCTTTCTGTAACTCCCCCAGCTGTTCACATTCAATCTCTTTTTGGGTGATAATATTTGATCTTTGTTGGGCATAGTACCATACCCACCATTTCTTTCAGTTAGGCCTTTTAAATTTCATTTTTGGCATAATTTTCACGTTCTATTTTGGTCAGGACGCTAGCATGAGGGATCGCCAACTAGATGACTTTATGACTGATGAGGATGGCACTGCTGAAAATGACATCGTAGATCAAGAACTAAATAATCGTATAAATGAGTTGTCCGATGCTGATGGAGAGAAAGTGAAGAGTGATGGCTCTGCTTTTGTGGACTTAGTTGAGTCGAGAGGCATCAAACGTTCAAATGAATGTGATGACTTACCCTCTGATAGTAAGAAAAGTTGTACAAATATGATGGCTAGTGATGATGAAGCTCCAGTAGCTGGAAAATCACATATGGAGGAAGCCACCAAATCAGAGACCCAGACGATCTCTAGTTCAGACTCTTCTGATTCAGATGCTTCAGATGCTCACATTGGTGTTAATGGCAGGTAATCTGGATTAAATTCTATAGTTGCGTATTTGTAGTTTTTTTTTGAGTCATTGAGGCATAATAATTAACACTCAAGAGGTTAGTTTATTATTTGAACTAACTGTTAATTTATGTGAACCGGGAATCTCTGCACACAAGGAACTCTTTGTTTCATATTCATTTATTAAATGATATCTTACTTTTGTAGCTCTCAATGAAATATACCTGTTCTTGACATTGGAATTGTGTTCTGAACTTTAGCACCATCCTTCAGTTCATTTTGATTCCATTTCTTTTGTTCCAGCACTAAGAGAAGACGTAAAAAGAAAATCCGGAGGATCATTGATGATACTGAATTGGGGGAAGAGACTAAGAAGAAAATTGCAATTGAAAAGGTTAAACACAGTCATTTTGTTATTATGTCATAATACTTCTTATCAACAGACTACCAATAATGATACTTTTACAGGAACGTCAAGAGCGGCTTAAATCTCTGGAGGCTCGTTTTTCCTCCAAGACTGTGATCATGAGTGCTTCAGTCAATACCAAGAGTTCTTTTGATAGCACTGGTGTAGAAATACTGGGTGATATATCTGCGGGTTACATAATAAATGTGGTCAGAGAGGAAGGTGAAGAGGCCGTTAGAATTCCTCCTAGCATTTCGTCGAAATTAAAAATCCACCAGGTTTGGCTTTGCCTAAAATTTCCATGATGCTTAACTTGTTTTTTCTGTGCTGGTCATGTATGTTCAGAATTTGAATCAAATTGAGTTCTCTGCATTTGATAAGTTGCTGGGTAATAATGGAGATACCCATCTTTTATGGGACTATAATTCATCTTTTCCTCTATATATGTAAATATTACATGTGAAGAAACTGCAGAAAAAGATTATTGATCAGTGCTTGATAATTTGTTGCTAGTTTTGTGGTGACATGGTATTTTAGTTTGTCCTTAATTCATGGAGTGTGACTGGATTTTATGCTGGCTTTCAACCAAAGCACTTCTCCTCATTCAAGTTTGTGAACCTGTAACTCCGGGCTTGGGACCGAGAACCTGTAAACAGGCGAAACTGTCTATAGTCAGGCAGAGTTAGTTTTGATTCTAATTACTAGAATGAAAATTGTGCACACATCTCTGCTCAGCTATCGGTGTTACCCATCATTTTAATCCTTATACAAATCAGTGGATGTTATTAAAATGTAAGATAATGTATCTATACTCCAACTTGGTTCTACTTTGTGAACTATTTGTCTTGTGTTCTTTATCTTGTAAGTGTCTTTAACTTAGTTCTTTTTTGGTTTACACATTAACTGACTGACAGTTCTAATTTCTTGTATACTTCAGATAACTGGTATCAGATTCATGTGGGAAAATATTATTCAGTCTGTACGAAAAGTGAGGTCTGGTGATAAAGGTCTTGGTTGCATTTTGGCGCATACTATGGGATTAGGTAAAACTTTTCAGGTACTAATTCCAATCTGGATCAACTTATTACTTCTTTTGAAAAATAATCCAATTCCTCACCCATTGATGCAACCATCTGTTTAATTATCTGTGTAAACAAATATTAAGATGAAATTTCTATGGTGCGAGTCATTCTTTTCTTATATCTTTAAAGGTTTTATTACTTTATGTGATAATGCATTTTCCAGCGCATAGTAATTTTCTTCGAAAGTAGTCTAAATTTCCTATTTAATACTATATTTCATCACTATTCTCAGATATTGATAATCTCAAATGATTCTGAGAACTTATGGTGTATGAACTGTTTACAGTAGGAACAGGGCCTTCATAATGCCCTCATATCCATTTTGGGAAGCCCTAGTGCACATGTGTTCCCTTTCTGAAAACATTTTCCTAATATATTAAAAGACCATTATTAGCTTACTCCTTTTACTTTAATGGTTATCATATTCAGAGAGATTTACTTATTGTTATACACATAAGATTAACTTCACAAAATATTTGTATACATCCCTCTTAACTTCTTCATTTGAAGTGGTTCTATGCAAGGTCTTCTTTTGGTTTCCTATCACATATGTCCTGAACTTTTTTTGACAGGGCAGTTTTGCTGATTGCCTTACCATTTCAAAAAGCTCTTCTTAGACTTTTCCTTTTGGGGGGATCAGGGACACCTCATCCCTGAACCCTTGCATTGTTCACCTAATTTAATAATAAAATCATTGTTTTGTTTACAAAAATGAAATAAAATTCTGTAGGGGTTTCCTGGTCAGCAATGATCACTGATTTCAAATCTACCAAATCTGTCAATGGCTACACCGGAGATCGAATTTTCACTTTAATTATTTGTAAAACCTAAACTTATAAATCTGATACAACAAAAGAAAAATAATCTAATACAAAATTGTTTCTAACCAGAACTGATTGGCTCTGAATGCCTCCACATAGAACGTCAATGTTTTTTTTCTTTTTGGCATGCCTAATGTTTGTCTCCTCCAAATGTTGTATATACTTATTTTAAAATTATATTGCATGTTAGCTATCAACTATCAAGTGAACTTGTGCAATGAATCAGAAACATTCACATCCACCATGCAAACAGATGATTCCATACATGCCATATCAAATGAACTTATACTGGAGGTTTTAGAGATTGAGACTGAGAGACTGCGACACAGAAGATCAAGAAGAAAATAACCTTATTTTTTATAGTAGGAGAACTATCTTATCATACCTATGGGTTCACTCAACACGTCATGATTTCCTGATAGTTTGTGATGATATTTTTGTCCAGATTCTCTTTTAGTAGGATGCACTAGCCACTATATGCTAAGGATACCTAAATGTTGTATGGAGTTTAAAATTAGTTTCAATTGCCTAAAGTTTTGATGATCTGAATTATGTCATATATGATTGTTTTCTTGAGATATCGATTTTTTGCATGCAGGTCATAGCCTTTCTGTATACTGCTATGAGAAGTGTGGACCTAGGATTGAGAACTGCACTCATTGTGACACCAGTAAGTGTTGTACACAACTGGCGACATGAGTTTATGAAATGGAGACCTTCTGAGCTAAAGCCTCTTCGCATCTTCATGCTTGAAGATGTTCCAAGGTTAAATTTACCCTTTCTTTTATTTGTGCGAGTTACGAGTAATGCAAATAGTGAATGCAAAATAGGCAGAAGCAATTTTAAAGTCCATGTGTAGTCCTGAAATATATTGATTGATGGTCTCAAGATTCCTTTATATTGTTAAACTCTTTCCTGGTTGATTTTAATTTGTTTATGGAATTGTCTTTACTGGAACAAACCCTATGAAATTTAGCTTTTGCTGCTGGAGTCTACATGTGCAGTAATGTTTGAATTTCTTATATCCTCCCGAGCATAAAAACTTAAGATGAATATCTCACTAGTTTTTCCTGATATAATACTTCTAGCTTTGTTTGTTCAGGGAAAAAAGGGTTGAGTTGTTCACGAAATGGAGAACTAAAGGTGGTGTCTTCCTAATTGGTTATTCAGCATTCCGGAATTTGTCTCTTGGAAAGTATGTTAAGGACAGAGACATGGCTAGGGAGATTAGTCATGCACTTCAGGTGATTGTCATTATTAAAACTGAATATGCAAGCAGAAAGTATAACAAAATGAATTTGTATTTTCTCTGCTTTTTAATCACCATTTCCTATTTCTTAATGGAACTGGTGGACCGCAAACTAGTATAGGAGAATTGAGTACTTGGCCTCATTTATTAGAAAGGAGATCAGAGTCTGAATACTTCCCCAGTCCCTATGTCTCTATGTATAAAAGTGTTCTTGGAGACAAGAAAGAAACTGTGGACTTTTACCTAATGTGGCTGAGTATTTAGTTGTAGGAAATTTTAATTCCTTTTCTCTTTAAATAAAAAACAGAAAGTCTGTTGTCCTGCCATCAACTCTTCACATTTTCTTGCCCACATTAGTGAATGATTAGTTCTGTACATAGAAGACGAGTTCGAATGCTTGGGAATAATTTGAAAAAAATGACTTTATTATCAAATACAACTTTGATCTTATTTTCTTATTTTATCCGGGCCATTTTATTGAATTTCCTTACAATTTTATTGGCTATTGGGTAGCATATATGCTTACAAAAATAGTGTATTTGTTACCAGTATGGACCTGATATTCTAGTCTGTGATGAGGCCCACATCATCAAGAACAGCAAGGCTGACACAACCCAGGCATTAAAACAAGTGAAGTGCCAGAGAAGGATTGCATTAACTGGATCACCTCTTCAGAACAATCTTATGGAGTACTATTGTGTATGAGATTCAATTCAAAACATTTTTGACTTCAACATTGTTTGTCAATCCACTATGTGATCATCTTGAATTTTGTCTGAATCAGATGGTTGATTTTGTTAGAGAAGGATTTCTTGGTAGCAGCCATGAGTTTAGGAACCGGTAAAAATCTTAAACCTTTATCCATATGGTGAATTTCATTCTAATGCTACATGATTGCTCTTTTGCCTTGACAGTTTCCAAAATCCTATAGAAAATGGACAACATACCAATTCTACTGCTGAAGATGTGAAAATAATGAATCAAAGATCTCATATTCTGTACGAACAGTTGAAAGGATTTGTTCAGAGGATGGACATGAGTGTGGTTAAAAAAGATTTACCCCCCAAAACTGTATTTGTTATCTCTGTTAAGTTATCTCCATTACAGAGAAAATTGTATCGGAGATTTCTTGATGTTCATGGATTCACAAAGGAGATATCCGGTGAAAAGATAATCAAGAGATCTTTTTTTGCAGGGTACCAGGCCTTAGCTCAGGTATGTACACATTTTACTTGTTAAATGTTCCCTTGACTTTCCAGTTTCTTTTATATGCATGCAGTGTTTCTATCAAAGTGAGATGGGTATAAGTTCGACATATTATGCGTTTTCTGTAGATATGGAACCATCCTGGAATCTTGCAATTGAGGAAAGAAAACAAAGACTCTGCTAAACGTGAAGATGTAGAAAATTGTCTTGCAGATGACAGCTCAAGCGATGAGAACGTTGACTACAATATGATACCTGGAGGTACTTTTAGATGCACCATAGCCATTATTTTTGTGTTACAGACGAGTTGGTAAATAGTTAGTTAAAGAGTATATTTGATTCATCGGCTTGATGTAGAAACTGTAATTCAAATTTTTTTTCTACTCTTTTGTCATCCATGTGGAATAGGAAAGTGTTCATACCTGTTCTCCAGTGATGCAATGCTGTATTTTAAAAACCTATATCCTTCATGTTCTGGTATCTACTGTTTCCATGTCATTAAAATAATTCTTTATTCCATTCCCTTCCATTGTTGTTGCTTGCAGAGAAACTGGGAAATCCTCAGCGAAAAAATTATACTGGATTTATTCGAGAGGTGCGTGAACTTCCTTCATATATCACCTTCCCTGACCAATCTTTTTCATTTTATTAATTGCAAATTCATCTAATAGAATTCTTGTTAGATAATTTTTTTAATGATGCTTATAAGTTATAACCATGCTCTCTCTTTTATTTATTTTATTTAATTTTTATTTTTTTTGTCCCCGTTTTGGGCATTATATTTTACCAAATAGTTGCAAAATCTTTTTCTTGCAGGACTGGTGGAGGGATCTTCTGATGGAAAATAGCTATAAGGATGTTGATCAAGGTGGCAAAATGGTTTTGCTACTTGATATTCTGAAAATGTGCTCGGGTATTGGTGATAAGGCACTGGTATTCAGCCAAAGTATTTTAACTTTGGATCTGATTGAATTTTATCTTTCAAAACTGCCCCGTCCAAGGAAGAACGGAAAATGTTGGAAAAAGGGCAAGGACTGGTACAGGTATGTAAAGTTTCACCCATTTTGGAAATGGCATATATATTCAGATGATTATGCTTTGATTGTCTGACTTACTTGCATTAATGTTGAGCTTGAAGTGATCATAATAATCTCATCATCTAGACCAGTCATTAAAATTTAGTAAATGTACCTAACAGATTCAAACTACTTTACGTCTCTAATCTTGTGGTTCCTCTTCATCTGTGATTCTTGTTTTTGATGTCTCCGATTGCTCATCTTTAAAACTCTATAATTCGCACATCCAAGAAGGTGATGCAATAGTGTTTCCTTTTGCATCTACAACAGGTTAGATGGAAGAACAGAAAGCTCTGAGAGGCAGAAACTGGTTGAGAGGTTCAACGATCCTTCAAATATGAGAGTTAATTGCACTTTGATATCAACAAGGGCTGGATCTCTGGGGATCAATCTTCATGCAGCTAACCGAGTAATTATAGTTGATGGATCTTGGAACCCTACTAATGATACTCAAGCTATATTCCGGGCTTGGAGGTTCGTATATGCCACTTTTTCCTGCTAAGCAAGACCTACTTAAGTTTCAGTTTTTGTTAAAATAAAGGTACTCATGGTATGTAGGTATGGACAAACAAAGCCTGTTGTTGCATATCGATTGCTTGCACATGCAACGATGGAAGAAAAAATCTACAAGCGTCAGGTAATGGCCCGTCAAAACGTGAATCCAAAAGTCGGTAGATTGAATGAAACCTGACTAAGATAATTCTGCAGGTAACTAAGGAAGGCCTGGCAGCAAGAGTAGTTGATAGACAACAGGTGCATAGAACAATGTCTAAAGAAGAGATACTACATTTGTTCGACTTTGGCGATGATGAAATTGCTGATATAATACCCGAGTTGGGGCAAGATGTTGGAATTTCTACTGAACCAAATACGAGTTATCGTGTTGGAAGCTTAATGAAGCAGAAGCTACCACTTCCACATGCGAGTTCATCTTCAGACAAGTTCATCGACAACTTGATTAGCAGACATCATCCAAGGTAGTTTATTCCCACTTGTTGAGTTTGACAATTGAAATAATGTGTCTAAACAGGAGCTTCTTTTTCCCCTTTCAGTTGGATAACGAATTACCATGAACACGAAACCCTGTTTCAAGAAAACGAAGACGAGAAGCTGTCGAAAGAAGAGCAAGATTTGGCTTGGGAAGTTTACAGGAAAACCCTCGAGTGGGAGGAAGTTCGAAGAACTTCTTTAGATGACAACATACCTGAGCAGCATCAGCAACAGCCTGTTGTTGCTAAAAAGCCCGATCCTCCCCCTGTTCTGGCTCCTAAACGAGACCATGCACTTGAACGGGCCAGGCAACGCCATCAATATCATTACGGGCTACGTCAATGCACAAACCTCGCACACCTAATGACATTAAAGACTCAAAGAATAAAGCACGGTGGCTGCACTATATGTGGGGAATGTGCTCAAACCGTACGTTGGGACAACCTCAAGCCCGATCCAAGGTGCCCTCCACCCCCGATTATGTGATAAAAACTCAGCCATTTATGAACTGTGTTGATAAGCATACAACATTTTTATAGAGAGGAACCACATGTTGAAGCCTTTAAAGGCCATAATGATTATAAATGATTGAGATGTATTCTATTATAAACTTTCTCAATTCAATCATTTCCAATCAAAGATGGAATAGTTACATGTAATGTTTACTACAATTTACATACATCTCTAATGTTAACAAAGATGATAACACCAACTGTAATAGAAGATCCAATCTATACTCGTATAACACAACTAACACCTTTCATCCAACAACCAATTGTCCTTCTCCTTCGGCCCTGTGGGACCCTCTTCACCGTAAAGTTCGGTTGGAAACAGTTCGATGAAATTCTCCAATGAAAACTTAACAAAAAATGGCAGGTTGTTCAGTATCTTCTCCAGTTCAGATCTTGAATCATAAACAATAGTTGGACCCCATTCTCTCATGTACTGCAACCACTGAGGCTCCACAATTTCTTCTCCAAGATACTCAGCAGCCACAACTTGATACTTGGTACTAGAATCGACAAAGTATTCGCTTTTAGCACAATCGTTTCTCGCCCCGATTCCTAGCCTAGATGAGCCTTGGAGGTAGCAACCCTCATGAGGAAAACACGCATGGCCATGCTTTGATGCATACACGATAGCCTTGTTTCCATCGATGAACTCCAAATCGGGGGCATCCACCCATCCACCACCACTATGCTCGGAAAAATAAATGCTCCAAAGCTCGCCATTGAAGTTGCTCAACCGGAGAGTATAATGCTCCCAATCACCAACGTGCTGCCCGATTCTATCGAATGAGTAAGTGAACAATCCAACTTTAATGGAAGCCGGGCCATTGAAGGGGCAAAATAGCCACATTGCAATGTCAGTGAAAGTCCCCCCTAAAGCTGGTTTAACATGAACATATATCTCTGCACTTTCAATGTCACCCGATTTCACAAAAACCCTAGCACTGTTATCTTTTGGCAAATCGAGCCAGAAATGGCCATCGTTTCTGCCACCACCGGGTAAATTTGAGCCTTTAGAATCAATGGCTATGCCCTCATCCCTCCCCTCCTTGTATAGAAGAACCCCATTTTGGAAGAACCAAGAAACGGATGAAGGCAAGTAAGCTTCGTCTGGATGGAAGTAAAGTGTCGGCCCATAGTGCTCAACGAGGGCATGAACCTGGTCGAGATTAGGCATTGCTAGCAAAGAAGAATCAAGATTCTTCAAACAAGCAATACTTAACTCATCTTCAGAATCCTCTTCTCGACTACAGAAAAACGTACCAATAGCAACACCTCTACAAAGCATCCCTCGTCTGCATGGCCTCGTATTCCAAACATAAAACTGCCCACTAGAAAAAAGTGAGTTTCTATCAAATATAACCTCACTCACTTCACAATTTTCAGTAAGATCAGTTCTAACACATCTCACTTCTTCAAGATCAGGTTCATCAGGCTCGGTTGTCACCACAAATCCCATCGATTTATAACCTTTTGGTGGATTTGGGAGCCAAATATAACCATGTCCATTACGAAGAGTAAATTCACTCCACACTAGAGTGTAGTTGAGAGGCTTTTGAAGAGGCGGAGAGTCTGATATCGAACACTGAGATTCATGAGACGATATGCTTTTTGCTGCTAGGACATAGCCCCTCAATTTTCGATCACTTAGCTGACAATAGTGGCCAAGACTAAAATATCCATCTGGGATTCCAATAGGTTTATAGAACGTAACGCCATTGGCCGTTTTAAGCAACGAGGCGTAGCTCCATATTTCATCGAATCTAGTGATTTGAACTACTTCTATTTCACCTAGGCAAATCTTCCCTTTAGCAAAATCTTTACCTAACAAAAGTGAAACTGATTTAGCAACACTCTCATATAGCTGAAGAAGTTTTTACAAGTTACATAAACTACATAAGACACATGAACACATGTTAAATAAACATGTAAACTATACATTTAATACTCTCTCCATTCTAAAAACAGAGTCGTGTTTCTAGAAACACGGCTCTTTTTTAGGGACGGATGGAGTACTTGTTTTAGTCGAGTTTGCGTGTGAACTCCAAATTACAAGCCATCAAATTGCCTCAAAAACTTGACTTTTCTAATAAAGAAATTTCACAAAAATATCTTCTACAGAAAATGATCCAAACATGAAGACCAAGTCCACAAACTGCAAAACCACAAATTATTCTCTTCCAATAGTATTCAAACACTTCAAATAAGTTGTTTTTTTAATCAAATAATATAGTGAGTGATTTAATGGAAACTACAATCAGCTCCCTTATCTTTACAAATATTGAATACCAGCCCTGTTAATACATAAATTCAGCCATTAGAAACAGAATCTTGAGCTTAGAGAAGCCAAATTTGAAGAACAAAATTGAAAATCACATAATATACTAAAGGAAACAGAACCCAAATCTCCAAAAACAGATTGAATTAAAAGAAAGGAAAAAAAGATAGAATTTTTACCAAAAATATTTTCAAGAAAATACCTTTTGGCCATTGAGGAAGTGGGGCAGGCAGAGAAAATGGCTCCGATTCTTCTAGAAGCTCTTCAGAACCAGTTGCATAAGATGGTGCACAACACTCCCACCAGCCAAACATTTTCCCCTTACTCTTGCAAAGTATTAATCAGAAAAAAGAATTCCCAGAAAATAGTAGTGTTTTTCCAAGAAAGTTGCAGTACAAACTGCAGATATCGCAGAGATTACATATTATAAATAAATAAAGAGGAAAGCAGGAAAGGATCATCTACCAAGCTTAAGAATTTGAGTGGAGAGAGAGAGAGAGAGTCTTGGTTAGTTGAAAAGTGGAAGTTGACGTTAGTTGATATTTTGTTTTCTAATAAATATATGGGTCCGACTATAGAGACCCCATGACCTTCTAAATACACCTCAATTTTGAAATACACTCACAATTAAATCTATTTCATTAAAAATATTCTAAACACACCCCATCATATTATAATAATATCCTGATTTTTTAAAAATTAGATTTAACATCTAAAATATACACATATACTAACCACACCCCAATATATCCAAGTTGTTCGTGTACAAGTCAATCACAAATTGATCTTCAACAGACGTTAGTCGATCTGCAAATGAGTGATTATACATACAACCAATAAGCACCATTGTCCAGTCAACTTCACTCCTTTCAACATAAAAGGACACTCACACCTCTTAGTGCTAGTATGCCGTCCTTTTAACGACTTCTTTTCAATATTGATAGATGTGTCTACTGTAACTTTTATTTTCGGTGGACGATACTTACCACCATGGTCACAACCCAAAAATACCCGAGTTTGCCTTTCACTATCTCCATTATCCGATCGTCTAACCAACACGATCATGTTAAGATGAATTCCAACCCTAGTTGCCCATTCACCAACGCTTCACGATTATCAACTACTTCATTCTTCTAAATTCTTCCGAAAAATCTACCTATTCATACATCAAATTGATAACTTTTACGTTGATAACACTCATTCAAGATTCATTTGAATCGATTTCCTATAATGTACGAAATGTACAAGTAAATATATTGATAAAAAACAAAACAATTAAAAAAAAAAGATACTGTTCGACCAACATTGACCGAACTCAAAACTTACTGTTCGGCCAATGATAGTCGAATAGAAAGCTTTTGTTCGGCCACTACTAGTCGAACAGACTGTATTCTGTTCGGCCACACACTTCATTTTGTTCGGCCATTCCAGGTCGAACGTACTTCAATCTGTTCGACCTGTAATGACCGATCGGGATTTTCGCAGAATTTTTTTTGAACTCAAAATGCAAAAGACAATCGGTAAAAAGTATCTAAACAACTTACATTGTCCATCTCATGTGTTTTTTCTTGATCCATGATGTTTTTTGAGTAATTTAAGGTATGAGTTAAGGGTTTTATGTATGTTTGTTGAGTGTTAATGGATTCGGAGGATAAAAGAAGTGAGGAAGAAGAAGAAGGTGTGTATCAAATGGGGGTGTGTTTAGTGATTTACATTATTTATTGATTATTGTTTTTTAAATTAATAGTAAAGGTATAATTGTCTTTATTTAAATCATTTTATTTCTATTTATTTTTGTGGGGGTATGTTTAGAAGTTTATGGGGTGTGGATAGTCGGGCTCTAAATATATTTGATACTTGGTATTTTTAATACAAGATTAATTTTTTTTTTTTTTTTTTGGCATTTGTATAATTATTGAGAAACTAGAATTAATATTTTTTATTCTCACAATATCTCTTTTTTCTTACCATTAATCAACCTAGCATTTCTATAAAATTAGCAATCTTCATCCCCACAGTATCATATTCTTTTCTTCTTATCATTTATTAACTTGAAAGGTACCAATATTAAATTGTGTTAAGTAATTAATACTTGACCCAACTACCGAGACTCTTTAAATCTTTCCAAGGATGAAACTCCAAATTTTTTTTAGGCGCTCTTTCATTAGACAACCTCATGGAATTTTTTCCACTTTTTTTGTAGGCCCATCTAAAAGATTTTGAGTTATTTATTTTTTTTCATTTTCATATGTTTCATCAACGATACATGATAAAAATAAATTATAAAATATAAGACGAAACATTAAAACTCATATAGTTTACGAATTTAGATTATTGCACCTAAAAACATGGTTATCCATCAAAGAGTAGCTCAATATTTGCATTACCATTTACCAAAAACACAACCATTCTTTCTCCCCTCTTACACCACATGATTGCCCCCAAAATCCACGGAAACAGAAAATGTTGGGTCTTCTTCCTTTCCATCGTCTTTCTCTCAGAGAGAGATTCGTGCCTCCCAATTTCCGGCTACCTTTCTCGTCGTCCAAACACGACGAGTAGGTAGCCATCGATCATCCCAATATCCATCAATGTCTCGTGTTCCATTCCAGCTTCTTGAGCTGAGTGTCATCTCAGCTCAAGACATTGCATCCACATCAAAGAACTTGAAAACCTACGCCGTTGCATGGATCTCCCCCGATCGAAAGTTCAAGACCTCCGTTGACCAGAAGGGCCACAACAATCCGACGTGGAACGACAGGTTCGTCTTTCGGGTTGACGAGACATTGTTGAATTCGGACACGTCGTTTGTTGTCATCGAAATCTACTCCGTCGGATGGCTCAAGGACAGCATCGTCGGATCCGTCACCGTCCTGATCAGCAGCCTGATTCCCCCGTCGCTCCGCCATGAACGCCGCTTCTTGACCCTCCAGATCCGCCGCCCGTCGGGGCGGCCTCAGGGCATCCTCAACATGGCTGTCTCCCTCCTCGACAATACCATGCACAGCATGCCGCTGAGCTCCACTGTCGGATTCCATGATTATTCCACTCATGCAGACAACAACGTCGCCAAGGATCAAAAGCAGAACCGTCTGCTCAGATCCTTGAGCGATAAAACGGACGTGATGAGAAATCAAAAGAATGGTTCCGTCGCCACCGGCGCCGGCCTCGGTTCAGTGATCGACTGCGGCGGCTCTGTAATGAACGCCGGTTCCATGGTGGATGGATCGGCCTGCGGCTACTCTGACGTGGGGCCGTCGGCGTCGGTGGTGGCAGCAGCGGTGGCGATGGGGCTGTATCCGATACAGCAGGGGCCGCCACGGCGGCCATGCGGGTCGGTACTGGAGGACTGGACGGTGGTGGAGTCGCCGGCGGAGGGGCTGAAGACGAGGGTGGAGCGGTGGCGGATGGACGGGCATGATCAGAAGTACGAGAGGCTCGAAAAGCCGGGGAAGAAGAGGGAGAAGAAGAGGCGGCACCGCCGCCACCGGAGAGCCGCGGCGGAGGACGAGGAGGATGATGGACGGTTTACGTGCTTCGGCACCGTCTACGGTTGCGAGTTTACGATAGTTTGCGGTGGCGGAAATGAGAAGGGCGGTGGCCGGAAAAACAAGCGTCATGGTTATAATACTACTAGTAGCAAATCTAGTGATTCAGAATTGTGTTCTTGAATTTTGATATCCATTGACAATTTGTATAGAGTTGGGAGGATTTATTATAATCGATTTTAATTGATTAATTAAAATTTTGGATTCATTAATTTTATGAAAAGTTAGAAATAGAAATGAATGAGATCATTTCATGTCCCATAATCTCGTGCACATAACCTTTAAATTAAAGGGTTTTTGGATTTTGATCCTAATGTATTTATATGCATGAATAATTATGAATTCTTTCATATTTCTTCAAAAATATCTTCACTAGCTATGCAAATTCATGATTATTTTTATTTTTTTAAATTAAGGGCAGGGAATGAGCCTCTTGGTATGTTACGGGGGCTTTAGGCTTTAGCCCCCAAATTTTTTAAAACTTTTAATTCCCTTTATAAATTTTTTGGAATTTTTATTTATTTTTAATGTTAAAATATTAATACTGATTTTTATAGTAATCTAGCTCCAAAATCAATCAACCCCTCAATATTTTTAGTCTAGATTCGTCCCTGATTAAGGGTTAGAAATAATTGATCATTGATCTTTGAATGCTAGATCTGCAAATGTTTAATTACGTGTCCACTTCTAATCAATTTGTTAAGATTTGGATACAATGAGAACATACATGCATAATAATAAAAAAATTACAATATTGGTCGTATAATATTGGATCTTATGTATAAATTTTAAACCACTAATTTTACGCATTTTTATAATGATCCTCTACATCTTAACTTTTTCGAATTTTAGTCTAATTAAGAAATTTGATTTCTAGCGATAGTTATTAACTTATATGCCCCACTCACAAAATTGAGGATTTTGAACATTATACATACTAGAGGAAAAATTGGTATATGTGGCAATTTTAATGTCAAACAATTATTGCCAAAAATTACAAATAAATTATAACTTACCAGAATGATTATGGAAATCCACAAAATTAGTGTTACAGAAGGAAATTAAAAAAGAAAATTTTCATATAATAATTAATAACTATGCTTTCCAAATCAAAGAAACTGGAAAAAAACAAGTAACAATTTTCATTCTCAAAGCCTGAATATCAAAAGACAAAAACAGATAAATCCAGCACTAACTGGATTGAATATAATGAATCATTCAGAAAACCTTACTAAGATTCAATATTCTCTAGTGTATGTTAAACATAATAAAAAATTGGAAAAATTGCAGATATGTTATGTATCTGATCATCAACTTAAATCACTAGACAATTTGTTCTTCCTTCTACCCATGCTATTGCTGTATTTGTTACTGCTTGGTTTGTTACTCCCCCCACACACTATTGTGAACTCGACTCCCCCTACGAGACACGAAAACAGGCTCCCATCCGAGTTCCTCCTCGTGTGTCTATTGCTCATGTATGACAATTCTGATTCATCGAAGTCATATTGTGCTGCCTTTTTCCAGCTTTGTCTTCTTGTTGTCGTTTTCGTTCTGTATCCTTTAGCCATGGCTTCTTCGTATGTCAAGTCCTCCACGATCGAGCTGCCTGTTTCCTCGTGTTGTGTGGCTTTGTATGTGATGTTCTTGGTTGGAGGAGGAAGAAGGTGCATTTTCCGGGCTATGTCAGCCGCCACGATGGAGGCTGACGGGCCCACATCGGAGCACACTTCCGAGCCATTCACCACTGATCCATTGCATACTGATCCTTCTTTCAATGGAAATTGGTCCTCACTGTTGTTCATGTCCGAGCCCATGCTCAGGGATCGCCAGAGATGGGCCTTTTCGACCGGTTTGCCCTTTTCGCCTTCTTGGTTCTCATCTTTGTGTTGGTGGGCATTTTTAGGGGGGTGGTCTTGTGCTACGTGTTTTAGAAGCATGCTTTTTAGGCTGTTGTCTAGGAGGGTGACTCCCATGTTGAGTATCCCCTGTGGGGTCCCTGACGGTTTTCGGACCTGCAGGGCGACGAACCTTGTCTTCTTTGGATTGTTATGTAGTGGGCCGAGGATGTCTGTGATGAAAACCTTGACGGTCCCTACTAGGGCATGTCGGAACCATGTGACCGTGTAGATCTCCACGTGGATGGCTGTGCTGGGCGAGGCCAGGGCTTGGCCGTCCAGGCGAAAGGTGAGCTTGTCGTTCCATGTGGGGTTCGTGCAATGGTGGTCCGTCCCGGTGGTGAGCTTCCGGTTAGGGTTGATCCATGCCACAGCGTAGGAGCGCGTGGATTTGGAGACAGGGGTCAGGTCCTGAGCTGAGATCAAGCTGACCTCGAGGGACAGGACAGGCGGTGATGACATGATGTTGGTGGAGATGGAGGTGGACGTGGATATGGTGGAGCCCACCGTCGGGGTGGGGAACTCGGAATCCATCCGTCTGTCCGTTGCAGGGTGGACGGAAGACGAGATGGATGCCAAGGAAGTAGCAAACGAGGTAAAAAAAAAAGGTGTGGTTTTTCTCTAGGAGATGCATGATTGTTAGTTATTGAGGATGTTTTGGTGTTGTTGGTGATGGCTTTTTGGCCATTACTTCTTGAAGTTGAAATTCTTGCAAATTGGTTGGCCACAAATAGTCAATTCCTTGTTTCAATGGTATTCATTAAAATTCCCACGAGACATGGCAAATTTAGTTTTTTATTTTTTGTCCTAAAAATGTATTGGGTCCAAAATATGGTCATAATATTTCCAAGAGTGTAAACTGACCAAGAGAATAGTGCAATACGTAACCCCATCTATAAATCACAGTAATAATAAATATATGAGGTAAATTTGGGTTGTAATCTTTGAATTGTCACAACTCATTATGAGATTATTAAAATACACATGACAATCCAACTATTAAAATAGATAATAAAATATAACTTTGAAATAGCAAATCTCATCTGCTCAACTATTGACCAGCTCTATGGTATCATTCGTTCAATTTTCTTATATTCTTAACTAACTTATTAATTCATTTTTCGACTCAATAAATATTTACAATGTCATGCTGCTATATATTAACATGAATTTTTGTAATTGATGGATTATATGATATATTATTATGGATTCTGGGAAAGTTAACTTTCAAAATTCAGAAGAATCCATGTTTTTTTATAAGATTAAAATCAACTATTTTGATTGAAATAAAAGATCTCATATGCAATCATAACCCTAACAAGTCATGCATGGTACTTTCTCAGCACACTCTTTGACAGTAATTAACTCATTAATGAGCAAAGTTGTAAGAAATCATAGATTTTAATTTGTTTTTTTGTTTTTGTTTTTTTTTTTTGGTGTTTTATGCTTCATTATATGATTCATTACACCAGTATAAATCGTGTATATAGTGATAACATCACCTTTATACATATACATAAGCCTAACACAAAGCAAAAGAAGCTTATAATCAAGCACTTAAATCTTCTGAAAATATGATTTTGGTAAAAAACCTCTGATTTGCTTGAACCTAAATTTTTCTAAAATAAATAAGTTGCAAGATTACAAGAAGAATATATAGAAGAGAAGAAAATTGTATAAATACATAATATGGCGCAATTTATATATTTTATGATAGCCAATTTTTGCAAGAAAAGGGAAAGAAACAACAAAGACAAATATACATCTTGGAATTCAAAAAATCAGGTAAGAAAAAAAGACTAAATCTCAATCAATGATCAAAAGTTGGAAATTGCTTTCTCAAAACCCTGTTTCAAACACTAAAATTCAGACATAAAATCTTCGCAGATCCTCATCATGATAGGTCATTAGCTGAACATTTTGTTTGTTCACATTTCTGTTACTCTTCTTCTTGTTCGACCCGCAAATGATGCTGAATTGAAATCCATACATGTTTCCAATACACGAAAACAGCCCTTTTTTCTTGTCAGATCGCTTCTTATCAGGCATCGACGAAACCAAATCATCCAATATCCATTCCCCGTTTCCAGGCCTCATTCCAGGTGCATCGCTTTTATCCTCGCCGTACTCAGCCCAGTTGTCAAATATCGAGCTCCCATATTCGTTCCATTCCTTCGTATAAACCCCCCTTTTCATATCATCAACAGTTTTCGTCGGTTCTTGTTCCAATCCAGGCCTTTTTGTGTACTCAGGGGTATTGCAAAAGCTCACATTCCTGGATGTGTTAATTGCAATTCCAGGCCCTGTATTTTTCTCCTGATCCTGGAAGCCATCGTCATTTTCCATTTGGACAACATTTCTGATCGAAAACAGGTTTAGTTTCTCCTCAGGATCCAAAACCTGGATGCTGAGATTCACGGTCCCCTGCAGGTGCCCTGACGGGCGGCAAACCTGCAGGGAAACCCGTCTCAGGGCCTGGTTTCTATGCAGAGGTGGTGTGACATTGTTGATGAAGAGACGGGCCGTGCCAACTGGGAGGTCGCGTAGCCAGGCCACGTTGAAGATCTCGATTGTCACGACAGAGTGCTCGTGTCTGAGGAACCGGTCCTCGACATGGAAAAGGGCCTTGTGATTCCAGGTCGGGTTGGTGTGGCCGTGGCGGTCGATTTTGGTCTTGATTTTGCGGTCGGGGCTTATGTAGACCACCGCGAAGGTGCGGAGCATCTTGGACAATGGCGGGAGATCATGGGCGGAGAGGACGTTGATCTCGAGGAGTTTTGGCGGCGACATGGTGGCCGGAGACAGGGGTGCCGTCGGGGAGACGGCGGCGGAGAAGGGAAGGGAGAGAATGCATGAAAGGTGGGGTTTTTGGTTGGTGAATAATGGAGGATGGATAAGGCTAGCTTCTTCATCTCCCTTTGATTTTTACAAGAAAATAGGAATAGAGGTAGACACGTGTGTAACGATAAATGAAATACGAGATCGAATTAAAATGTTTGAAAAATATTTCAAAACAAATTCTTATTTTTATTTCAAAATAGGATATTTAAGTTTGTAAACTAATATTTTTTTTTTATTATTATTTCTTTAGAAGTCTGCCAATCTTAATGCCTTCAATTTTTTCCCACATGTGGGCCGTGGGGTACTAAAATAAACACTAAAAAAATTTAGAAAAAAAGTTGTCTTTTTCAGGATAATTAAAAAATTCAGGATATAATCAAATAGTTTGTTGTCATTTTCAGGATAATTAAAAAAGGGATGATTATTCTAAAAATCTCCGATAATTGCAGTTTTAACATAACTTTTGGCTGTTAGCAAATTTAACATAATTTTTAAAATCTCGTGGATCCGCAACTAACCACGGATTTCAAATATTTAAAAATTCCCAAATTTTAAAAAATTATGAAGAAAACATCCAATTAATGCTAATACATAATAACTAAATGTAAATTGACGTAGAAACACGAATTTACAGAATTAAATGACGTTCAAAATCTATTTGTTGATTACGAATGCATATGACCTTGAAAGTTATGTTAAATTTGTCGATAATTAAATGTTAAAATTGCAATCATCCCATTAAAAAATCCAAATCAAGCACCAGCTAGCTACTATTTTAATATATTATTCTGAATATATATATAGAAGCTTCAAAACCGATTTTCCAATTAATATTTATATTTCCCAAGTTGCCTTATTGCCATGTTCATTCACATGGCTAGCAGCATATCTATGGACAATTTTTATGTTTCAGTAATTAATACTCGATTTTAATATTTTCAACTCTATATTTTAACTACCTATAGTTTACTTTTTATGGACGTGATTAATATTTAATAATAACATTTTTTTAAATATTCTTTTAGCTTTATTATATATCTGATAAAAGACCTCAACTTCCTTTGTTAACATCTTCTTTTATCTCTTCTGCCATATCTCTCTGCATATATCTCCTCAACAGCTTCGAGCTAAGGTTAAATCTCTCTCTCTCTCTCTAAATAATTTCAATTATCTTTATATTTATGCTTTTACTTTTTGCAGCCTGAAATAATAGTATCACATTGCTAATTAATTGAAATATATTATTAAAGATTTTTTAATTTCGAAAAAAAATCTAGCTGAATTATTCTTTCTTATTGGGTACTTTTTCGATGTATAGAATGGAAAAATATTGCATTGGGACAGTGGCTGGTTCGTTGACTCTATTGATTTATTCACTTCTCTTGGTAAAAAACCAAGTCAATGGTCATATTTTGGTCAATATTACTTTTCTAGAAAGTGCTGTCCCAAAAGGAGCAGGTTCGATTTTATTTATTTTAAATAATTAAATTACAAGCTCATAATTAACTCTCTATTTTCATCTTCATTTAATTATTTATAAATCTTGCTATTTTTTGTTATAGTTTGCTTGGATGGTAGCCCACCAGCTTATTCCTATCTAGAGGGATTTGGAAGTGGGTCCAATAATTGGATTGTTTATATGCAGGTAAATACTAAAGCATAATACTTTTTTTTAGCTAGAAAATAATATTTTTAGCATATTATTTTAATTTTTATTATAGTATTATGTGTGTTAGATTGATAATAATTTGATTTTTGGAATTTAGGGTGGTGGATGGTGTACTTCAAAATATGATTGTCTCAACACATCAAAAACTGGATATGGGAGTAGTTATTTGATGAATCAAACCTTCTTCTCAGGGTTACTTGACCCTAATTGCTCATTTAATCCAGGTATATATATTATGCTATTAAATTATTCCATTCGTTTCAAAATAAGAGTCAGTTTGGAAAGTCAAATTTATTTTTATATATTTGTCATTCCTCTACTACAATGTATTTAGAGTTTTATACATTAACTAGTCTACATCCCGTGTGATACATGGGTTATACATATTTTAAATTTAAATTATAATAATTGAAAATTTTAATATGCATGATAAGATATTATTTTGACTATTATATAATTTGTAGAACTAATAATAATTTACGTGTACAACCTTTATACAATAATTTTGATTTTTTTTTTAAAGATGCGATTCTAGATCGTCTGTTAACGTCTATAAATAATAATGTATTGACCATGTTTTTCATCAATACAATATGTATGAATAAAATTGAAAAAAAAAAAAACTAAGAGAAAATCTCTCGATTTTATTAAATTTATTCGCAATAACATTTTATTTGTCTGTCTTGCATTTGTAAATATTTCCTAAATGTAAATGTTTAATTACTTTGAAAAAAAAAAAAAAAAAAAAGGTGTTCTGATTCAATGAACGTCATACAATATAGAAGAAATTGAAGAAGATTAACAATCATGCTGCTAAATAAGAGACTATAGAAGCCGCCATGGTCGAGGAATCTCTTATATCCATTATCAACACACCATGATAGATAGTGAAAGAAATTGTATTTTCATCTGATGAGTCGGAATTTGTATTTTCATCTTGATGTGTTTCGACTTAATAGAACATCAAATGATTAGTGTTTTATACATTAATTATGTATATGTATATTAAATGTTGGCTAATATAATCATTTTATACAGATAACTATATATATTAAATGTTTTTTTTAATGTTTGTGATAGCCTTAAATGACAATTATTTTGAGAGGATTAAAAGTTTAAATTTCTTTATCCTTAGATAAAATATAACTTTGGTTTCTTATTAATTAATTTCAGAATTCTACAACTGGCATAAATTCTATGTTCGTTATTGTGATGGCTCATCATTTATGTCAGATATCAAAAAAGTTGATCGAGTAAGTCTCAGAAATAATTTTCTCCCTTTTATATATACATACATTTATCAATATATATTTTGATCAGCAATTAATCTTAATTAATTATTATTGTTTTAGGAGACCAACCTCACTTTTCGAGGTGCAAGAATTTTCAATGTTATGATGGAGGAACTGCTAGCTAAAGGAATGAAAAACGCCCATAACGTATGGTTAAACTTCTAAATTAATTTGAATTTTTATTACCTTTTTTTATGTAGTTCATAAATATTTAAATGCATATGTTCAACACAATTATTTGTATTTTTTAGACTTGATTATATTAATAATTTCAGGTTATATTTACGGGTACATCAGCAGGTGGATTGACGACTATCTTGCATTGTGATAAGTTTCGAGCACTCTTACCTAATACTAGCAGAGTAAAATGTATTTCAGATTCTGGTTTTTTCATCCATGGGTAAGACTCATATGCTAATTTTTTTCTTCTTCATTTTTTATTAACTAAACACATAATTGAATAAATATATGTTAATATATACATTATACACTTAAAAATAGAATAGAAGTTTCAATCACAACATATAACGCAAAAACATAAGCTTTTGTGTCAAAAATATTGTTGATTTCTATTGTTTTATTTGCAGAAAGCATCACCCTGGAATCCACATTAGAGAAAAACGTTTTGCTAATGTCATTGCAACACATGTATGATTATTTTTTTGCTCTCTATACATTCTTTTCACGTTGCATTTTCATTTATATATATTGATATATGTCACAATATATATTTATCTCATGATTGCGACAATTTTTTTTTATTTTTATATATGCAGAAATTAGCTAATTCTTTGCCAACATCATGCACGTCGAAAATGAATCCCAAATTGGTAAGATAAATATTTTGTGCATATATTTAATAAATTTCATTGTTTTCATAGAGTTGTATTAAATTACTAACAATATGCTTAATCATATAAATTATCAGTGTCTTTTCCCTGAATATTTGGTTGGAGATATTCAGACACCACTCTTCCTATTTCAATCGTCTTTTGATAGTTTTCAGGTAAGATTATTTTTCCATAAAAATAATCTGTTGCAATTTTTATTTTATTTTTGGGGGTTTAATTAATTTGATTTGTTTTAGGTTGAATTCAACGTAATACCTGCTGTCGGTGGTACAATTGAATGGAGAGATTGCATAACAAACCTAACACTTTGCAACTCTACTCAAATAGCAATTATGAGAGGTATATATTACTCAAATTATTACAAGTTTAAACTAACAAAGATAGAAATTAAAAGAAAATGTTTTAATAATTAACAAAAATAATTTCAGATTTTCGAATTGCTTCAATCTCGACATTGCTTAAACTCGAT
This sequence comes from Scutellaria minor, assembly GCA_954870855.1. Classification (NCBI taxonomy): domain Eukaryota; kingdom Viridiplantae; phylum Streptophyta; class Magnoliopsida; order Lamiales; family Lamiaceae; genus Scutellaria; species Scutellaria minor. The sequence continues at coordinate 635,034 of OX940728.1, forward strand.
TACTCTTCGAGTAGAGGAATGTTTGTTCACTCTTGCTATCTCCATGGCCATATCCTACGAAGAGAAGAGTGGATGTGTTCATCTATCGTGCAAAATAATGTACTTGCAAATAAAGTAAGATTAATATTTATTAGTGTTATATTCTTTGATTTCTTTGATTTGTTTTCTTTAATTGTTTCTAAATTTATGCTCAAATTAGCTGGAGATCAAATTTAGGGTTAAAAACATTTTCTCATTTGAAATATACATGATTCTATACTTTTTTATAAAAAAATTTGAAATGTTTCACTTTGCCATATGATTTTACGGTAACAGACAAATTATAGTCGTCCACGTGTCCAAAATCAGTGTCTAGGATTTATCTGATATCGTAAAATACTTCAAATTTAAAGTTCATAAGACAAAGTGAAACGTTTCAAAATTTTAACAAAAAAAATGTAAAATCACACTAGTTGCAAAACCTACATTTGTTCATGTGTTCAATATATAATTAAGATGGTCTATTTGTTTTGATGCAATTTGCAGACAGTTGGACGAGCTATCAGTGATTGGTTCTTCGATCGAAATTCTTTTCAGCAGATAGATATTCAAAATAATTCACCTCGAAATTGTAGCAGTCCCTTTGATTTGCCAATATTCTACGAAATATGTTATGCTGCCTTGCCTAATATTATTGGATCTGAACAACGAATTTGTAGTTTTTGATATTATAAATTTATTTATATAGTTATATGAGACAATTTTATTAACGCAATAATCATTTTGGTATGGTTATGGACTCTGTTACATGGATAGTTTATAAGCAAAAGAGAGGAAATCTTGATATTTTTATGGTGTGGCCTTTCGCATCATATTTTTTTGCTAAACACACCACAAATTGTTTAAAAAAAATTATCTTACTAAATATGTCTAACTAAATTTCAATATAACCAATTAATTAAATAAGAAATATAATTGCAAAACAGCAAGTCTACTCAGTATTCATGCAAGCAAATGATAATTCCAATATTTTATGAATGAAAATGGCAAAAATTAAGACTCATGATATATATCAAGTTTACTTTCTAACAGTCAGTAGGGTCGGGCAAAGAAGCAAAAGCTTCGATCACATCCTCCGCGTCCTGAGCCAGCTCTCTTAGTTGGGAAATCCATTCACGCATCGTTGGATCATCACAAAAACTTCTATGCACCAGTTACACAGAAAACCTTTATATTATAAATGTAGTACCTTTATGTACAAATATCCATACCTTTTAAAATGAACATGCATAAATGTATTACATTTATAACATAAAGGTACTACATTTATAACATAAAAATATGGATTACACGAATTCATTTCTGTGCAACTGGTGCACAGAAGTGTTACTCTTGGATCATTGGCTTTTCTTTGTACAGCTTCTCTCAGGAAATGATGCATCCTTTCCAGCTCATCTTTCAGCACATTCGCTGAAATATAAAAAAATCGAGAAAATATTTATATTGGTATTTTTTTGTACGATATTCTAGAAAAATATAATTATTCGAATATTGAAAATTTAGAAAAAATATCAACAAATATTAAACTGCCATAACATATGTTTTAAAAGGTCAAATCTTATTTTTACAATAAAGTATACAATAAATTAGATTTGGATTTGAAATCCATTACTTTCATTTTAAACTAATCTTTAGAAATATTATAGATGAATTCCAAATCAACTGTAACTTGAATGTATTTGAAATCCTTTCATTTTTTGAATTTCAAGTCACTAAATTCAAACACAACCTAAAATTATATAATTGCTTGAGTTAAAAAACCAGGTTAAATATTTTTATACATTACAAACAAATTAATTATCATATCAGAAACACATCTACAAGAGAAATCACAAATGAATAAGCTATGATACTTAGATCTTGAAAAAGAAATCCAAATAAAAAATTGTTAATAGATAATCATTCTTTCTGGTCAAAACTAAATGAATCAATTGAGGTAATGAAAAAATAGTTAATTATTGGAAATAATTAAATTCATAAAATTATTTTATACCATAGAAATTAATGGAACCGTCTTTCAATAAAGGATTTCCAACACGTTTGAGATATCATTTATATTTAAAAATTCGCAAATAAATATTGGTGACTTCATCGCTCAAAAAAGTCAAAAAAATAAACCATAAATGATACTAATATATTCCTCGAACGACTGCTAACCATCGAAAAAATACCAACCTTCGTCATTTTTTATTGTAAACTTACAGATACTTCAAACCTAAGTCATACCTAATGGATTAATAGATAGGTATTTCAGATGGAAATAACCATTATTTCGACCAACCCATCAAGCTAGTAATTTCCTTAAAAAAAATCAGTGGATGTTTAGAGTTACATGTTAGATAAGTAAGATATTCGAGCATGGGCAATGCAATGTATTAATTCATTAAAAAAAATAATTAACAAAATTTGTTAACCACATTATTTAGTTTTAAAAAAAAATTATGTAACTTTAATTGTCAAACTTATGAATAATAAATATCAATCAATATAGCATAAAAGGAGGAGATGACAAAAGAAAGGATATTGATACTAATAAATTGACATACTTTCTTGTAGTTGTGCACAAAAGTTATAGTGTGTTTTTCTTTCATTCTCAAATTTTTGAGGAGTAACACAACAATATAATTTTATGGATTGACTAAATAAGTAAATATAGTGTGAAAAACCTATAAAATCACGTAAAAATACGTAAAAAATATTAATAAAATGGAACAATTTCATTCGATGTAGGTTGAACACGTGTATTCGGCCATCAGGAGTCGAACAAGTTATAGTGTGATCGACGCCTAATGATATATTTGACGTTCGATGACCGAATACATTTCTATGTGTTCGGCCTACCAACATCGAATGTATAAAGAAAAGAAAAAAAAAATGGGAAAGAGAGAACAGTGGACGAATGGAAAGGGAAAGGGGGAGGATTTTGATTTTTTAATTTTTAAAGGGTAATTTGAGTACTTTTGTATTTTTTTAATTAAAAACTAAAAAAATTGGGGGTCTAAAGAAAAGCATCGGGGTGTGGAGCTTTTCTGTTAGTTTACTTTTCAAGTTTCGTTCATTTGGGTGTATCTAATAAATGGCTTTTGCTGTTGTGTCTTCGCTTCTCCAAACAGTAGATCAGATTTTGAAGGATGATCATTATCCTATTTCTGTTGATGGCAAACAAAAAATTGCATCTATGGGCGAGCAAGTTCATTCATTTGAAGAACTTTTGAAGAAATTTCCAAAGGAAACCAATAGATTGGAAAAAAGGATAAGAGACGCAGCAAATGAAGCAGAAGATATTCTGGAAAATTTCATGTACGAGCAAATTCGATTGCGCCGTAGATTGAGTAGAGCAGCAGCTGCTGAAATCAAAAACCCTAATTCGAATCCAAAACAGTATGATTTTGATGAGTTGAAATGGGTAATGAAGGAAATGGATTCAATCGATGGAGAGGTGATGGCCATGAAGATTGGGGAATTAGGGTTCACTGATTCCCCTGCACCTATCTCTTCTGCTGTATCTATATCGTCATCAACAATAGTTTCGCCTGCGCACGACAATATTGTGATTGGGTTTGATGAACATCTTAAAAAGATGATGGAGGTGCTTTGTATAGAATCATCCCCACTCCAAGTGATTCCAATCGTAGGTATGGCAGGCATCGGTAAGACTACTCTTGCCAGAATGGCTTATAATCATCCATTGATTCAGGAGTATTTTGATATTCGTGATTGGGTTACTGTTTCACAAGATTATAAGACTGAAAATATTGTTTCTAACCTAGTAGATTCCTTGAAAGGGTTCAAGGAAGCAAAGGGAGGGGGTAATGAAGAAAAAGTGTACAAAAGTTTAATTGGTAGGAGGTATCTTATTGTATTGGATGATATGTGGAGTACAGAGGCATGGGATAATTTAAAATGGCTATTTCCTGATAATAAGCGTAATGGAAGTCGAATAATGTTAACCACAAGAGTGTTAGATGTGGCTTCTTATGCTAATTATCCAAACCCTGCATATGAGTTGCGTTTATTGAATCCGGATGAAAGTTGGAAGTTGCTTAGTCAAAAGGTGTTCAAACGCAAAAAAATTCCTGTAGAACTAGAGAATGTTGGAAAGGAGATTGCGAGAAGTTGTGGGGGACTTCCTCTTGCAATTGTGTTGATTGCTGGTGTCCTGTCCACCAGTGAAACTCAAGCTTCATGGAAGAAAATTGCAAAAGATGTCAATTCAGTTGTTGATCAATCCGGACAGGTTGAAGAGATAATATCATTGAGTTACACACACTTGCCCCATCATTTGAGGCCATGTTTCTTATACATGGGATGTTTTCCAGAGGATTACGAGTTCCATGTCTCCAAACTCATCAAGTTATGGATGGCTGAAGGCTTTGTGAAACCACCAAGTTCATCTAAAAGCTTTGAAGTGGCAGCAGAAGAGTACTTGGAGAATATCTTGAACAGAAGTCTGGCTTTTGTCAAAAGGAGGAAGTCCAATGGCCAAATTAAAAGTTGCAGCATCCATGATTTGGTACGAGAGTTTTGTAAAAGAAAAGCTCACCAAGAGAATTTTCAGCGACGTCTGAGTATTGCTCATTCGGATCTAAAATGCCTTGCAAAAACTTATGGATCAACCATTCGTTCTGTTGTATGCTTTGAGCCTAGTGAAACTTCACTAGATGCCTTACGAAAGTTGAGATTACTCAGGATACTGGATGTGGTCGATGCTAATGCCTACTCTCTCCCAGCACAAGTATTTGAGTTGTTTCATTTGAGGTACCTTGCTTTTGGCTGCCCCATGAAGATTCCACCTGCCATATCCATGCTTCACAATCTCCAGACATTAATCATTTGTCCAAGGAAGGGATCACAACACTACACCAAGGATGAGGTATATTTACCATTGGAAATATGGATGCTGCCACAGTTAAGGCATCTTGTCTCCTTTTTCGATCTTTTACCCGATCCAGATGAAACTTCTTCTTTTAGTCTAAAAAATGAAACTTCTTCTTTTAGTCTAAAAAACCTGCACACACTTTCCGTGGTAAAAAAATTTGTATGTACCAAAAGGATACTGGAACGGATTCCCGACCTCAAAAAATTAGGAATCACTCTTTTTGCAGACAAGTGCCCTGAAGCCTCTCAGCTCGACAATCTTTGCTATCTGCATCAACTTGAAAAGTTGAAACTTATTGTGACAGATAGTCCTCTTGTTCAGCTCAAGGTTAATCCCGTTTATCCTCATACACTAAAAAAGTTAACCTTGAGTGGTTGGAGGCTTCCTTGGGAGCATATGGAAGCAGTTGGCTCTTTGCCTAATCTTCAAGTGCTCAAACTAAGAGACGGTGCTTGCCAAGGGCACACATGGGAAACGATTGAAGGTCATTTTCCTAGTTTGAAGTATTTGCTGATTGACTGGGCTAATCTCCAGAATTGGATAACTGATAGTAGCCACTTTCCACAACTCAAGAGCCTAGTAATTTACCGTTGTTCTAGGCTAGTTGAGATTCCAAGTTGTATTGGAGATATACCAACACTTAAATTGATTGAGGTTGACCAAGCAAACAAATCCATGGTGGAGTCGGCTAAAAGGATACAAGAGGAACAAAAAGAAGACTATGGAAATGAAGACCTTCAAGTGCATTCCGTGCGTTACCATTATCGGGTAAGATATTGAGGCTATCCTCTTATGACTTAAAACATGCAAAAGTTTCAAGTCTTTAGATTTTAATGTCATACTAACAGAGTTTTATCTGATTCGAGTCTTGCAAAAATTCTTTATAAGTTTTGTGACATGAATTTACTCTTGGATCAAAATTTTCTGATTGACTCCTTTGTGTTTGAGCTTTCAGGGTTTTTAATGATTTGTTGATGATGGATGTTGGTTAATCAACCAAGTGATGATTCGACTATATAAATCCAAAGGTTGAGAGAATTCATGTATCGAAGGAGCATTTGTTGATATCTTTTTTTTTCTTCTCTGTAAATTCTTTTAGTTTGATCTTACATCTCTGTATCTGTGTGGGTGGAAGATGATTTCTCAATTTGCTTTTGAAACTCAACTTTGATTTGTCAGATTCTTGTTTCAAATTATTGAACTCAAAAAGTGTTGTGTGCATACCAGAGTTTTAAGAACTCCATAGATTGGACTGATTTCGAACCTCAGTAAAGGTGGTTTGTTAAATTATGATGTGTAATCAAGACACCACTATCCATACCCATTGTCTCGTGGCCATCAAAAAAGGATTTGAAAAAACTTGATGCTTGCATTCTTCTTCAAATAACAATTAACTATTTATTTGTACTTGATCATGTGCTAAAATAATAAAAATCGGAATTCACCCTTTTAAGATCTCTAGACCAAAGATTTCGAACAAGAAAGCGTCAACGTGAACATTCAAATTACATGACAAAACAAGAAGTAAAACATCACTTGTTCAACCAAAAAAACAGCAAACCAATGCTGGAAATATATCAATGAAGATGAACTTTTAAACCCTGCAGTGGTGACGCCACCTTTAGGCACAGGATCAGCAGCCGGCTGCAAACACAAACTAACCTTGAAACAAACATATACGAAAATAAAGCATTAGTCTTGAAACATACTTACATGAAAATAAAGCATTGAGAAGGATATATGGAACAAAAGGTATTGTGAGTTTACCTGTGAGATTAATTCATGATCCTAGCTCTTCTTGGGAGGTTCTCCAGACGTGGACAATTGCTTATTTCAAATCGTTCGAGTCTCTGCATTGCACCTTCTTGAACGTCTACATTTCTGAGATGCAACAAATATCCCATACGTAGGACTTGAAGGTTGGTGAACCCCGAAAGTGAGATCACCATCTCAACACCCATGTATGCCTTGTGTAATTTGAGGTACAATAACTTGGGTAGCTCCTGTAGTACTGGCATGGGATCTTCCTCAAGAGAGCTATTAACCAAGGTCAAGTAACGAAGATTTGGAGGGAAGTTATGAGCACTCGGTAATGTGGTGAGGAGTCCATCGAGTCTGAGTTGAGTGAGGTTGGCTAGACAATCAATCTCGTCCAATGATGGCATTCTATCGAATTGAGACCCCTTTAAGTTTAAACAAACAAGATTCTCCAAACGGGCCAACGACATGAAGAGAGTGCTCACATCTGAATCTTCTTTCAACTCTTCTATGCCCAATTTCTGTAGACTAGTCAACATTTGTAAGGATGAACGACTGTATGTTGTCCAAGTATCCACCGAGATGTAGGTTAAGGTCTGAAGATTCTTGAGCGTGTATATGTTCAGAGGAGTCGCACAGATTATTTCAGACATGTAGAGGTGACGAAGGCTTTCCATTCTCCATATAACATCCGGAACTAGCACTGCAAAATTGAGTGCTATGTCTAAAACCTTGAGGTTCTCAAGGCTACCTAGAGTTTCTGGGAGCTCTGTTATGTAATTGTTTCTCAATCCCAAGTATCTTAATCCAATCAAGGTGCAAATCATGTCTGGAAACTCTTGCAAGCCAAAACCTTCGAAGTCAAGTATCTTAAGGAGTTGAAAATTACTCCAGTAAGATAGACGACCATCAAAGTTGCCACCACCATGGAAGAAAAGAGAGCGAAGATAATTATCTCTATTCACTGAGTGAATGAAATTCTCTCTACTACAATAGATAGCACGATGACGAGGTTTGCGAATGGGTCGAGAATCTCCCACCTCCCTTAGGATCTCAAGACTTATTTCATTCTCTGCTTTTCTGATGGTTGGCTTGTGAAAAACCTCATATATGCGACAGTTTTTCACTCGATCATCTTTAGTTTTATCCTCGACTTCAACCATGCTTCGACTGATGAGGTTATCCAAATAGCTTCTCGCTGTGTCCTCCATTTGTCCTCTTTGAGAAACCATGCCACCTGCAATCCAAATTTGTACCAACTTTTCAGCTCTGATAGTAGCATTTTCTCTGAAGAAGCCAAGGCACAAGAAACATAACTTCAACATTGAAGGCAATTCATGATAAATCAATTCAAATGTCTTTGTCATTGCACTTAAACTCATGGTATTGAGAACCTCATTCCATTGTTCCTTGGATCGTCTCTCAACCAATTGTCGTCCTGCCTCCTTGATGGCTGCTGGCAGATTGTGACACACCCTCCAGATCCTCCTCCCTATATTCTCCAAGTGCTCTGGGCAATTTATATCAATGTTGTGAAAGAATATGGTTCTCAGGAACAACTCCCAACTGTGTGTTGGATGCAAATGTTGCATCTCATGAACAAAATGAGCCTGTCTTGTAACATGACGGTTGCGACTTGTAATTACCAATCTACTTCCATCACCTATTCACATAACATTTTGACAAGTTTATTTATATGAATCACAATTTAACGACTGCAAATAGAAAAATCAAAATGATGTTCCTGGAGATGTAGAGTATTTATTCACTTCAACTATGAATGATAAAGTATTTGATGTCAATCAATGTAATTTCACAATCAAATTAAATTTAGCATTTACAAACCCATAATCCTATTATCAACTATGATGATAAGAAAAAAAACAAATGTACCTCCCCTGGGGAAGACTTGTTGGAGGGCGTTCCAATGTGTTTCTTCCCTCACATCATCCAGAATTATAAAGTATGGGCTGCAGCGCAAGCACTCACTAAGAACATTTTGGAGTCTTCCCAACGGCAGCAGTTCCATACTTTCCAGTGTAATATCGCCCTGCAGCTGCTGCAACAGCTGCTTGATTATTTCCTTAATGTCGAATTCCCTGGAAATCATAACCCAAGCACGACGCCTTTGAAACCGAGCAGCAACCAGGTCATGGTTGAATAGTTTTCTAGCCAGAGTCGTCTTTCCTATTCCGATCATGCCAACAATACCGACTACGGAAAGCAATGTTCTCCCATCCAGAATCGCTTGGGAGAGCAGCAATTCCTCGACTTTCTCCAAACCCACCACTAGTTCCTCGTTCTGCCAAGGATTCGTAATCATAATGGGCTGTCGTTCAACGTTTCTGAATATTCGATTCATCTTAATTATTTGTTCGAGTCTATCCAGGATGAACCAGATCTCTGCCCGGACCCTGTCAAAATGGTCGGGCAAGGAAGCAAAGGCTTCGATCACATCCTCTGCATCTTGAGCCATCTCTCTCAGTTGGTATATCCAATCACGCATCGTTGGATCATCGGCTTCTCTTTCTACAGCTTCTCTCACGAAATGATGCAGTATATGCGATCTGACATGGGGTGAATAGACCGATCTTGAAGTGTTGATGTCACACGACAAAAATGGAGACATGGATGTTTGACAACCTCAACTCGGAGTTCTTGAGGATACTTGATAGAAATTCCATTCTAGACTTGAGATGCACTTTGTATAAAATGCCCAACAAGAATCTGATATGTACATTCGTGGAGTGTTGGCAACCAGAGACCAACACATTTCACATGTCATTCGGTGAGATGACAATCACGTTGGATGGTGTTCGTTGTATCACTGGACTTCCTGTCAGTGGACACTCGATCATGTTACCACAAAGTAGGAGCATACCTGAACGAGACAATAAAATGACTAGTAGGTTGTTGGGAGTTTCTGAAGAAGATGCAAATGAGGCCCTTTCTAGTCTTAGAGGCAGTAGTGTGAAGTTGGAATTGCTTTGGTCTCGATTTGGATGAGACACATCCTCAAATGATGTGGAAAATTGGAATGTTCTGCTCAGGTCTATTTTGTGTTGGGATGCACACTATTTGCAAATAAGACTGGAACTCGAGTTGATACCAATATCCTAGTACTTTTAGAGCATTTAGACCGTGTTCATACGTATGTGTGGGAAGTGGTTGCTTTGGCTTTCTTGTATAGACAACTCGAACTCACCTCTCGAAGTGGGATGAGACAAATGAGTGGTTATTTGACACTACTCGAGGTACAAAATCCACGAACTGCATTTTTTCCTTCTTACATGTATATACCAACTTCTTACATGTATTTAATCATTTTTCCCCTCAATTGTGTCAGACTTGGATATACGAATATTTTCCAGAGGCTAACACATAATATGAATTATCGACGACATGATCCTCTGGCAAGAAAATGGATTCAACGATCTCATAGCGGTGGAACTATTGATCGGTTGTTGGCTACTCAATTGTGTCAAACTTGGATATACGAATATTTTCCAGAGGCCAACACACAATGTGAATTATCGACGGGATGAGCCTCTTGCAAGAAAATGGATTCAACGATCTCATAGCGGTGGAACTATTGTTCGGTTGTTGGCTACTCGAGAAATATTAAATACAATATCGCCTACCAACGTAAGTAGTTAATTGTTTGAAATTAATATCTTTTTATATACTTACGAATAGTTATTTATGATATTTTTGTTATATGTAGGTTAATTGGACACCTTATAGTGACATTCGGAATTACCATCCATTGGATGAAGTTACTTTCTATCAAGGGTGCATACAAGCCATCGAGATAGTGGAGTCGTATCATCCAGATCGTGTGTTTCGACAATTTGAGTTTGTTCAAATGGTCCCGGATGAGCCACTCGTTCCAATGATCGTCCGACAGAAAAACACGGGTGCCAAGTACAAGGTTACATGGGATGCCATCGGAGTTTGGATGAACCATGTACTCTCTCCAGAATGCCGTGAGAGATGTGTCTGTCTGGATTGAGAGTGCTCGGAGGACTATATGGAGTGGTTTAACATCGTCTCACATCCTATAATCCAGAACCCAAAGAACGTGTCCGAGCATTATGTTCATTCTACTCGACCTCGGGGGTGGGATATGATTGGAAATGCATTGAGTTATTTGGAGCCGACGTATCAACAGTGGCTTGTAGATCAGGATGGACTCGATACATCGATCGTGGTCTCAACTTTAGTAGGAGCTTATCGTGCATTGAAGATTGAGAAAGATGATCCACCCAAGTCATCTAGACAGGCATCATCTAGTAGATCTCGTCGGGGTCGAAGAAGATAGTTTGGGTTTCCTCATTTCTTTTTCATTTTTATCGCAGGATACTATTTGAAAAACAATTATAAACATTGACTGCTTATGTATTTCAAATATTTGCCTAACTTAGACTCATTTTTGTTCGATTTCAGTTATCTTAGTTTTATCTTATCTTGAAGTAAATTTGACTTGTAAATGAGTCTGTTCGTGAGTAGTTACACAAACACCCTATAAATATGTTCGACTAGTGAAAAATGAACGCTGATATATTTAATTTTGACTACTGTTCGGGCACAATTAACCGAACAGTTTGAGGTGTGTTCGGCTATGCGTCGAACGTTTCTCATTCTGTTCGATTTACTGCCGAACGGTTTGAGATGAGTTCGACATGTAGTTGAATAAGCCTCAAACAGTTCGGTTAATTGTGGCCGAACAGTAGCCAAAATGCAATATACGATTTGTTCTTAGTCTCCAAATACTTCACATATTATTTTCTTAATTATTTAAGAATTTTTGGGGTATTTTCTAATTAAAGAACATGATCGTTGTTTGGGTTTTGGAAGCTATTAAACTCAAATCTTTCATGGGCTTAATATGGAAGGTTTGGGCTTGGAAATTCAATTGGAAAGAAGGCTCAATTCTCTTATGGATAGGAAGACTTTATGGATTGTTTAATGGACTTAAAAAAATTGTTGAGTGTGGAAGACCCATTTTCAAGGCAATTAAAAAGGGATTCACGCCTACACACTTCTTTCACGCCTACAGCAACCAATTATCACACCACACTTTATCTTTTTTTCTCTACAGTCATGTTGGTAGAGAGGATTTTTGGAGAGAAAAGAATTATTTTATTAGATTAGATTTTCTTTTCACATTGATTCTTCTTCAATTACTTTTGGGGTTTTGATTTCAAGAATGGAAGGCTAGACTCCATATTCCGGTTAGGATGTTTGAAGCTTCAACTAAGACAACTTTAGCTGGGGGAGATGGGAATTGGCAGTCAATTATTTAGGTGAGATTACAAAATCGGTCCCTCACTTAAAAGCTATGGTTGGTGGTTGATAGTGAATTTGGGATGTGAATAGTTGTGCTATTCCTTTCCCTTTTGTTGTACACTTTTATACTTGGTTGATATCACTCAAAACTTGTCTCCACTCTCTCTCCGAAGACTTACCTCCTTCCAAACTTTGAAGTCATCCCTCTGAATATGAGCCTTTTTTTTTCCCGATGAAATGTAAAAATTCATTCAAAAGGTAAAAAATTGTACAGTGAGCCTCAAAGAGGAGATAGATAAACGAATATGGTATGTAATTCATCCCCTCTTGAGATAGGAAAAGATAAGAAAAATATTATAAAGCCCTCCTCAACCATAACACCCCACAACATGTTATGAGCCATTTTTTCTCTCAAAGAACTTGCTCATCCTTTTCAAATTTCCAAAATGAATGGGTCCTATGGTAGGGGTGTGAATAGTTAATTTCCAAAATGAATGGTCCTTCACTTAGAAGCTATGGTAGGGGTGTGAATAGTTGACTCTTATTTTGTGCTCTTCCTTTCCCTTTGGTTTATCTCTCCAAAGACTGTTGCTATCTCCTTCCAAACTTTGAGGTCATCTCTCTCTAAAAACTTGCTCATCCTTTTCATCTCCATCCATTTTTTTCCCCTAAAAATTTGTTGCAATTCGTTGTTTTTGATTTGTTTGCGGGATGGCTTTCGGTGTTCTGTTGTCACTTTCACAAACAATAGATCAGATCCTTGAGGATGATCAATATCCTATTTCTGTTCGTGGGAAACAACAAATTGGATCCATGCGCGATCTAGTTCGTTCCTTCAAAGAAATTTTGGAAAAATTTCCAAGGAACTACAGCAGATTGGAAGGAAGCAGATTGGAAAGAAGGATGAGAGACGCAGCAAATGAAGCTGAAGATATTATCCAACATTTCATGTACGAGCAAATTCGATTGCGTCATAGATTGAGCAGAGCAGAAGCTACTGGAATCGCAAAACCTAATTCGAATCCCAAAGAGTATGATTTTGATGAGTTGAAAGGGGTAATGAAGGAAATGGAATCAATCGCTGGAGAAATGACGGACATCTTGATTAAGGACTTACGGGTCAATGATTCTCCTGCTGCCTCCATTTCGCGGTCAACCCTACTTGCACGCACCGGCGACAATTCTGTCGTCGGTTTTGATGAGGATTTGTTGAAGATAAAGGAGATGCTTTGTGGAGAACGAGGCAAACTCCAAATGATTCCAATCGTAGGTATGGCAGGCATCGGTAAGACTACTCTTGCCAGAATGGCTTTTAATGATCCACTGATTCAGGAGCATTTTGATATTTGTGTTTGGGTTAATGTTTCACATGATTATAATATGAAAAAAGTTCTTCGAAAACTCCTACGCGCTATGAAAGAATTCAAAGAAACAAGAACCGAACAAAGCATCAAATCATTGACATCAAAAATCTTCACCAAGTTAATCGGTAGGAGATATCTTATTGTATTGGATGATATGTGGAGTACAAATATTTGGAAGGGTCATTCACGACTTGCATTTCCTGATAAGGAAAATGGAAGTCGAATCATGTTAACCACTAGGCTATTGGATGTGGCTTCTTTTGTCTCTAAGGAAATACACCATATGAGCTTTATGAGTGTAGATAAAAGATGGGATATGTTTCAGCAGAAGGTGTTCAAAAATCAAGCATTTAGTTATGAATTAGAGAAAATTGGGAAGGAGATTGTGGCAAAGTGTGAAGGACTTCCACTTGAGATTGAGTTGATTGCGGATGTCCTGTCCAGTGTGAGTAAGACTAAAGCTTCATGGGAGAAAATTGCAGATGATGTAAATTCAGTTTTGTATGAGTCAAATGATGGGCAATTTGAAAAGATAATATCTCTGAGTTACACACACTTGCCCCATCATTTGAGGCCATGCTTCTTATACATGGGAGCTTTTCCAGAGGGTTACGAAATCCATGTCTCGAAACTTATCAAGTTGTGGATAGCCGAAGGCTTTGTGATACCAAGTTCATCCGAAAGCTTTGAAGTGGCAGCAGAAAAGTATTTGGAGGATCTTATCAATGCAAGTCTAGCTTTTGTCAAAAGGAGGAAGTCCAATGGCCAAATTAAGAGTTTCAGCATCCACAATTTGGTACGAGATTTTTGTAAAAGAAAAGCTCAAGAAGAGAATTTAGAGCGCCGTTTGAGTATTGCTCATTCTGATCTAAAGGGCCTTGCAAAAACTTATGGATCAACCATCCGTTCTGTTGTATGCTTTGAGGCTAATGAAAGTTCACTAGACTCTTTACGAAAGATGAGATTACTGAGGGTACTAGATGTGGTGGATGCTAACAGTAACATCTACTCACTCCCGCCACAAGTATTTGAGTTGTTTCATTTGAGGTACCTTGCTTTTGGCTGTCCCATGAATATTCCAGTTGCCATATCCATGCTTCAGTATCTCCAGATATTAATCATTTGTCCAAGGAAGGGATCACGGCACTGCTCAATGGATGATGAGGTATATTTACCATTGCAAATATGGATGCTGCCACACTTGAGGCATCTTGTCTCCTTTTTTGATCCTTTACCTGATCCAGAAGAAACTGGTTTTTCTCTACAAAACCTGCAAACACTTTCCGTGGTAAAAAAATTTAGATGCACCAGAAGGATCTTGAGACGGATTCCCCACCTCAAAAAATTAGGAATCACTCTTTCCAGAGACAAATACTCTGAAGACTCTCAGCTCGACAATCTAGTTTATCTCCATGAACTTGAAAAGTTGAAACTAATTTGGAATGGTGATTCTCTTGTTCGTGTGAAGGTTAATCCTGTTTATCCTGAAACGCTAAACAAGTTAACCTTGAGTGGTTGGAGACTTCCTTGGAAGCATATGGAGACAGTTGGCTCTTTGCCTAATCTTCAAGTGCTCAAACTAAGACACTATGCTTGCCAAGGCGATACATGGGAAACAATTGACAAACACTTTTGTAGACTGGAATATTTGTTAATTGATGAATCTGATATTCAGCATTGGATTACTGAAGATAGTAGCCACTTCCCAATTCTCAGGTGCCTAGTGATTTATCGTTGTCCATTGCTAAAAGAGATTCCAGATAGCATTGCAGATACACCATGTCTTGAACTAATTGAGGTTGGAAACGGGAATGATTCTCTTCTGGAGAGTGCCAAACGGATCCTAGAGGAACAACAGAGTCTGGGAAATGATCTCCGTCAAGTTCGTTTATTCCAGGATCAGGTTAGCTATTTATGTGAACACCATAGTTAAGGAAGCGATGGCAATAGTTTTGTTTAGTCAGACTAACAAGTATTATTTTGTTGAATGAATCATTTTCTGTTTCAACTTTCAGGAAACAAGCATGGACGTTGATGATGATTTTGATGGATCCAAATCACAATTCTAGAGCCAAAGGTTGCATGGACAACACAATGTTTATGAGCCACTTATATATGTTTATTTTTATCATCTATTCTAAATTTCTGTAGATGATTTGCTTATTTGTTCATGTCTATTCGTAAAATAAATATCATACTATCACTCTCTCTGTAAAATACTTGACATTGTTTGGAGAGATTTCAAAACTGCAAAACGCACTTGTTAAAGTTACTGGATATTATCATCGTGTGTATATTTGGATTGATTGCATATATAAAAAACTGTGACCTTTTGTTACCATATTATGAATGACTTGCTGAGTTTCATGACTAATAGTTTTTTAATTCAAGGATGCATTTATTCTAGTTACAAGAATGGCTAGTTTTTATGATCTCTTGGGGAATTAGAAAGAAAAATTAAGGTTTCTTTGTTTAAATCGAATGATTCGAAATGATCCACCTAAATTAAAGTGAATTTCAAATACACTCAATTCACTAAAAATGTTGGTTTTATAATATAAATGGATTTGCTATTTAAGAATTTCATATTCTTCCATTCAAACTAGACATTCAGCTATATATAACTAGAATCTGCATGGTTCAATACCAGAATAAGATGATGATTTTAAAGTTTTCTATTGAAAAGAAAAATTAAAAAAACTTAAAGAGAGATTTCAACAAATTAAGGTGGTGTTTGCAATAAAACTTAATTAGGAGATTATAATTAGTTCTTAGCTTTTGAGAAGCCTTTTTTTGGAGTTTTTTCTTTTGCTTTCAAAAGTTTGAAAAATCTGCTAGAAGCCACAATGCAAAAGAAGGGTCATGGGTGCTTTGAACAGCTTATGATATTTTTGTAAATATCATTAATTTCTTTTTACAATTTTGCCCTCAATATTTTCATGGTAAACTAACTCTAATCTATACCTATAAAAGTAGGGTTTGGACTTTCCAGCTTGTGAAACGTGTGCATTTCAAATGATTTTTAAGACGTTTGAGAGGATACAAAGAGATTTAGGAATGAGCTTAAAAGCAAATAAAATAAAATCCTGGGAATTGGATGTATTGGAATGTCTCATACCTTCGCAAAAGGTAATTTAGTGAATTTTGAGAATATGCATTTGTGTTATAGTTACTTGAGTTTTGATGAGAATTGAATGATGATGTATGATAGTTTTCTGAATTTTATGCTAGACGGTGGAAATTGGATTGCGGATTATGGTGTTTGGCATTGGCACACATGAAACATTAAAACATTTATAAATTCGACCAAAAACAGAATAGAATCACGAAGATGCAGTGTCATGAGATTGATTAACTTTCCATAAACTATTACATTAATATAGCCAAATATAATACACAAAAACTTGCGTAAGACGGTCTCACGGATAGTTTCCGTGTGACGGATTCTTTTTACCCACAACCCTAACCCATTTTCATTAATATATATATGAATTGTGTAATGTGAGTTGTAGGTTGGTCCATCTCACGTAACATGATCCGTGAGACGGTCTCATATAAGACTTACTCAATATAATAATGTTAAGAATAAAAGATTAGTTGAATTGAAATGGTAATCACACGTTGTGTTACCCTTGACATTAAAACTTGTGTTCAAAATATGTTCCATGCATACCAACTTTTAAGAGCTCTTGAGATTGGACTGATTTCGAACCTTTGCAAAGATGGTTTGTTAAATTATGATGTGTAATCAAGACACACCAGTATCCATGCCCATGGTCTCGTGGCCATTAAGTGTTGAGTTATGTAGCCTAATATTAATAATTGTTTATATTGAGGATATATTAACAGGATGTATCAATTAGATAGGATTTAAAATTCCTAGTCAGATAAGACTTAGGACTCCTAGTCAGATAAGACTTAGGATTCCAAGTTAAAAATACATATAAATAACCGCTTGATTCATTGTATCTAATTGTACTACACGCACTAAAGAAATTAGTAGATCTCTTGGCTGGTAGTGCCCCAGAGGTAGTCAGTTTGACGAACTGGGTGAACAAATCGTTGTCTCTTATATTTCGTTCATATCAAACTCTCCATAATTGCTCTTAAAATCCTAACAACTGGTATCTAGAGCATCGGATTCAGTAGATCTGGTGGGAGCAATTACGATGGTTGAAGGAAAATCGCCTGTTGAGAAGTTTGATGGATCAGATTTCAGATTCTGGAAACTGTAGATCGAGGATTACCTGTACGGTAAAGATTTGTATCAACCTTTGGGTACAAAGCCCAAATCTATGAAGGATGATGAGTGGGCGCTGTTGGATAGAAAGACGATGAGTGTTGTTCGTCTGTCGTTATTCAGGAACGTTGCGTTCCACACAGTAAAGACAAAAACCACGAAGGAGATGTTAGAGATTATGATCGAGATGTATGAGAAGCCATCAGCCGCGAACAAGGTTCATCTGATGCGGTGGTTGTTTAACCTAAAGATGGCAGAGGGTGCTACGGTGGCCAATCATCTAAACGAGTTCAATATGATCATTACCCAATTGAGCTCAGTTGAGATCAATTTCGATGATGAGGCACAAGTCCTAATTTTGTTATCCTCTCTACGAGAAAGTTGGAGTGGGACGGTGAAAGCCGTTAGTGTCTCAGCAGGGAAGATGAAACTCAGATTTGATGAAGTTAGAGACCTGATCATCAGCGAAGAAATTCGCAAAAAAGAATTAGGTGTGACTGTAGGATCAGCCTTGAGTATAGGAAACAGAGGCAGATCAGAATCAAAATCAAATTCGAATCGAGATAGATCAAAGTCGAGGGGCAGAAATAAACCGAAGAAAGACAAAAGTCAGATTGAGTGTTACAATTTTCATGAACTCGGGCATTATAAAAATCAGTGTAAGGCACCGAAGAAGGATAACAAATTAGCAAACGTAACCACTGAGGAGAACGCGGATGTGTTAATCCTGAGCATAAGCAGTCCATTAGAATCTTAGGTTTTAGATTCTAGAGCATCTTTTCATTCATGTAGCAGTGCTGACATAATGGAATATTACACCTCTGGAGATTTTGGAAAGGTTTATCTTGTTGATGATGAGCTTCTGGAAATTGTAGGAAAAGGTGATGTTCGGATCAAGGCACCGAATGGAACTGTTTTGCAACCGCGTGATGTGAGACATATTCCTGGATTGAAGAGGAATTTACTTTCCGTTGGGCAGCTTGATGATGAAGGTTACGTTGTGACCTTTGGCTGTAAAACATGTGTTGGGTCCCAAGCGGTGTCCGAGGTTCAGAGGGGGGGTGAATGAACCTCGGTCTATTTTGAAAAACCTTTTCAAAACAAACTGTTCTGCAAACTACGAGAACTTGCAGCACCAATCAGTTACTGTTTACAGCACTAGATAGCAGTGCTGCTTGCTGTAACTTAGAGTTTTAAGCGCAACGAAAAGATAAACTCTTTTAAAGCACAAGGCTGGCTGGTTTAAACATGATCGTTTCCAAGATGTTTTATGTGTATGATAGATAGAGATATGCAAGATAAAACATAAGAGAGAAAACAATAAAACATCTTATCCTTTATAGTGGTTCGAAGGTGGTGTAAGCCCTCTACATCCACTCTACTGCTTCCTCGAGCAGGAACTCTGTTAAGCAAGATTGAATTACAGGACTCTTCCTCACAACCTATCAACTTTACAAAGTAAACGTCAACTAGAGTCCAGAGATCACACAGCACTGCAAACTCTAAAGACCCGCCAACTAGAATCCAGAGATCACACAGCACTGCAAATTCTAAAGGCTAACCCACACAGGGTTCCACACTCCCACACAGGAAAGCTGCCTAGCACCTAGACAACTATACAAACAACAAGGATCATTCCTATCAACTGTTTGACACCTAAACAACCTACGCACACAACTTTAAGGTTAAAAAGAAAAAGAAAATCTTCAACTGGTGCGGAGTAGTCTTGTTCGCTGAAAGCTCTTCTGTTGTTGTTGACTGCTCCTAGAAGGTTGAGTGGCTTGGACAAGTGGAAACTAAAAGCTTTGGATGATTTCTGAATTTCCACTCGACTTGTCCAACGGCAGCTCTTCTCCAGTCAACCACACCTTCTATTTATAGATCTTGGAATTTCTATCCGTTGAGAAGTATCCGTTGAAGAGAGATACTTCTTGCTTCTTCAAAATCAAGCTTTGATCTCCAAGATCTCCTCTGAGGTCACATTAAATGCATCTGGGCTATTTGACCAACGACATGGTTTGCATTTAATGTGACTTGACTCTTCTAGAGCTTTTATCGTGGTGATTGCGGCTCGCAGCTTTCTGCAGCGCGTCAGTCCACGTGGCGTCTTCGCATTGGCTCCGTGTCTGCAACTTCAGTCTTCTCTCGAATGGCTCTTTCCTTCGTACTGCATTCATCCTTCCTCGGATCGCAGGATACTTCTTCAGTTGGTTGCTTGTCAAGGGCGCTGTATCCTAGGTCTGCTTGCAGCTGTTAAGCATTACAGTGCTGATGTAACATAGACCTTCTTGCAGTGTCTTCATACAGTACTGCTGTAACCTTTCTTGCAGTACTCCTGTATCTTTTCTTGCAGCGAAGCTGCATGTCGTTCCTTCTTTCTTTGCTGCGATGATGTAACTGCTTTCTTGCAGTCTTGTTGTATATGAATACTTGCAGTAGCTTCTTGCAGACTTTAGCTTCCTCAGTAATTTCTACTGCTGTAACCTGGATAGGTTCTTGTGAGCTTGCAACAGCAGCAACATCAACCTCCTTATGAGGTGCTCTAGCTGATCAGCAGTTACCTCAGCTTCTCCTCGATCATCCTCAAAGGGTACTGTCTCAACAGTTCACCCCTTCAGAGGTCTTCTTATCCTCAGAAAGTGTTGTCAGAACAACATCCTCTCCTGAGGTCTTCAGCAAAGACTCCGTCTCCTCGGCCAGTCCTGTATCCTCGACAACCTTCTGCCGTAAGCACGCGTTCTTGTAGTTCTTGTCGAGTTCTTGCAGCAGCAGCTAGCTTTCTAAATTCTCCTTTCAAAATAGCTTCCTGCTCAGCAACCTGCTCCTGTAACCTAGGCCAGCTTACACCATAGTAGCAACCTAGTTTACTGTCTGCAGCTTCCTGACTCCGGTTCCTTCTCAACCTGCTGCAAGCTTCTTCCAGTATTCTGACTCTTCTTCAGCTCAGGATACTTCTACTAGCTTGATGTTCCTTCAGCATGCTAGCCCTTAGAAGTGTTCTTACTTCTTCTAAGGTTGGTTTTCCCTGTATCTTGGAAAACCAATACATGATCTTTCCTTGATCATGTGATGTGGAAACTAGGCATCAATACCTTACGCAAACTGTTCTTTTCTTCTTGAGTTAGTGTTTTGTCTTATCAAGATAACAACTGAAATATCCCAACAACATGGAAGATATCCAAATGAGCTATGGTGGTGGCTCGAGGCAACAAGGAGGGAACTTTATACATCACAGGTAACACCCGGGACAGTATTGCTCTTGCAGGTGCAAAGAACGATGCAGATTTGTGGCATTGTCGTCTTGGCCACATGAGTGAGAAGGGCATAAAAGTGTTGTGTTCCAAAGATAAGCTGTCGGGCCTCAAGACTGTTGAAATCAGGTTATGTGAGGACTGTGTATTCGAAAAATAGAAAAGAGTGAGTTTTTTGAAAGGAAGCGGAACCTTGAAAAAATAAAAATTGGAGTTAGTCCACAGCGACTTGTAGGGACCAGCACCGGTGACATCTCTTGGTGGAGCATCTTATTACATGACTTTCATAGACGACTCAACGAGAAAGGTATGGGTTTATTTTCTGAAAAATAAATCTGATGTCTTTGATGTTTTCAGGAAGTGAAAGACTCTTGTAGAAACTGAGACGAGTCTCAAGGTGAAGTGTTTGAGATCTGATAATGGTGGAGAGTATGAGCTCCGAGAGTTCAAAGAATTTTGTGCTGTAAATGAAATTCGCATGGAGAAAATTGTGAAAGGAACCCCTCAACAACTGGTACAACTGGTATCAGAGCATCAGGTTCAAAAGATCTGGTGGTAGAAGCAATTATGATGGGTAAAAGTAGATCATCGATTGAGAAGCTTGATGTAACGGATTTTGGGAATAATTTTTTTAGGTTTAGGAAGATGCAGATCGAAGATTACTTGTATGGTAAAGATTTGTATCAAACCAATGAGAGGAACTTCGGTTCGAAGGATCCAAGCGGGTGGATGATTTAGTCTCCAAGTTGACAACATGTGGATCCTTGAGAGATATTGTCTAGCTTGTGGATCAGTCTCTAGGTGTGAGATATTGTCCAACGTGTGGATCCTAGATGGGAGATTATTGTTGTCAGGTGGGAGATTGTCCAACGTGTGATTCGTCTTCAGGTGGGAGATCAAGTGTTAGTCTCTAGGTGAGAGATCGTTGGAGTCAGTCTTTTGGTGGAAGATTGTTGGATTCTACAGGAATGATTCAATCCGTGAAGAGTCAGTCTCCAGACGGGAGATTGTTGGACCCTATATGAAGGATTCGATCAGTCTCCAGACGTGAGATTGTTGGCTCTCCAAGAAGGATTGAGTAATTGAGTCGATTAGATACGTTTGAAGCCAGTCTCCAGGTGGGAGATTGTTTGAAGTCAATCTCCAGGTGGGAGATTGTTGGGTTATGTAGTCTTATTTACTAATATTAATATTCAGTCTCCAGATGGGAGATTGTTGAGTTATGTAGCCTAATATTAATATTTGTTTATATTGAGAATATATCAATAAAGTGTATCAGTTAGATAGGCTTTAAGATTCCTAGTCAGATAAGACTTAGGATTCCTAGTTAGAAAGACCTATAAATAACTGTTTGATTCATTGTATCTAATTGTACTACATGCACTAAAGAAATTAGTAGATCTCCTGGTTTGGTAGTGCCCCAGAGGTAGTCAGTTTAACGAATTGGGTGAACAAATTGTTGTTTTTTATATTTCGTTCATATTAAATTCTCCATAATTGCTCTTAAAATCCTAACATCAAGAAAGTAGATGAAAAAACAAAAGAGCAATTAAAAATCGGAATTCACTCTCTTAAGAGCAATTAACTATTTATTTGCATTTGATCATGTGATAAAGTATTAATAATCAGAATTCACTCTCTTAAAACCTCTAAGACCAAAGACATCAAACAAGAAAGTGATAATGTAAACATTCAAATTACACGACAAAATAAGAAGTAAAACATCACTAGGTCAGCTAAAAATACAACAAAACAAGAAGTAAAACATCACTAGGTCAGCCAAAAATACAACAAAACAATGCTAGAATATTTTTAGTATTATTGTATAATATCTTTCACGTATGAATCCTAATTTTAGAATACAATGGAAATCAATGATTGAAAAATTAATTCAAAGTCAAATTGTATTTAAATAATTTTTTTTATTTTTCTTACGATGATGTAAATATTTTAAAGGGTTGAATGTAAAAATCAACTTGAAATATTGACTTTTTTCACTTTGCAATCAAAACATTTTTTTTTTAATCGATTGCAACCTTAAAATTCTAGAGTTTATCCAATTGCAACCTAAATCATTTTTCCGGCATATGATTTAGTTTTTTCATTTTGCAACCCAAACTTTATTTTTTTTATCCAATTGCGTGCAACCTCTGATTTAGGATACATTTTGATAAATTTCAGAACTTGAGTTTGCAATTAGGAAAAAAAAAAAAAAACAAAGTTTAAGTTGTAAAGTGAAAAAATTAAATCATACAACTGGATAAATTTTAGAAGACAGGGTTGTAATCGAAAAAAAAAAAAACAGATTAGGTTGCAAAATGAAAAAAAAATCTATACTTTGGATTGATTTTTTGCATTTAACCCTATTTTAAATATTGTAAATGTTTAAATTGTTAATGTTTTACCATTGAGTTGTATTATACTACCTCCATCCCAAAATAAATGACGTTTTAGCTAAGAAAATTCGTCCCAAAATAATTGTCGTTTTTGGATTTCAAGACACATTTGCATGTAATCTACCAGAAATGCCCCTATTTACTCCTATCACATTAAGTGTACAAAAATTACCATTGAAAATAGAAAATCCAACATTTATGCTTTAATAAGATGAAGAGTTTTTTTTCTTGAAAAATGAATTGTCATACTCCATAAAGTGGAAAACTAGTACTTCAATTTTCTTTCAACAATTATGAAGATTATAGAAAAAATGCAGAATCATATATATAAAAGTGTGGTTTGCTCTCTCCAGTGATGACAAGTGGCGCTTTCCGAAGATGACAAGTGACGCTCTCTTATTTCTTATCTCTCTTTCTCTTCAATATCCTTTACCCATCTCTTTTATGTTAATCATATTAAATGATTAAGAAACAATTATATCATCATCAATCAAAATATTGATAAATTAGATTAAGAAAAGTATAAAATAATTCACTTAGAAATTTTAGCAAAAGAGGCCACATGCTTTTTCAAAGGAAACAAAAAAGGCAAAAAAAAAAAAGAAATAGAATAGAAATAAAAAACCATTTTATTTAAGAAATATTAAAAAATTAATACCAATAATACATACCCAACAACTCTACAAAAAATAGTGATGACAAGTGGCGCTTTCCGAAGATGACAAGTGATGTTCTCTTATTTCTTATCTCTCTTTCTCTTCCATATCCTTTACCCTCTCTCTTTTATGTTAATCATATTAAATGATTAAGAAACAATTATATCATCATCAATCAAAATATTCATAAATTAGATTAAGAAAAGTATAAAATAATTCACTTAGAAATTTTAGCAAAAGAGGCCACGTGCTTTTTCAAAGGAAACAAAAAAAGGCAAAAAAAAGAATAGAAATAAAAAAACCATTTTATTTAAGAAATATCAAATGATAGGGTTAAATACAATCACACATCTCAAGTATATGTGATTTAGCATTTTATTATATCATTTATAAATATTTTTATTTCACTATATAAACTACAAAAATTTTGTAGGTTACAATATTTCTGG
The DNA here is from genome assembly GCA_954870855.1 of Scutellaria minor. Classification (NCBI taxonomy): domain Eukaryota; kingdom Viridiplantae; phylum Streptophyta; class Magnoliopsida; order Lamiales; family Lamiaceae; genus Scutellaria; species Scutellaria minor. Next base: position 659,355 of record OX940728.1, read on the forward strand.
CTGCCACATCATCAAATCTCGCTAGAGACTTTTAAGATGCATTTCAATTTAGCATTTTACTATATGAATTTTAAAAGTTTTCATTTCACTATATAGAGTACACGGATTTTGCAGTCTACAATATTTTCAACTGCCACCACATCATAAAATCCCATCGAAAACAGCTCACGTGCATGCATCTTATTTTCAGAGGCCAGGGTAAATTTGTTAACTTTTGGCGATCATCTCCTTTTTCTTGAATTGTACCTATCATTTTGATAAAGTAAACCGTAATTACAAAAGAAGAAGATTAATTAATGAAGATATTTTAACAGTCATCTTCAAAACAAATTTCTAAAATATTATAACATGCAAAACTCATGTACTTTATGTAATGAAATTAAAAAATTTAAAGTTCATATAGTAAAGTGATAAATTGAAATGCACCTAAAAAGTCTCCGGCGAGATTTCATGTCGTGGTAGTCGGAAATATTGTAACCTACAAAATTCTTGTAGTTTATATAATGAAATGATAACATTTAAAAATGATATAGTAAAGTGCTAAATAACGTGTACTTGAGATGAGTTTTTGTTTTCTTACCCTAAATAATATTATTGTCTATGATTGTCCCACATTGATTGTGGATCAAAACTAGCATTGAAGTTATGCACTAATAATGATGCAAATGTTTTATGCATAAGTTCTAAACTCGTGTGCATAAGTTTGTCTCAACTAATTGTGGATCAAAACCAGCATTGTGACCATTCACTATAAATAATGTTAGTCTCTTGAGTAGTTATTCCACAATTTTGTAACGGGATTTTTGTCTGTTGAAGGAGGCTGAAATTCTTGCATTTAATGTTCTCTTGATTTGTACAAGGTCGCATTTAACGTGTTTTATCTCATACTTTAGATTGCATTAAATTTCATTGTTCTGATTTGCAGGTTGTGCAGTCCGTAAGGCCAGCTATCAGCTCCTCATTGACTTTTAGCTCTGAAACTTCGACTTTATTTCTACTGGTTATATTTTCAACTACATGCCCAACAACTCTACAAAAAATAAGTGCTTTGAAAAAAAACTAAATATGTAAGTTACAAATGCTTGGAAGAGATTGCTAATGTTGTATTGTCTTTTTCTATATGAAATCTTTGGTGCCAAACTTTAATCATTATTTTTTGTCCAACATTTCAAATTGAAAAAAAAATAAAATTAGACAACAATGTTCTTGCAAAACTAATGACATTAACAAAATATAGATGCTAAAAAAAACCTTAGAATATATTTACATTGGGATGTAGATAGATTTGCAAGTTTAAAAGTTGATCATATCGGGAATTGTAGAAAAAGTAGATGATATTCTATTCTTTTATAAATGATGTTTACAAATGAAATCATTATGTAAACCTAATAAAAAGAGCACTCAAAGGCAAAATAAGAACAGAACAAATATCTTCGAGCTATAAAAATGAAATTATTCTATACTTTTAAAAGAAATATATGAAAATATCTAATTTAACAGTTAAAACATCTATAAAGAACTGACTATTAACAATTTTGTGTTAAAGATCAAATGAACAAAAATAAAAAACTAAAAACAATGAGAAAGATTATTTTAAGGATATAGAAAAATATCATACATATAAATCAACAAACACGTATGAAATAATAATATTTATAAAATAAAAATTAAATAAGTGTTAAATGAAGTCCGTGCATTGCACGGGTTCAAGCCTAGTCAAAATAAGGATGAACACAGTGAAGAGAAAGAACTTCATTCATTTGAAAACGTTCCTCATCAACACTTCCATTATGTCTGTCACTATCAATAGGCTCGTCTAGTGGATCCTTATTCAAGTTGAACTGAAATTTCTCTCCATTGAAAACCATTAGTTTTTCTGTTAATGTTTGTAAGTTTTCTGGTGCAACAACTAGCTGTTTATCAAATACAGTTTGACTCCATTCTAAAATTTAAGCATAATTGAAATTTCAATTTGGCTCCTAAAATTTTCAGATTTTAGTTTATAATTTTAAGTTTGAATTTTGATAGGAAAATTATCCAAGAGTCTTGCTTCATGATCTATTTATTACTCACACGCAGATTTAGAAAAAGGTATAAGGAAAGAGAAGAAAAACTTTTCACAATGATTATAATTAAATAAGGGTAGATCAGTTATTTTATCAACTATCTTAATTTGTATGAAAACTTCTAAAACATCATTTATTTTGGGACGGAGGTAGTATATATTAGGGATCTATTTTGAAAATTCGACTCAGATCAAAAAATGGATAGATCCGGCCCTAGATACTTGGGCTAATTAGAGATAATTAGGCTAAGAACACAAACCTACTAGGATTCAGTAGCCTTTATACAAACCCAAAGTAGATCGGAAGTAATAAGATTAGAAGATGACCAGAGAGGAAATTTATTTCAAAAAGACATCTTCAAGTTGCCATTGGAGGTTTGGATGATTCCAAAGTTGAGGCATCTTGTCTCCTTTTTTTGATCTTTTACCTGATCCAGAACAAACTGATTTTGCTTTACAAAACCTGCATACACTTTCGGTGGTTAAAAAATTCATATGTACAAGAAGGCTCTGGAACGGATTCCCCGCCTCAAAAAATTAGGAATCACTCTTTCCAGAGACAAGTACCCACTTTCCAAGACTCGAGAGCCTAGTGATTTACCGTTGTTCTAGACTAGTTGAGATTCGTATTGGAGAAATACCAACACTTGAACTGATTGAGGTTGACCAAGCAAACAAGTCCATGGTGGAGTCGGCTAAAAGGATACAAAAGGAACAAATAGACTGGAAACCCTCAAGTGCACTTCGTGACTCTTGGATCAAAATTTTCTGATTGACTCCTTTGTGTTTGAGTTTCAGTGCTTTTAATGATTTGTTGGGGATGGATGTGTTGTCTAATCAACTAAGTGATATACAAATCTATAAATCCAAAGGTTGCAAGGATTCATGAATCGAAGGAGCATTGGTTGATATGTTTGTTTCTGTAAATTCTTTTAGTTTGATCTCACATCTCTGTTCCTGTGTGCGGGAGATGATTTCCCTTTTGGATTCTAATGAAGTAATAAATTTTTGTATTAAAAAAATGTTCTATATATGCATACCAGCTTTTAAGAACTCCATAGATTGGACTGATTTCAAACCTCAGAAAAGGTGGTTTGTTAAATTATGATGTGTAATCAAGACAACACCATCCATTCACATTGTCTCGTGGCCATTAAGGAAGTATATGAAAAAATTGAATGCTTACATTCTTCTTCAAAGAACAATTAACTATTTGTACTAGATCATGTGCTAAAATATTAAAAATCGGAATTCATTCTTTTAGGGTATGTTTGTTTTGGGTTTCACAGATCTGGATTTGAGATTTTTCTTGTTTGTTTACGGATTTAGGTCAAAAATTATGAAATCTACCAAAAACCTACTCTATTTAAAAAAAAAACACTATAATTAACCCTATACTCTAACCTATTACATCAACTAATAATATAATATTATACTTACTAACTTTTCTAACATTAATCTGACATCTACAGTAATAATTCTACCCTATAAAGTCTCATAACAAACACAAACTTTAACAATTCACCTTTATTTATAAATCCCAGGATTTCAAAGTCGGATTTCCTTAATCCTACATAATCTCCAAACAAACATACCCTTAAGATCTCTGGACCAAAGACTTCAAACAAGAAAGCGAGAACGTGAACATTCAAATTACATGACAAAACAAGAAGTAAAACATCACTTATTCAACCAAAAATACAGCAAACCAATGCTAGAATATATCTATGAAGATGAACTTTTAAACCCAGCAGTGGTGACGCCACCTTTAGGCACAGGATCAGCAACCGGCCGCAAACAGAAACTAATCTTGAAACAAACATACACGAAAAATAAACCATTAATCTTGAAGAATACTTGCGAGAAGCATATATGGAACAAAAGGTATTGTGAGTTCACCTGTGAGATTAATTCATGATCCTAGCTCTTCTTGGGGGGTTCTCCAGACGTGGACAATTGCTTATTTCAAATCGTTCGAGTCTTGGCATTGCACCTTCCTTAACGTCTACAATTTTGAGATGCAAAAAATATCTCATACGTAGGACTTGAAGGTTGGTGAACCCCGAAAGTGAGATCACCATCTCATCACCCATGTATGCCTTATGCAATTTGAGGTGCAATAACTTGGGTAGCTCCTGTAGTACTGGCATGGGATCTTCCTCAAGAGAGCTATTAACCAAGGTCAAGTAACGAAGATTTGGAGGGAAGTTACGAGCACTCGGTAATGTGGTGAGGAGTCCATCGAGTTTGAGTCGAGTGAGCTTGGCTAGACAATCAAACTCGTTCAAGGATGGCATTTTATTGTATTGATACCCCTTTAAGTTTAAACAAAGAAGATTCTTTAAACGGGCCAGCGACATGAAGAGAGTGCTCACATCTGAATCTTCTTTCAACTCTTCTATGCCCAATTTTTGAAGGCTACTCAGCGTTTGTAATGATGAAAGACTGTATGTTGTCCAAGTATCCACCGAGATGTAGGTTAAAGTCTGAAGATTCTTGAGCGTGTCTAGGTTTAGAGAAGTCGCACATATTTCGGACATGTAGAGGTGACGAAGGCTTTCCATTCTCGATATAACATCCGGTACTGCCAATGGAAAATTGAGTGCTATGTCTAAAACCATGAGGTTCTCAAGTCTACCTAGTGTTTCTGGGAGCTCTGTTATGTAATTGTTTCTCAATCCCAAGTATCTTAATCCAATCAAGGTGCAAATAATGTTTGGAAACTCTTGCAAGCCAAAACCTTCAAAGTCGAGTATCTTAAGGAGTTTAAAATTCTCCCAGTAAGATTCACGACTATCAAAGTTGCCACCACCATGGAAGAAAAGAGAGCGAAGATAATCATCTCTGTTCACTGAGTAAATGAAATTCCCTCTACTACAATAGATTGCACGATGATGAGGTTTGTGAATGGGTCGAGCATCTCCCATCTCCCTTAGGATCTCAAGACTTATTTCATTCTCTGCTTTTCTGATGGTTGGCTTGTGAAAAACCTCATATATGCGACAGTTTTTCACTCGATCATCTTTAGTTTTATCCTCAACTTGAACCATGCTTCGACTTATGAGGTTATCCAAATAGCTTCTTGCTATGTCCTCCATTTGTCCTCTTTGAGAAACCATGCCACTTGCAATCCAAATTTGTACCAATTTTTCAGCTCTGATGATAGCATCTTCTTTGAAGAAGCCAAAGCATAAGAAACATAACTTCTGTATTGCTGGCAATTCACGGTAACTCAATTCAAATATCTCTGCAAAACTCATGGTATTGAGAACCTCATTCCATTGTGCCTCCGATCGTCTCTCAATTAGTTGTCTTCCTGCCTCTTTGATGGCTGCTGGCAGATTGTGACACACTCTCCAGATCTTTCTCCCTATATTCTCCAAGTGCTCTGGGCAATTTTTATCAATGTTGTTAAAGAATATGGTTCTCAGGAACATCTCCCAACTGTGTGTTGGATGCAAATGTTGCATCTCATGAACAAAATGAGCTTGTCTTGTAACATCACGGTTGCGACTTGTAATTAACAATCTACTTGCATTACCTGTTCACATAACATTTTGAAAGGTTTAAATTCATAGAAATAATGAATCACCATTTAATGACTCTGTGCCAAAAGTAATTGGTTAAAGACTTTGCAAGCAAGAGAATAAAAAAAGTTAAAAGTTTCATCAGAAGAAAAAAACATAGGTATTTGATGCCTCAACACAACATAAGACTCGCAAATTAGAAAAATAATTTTCATACACCACTAAAACGGACCCCTTATCCTCTTATCAATTATGATGGAGGATAAATTTGAACAAGAAATGTACCTTGATTGGGGAAGACTTGTTGGAGGGCTTCCCAATGTGCGTATTCTCTGACATCATCGAGAATTATAAAATACGGGGCGTTGAGCAAGCATTGGGTAAGCAATATTTGGAGTCTTCCAAACTGCAATCCCTCAATACTTTCCGGTGCAATCCCGATCTGCAGCTGCTTCATTATATCCATGGTATCAAATTCCCTGGAAATCATAACCCAAGCACGATGATGTTGAAACCGATCAGCAACCCCGGCATGGTTGAATAGTTTTCTAGCCAGAGTCGTCTTTCCTATTCCAATCATCCCCACTATACCGACTACGGAAAGCCCTCTTCTCCCATCCAGAATTGCTTGGAAAAGCGGCAGTTGCTCGATTTCCTCCATACCCACCACCACTTCCTCGTTCTGCCAAGGATTAGTACTCATAATCATGAGCTGTTGTTGAACATTTCCGAATCTTCGATTCATTACATCTATTTGTTCGAGCCTATTCTTGATGGACAAGATCTCATCCCGGTCCCTGTTAGTATGGTCGGGCAAGGAAGCAAAGGCTTCGATCACATCCTCCGCATCTTGAGCCACCTCTCGCAGTTGAGATATCCAATCACCGGCCTCTCTCCCTACAGCTTCTCTCAGGAAATGCTGCATCCTTTCCAGCTCATCTTTCAGTGCATTCGCTGGTGGTTGGATGTCGCGCAGGATATTTGCTTTCTCGATCAGCAAAACGCCCAGGTTTTCCACCGCCAGAGAGAAAGTCGCCTCCGCCATTGTCTACTCTTAATTTTTTGTTTATGTTTTTCTGTGGATGAAGCTGCACTGCCTTGCACTAAGTTACAGAATTGGCAATTGGCAATCAATTATTTAGATAAATTTACAGAATCAGTCTTCAACAAAGGGGTCAATGTTGGGTTGCATTGCAACTGTGAATAAACAAACTTGAGAGGGAGTATTTTTCTTTAACTGCAACTGCGACTCGCAAGATGCACATCTGCTTTGCTGTCCAGACTTTTTTAATTTTCATTTTTTCGATATAGCAGTTGGAATTTTCTTGTGATCGTGCGGTTTATAAGTTTAATTTTTTTTATAAAAAAGGTGACAAGTTTTTATTTTTTTCAAAATGAAAATGCAAAAATTGTAAATAAATATTAAATATAACAGTAATTTTTTTTTACCTATATTGATTAAATAAATACATAATATTAATAAAGTTAAATATACCAGTTGAAACTTATAAATAAAGGGAATATAAAAAGTTGTTTTTGGGTTTTATGATTGATTGTGAAATGAGTTTTGTAAGAGTAGTGGGTTGTTTACTTTTGTATGTGATGTGGCACAATTTTTTTATTTTTTTATTTTTTGCTTCTAATTTTATCTTAACCACATTAGATTGTCTAAGGTGATAGTGATGGTGAATTTATTCATTTGTTGGAGTTGAAGAAGTCAGGAGGTTTGATGTCTAAATATTAGAATTTGTTCTAAAATGGTATATTTGTCAAATAAAAATAGAGAAGGTAATATTAAGCAGTGTCTTCTTGCAAGCAATGATTTTTTTATTTCATTTTGATATTTCATGTGGTATTTTAAAATTATTACTACCAAACGATTAATATATAAATGGCAGATGACCCTATCTTATATAGAAGAAAGCAACTTGGAAATCTCCATTGGAGAAGCCCACCTAAAGACTGGCCCGGGAATGGAGCGAAAGAAAGAAGTTGAAGAATCATGACATCGATAACTAATATTTAACGTAAATTAGAAATAATAAAATATAATATGAAATACAAGATTAATACTAAGCAGCTTAAAATCAACGTCTGTTCAAATTTAAAATTATTATGTAATTCTCAGACTACTTACTTGATTGGAAAAATGCATATTTTAATTTCTTCTAGTTTTATACTTTTGCTTCTATTATGTTTAATTCTGCCCATCTATTCTTACCCGTTCTAATTCCATTTTAGAATCAAATAATAATAATAATGTATTCCTAAAACAATTTAAAATTTTACAAATTGAACATAAAGTCAGCGAAATATATACAATTCAGGTTGTGAATATGTGTCATTACTCATTCACTCAAGATTTGTCTCTATTCTCTCTCCAAAGCTTGCCATATCTCTGAATATATTACTTGATGGCTTTTGCTGCTGTGTTGTCTCTTGCACAAACAATAGATCAGATCCTGAATGATGATCAATATCCAATTTCTGTTCATGGCAAACAAAAAATTGCATCTATGCGCGAGCAAGTTCATTACTTCGAAAACATTTTGGAATTGGAAAATTTTCCAGAGGAAGCCAGCAGTTTGGAAAGAAGAATGAGGAACGCAGCAAATGGAGCAGAAGATATTCTGGAACATTTCATGTACGAGCAAATTCGGTTGCGTCGTAGATTGAGCAGAGCAACTGCTGCTGGAATTGCAAAATGTTATTCCAGTTCCAAACAGTATGATTTTGATGAGCTGAAATGGGTAATGAAGGAAATGGATTCAATCGATCGAGATGTGATGGCCATCAGGATTGGGGCCAAAGAGCTCAGGATTGGGGGCAAAAAGCTCACTGATTACTCTGTCTCTATCGCTCCTGCTGTATCATCATCATCATCATCAGTAGTTTCGCCCGGGCAAGACAATATTGTGGTCGGGTTTCACGAAGATCTGTTAAAGATCAAGGAGATGCTTTGTGGAGAACCATACCATCACCGGGTGATTTCAATCGTAGGTATGGCAGGCATCGGTAAGACTACTCTTGCGAGAATGACTTATAATGATCCACTGATTCAGCAGCATTTTGATATTTGTGTATGGGTCACGTTTTCACAAGATCATAAGATCCAGGATATTCTTAGGAACCTCCTGCACGCTATGAATGATTTTGAAGCAAAAATATCTGTACTGAGCATCAATTCAATGAGAGAAAGAGTCCGCATGAAGTTATCGAATAAGAGATATCTTATTGTATTCGATGATATGTGGAGAACATATATTCGGTATTATCAGTTACTAGATACATTTCCTAAAAATGTTAATGGAAGTCGAATCCTGATAACCACTAGGCTAATGAATTTTTATGCCTACTTTGGCGACGAACACCATATGAGGTTTATGAGTGTAGATGAAAGTTGGAATTTGCTTCAACAAAAAGTGTTCAAAAAACAAGCATTTAATTATGAATTAGAGAAAATTGGAAGGGAGATTGCAGGAAAGTGTGGAGGACTTCCGCTTGCAATTGAGTTGATTGCGGGTGTCCTATCCGTGAGTAAAACTCCAGCTTCATGGGAGAAAATTGCAGGAAATGTAAGTTCAGCTTTGTATGAGTCAAATGATGGGCAATTTGAAAAGATAATATCATTGAGTTACACAGACTTGCCCCATCATTTGAGACCATGTTTCTTGTACATGGGAGGTTTTCCAGAGGATTACGAGATTCATGTCTCGAAACACATCAAGCTATGGATAGCTGAAGGCTTTGTGAAGCCACCAAGTTATTCATCCAAAAGCATTGAAGTGGCAGCTGAAGAGTATTTGGAGGATATTGTCGATAGAAGTCTAGCCCTTGTCACAAAGAGGAAGCCCAATGGCCTAATTAAGAGTTGCAGCATCCACAATTTGGTACGAGATTTTTGTAAAAGAAAAGCTCAGGAAGAGAATTTACAGTGCCGTTTGAGTATTGCTCATTCTGATCTAAAGAGCCTTGCAAAAACTCATGGATCAACCATCCGTTCTGTTGTATGCTTCGAGGCTAATGAAAGTTCACTAGACTGCTTACGAAAGATGAGATTACTGAGGGTATTAGACGTTGTGGATGCTAACAGTAATGTCTACTCTCTCCCAGCACAAGTGTTTGAGTTGTTTCATTTGAGGTACCTTGCTTTTGGCTGCCCCATGAAGATTCCACCTGCCATATCCATGCTTCAGAATCTCCAGACATTAATCATTCGTCCAAGGAACTGCTCAAACTCAATGGATGATGATGAGGTATATTTACCACTGGAAGTATGGATGATGCCACAGTTAAGGCATCTTGTCTCCTTTTCTGATATTTTACCGGAACCAGAAGAAACTTATTTAGCTCTACCAAACCTGCAAACACTTTCTGTGGTAAAAAAGTTTGTATGCAGCAAAAGGCTCCTGGAACGGAATCCCCACCTCAAAAAATTAGGAATTGCATTTTTTGGAGACAAATACGTTGGATCCTGTCAGCTCGACAATCTTGTTTATTTGGATCAACTTGAAACGTTGAAACTACTCTGGAATCGCGATTCTAATTTTGGGCTAAAGGTTAATCCTGTTTATCCTGAAAAGCTGAAAAAGTTAACCTTGAGTGGTTGGAGACTTCCTTGGAAGCATATGGAGGTAGTTGGTTCTTTGCCTAATCTTCAAGTGCTCAAACTAAGACACTATGCTTGCCAAGGCGACACATGGGTAACCACTGAAGAACAGTTTCGTAGACTGAAATATTTGTTAATTGATGAATCTGATATTCAGCATTGGGTTACTGGAGATGGCCACTTCCCAATGCTTAGGTGGCTTGTGATTTATCGTTGTCCATTGCTAAGTGAGATTTCAAACAGCATTGCAAAGTCACACCGTCTCCACCTAATTGAGGTTGGAAACGGGAATGATTCTCTTGTGGAGAGTGCCAAACGGATCCAAGAGGAACAGCACGATCTGGGAAATTATTATCCTCAATTTCGATTCGTGCCTGATCAGGTTAGATATTTATGTGAACAACATAGTTAAAGAAACAATAATAGTTTTGGTTTTGTCAGACTAACAAGTGGTATTTTGTTGAATGATGCTTTCAGGAAGCAAGAATGGGATGAGAAATTTGATGGATCCAAAGTGGCAAATGAAAGTTTTGATGAATCCAAACTGGCTGATGAGAAATTTCATGGATCCAAATCAAAATTCTAGAGATTTGAATGTTTAGTTGATATTCAGTCCCTTATGTTTATTGTATCATCTAATCTAAATTTCTGGAGATCATTTGCTTGTTCCTTCATACTATCACTCTGTAAAATACTCAACATTGTTTGGAGATAGGTTCGACACTGCAAAACTCACTTGTTAGAGTTATTGGATATTCTCATCATTTATTTGGATTAATTGCATATAAACTATTATCTTTTGTTACCATATTATCAATTGCTGCTGAGTTTCATGACTAATAATTTTTTTAGTTCAAGGACTCATTTATTCTACTTTAAAGAATTGCTAGTTTTTAAGATCTCTTGGGGAATTAGAAAGTAAACTTAGCGTTTCGTTTACATTGAATAGTTTCTATTCTTTTCGTTGCGGGATTGGATATGCTTTTGAGGCCGAACTATCTTCAGCTATATTTGTTGTTGGAGGAAGTTGTGGCTTGATTATGACGCCATTTATGTTGCGCGTCTCTTTGCCGAAAAGCCCGAGTGTGTTCCTTGGGTGTTTTGTAATAGACGGCTACGTACTCTTGAGATGATTGGTTTTATGGAGTTTCGGATTTCTCATATCTTTCGTGGAGGCAATCAGACAACGGATAGACTTTCCCAAGTTGGAGGTGGTTTTTCTATATAGGAATTCTTTCGCTTTGTTTAGCAATGTTTGCAATAAAATCTAGGAGATTATAATCAGTTCTTAGCTTTTGAGAAGCATATTTTTGAGTTTTTTCTTGTGTTTCCATCATTTTCTTAAAAGGACACTTTTTTGCAAGCACCCCTAAGTATCTAGATGATTCAATAACAAAATAGGATCACTCCATGTAATCTTGATTTTGTATTAATAATAATGATAAATAAGCTTCAACATTATTGCCAATCATAGATATTTGAGAAAAGAGCTTCTGCATTGCCACGGAAAAAAATCACCATCTTCCTCACCAATCTGCACAAAATGAAACAAATATTTTTTTCATGATTAATTTTCAATTATAATGCGAACTTTTATTTGTATCAGTATTGGTCATGAATGTCGAAAAGTTTCCAATTACAACATTAAATTGAAAGATTTGGGAATGAATTTGCAACCCACAATAAAAAAAGGGACTTGTTTTTTGAATTTGAAGGATTTGAGTAATAAATTTGAAATCCACTTAAATTTATAATCCTTTTTGAATTCATTCATTTCATATCCTTCAGTTTTTGTTCACTCAATAGAGACGTAAAATATAGATACACACAAAAAAAGAGTAGTCTTACCATCCTTTTTCTTCCCACATGTCACCAAGAAGTAGCACAATCCAAATCCAAGTGATAACACTGCTAACCCCCCAACAACAATGGCTACCAATTTTGCAGAACTATCTCCTACAATGATTAATAAATTAATCAATAAAAATATGAAAAAAATAAAAACTTTTATATAGTAAATGTTCAAAAACTTGCAGGTCCACTGGCGCGGTCCCAATTCGCAAGAAAAAAAAAAACCTTTGTAAATATTACTTCACACGGAATCAATTATGCAATTTTCCCGATTATGATTTATAGAAGTTTTACTGTACCTCCCTCGATAAAGGTCCCAAAGCCACGACCTTTGTAGTACTCGTAACTAATATAGCAGCTGTCCAAATAAATTTCGCCCGAAACAGAATACCGACACTCGTCCTCACGAGCAACATGCAACGCATTATTGACACAATCGCCACAACCACAGCTTCTCAATCTCCCTCCACACTGACCCAAAACACGGAACGATTCATACATCATCTCACAGAACCCATTCCGACTCACAACACAATTCTCCAGAGCTTCAAATGCTGCATATTTCATCTCTTCAAATCCACTCTTCATGACTTTCCTGTCTTTACTGCACGCCACGTGGACAGGCGGATAGCCCGTCTCTGTTTCGGCTCCATTTTCCAAGAAATAATGAGCATAGCAGCCAGAAAGCTGGATTCTTGCTGGGATATTCCTGCCACATAGATCTCTTGAAATGACAGGGAATTTACTAACACATGTTGCACATTCATCAGGGCTTAAGTCGTTTCTGCATTGAAACGAGCCTGAAATCGCGATCTTTTCATCACCGACTATGGTTTCGAAGAACCTGGATTTTGATGATTGTGCAATGAAGTGTTGGAATAGGTTTGAAAGTAATGGAAAATGTGAAGGATTTGATGAAGTGTTATCTGGACAGTGACTGTATATTAGCTTCTGATTGTCTGTAATAAGTGTGTTAACAGAATCGGAATGTAATATCAGAATTAAACATAGGAATATGCAAATATTGAGAATAATAGGATTTTTCAATGAATAATCCATGTGGACTTAATTGTCTTGATGATCATGATCACTTCTGGCTCATTAAATCCTTATTTGTTTCTTTAAACTAGTTTTTACTTTTATTTTTTTTCTTGACAGAAAGTTTAATGAACATAACTTTATGTTGAGAAATCATGTACTGGTGATTAATTAAAGATGGAGACTATTATGCCATATAATTAGTTCAAAAGGGTCTTTTTTATGTTTTAATTTCTAACCTAACTTTATCTAAACCTAATTTTGGAAGTTCATGGAAAATAATAGTTATATGGTGGTAGTTAGATCATAGATGAAAAAAAAGGGCTGGCAAAGAAAGTGAAACACACAAATTCTAGCTTTGATGGTAAGAATTCTGATATGTTATTTTATATATCTTTTTAATCGTAATTTTTTGTTTTTTTTTTCTTCCTATTTTTTTCAATAAAAGTTAAAGATATATAGATATAGGAAAATATCATTTTTGGTCTTAAGTCATGTCCAATTTTGGTCAATAATTATGCATTTTTCAATTTTGGTCCATTAATTACCGATTTTTTTGAATTTCATTCTGATTTTTGTCAGAATTTTTTTTCTGGCTAATATGGCTACCTAAATTGCTTAGTTGATGGGAAAATTGTGCTTATATAATAATTTTTAAGACTCCAACTCGTTCTGTATTTGCATGAATCGACAATGACCCAAGTCATCTGTGATATTCTCCACTAGAGTTTTTCAAACTGTTAATCCCAATTCGGTTCCGATTTTTCCGAACCGTTGGGCACCTCTACCTCTTCTCCATCAATGTTGCCTCCTATTTTGAATGATTTCTCCACCAAGTCCTTGGAAGGATTTTGATAACAATTTTGTATGTATGTATGTATTAGTGTGTGTATTTGCTAATTTTATGGTGGAAAATTCTGAATCTTTTTCTTTTTTTTGAAAAATTATGAAAATTATGGCCGGAAAAAATGGCAGAAACAATTACGTGAGAGTTTTTTAAGTTCGATTTTGATTTGAGGTTCTTCAATTTGGGACTTCAAGTTCTTCATTTGATTTTTTTTTTTCTCTTTCATTTGATTTTTCTGTTTTGAATTTTTTTAATTTGTTTAAATTTTTCTTTTTCATTTTTGTTTTGAATTTAATTAATTATTTTATGATTTAAATTTTATTTTATTTTATTTATTTTTGCATGTGGCAGTAAAAATTGATACAATAACTTAATTTCCCCTTTAAAATTTGGGGATTTCCAATTTGGACGCCACGTTAGCAATTTCGACAATCATGTCAATGCAGAAAATCTTTTCGGCCAAAATTGGATTGAAATTGAAAAAAATTGATAATTAAAGAAACACAATTGAAAAATACATTTTTTAACAAAATTAAAAAATATATAATTACTAACCAAAAATTGAATAAGGTCTAACTCTAACTTATAGGATGAAAAATGATATTTTCCCAATAGATATATATACACACATAAAATTGCATTAAATGTCGTATGAATTTAATATATTTAATAAATAGCATCAAATTATGATCATTATAGTAAAAATCCCCACATAACTCCACCTCCATACAAGCTATAAGGATGTCATTAGCCATCCATTATATTATTTTGGTTCGAATCATATATATTTCATCTTATTTTATTATTCTTACGATACTCATATATTAAATTAATGATCGATATTACTTATACACATTAATTATATATATAATTATTTTAAAATATCAAATAAATTAAATATATATTAAAATCGATGATATCGTGATAAGTATCCAGTTACATATCATAACAACTAAGCTTAATTTGACATTCAATATGATGTAGACAGATAATCACATTAAGAGTTCGTTACCTTTTAAAACAACTAAATATCAACTAAATGTTGTGTGTTTTGCTTTAAAAAACATAATGTTGTTTCTGATTTTTTGGTTACTGAAAATGTGTCCGTATGCTCCTACAACTAAATATCAACTAAATGTTGTGTGTTTTGCTTTAAAAAACCTAATGTTGTTTCTGACTTTTTGGTTACTGAAAGTGTGTATGTAAGCTCCTATGCAAGAAACTGAAATGTTGTCTGTAATGTGGTCAACACTACAGAAAGTGTGTCCGTATGCTCCTATGCAGTCTGTATACTCCTATGCAAGAAACTGAAATGTTGTCTGTAATGTGGTCAACACTACAGAAAGTGTGTCTATATGCTCCTATGCAGTCCGTATGCTCCTATGCAAGAAACTGAAATGTTGTTTGTAATGTGGTCAACACTACAGATCACACGCAGCCAAGGAAAATTTTTTTGCGAAATTTCACCGAAATTTCGCTAATTTTGAGTCACCGAAATTGAAACGGGGGTTGAATAAATTTCGTCAGCATTTCACCAAAATTTCGGTAAATTTCGATTTTGATTTCGATTTCGGTAAGGTTATAGTATAAAATGTTTGAAAATCTCGAAATTTCGGTGAAATTTTTATTTATTTTTACCCCAAATAATTATAATATTTTATAATAAATTACACCAATTTTTTAAGGGAAAAAATTGTATTTTGCACTTTATAATTATAACGTGTATAACACAATCAAATAATTTTCTTACATATTTATCGTAAATGGCTCACGGATTGAAAAGATGAAATAGATTATTCCACTCAAACCACATTATCTAATAATGATAATGTAGTGTCATTCATAAGTTATTCAATTATGTATTCAATTATTTTTGCTATAGTAATAATATATTCAATTATTTTGAATTTCTCATGTTATTATACCAGACAACATTTTAATAATAGTTAATTTCAATAATGGTTGTAAATATGTCATTTTGTTTGAAATTTTAAGTTGAATATATGTATTAATGTTAGTTATAATATTCTATACAATATCATATCCAAATTCCCAAATTTTAACAAAGTTTCTGACATTTTTCTAAATTTTACCGAAATTTCCGTAAAATCAATGTATCGAAATTTCTACCGAAATCGAAATGTTCATCCTTGCACGCAACGGAAAAATAGAAACAATAAAAAGAAAAGAGAATTATCCACGAGTATCAGAAACAATAAAAAGACAAGAGAATTATACACGAGTATATAATGATACTCATGGAACGCCTACAGGGCAAAATATGTCTTATTGATTGATCTTGTAAGTACAAATATCTTATTGATTGATCTTGTAAGTACAAAAATACAAAGAGATCTTATGAAGAAGAATCTCTTTGAAAGAGACTTCATACGTCATATATGTGTATCTATGAGAAAGCTATGGACGTCTACACTCATATAAAAACTATTGACCACGTCACTAACCTATCTTGCTAGAAAGTCATTGGAGTAGACATACTCTATAACTCTACGGAAAAAAGATAGACTAATGTTAAAACAAATGTGGTCAACACCGAGAGTAACACTGTGAAACTGTCTAGACTTGATTGCTCTTACTCTCGTCGTTCTCTCAATTCTATATCAATTCTCGGTGTGTTTTGATCTTCATGACGAATCCATCTATTTATAGACCTCATGAACCTTCATGATCTTGTACACTCCACCACGATCATAGTGCTCCATGATCTCTATCTTCATGCTCCATTATCTTGATCTCCATGAACTCCACTTCTTGAACCTTCTTCCATGATCTCCAATCCTCTCTCTTCTTCCATGATCTCTACCTCTCTTTCTCTCCACGTTCTCTTTTCCTTTCATAGACACTCACGTTTTCCTAATTAAAAGAAGAGAACATATAATAACAACTTATTCCTATAAAATAGGGAAGAGGTGTTTGAATTTGTCAAAACTCTTCCTTTGATTTAATCTGCAAAATACGTGAGAAATAAGAAGGAACAAATCTTCTAGGATTAGATTAAAAGATTTCCCAATCTTTCAAATAACAAACCTCCTTAAATATCTCTAATATAAATAATTGATTTAATTAAGAAAAAGGAAAAATTAATTATGTTGAAAATTTCAACATTAACGGTCACAAAGAAAAATTAAATACCAACTTTTGTTTGGAGTAGTATTTTATCTATTCCAAATATGTAATTGTCTCAAATATAGTCTACGTTTCAACATTTGATATTATTTTTTATTACAAATATATTCCCCATAATTACTATTGGAAATTTTGAAGTATTAATTTCCAGTTTACATTTAAGTATTACGTTATTATACCACATTAATACTCATAAATTAAGGGCATTATAGAAAGTTTATTAATATAACTTAACTTTTCAATTGTAATTCACTAATTCTATCGATGTAAAAATAAAAATCTCCGTAAAATAAACGTATAACCATAGAACACGTGACATAATTATGTTGATTCTCAAAATTAATTTTATAACTAGTACAGTCGCCTTGTGATACATGAGATTTTAATAATAAAAATATACAATATAATATGTGTAAGAAAATATAATTTAGAGAACAAATATAAAAGAGATGCCTCTAAATTCATCGACGAAAATGCTTTTAGTTATCAAAACATGAAACCTTTATATATTCTTTTAATTTCAAAATTACAAACAATCTTTATTAGTGAAATTAATCATGACCCCTTGACTTTTTATGACACTATATCCTAATCTTAGCAACATATTTTTTTGTCAGCTACTCATTTATTATTATCTATCTAAGTTCATTTATAAAATTTACTTTAGTCCTTTTCGATAAACCCATCCATATACATTAATTATTAATACATACTCTTTTTGTCACCATAAAAAACAAAAAAAAAAACCCTACACATTCCTTTTCAAATCACAACCAATCATTGGAGCCCATGTCATCATAGACCAATCATTCGCCGGCATTATACAGTCTTCCCTGCATCCGAGCACAGAGTATTATATTCCAAATCCAATAGTATCTCACAGACTGCTATGCAGTTGCCTTGCTTGCCACTCTCTCTGCCTCTCTCTCTCTCTCTCTCTCTCTCTCTCTCTCTCTCTCTCTCTCTCTCTCTCTCATACGCATATAGCGTGTTGCAGATTCTCTCTGTTTTTCTTCGTCGAGTAAAATCTGATTCCCGTTTTTTACCTTTTCCTCACGTTTTCTAGAGTGAGAAAACGTTGCTTTTTCCTTGACTCTGAAGGCCATGGCGGCGGAAGATCGCGTGCGTTGTCATTGATTTTGACGACTGTGAAGGTACATTACTTTTTCTCCATATCTGTTTCTTTCAAGTTCTTGCCCTTTGCTAATTTGTTTAAAAAATTTTGCAAAGTTGATGGAGTTATTGATGCGAAGGGTTTTACTCATTGTGCTTTATCTATTTTGCGTTTTTTTGCTCCTGATTTTGGTGTAAATGTGGTTTCTGAAAGGAAAACAAAAGGACCTTTATTGTATTCAGCTATGAATGTGGAATTTTGCTTTTTATTTCATACATTTTGTAGATTCTTTGAATTTAGATGTTGATGTTGAATTCACTGTTTGACCATGCAATGTGCTTGATATGAATATTGCTTGATGCCAAAGCAAAACTTTATGTGCTCATTAATTAAATGGAGTTGACGGATTTTGATGTATTTTATGTGTATGCTTGTTTACTTCAGTGAAGCAGTATGGCGCCTCATCCTCGTGTCATAAAGGCTATTCAAGCCATGAGGAAGCTAGGAATTGAATCGGGACGTGTAATACCAGTTCTCAAGAGCCTGTTGAAGCTATATAATTCTCAATGGGAACTCATTGAGGATCAGAATTACCGTACCCTCGTTGATGCCATATTTGAGAAACAAGATGATGAAAAGGTACAAGTTATGACTTCATCATATCCTTTGTTGTACTTTTTGTTTCTACAGAATTCTATCCTAGTTACTTTCAATAATCTTTTAGTAAGTGCATTAAATTGAACAAGATTAGTCTGGTGTCTGTTAGCTTCTAGGTGGCTTTCTGTAGAACATTCTTAGTTACATCAGAAGTGCTATATTCTCGATTCATTTTTAAATACATGAATAATGGTAGAACATTCGTTGGTGTTTCACTAGATCCTCAAGATCAGCCATTATCTGGCTTTACTAATGCATTCAGTTTTTACCCTTTTCTTCTTGCACCAAACTTATGCTGTGGTAAAAGTTCTTACATTTGTGCTGTGGCACCTGAAGGTTGAGAAAAATGGCAATTCTATCGATGAAGATATTGAACCTCCACCCAAGAGACCAGATAACAGGAATTCTAAGGATCAGGCTTTGTTTAATGAGGACAGAGGAAAAGGTATTGCAGATCCAGACGAGGGTGAGGTTCCAAGAAGTTCATCGAGAACAAGTATGGGAGAGTTGCCTCAATCAGATTCAGGATGTCTTCAAAACAGGCATGACATAGTGCCATGTGAAGAGCAGGCCAACAGTGAAGGAAAAAGTGTGTTCCATAAGCTCAATGACATAACGAATGGCACAGAGAAAGTCAAGATCTCTCTCGTAGATGAGATAGGCTATGAGAAACTGCCAGTGTATGTTTATTGCCCACACAACATCACTTACGAATCTGCATACATACATGTGTCCTTGGCTCGCATTTCAGATGAGGACTGTTGTGCAGATTGCGTAGGAGACTGTCTTTCAGCCTCCATACCTTGTGCTTGTGCTCGTGACACCGGAGGGGAGTTTGCTTACACTCCAGATGGCCTGCTCAATCAGAAGTTTCTAAAAACATGCATTTCAATGAAGATCTCACCAGATCCTAAGCACGAGGTCTACTGTCAGGTCTGCCCTTTGGAGAGGGCCAAGAATGCTCGCAGGCCTGGAAAATGCAAGGGACACGTCTTGAAAAAGTTCATCAAAGAATGCTGGAGAAAATGTGGCTGCAACATGGTGTGTGGAAATCGAGTTGTTCAGCGAGGTATAACAAGGAAATTACAGGTTAGTATATTTCTAGAAGAGTTTATGTCCAATTTGCTAGCAGACTAATGAAAAATCCTTAAATGCTAATCTCAGTCTTAGTTTATAGTTGTAAGAGTTCTTCAGATAATAATGCTGAATAAATCAGATGATCATTCCATCATGGCATTTACTTTTTGCAGATTCTTCATCCTTTGCTGCATAAATCAGATTTTTATGTTGGATGCTACCTTATCTCTAAAGCCTTGATTGATTCTGGTTGTGTTTAGGTCTTCTTGACAAGTGAAGGTAAAGGGTGGGGTCTACGAACTCTTGAAGAGCTCCCAGAAGGGGCGTTTGTTTGTGAATACGTAGGGGAGATCTTGACTAACATAGAATTGTATGAAAGGAACGAGAAAAATAGGGGTAAAGACAAGCATGTCTATCCAGTGCTACTTGATGGAGATTGGACTACAGAAGAAACTCTTAAAGATGAAGATGCCCTCTGTTTGGATGCAACTTATTATGGAAATGTGGCTAGGTTCATCAACCATCGGTGAGTTTATCTACTCTGTATGTTCTATCATTATCATACTTTCCTATGCTCTCAATTTTCTTCATGTCAATATGCATTGACACAAAACTGCAAGCTTAGGTATTTTGAAGCAATTAAAAGCTGGAAAGCTGTCTTGAGCATTGATTAGAATAAGGAACCTTTTTCCTTTTCCATCAGTGTGTTCTTAATGATGAACCATGTATTAACTTTCCATGTATTAAATTCATATGAGAGAATGGTGATTATGAGCTTTGATGAATTGTTCTTCTCAATGGCAAATATATAGCACATACTTGAGACTTAAAGTTTGCATTCCAGATTACACTCATGTGGGCTCACATACACGTGTCAACTTCACATATCATACAGAATGGACAAACATCATGTAGGTCATATACTTATGTTAACCTTACATATCATAATAGAACAGACTTGCTTATGGTTAACTGCATGTTCTGCTCTCTTTCTGAATTTTCTATGATTGGTCTTCCAATATGTTAACCTCACATATCATAAGATCAGTTACATTCTGATTTGAAATGAAACTTCTGAAATTCTTGAGGTTATATACAAGATGTTCAAACATCAAACTATGTTCTTCTCTGTAACATGTTTCATTGATTTTCTTAGTTCTTGGTAACAGGTGTCATGATGGAAACTTGATTGATATTCCAGTGCAGGTGGAGACTCCTGATCGCAACTATTATCATGTAATCAAACATAGCCCTTCGGTTTTTTCTCCGTGTGATTACATTAGTTTGAAGGTCCTAAACTTTTTCCCCTTTTTACAGGTTGCCTTTTTCACTACAAGAAAAGTAGATGCTCTTGAAGAGCTTACTTGGGTAAGTAATTTAGATGGTTTAGCACATTTGGATAACATGGTTGAAAAGTATTCATCCTTCAAGTTTCATTTTGATTAAAGGATTTGGATGGTAGTTTTACAGTTTACAAATCTACTGAAGTTGTTTGACTGAGCTCATTCTATTACGGATTTGAAAATCGTTTCTTGCTCTTTATTATACAATTTGCAGGACTACAGGATTGACTTCGAAGACCATAATCATCCGATCGAGGCTTTCAAGTGTCGCTGTGGAAGTGTACATTGTAGAGGCAAGCTACAGAGAAGATAGCTATTTGCTTTAGTTGATGTTAGTAGACATACAGAGGCCTCAAATGATGCAGAATTAACTAACTGATACACGTTTGAAAAGTTTTGAATTCATGTCCACTGACTTTAATTGAACACCCAAAATCGGGTATGCGGCTCTTGAATCAAGATTCGAGACGAGCATTGTTCAAGTTTGTTTGAGTTATTTTCGAGCTATAAAGTATGTTTCAGCTTGTTTACTTTTAATTTAGTCGAGTTTTAATCACATTGAACATGACTCTGAGTTTGAATGACTTATTTGATTCTTTTAATAGTAGTTTAGTCTTTTTATTTTTAATTAATCGTACTTAAACAAGTTAATCCTTATATTTCAACGTGTAATCACGCATATTTGTTGTTTATAAAACGGAGATCAAACAAATTTTCAATGGATAATCTTGAATCAAGTATCAAATAGTGTATTTAACTAGTTTTGATATCATTCTAGATTTTAGATGGCAAAATGTATAAATAACAAGTTCAAATAATAGGATTAGAAAAATAAAAAATGAAAAGGCAAAGCTCTATTGGCAAAGTATATTAAATATTTATTTAATACAATTAACATATATAGATACTCGTATTAAATATAGCTATACTCATAATGCAATTAGAAATTTTTATCTTTTTTTTTTTTGTTGTTGTTGGACAAGATTATGTGATTCGAATTTGATTTTCTTACTATAAGATCATACTGAAAATTTCCTTTTTATTTTTACACATCCTATGTGGGACCCAGATGTGCCTCAACTTTCCAACATTATAAATACCATCAATAATCATATTAATCTTCCCCTCAATCATTACTTAAAACCATCATTATCCAAGACAGCCTCCCCACCGTAGATCTAAGAGTCAAATAGGCCAGCCACCACAAATCCAACGGCCCAGATCATCGCTAGACTAACCTCAAGATACCCTCACGTAAATATCCAACAATAATTGCATATCAATACTCTCACAATTACACATATATTCGTTCCCATTATGTAAATTTGTCCCATCACTATCAATATTAACGCATGTTTATGATGGGCAAGATCAATTTTTTATCGATATAATCATCTTTACATCATACATTTTCCTTCGTTTGCAAAGTCAGCTCTCGACAAAAAATATACCTGCACAATTTTTGCTAAATCTAACGTTGTATTGCCGTTTCAATTATAGTTGGTATCAATTCATTGCAATCTGTTCATATGCTCAGACGATTTTCAATTGGAAATCCCAAAAAGGTCAGTTTATCACCTTTCTGAATTCTTTGCTCTTTTGCCTTAGAAAATAAAAACCCTTTTTGGATTCTTTATTGTTTTTGATGTTTGATATTTCTTTGTGTGATTTACTCTGTTTGGTGTAGTTTATTTCCTTAAATTGAATTGGGTTTTCATCAGTTGCGAGAAAGATGCTTTTTTTTCCCCCTATTCAATGTAGTTTTTGAAGAACCCTTTTTTGAGTTAGTGTAGATTTTTTTGGTTTGATGACATGTTCATGTGTTGTGTGTGAATTTGCTTTACTCGAAATGGGGTTGTGAAGTGAAAGGGTTTGTTTTTCATGTGTTTGTTAAAGATGGATTCTTTATGCAGCAAAAGGAAAGTTAGGTATTTTTCTCTGCCAATTTGTTGTAGAAATTGGGCTATATCTGAAGCTTGATGAGTGAGATCTTCACAGATTGGGATTATGAAAATGATGGTTTTAGACTTTTGGCCCTCTTGGTGGAATTCAGTAGTAATCGATTACGATAATAATACACGAGGATTGTGAGTCGTTATGGGTGATTGTCGAGTTTCTTTAATAGTTTGCAATTGATAGTTGTGTTTAGATTGAAGTGGTTTGTTTTTTTGGTTGATTTTATTGTTTATGTTGTTGATAGCTAATAGACATGTGGAATAGCCTATTTGAGCTTTTCAAGCTCTATAATTGCTTGTGAGTTCCAAACTATCTAACCTTAGTCTTGATTATTGATTGAATAGTACACACTCTTCTGTTTGCTATTTGAGTTCTCTGAATTACAATGTACTTTTGCACGGATTCGACTTATTGTTCTATGCAAAATCGAATCATTAAAGCCCAAGTTCTGTTTTCGATTTTTCTTTTCCAGATACTATGAATGATGAAGCTTCGAGGGATGTAGTTTCTTAAGGTCTACACTGTTTTTGAAGTGATTATTTTAGATTCTTATTTGTTTATGGACAAAATCGAGCATGGCTCCTACTTCAGTTAACAAGACGTTTCACGACACACAGTCAAATGACATGGAAGCCTCTGGAGCTATGCTCAAATCCTTGTGTATTCTTCCTTCGACTTTAGAAGAAAAGTTTCTCAACCTGCCCGACTCGCCCCAGGTCCCTTTAGCCCAAGAACCGACCCCAAATACTCTGTTTTCTTGCCCTAATATGCACTCGTCTAACCACAACAAAGTAGGGCATTTGTTTTCATCTGCTTCTGTGTGCTCTACAAATATTTGTGGATCGATAAATCCAACATTCTATTCTGTCTCACCAAAAGATGGAGTTTCTTTTGTGGAAACCCAACAAGTAGGGCACTCATCTTGGAATGCGATCGATAACTTTCTTGACACCCCGTTGAAATCCCCTGATGGGAACGACCAAATCGAGACCTCTAGTGGTGTAATGGTAGCAGAAAACCATGCTACGAAAACCGATTGGCAGGACTGGACAGACCAGTTGATTATTGTAGGTGATGATGATACGCTCGATCCAAATTGGAGCGATCTTCTCGTTGATGTCGATTTTCCCAATCCAGTTCCTAGGGTTCGTTCATGTCACTTCAAAATCACTTGTTACTTGTGAATCATGTGTTTCTTTTGAGCTAAGATTGCGACTATGAATGACTTACAGGTGCTCGATCTGCCACCTGATGTCTCGACTATCCAGCCACAAATTCATCAGCCAAATGGTTGTCCAGTAGCAGCGTCTCCAAGTGGACCCTCGACTAAAGCACGAATGCGCTGGACACCTGAGCTTCATGAGGTGTTTGTGGATGCGGTGAATAAGCTTGGAGGTAGTGAAAGTGAGTATCTCATGATCTCGTAACAAGTTCAATTCTCGAGCCTTTTCTTGTATTTACTATAAAAATCGCGCAGGGGCTACACCAAAGGGCGTTTTGAAGCTCATGAATGTCGAAGGCCTTACAATCTATCATGTGAAAAGCCACTTGCAGAAATATAGAACTGCCAAATATAAGCCAGAGCCATCAGAAGGTATATATAATTCCATTCAATTTGCAAACCTTAGCGTTTTGTTTTCATCTCTGCATTGCAATGACATATCGACGTTTCAATAAGAAATCGTCTTCTGGGTTTTTCTTGGCAGGAAATCCGGAAAAGAAGTCGAAAACTGCAAGCGAGATGACATCCCTAGACTTGAAAACGTTCGTCTTTTTCTCTCTCTTCTCTCTCTCATACACATATACGATCAACACTTGTCAATTAAAGAAGTAATTTTGATGACAGGACGATGGGAATAGCCGATGCTCTAAGATTGCAAATGGAAGTACAAAAGCAGCTACACGAACAGCTTGAGGTACATAAAACACAAACTCTCATCTTCATTCCATGATTCTATTCATCGGTCTTGATTACTGATTCTAGAACGCCCGTTTCTTCAGATTCAACGGAGCCTGCAATTACGTATTGAAGAGCAAGGGAAGCACCTCCAAATGATGTTCGAACAGCAAAAGAAAATGGAGGAAGAAAAGAAAGATCCATGTAAGAAGGAAATGTCGTCTAAAAGTAAACCCTCCGATGACCTTGCACCGTGTAGTCCGACAAAACGAGCCAGGGCGACTGGGACTGGTGAGCTTGGAGTGTCTCGTGAATCGTGACATAGGCTTTGTACATAAATGATATGCAACGAATTATTATATTATATACTAATGCGAAATAATCAGTACCGACTGATGCGAAACAGTCAATGTAGGCAAGTGTTCTTACATTATTCATGGATCCTATGATTTCGTTTTAACCTTAATGCTCGAGCTTTGTTCGATTAATCTTGTAACTTTTTTCTTTATAATTCAAATATTCAGAGTTTTTGGAGGATGGCCTTTGATTTGTTCCCCAAATAAACTCGAATGTAATCACAACTTATTTACACTTAAATTGAAGATAACCACCTTATCACAAAGCCCATATTTAAATGGACTTTTGTTTGGGCCGCTAGTGTTTTATTGGGCCTTAAGAGTTTTTTCAGTGGGCTGATATTTTTCACTTTGGGCTTCTTTAGGAAGAGCAGAATATCTTTAATTTCATGGAATTAAAATAATGCAAGAATATTATAAAATATATTTTCGGAAAGATAAAATACATTCTCTTTCAATTCAAGATGCTAATTTTTAAATTAAGTGTTTTAATTTTTGAAATTTTCATATTAACTTCTCAAAAGTCAAAAATAAATTTAAAAATAATATTAACTTTTGATCCAACTTTGGATCAATTTATCAAATCTTGAGTTTTGAGTGATTTGGAAGGCCAAGGGGGCCATTGTACAATTGAATAGCCATAAACCATGAATTATTTCATTATTAAAATCCCAAAATTCATAATATTATCCATCCTTTTCTTTCTTTTATTTTTCTTTGTACTCATAATTTTTTTTCTTACTTTTCATTTTAATTTAATATATTTCTGTTCCTTCTAGAGGTAGTGGATCTCAAGTAAAGGATAAAGAGTTGTTCTCATTCTAGTTAAGACTTTGTGACTCATCCATTGGAATTGGTCCCAAGTCATCACCAAACTTTTACTTTCAATTGACTAGCTTATATACATATCTAAGAAAACCAACTAATTAAAAGATAAAGCTAACATGTTTATTGGTTTGGATTATTTATTTCATATTGTATTTTAATTTTGTGTTTTATTTTATCCGAATATATATCATATATGCATTGGATAACATTGTATTTTACATTTTTTGTTAGATGAATATAATATGTACAAAGCCCATTGTTAAATTTACTTTCTACCAATTTGTACCAAAACAAAGCCTAAACCATTGGGATGTCAAAAATTACATGTTATCATCATAAGCATATTTAATAATGGATAAAACAATCCCCAAATAGACTTTTGGCTAGGGGTGAGTAATTTCTAAGCCACATAATTTTTAAAAAAAATCATAAAGTCCAAGGATTAAGAGGTAAATTTACATTAAATAGTGGGTCAGTTATGAAATTAATGGTTGACATATATTTAATAAAGAATGCACATATAAGTTTTAGTCAAACTTGTTAATGAGGTGGGCAAGATTTGATGTGAAGTTGATAAGTCATAAATGAAACAAGCCAATATTGAAAGTACCAATTCTAAATCAAACTTTTGTCATTGCCTTCTTAGAAAATAGAATAATTTAAAATGAAATATCAATTATTGAATTGACAATATAATTTGTTATTTCTATTACATATTTTTGGCTAACAAAGAATCTTCTCTAAGAAAGTTGTGAAAATCCTTTAATATTTATATACTCATATATTGGAATTACTGTATATTATATTGAATTTTATTTAGGGTTAATTACATAAAAAATCACGAACTTAAGGTCTAGTTTCAATTGCAACATGAACTTTTGATTGTAACATAAAAAATGTGTAATTTAACTATTGTTTCAATTCGGGACATATTTGGGTTTTTCGGGCTCCAATTACTGATGTGGAGCCCGAGATATAAAATTGAAGTCCAATCATCATCCAATCATCGACCCACGTGGAATTAAAAAAAAAAAAAATTGAAAAGCAAAAAATAAAAACAAATTGAAAAACAAAATTTAATTGCTGCATCTCTTCCCGCCGGCACCACTGCTTCGCCGCCATCGGACCATCGTCGGAAAATTCCAAATTTTTTCCATCTTTTACCAAACTTTACAAAATGAATCTCAATAAACCCCAAATCATTTTTCCTTCAAATTTTTTAGAAAAATGGTCAATAAATCCACCAAAACATCTTTTTACCCTCCATCCATCTGACCGGAAAACTCCATTGTTGGTCATCAAGCTTTCAAAATTTGATTTTTTTCATTTCTCAACAAAAATACACAAAATTGGTACCAAAACGATCATTTACTCAAAACTAAACACATACCCATGTCAATTTACATAAAATTGTTAATTTTTATAGTTAAATTGATCGAAATATGTTGGGAGTCCAAAACAAAACTCATTTCTTGATTCTCGTTTTTACATATGGTTTCACAAATTGATTTAGAAATTTTGCTCTCCAATATATAAGCTTTCAAAAGATGTTTTGATTTGTAATTTTCATTTGTTTTGCACTCTTCAATTTTCATATCAACTTTCGAAATTTGGATTTTAATTTTGGAGTTTGATTTTAAAAGATGACGATCGTGAGAGGGGGGAAAGAGCGGCGACGACGAGAGAATAAAAACAACAACAAGAGGAGGATGATCGGCGGTGACAAGAGGGAGGGAGTGAGAAGAAGAAGAAGACAGAGAAAAGGGAAATTAGTGAGTTGTTGTCAAAAAAAAAATTAATTTTTTCTTTTATTTCTTTTCTTTTTCAATTTTCTTTTTTAATTTTTTTAATCCTATATGGGTTGATGACTAGGATGATGATTGTATTTCAATTTTATATTTCGGGCTCCACATCAGAAATTGGAGTCCGAAAAGTTAAAATTTGTCTGAATTGAAACATGTGTTAAATTGGATATTTTTGACGTTATGGTCAAAAGTTTATGTTGTAATTGAAACTAAACCCTAAGTTTGTGATTTTTTCTGTAATTAACCCTTTTATTTTTCATCTAAGCATCCATATCTTTGCTAGATCACCTTAAAACTATTTTTTCAATTTTTTTGTTTTTGAAAATAAATAGAACTATGATCTATGATTTTGCCTTGTATGCTTTTTGTCAGACCAACAGAAGTACATATATAATTGGATTATTCATCAAATTTGTTAGCAGATCAATTATTAATTATATAATAAGAGTTTATTGACAAAATTATATTTATGAAATAATTTTATATGAATTTTTTGTCTTGAAATGATGATTATTATGAGTGTTAATGTTTTCCAATTTTTTCGAAAATAGTTTCAGATAATTAATGAGAAACATACACAAATTTGCTCTGACATTACATTTGGCCCTTCGCACTTTTCCATTTTAAGAGTAGTCTTACATTATTAGATAGGGCTCTCCAATTTTATTTAATTTTTTTCTGTGACAATGACAAAGAGGACAGATTCTCATAAATTATTTATGTACTTTAATTCTTGCGGTTGACTAGGTCAAGTGCTTTTCCCCATATGTCACATGATACGTTTATAATTCTTTTTTTATATTAAACATAATATAAATATACTTTTTAAATTTCTACAGTACAATGATGGTATCAGTTTAAATAAATTCTCAATTAATAGTTCATCAATGTTGTATATATATATATATATATATATCCAAATCTATAATAAATAAAATTTTAAAGTTAATATGGTAATTAATTATATCAAATTTAATGTTGCTAATAAAAAATATTAAATAATATAGAAATTTTAACTAAACGTATTAAAATAACATATGCTTGCCTTTAAATAGTTAGTTTACAAAATTTAGAAAAATATAATTAAATAAAAAGGAAAAACTAAAATAAAGGTGCACTGATAAAAATTGATTATTCAAACTTTTCAATCTCTTGAAATTTATTAATTAATTAATGTAATTGAACCTTTTAATTTTTTTATTTTTTATTTTGGGAAATTTTGAATTTCAATTTTTTTTATCATTTTAATTGAAAAGAAAATTGATTGTTATTCTAAATTTTAACAATAAAATCAAACTAAAATATTGGTGTTAGAGTTAAATAATATAACAGACATTTCAATACATATTTTATCAAAATTATAAATAAAAACTAATTCATATTCATATACAAATGCAATATATATTTAAATAATTAAATAACATATTAATTAGATTGTCTTATATTTAATGTTAAATTAATTAATGTGTATTGCAAAATCATAATAATATTTTTTCTTATATAAATAATATTTAAAAAAATTCTAATTTTATTAAATTAAATTTAATTAATTTTTAATCACTTATATTACACTAGCTCTATACAAATCTAAATAAATAAAAATTGACCACTGAAACTTGTAAGTATGACAAATCTTGAGACATTGAAGAAAACGAAGTCTAGCTAACAAGGTAGAGAGACTTAACAACGACGAATAACAATATCCTAAATTTTTTTAAATCTGAAATAAGAAGGTTAATGTTTAGATTTGGAAATAGGGTGGGCAAGTTGGGAGTGTAGGCAAAGGGTGTAGGGATTAGGGATTTTGAATTTCAAAAAGTAAAAAGAAATTAAATGAGATTAGGCTTAGAGTTATATATATATATATATATATATATATATATATATATATATATATTATTTATATATATAAAGGAATGATCACTTTGGTGCCATATGATAAGCTTACAATATTTCTCATAATAAATTCCTTTTACAAATGAAATATATAATTAATATTATTTAAAACTTTAATTCATAAAGTCATATACATTTGAAAATGAATACATTCATATAATTATATGCAGATTTTGTGAATTTGTTTTGTTCCTATTAATTTAGGCTACTAATAAATATCAGAAATGTTTTGCTTAAAAAAAAATAAAAATAACAAAGCCCAAAAACTGAAAGACAACATAGGTGGGGCTTGTTTATATATCAAACACTTCAACAGTTAGCAACAAAGACAAAAAACACTGTTCACTTCTCTCACTCTCGCTACTCAGAATTAGATATGAGGCCCACAAAACCCCATCCCCCAATCACCACCCCCGCTGGCCGTTGCTGATGTCAAATGACCATAATACCCTTGTCCGTTATCCATGTCCTCGACATTTCTCCAACGTTTTTGTTTGTATATATGTATATATATACATTCCTTAAACAAAACATCAGATTAAGAATTCAAGATCTCTCTTCCCCCCCCCCTCTCTCTCACTCATACAACAATTTTAGAGCCTGTTTGATGTCTGATCTTGAAGGAATAATAAGTGAAGAAGAAGAAGAAGAACAGAACATATGTTTGGATAAAAAGTCTTGCTTTTGAAGATTAATTTCTCCGAAGAATTTTTCGCTCACGGGTTTGTTAACAGACGCCTTTTCATTTCAATTTTATGGGTTTTTGTTATGGTTAAGATTTATGTCTGTCTGGGTGGTGGGGTGGGGTGGGGGTGGGGGTGGGGGTGGGGTGGGGGGACCGGGTGTTCCATTGTTTTAAATTCAAGAGATGGTGTTTAATTTTGAGGTTTAATGATGGGTTTTTGTTCATTTCTGTTTTTCTTAGTTCTTTAATGAGTTCTGATTTATAGGATCATTACATATTTTATCATGTCACTGTTTCATTATATGAATGAGTTTTATGAGTAAGGTAGATGTATTCATTATAGATCTGTTCTTCTTTATGTGAAACTGGTACTTTTAATTCTGTGAAAATGAGTAATAATCAAGAATTTAAATCACAAAGCAATTATTTTTGTCTGAAAATGGTGTAAAATTGCAGTCTTGATTTTCTCACTCACTGATTCCTTTGCTGTTCTTGTTCTAGATGTTGTAGTTAGTAATGGGGAAAAGGGGAGGTTGGTTTTATACAGTGAAGAAAGTCTTGAGCTGCGGCTCCGAACAGAATCGAGCAAAGGTAGTGAATTAATTCCACCATTTTCACAATTTTGTTTATGTGTTGTGTCTGAAAATGAAATCAAGAACTGTTTTAATCCTATGTATGGTCAGAAAAACCGGAAATCGGGTGGCAAGAAACGGAGCACGGAGTGGGATTCGTCTAATGGGGTGGCAGTTTCTCCAGCTGGCTCTCCGGTGGAGGAGACGAAGTTGATGGAAGCAGAGAATGAACAGAATAGACATGCTTATTCTGTTGCTCTTGCAACCGCTGTGGCGGCAGAGGCGGCAGTTGCCGCTGCTCATGCCGCAGCAGAGGTTGTTCGTCGCACAGCTGCGTCTCGTTGTTTTTCCAGAACGAACGAAGACGCAGCTGCTATCAAGATTCAAACAGCTTTTCGTGGCTACTTGGTACGATCTTCTTTCATTGTGAATTGGCTATGTTTGTTCTGGATTTACTATGGTTTTGACAAGTTTGAATTTGGGATTTAGTAGGGTTTAGATAGTCTGAATTTTGAAAATCTTGGTATGATAGTGTTTTCATTGTGAATTGGAACTATTAGGCTATTTGGTATGATGGGTTTTCATTTCAATTGGATTGTTATGCTATGTTTGTTCTAGACTTAAAGTGGTTTTGACAAGTTTGAATTTGAGATTTGGTAGGATTTAGATAGTCTGTATTTTGAAAATCTTGCATTTGTCTTGGTATTCTGTAGAGTATGACCAATGAAGAAAATTTCGGTTTCGGTAGAAATTTTATTACCTTGATTTTACGGAAATTTTTGTTTCGAACGCTAAATTTGAGCGAAATAGGCAAAATTTCGCGAATTTTTTTATACTTCTGAGTATGACTAAAGTTAATACGACCTTTTCATCTTGTGAATTATAGAAAAAGTAAAATGGTAGAAAAAAGTAGGGTAGAATTATACGATAAAACAAACATATCTCCAAAATCTGGATGGGCCAAGTCTAGTTCGTGTTTGATGTAAAAACTCGAACATTTTAGGCAAGGAGAGCATTGAGGGCTTTGAGGGGTCTTGGGAGGCTGAAATCTTTGATAGGAGGGCAGTCTGTGAAACGACAAGCAGCAACTACGTTGAGATATATGCAGATGTTGGGTCGTATGCAATACACTATTCATGCTAGGCGAGCCAGAACGAATGAGGAGAGCTCGGGTTTTCTGAGACAAATCCAGCAGAAACGTGAAAAGGAGCTTGAGAAGTTGAGAGTATCTGTAAGTGGCACCACCTTTCTTGCAATTTCTGTCCTAAAAGCAAATATTGCTAATAAAGATCACTTGTTGGTATAGATTGGAGAGAATTGGGATGATAGCCTGCAGTCTAAAGAGCAGATTGAAGCCAATCTTCAGAATCGGAAAGATGCAGCCATTAGAAGGGAACGAGCATTGGCTTACGCTTATTTGCATCAGGTAATAAATGTGGTCATTTCGATTTCTTGTTAGTGAGTTGCAAGAAAATGATTCGGGTTTTTCTTGCAGCAAACATGGAGGGGATCATCGAACTCTGCAAACCAAACGTTCATGGACCCGAATAATCCTCGTTGGGGTTGGAGCTGGTTGGAGCAATGGATGGCTGCTCGTTCGTATGAAAATGGGAATTCAATCGACAAAGAACACAACGTTGATCGTGGCTCTGTAAAACAGAGCCGGCCGGTTAGTAGACAGTCGCCCTCGACTCCCAAATCAAGACTTGCAACGGGCAAATTTAGACCACCGAGCCCACGTGGGACCAATGGCATGGATGATGACTCAAAGAGCATAAGAAGTGTGCAATCAGACCGGTGTAGAAGGCATAGTGTTGCAGGGTCATCAGTGAGAGACGACGAGAGCCTAGGTAGCTCGTCTATGGCGACACATGGCTATATGGCTTCGACAGAGTCTGCGAGGGCCAGGTCAAGGGTGGCTAGCCCGATTGGAGGGGAAAGAGTCGGGACGCCTGATAAGGGGGCCGGTGGCTCTGCAAAGAAACGACTCTCCTTCTCAGGGTCCCCGGCAAGGCCTAGGAGGCATTCGGGCCCACCAAAGGTCGAAATTAGACCTATGAAGGACATTACAACGGGCTCGTAATCGAGCTACAAGTTAATGATGCTACATACACTTATATATGTTTTTTTAACTTGGTTTTCTTCTTACAACAAACTAGATTAAGTGTGTTTGATGTTATGAAATAGAGGTTGTCTTTGTATGGCGAAATCTTGTACCATATGCTTTGTTTGATGTTATATGTATTATTGATTGAAGGTACGATGTTGTCTTTGTTGTTGTTTCCAAATGTCTTTTTCTTGAGAATTGAACATCAAATTGAGGAGAATGGATGTATTGCATGTCGAATTGAGTAATTAGGCTACATTTGTTTGGAGTTTCATGAGTTAGTATCTGGGATTTAAGAATCTCAAATTCTTATTTGAAGTTTTAACAAACAAGGATTACGATATCCAATCAAATACTATATACTATTTAAAACAAAAAAAGTACTATAATTAACTTCACATTCTAAATTTATTAATACATTTTAATACATACTTAAATTTTTACTATTACAATCATCCAATCAATATTATTACATCAACTAACAATAAAATATGACACAAATATACATTTTCCAACAATGATTGTCATCTATAGTAACAATCTTGCCCTATAAAATTTATTAATAAATATAGAATTTAATTATTCACTTTTATTTATAGAACTCAAGATTTCGAAATCGGATTTTTCATATTCTACATTATCTTCTTCCAAACATTATTGTGGCCTATGATATATAAGTGCGCAAAGTCGAGTCTTTCTTCCTTGTTTTTAATTACTAGGTTTAAACCCGTGCAAGCACGTACGTCATTTAACACTTATCTAATTTTTATTTGGGTAAATTACATAATAGAAGCCAAACTATGGTCACTTTTCCACTTTGTTACCCGAACTTTCAAAGTTCACTATAAAATAGCTCAACTTTGTTTTTTTACTAAACGGTTGCCAGAAGTCACCGCCAGTGGAATATTCCGGGAATATTTTGTCCCGAACTTTCAAAATTAACTGTAAAATAGCTCAACTTTGCGGATTTACCAAACGATTGCCAGAATTAAATTAAATTAAATAAAAAATAACTAAAAAAATACAAATCAAATTAAATTAAATAAAAAATACAAATTAAATTAAATTAAATTAAATTAATCAAATCAAATTAAATCGACCGATTTCGGGGGCCGATTTAATTTGATTTGATTAAATTAAATTAAATAACTAAAACCCCCAAATCGGCCGATTTAATTTGATTTGATTAAATTAAATTAAATAACTAAAACCCCCAAATCGGACCCCCAAAATCGGCCGATTTAATTTGATTTGATTAATTTAATTTAATTTGATTTGATTAATTTAATTTAATTTGATTTGATTTGTATTTTTTATTTAATTTAATTTGATTTATATTTTTTTAGTTATTTTTTATTTAATTTAATTTAATTTTGGCAATCGTTTGGTAAATCCGCAAAGTTGAGCTATTTTACAGTTAATTTTGAAAGTTCGAGATGGAATATTCCCGGAATATTCCACCGGCGGTGATTTCTGGCAACCGTTTAGTAAAAAAACAAAGTTGAGCTATTTTCCAGTGAACTTTGAAAGTTCGGGTAACAAAGTGGAAAAGTGACCATAGTTTGGCTTCTATTATGTAATTTACCCTTTTTATTTTATAAGTATTATTATTTCATATGTGTTTGTTGATTTATATGTATGATATTTTTTTCTATATCCTTAAAATAATATTTCTCATTGTTTTTAGTTTTTTTATTTTTTTCATTTGATCTTTAGTACAAAATTGTTAATAGCTAGTTCTTTATAGGTGTTTTAACTGTTGGATTAGATATTTTCATATCTTTTTTTAAAAAGTATAGAATAAATTCCATTTTTATCGCTCGAAAACATCTGTTCTGTTCCAGTTTTGCCTTTGAGTGCTTTTTTTATTAGGTTTACATAATGATTCATTTGTAAACATCATTTGCAAAATAATAGAACATCATCTATTTTTTCTACAATTCCCGATATGATCCACTTTCAAACTTGCAAATCTATCTATGTCCCAATGTAAACATATCCTAAGGTTGTTTTAGCACCTATTTTTTGTTAATGTCATTACTTTTGCAAGAGCATTGTTGTTTACTTTTTTTTTTTTTTTTTTTCAATTTGAAATGTTGGACAAAAACAATTATTAAAGTTTGGAACCAAATATTTCATATAGAAAAAGACAATACAATATTAAAAATCTCTTCCAAGCATTTGTAACTTACATGTTTAGTTTTTTCAAAACACTTATTTTGTGTAGAGTAGTAGGGTATGTATTTAATTGATATTAATTTTTTGATATTTCATAAATAAAATGTTTTTTAAGAAAGACAATTGGCAACATTGTAGAGCTCCAAGTGTCATCACTTGAGAGAACCAAACCACACTTTTATATATATAATTCACTATTTAATGATTTTGTTATTTAATAAACAAGGCAATTTACCAATTCATCATCACTTATATCCTAATATAACTAGAAGTTCAATAGAAGTAGAAGTATTTTCCAATTATAACAAAGGAAAATTCATCAATAATAATAATATCCTAATATCATTAGAAGTTCAATAGAAGTAGAAGTATTTTCCAATTATAACAAAGGAAAATTCATCAATAGTATTCTAATATAACTAGAAATGCAATAGAAGTAAAAGTACTTTCCAATTACAACAAAGATACACCTCCCCCCTCCTCTCTCTCTATATATATATATGTATGTATATCTCTGTGATGTGATACAAACCTACAGCAACAATGTCGAGCGACTCAGATTCAGATTCAGATTCAGAGTGTTTGGAAGCCATAACAATGTCGAGCGAATCAGAATCGGACTCGGACTCGGACTCGGGCTCATCAGACTCAGACTCAGACTCAGTGAGTTCGGAAGCCATTGAAATCCCTCTGCGATTCCCCCAATTTCCTGAACCTATCATTGTAGAAATCCAATCAAGACTCCC
The DNA here is from genome assembly GCA_954870855.1 of Scutellaria minor. Lineage (NCBI taxonomy): Eukaryota > Viridiplantae > Streptophyta > Magnoliopsida > Lamiales > Lamiaceae > Scutellaria > Scutellaria minor. Next base: position 695,656 of record OX940728.1, read on the forward strand.
AGTGAAATCCCTGTTGAAATTCAAGTTCGTTTCAAAATCATGGCATTCCTTAATCTCCAGCAAATACTTCATCAAAACCCACCTCGAAAACTCAGTAAAGAACCCAACTCTTTCCCGCTACAGATGCATCTCAACCATAAGGAAATCATATTGGAAGCTGGAGCATCATTCTCTGCCCTCTTTCAGGCCCCGAAAAGACATTTATTCTTCCGATCTTGATCGTGAAGACGATAAGCAGAAAGCCCTAGACCTCGTTGGTTCCTGCAATGGCTTGATCTGCTTTCTCGTTGGTAAAGAATGTTCTGGGTGGTGGAAACCTGTCACCACCGTTTATAAACCCTGTTTTGTTCTGTGGAATCCTGCCACCAAAGAGTCCAAGATCTTGCCTGACTTTCATGGCGGAAGGAAAAACCCAATCCAGGTTTGTATCATCAAGTGCGGCTTTGGTTTCGACGAGAAAAGTGATGACTACAAGGTGTTTGCTGTAATGTCTGTGACAAAACCTGCTAAAATGATCGGTGCAACCCACCACGAAACCGTAGCTAAAGTTTATAGCCTGAAATCCGATTCTTGGACACGAATCGAGCTCCTTGAGGACGATATTCCGGTACATGTAGCAGGGAAGTTTGCAAGTGGGAAGCTTCATTGGATCAGGAACTCTTGCCAGAACTCGAGATGGGACATCGTTTCATTCGACTTAACAACTGATTCATTGGATCAGGAACTCTTGCCAGAACTCGAGATGGGACATCGTTTCATTCGACTTAACAACTGAATCTTCGGGACGTGTTGATCAACCTAGCTATGTCGAGCCTGGTTTTTATCCGACATTGGGAGTGCTCGATGGAAGTCTTTGTGTGCTGTGCGATTACTGCAAAACGCAGTTGGATGTCTGGATTTGGAATGAATATGGAAATCAAGATTCTTGGACTAAAATGGTGTCGATTTCTTATCTGACCGATCCTATGGAATGTACATTGTTGAATGCACTATGCGTATTGCCTAATCGCGAGGTTTTGTTCCTCCTTGATTCAGGTTTCATATCATATTACCCGAAAAGGAGCTGGATTTATCATCCTCAGAATCTGGTCGACTCTGAGGAATTGATTGGAGCTGAGGTTTATGTCCAAAGTTTAGTCTCCCTTGTGTCTGAAAACCCAATCAAGTCCCCAGTCGAAGATGGTACGAGTACGAGCAAGAAAGGCAATTCCCCTGTCAAAGATGGCACGAGCAAGAAGGGCACAAGCAAGAAAGGCAAGGCCCCTGTCGAAAATGGTACGAGCAAGAAACGCAAGCCCAGAAAAAATCGAAGGAGTAATAAGAAGTAGATATATAAACAGCATGAAGGATAGTTTGCTAGCAAGTTTATTGCTTTAGATTGAATAGTCTTTATTTATTTATTTCTGAAAAGCTTTAGATTGAATAGTTAGATGTAGTTTGGTTCAATTATTTTGCATTTAGGATGTTCTTCATGTTTTGAAGTATCTTATCAGTGATAAGATTGATTACAAATAAGAATTATAAATCCTAATTAATTAAAAATTGATATATGAAAATAGAAGATATGTTTTGATCAAATAACTTGCACCATAAGCACTTCTTTGATAATGAAAAACTGATAAAATCAAAGATTGCGTATCTGACAAAATTCGGCCGTATATAAATAATGGAGTTTTCTTGGTTAAAAAGCGGATTAGGGTTTTTAAAGAAATATATATAATCTTATAAACAAACAAATCATTTATTCGAGCAACAAAAAAATCCAACATTGTGAACCTTAAGCAATGGAGTCACAACCCAATCTTCTAGAAGAAATTATCGAGGAAATACTCCCGAGGCTGCTTGTGAAATCCCTCTTGAAATTCAGGTGTGTATCGAAATCATTGCGTTCTTTAATCGCCACCAAACACTTTAATCGTTAGAAGTGTTTGGAGGATGTCTTTGCTTGCTATATGATAATCGGCCAACGAATTACGTAGATATTTGGACGATGAAAGAGTATGGTGGGAAAGTGTCGTGGGAAAGAATGGTGATAATTCCTCGTCATAAACCTAAACCTCCTCACGGGGCGATGGGAATCTTGACCTATATTAGCAAAGGTCGAAGAAATGGAGAAATTTTAGTACATTATACCAAGGGTTACACGGTATGATACGCAAGATAATATATATCGGGATGTCATACGACTCGAGGAGATGGATCCAATGGTGGTCGAGAAAGATTTCTTGGTTGAAAGTTTAGTCTCACTTGCATTTGATGCCTAGAAAGGAGGTGATCAAAATGAGGTCTTTGAAAGTATAGTTTTTGTTTATATGATCTACGTACTTAATTTGAACTTCGATCATATCATTGATTTGTTTTTGTTCAATAATGATTTCTTGTTTGTGTGAAGAGCACAAACTAAGTCTTTTGTGAATTGGGGTTTTTGCAATTTTGTACTTTTCTTGCATGGTCTTTGAGTGTCGATGTATAATTCTCTATGTTTTGAGTTGGGGAGAGAATTTTTAGGCTCAAGTTTGCAAGTTTAGAATTTTGGATTAAGATAAAAATTTAATTGTAGTTATACTTTAATATTGTTTTGATGCTATCCCTGAAAAGAATATGGTACATATAAAATCGTTGACAATATTTTAATTTTAAGTGTTTGCATACTATCAAAATTTGAAATCCAAAATCCTGATTTACCAAATTATTTCCACATTCTCTTAAAGAGTTCACTTCATTAAGAAGCTAGTCAGAATTTTTTGAGTTAGACATGAGGGAACTTCACTACAAATCTATAATCAAGTCATCCCAATTGAGTTAGTAATTTGTAATGTAACGTCCAACGATCGATAATGAAATGCAACTTTATTATGACACAACAAATAAATTATATTATTTTTCGATTGAACGTTACACAGACAATCACAACCATGTATGTTTCATCGATCAATCATCATAATACAAGAAGCACATGCAAATTTTATTACGACAAACTATCAGTACTTTAAGAGTATACTCCTTCAATCTTTCATACATGGTTATGCTCATGTGCTCACCATTAGATATAATTAAATACACTTATAAACACCCTATTGTGGCCTATGAAATAATTATAGTACGTGTGCATAGTCGAGTATTTCTTCCTCGTTTTTATTTATTTATTAATTTAATAAATTTTGATATTTAATAAACAATGTTATTTACCAATTCATCACTAATATCCTAACTATATAGTTATAAGTTCAATCGAAGTAGAAGTATTTTGGAATTATAATATAGGGAAAATATCATTTTTCATCCTCTAAATTAGGCATTGTTCATTTTTTGTCCCCTAATTGTGTGTTTTACAATTTTGATCCTATAATTGTCGATTATTTCCAATTTCAGTCTGTTGTTTGTCATAAAATTTTCTCGAACTCACGTGATTGCCAGAATGCTTACGTGGAAACCAAATTGAAAATTCACCAGAATATGGAGGGAAAATTAAGCCTATGTATCAATTATTTATGTCATTTAAATAAAAACCCAATAAAATAATTCAAAAACTAAAAATAATTAAATAAGAAAACATATGAAAAATAATCAGATATCCTAAAAAAATTTAAAAAGTAATCAATTAAAAAAAAAACAGAAGACATTTATTGAAGACCCTTGTAACTAAGGGTTTAAAAAAAAAGGTGGGAATTACAAAATACAAAATTAAATTTCAATAAACCCAACAAAAGATAAATCAAATGATTTGGGGAAGAAACAGTAAATTAAAAGATTGGAGGTGGAGGATGTTGGCGGTGGCCACGTTCAGCTGCGCACAGTTCTCTCTCTCTCTCTCTCTTTTTTTTTTCTTCACATTTCTGTTCTTTTCTTATCAGTTTTCATTTTACTTCTCTTTTTCAATTTTTTTTCATTGCATTTGTCATGCATCTAATTTACAATATGTATGACTATGAGTTCTGCTGAACGTGAAAAAGAAATTATAAATTTATCTGTTGTTATGGGATTATTTGAAATTTAATTTCGTGTAATTCCCACATTTTGTCCTTTAAAAAAAAAATTAATTTGTAATTTTTTAATTTGATTTTTAAATTTTTAGTTTTTTATATTTTTTAGGATTCCAATTTTTGACTATTTTTAATAGATTTACTTATTTAATTTTTTTTTGTTTATTTCTTTTAAATTTTGAATTATTTTATTGGGTTTTTACTTAGGTGGTATAAACAATTGACACTAAACTTAATTTTCCCTCCATATTATAGGGAATTTTTAATTTGGATATCACATAAGCATTAATATGAAAAAAATATTCCAGCGAAAATCGAATTGGAATTAAAAAATCAATAATTAAAGAACCAAAATTGAAAAACACATAATTAGAATACAAAAATTAGATAAGGTCTAACATAAAGGACGAAAAACAATATTTTCCCATAATTTATAACAAAGATAATTCATCAATATTACTACCCTAATATAATTAAAAGTTCAATAGAAGTAGAAATATTTTCGAATTATAACAAACCTATTCATCTCTCTCTCTCTCTCTCTGGAATCCTATTTGGAATAACTTACAATTAATCAGGAATTAGGGTTTCATAAGAAATAATCTTATATATAAACAATCAAATCAACATTCACCCTACATACAAACCCTAAAAAATCCAACGTTGTGAACCTTCAACAATGGAGAGTTCTGATCACAATGAATGTGAACAAACGTGGATCTTCCCAATGAAATCATCGAGGAAATACTGTTGAGGCTACCTGTGAAATCCCTCTTAAAATTCAGGTGTGTATTGAAATCATGGCGTTCTTTGATCGCCACCAACGATTCATCGAAAACGACTTTGAAATTTCAAGCAAAAACCCCAGCTGCGTCAATGACAGGATCTTCTGGATGAATGGTTTCAAACAATTGAATGATTGGCTTCGTGATTGTATTTACGAACTCGAATCGATTTCATATTGTGGAATCCATCAACACGAAGCTTGAAGAAACTGCCCAAGCTAGACGATGACACGAACTAGTGGGAGTTGATCTATTACGGGTTCGGTTTCGATGAATCGTGCGATGATTACAAAGTTTATTCAATGAATCGTGAGAGTAATTTGTTGGTTGACAGTTTAGTCTCATTTGTATCTGATCTTTGAGGTACTTTTCAATTTAATTAACCTATCTAGTTTTTTTATTTATTTTTTTTATTTTATAATTAGAATATAGATATATCTTGATGGCTATGTGTTGAGGTGATTTTTTGAAGATGCGAAGTCATTATCTACTTAATTTGAACTACATTATATCAATGGTTTTTTCATTTATCTTTTAGTAATGATTTATTTGTTTATGTTTTTATAGTTGTGATAAGCATAGATTGAGTCATTTGTGAATTGGGTTTTTACAATTTTGTACTTTTCTTGCATAATATTGTCTGAGTAATAATGTATAATTTTTAGAGAGTAAATTTGTGCATTGTAATTCACACAAACACGATTTCTCACAAATTAACTTTAGGCTCAAATTAGCATTTCGGTCTATATCTAGGAAGACTGGAATTAAGGAACGTTACCACTAGTTTCTGAAAATCATATAACATTTTTTATTACATTAATTTGGTATTACATTTCCTATTCTTAAAACAAATTGACTAGGGGCGAAGCTTTTGAGGCGCATTATCAACTGTAAAGTGAATTTTATTGCTTAATTTCTTGTACGTCGATGATTAGAATTTTGAATTAAGGTAAAAGTATAATTATAGTAATATTACAACATTGTAAAAGTAAATGTAGGATCTTTAATCCTAAGTCCCTCAATTATATTTTGGTGTGAAATTTGTTTTTCAATAATTGATGTGTCATTATTTGTTTATATTTTATCATCTTAATTATCTGTGGTTTTAGTTTATTTATACTTAATTGATTAATCTTATGATTCTTCATTGTAGGAATGAATTTTGGTCTTCCTTGAAGAGAATTGGGATAAAATCTGGAATTTTGGGCTTAAATTATAAATTTGGGCGCAGGTGCGCTCGATGGAGATAATATCAATTGGGCTCACGGATGTCTTCATGGAGAAGAAAGATACAAGAAGAGTTTTTTTTTTTTTTTATTAGAACATAGATATATCTAGATGGCTGTGTTGAAGTGATTTTTTGAAGACGCGAGGTCCTTGATTTGAACTACATTATATCAATGGTTTTATATTTATCTTTTAGTAATGATTTTTTTGTTTATGTTTTTATATTTGTGATAAGCATAGATTGAGTGATTTTACAATTTTGTACTTTTCTTGCATAGTGTTTGAGTAATATTAATGTATAATTCTCTCATATGTGAGTTTTAGAGAGACTAAATTTGTGCATTGTAATTCACACAAACACGATTTCTCACAAATTAACTTAGGCTCAAACTAGCACTTTGGTCTATATCTAGGAAGATAGGAATCAAGGAACGTCACCACAAGTTTCTGAAAATTACATAAAGTTTTTTAATACAGTTGATGTTACATGTTTTGTTCTTATAAAAGATAGACTAGAGATAAAGCTTTTGAGGTGCGATATCAATTATAAAGTAGATTTTAATGCTTTCTTATACGTTGATGTTTAGAATTTTGAATTAAGGTAAAAGTATAATTATGGCAATATAATTACATTGCAAAAGTAAATGTAATGTACCTTCTGCATAGCTAGCTGGATGTGGTGACTCCACTTAAGGAATTAATTTTGGTATCTTTCAATTGGGATATGAACAAATTATTTATTTTAAGATAGTAATTAATTAAAAGTTACTACTGATATATACACTCATTTTAAGTAAAGAAATTATACTAGTATTTTATTGGAAATGATATGTTTCCATATTAAGTAAAAGCTTCATAAAAACAATAAAACAGTAAAAAGAGTCAAAGAGGAAAGTCTTGTATATGGCTGATTTCATTAAAATGAATGGACAAAAATGTACCTTTTGCATAGCTAGCTGGATGTGGTGACTCCACGTAGGGAATTAATTTTGGTATCTTTCAATTGGGATATGAACAAATTATTGATTTTAGGATAGTAATTAATTAAAAGTTACTACTGATATGTACACTCATTTTAAGTAAAGAAATTACACTAGTATTTTATTGGAAATGATATGTTTCCATATTAAGTAAAAGCTTCATAAAAGCAATAAAACAGTAAAAAGAGTCAAAGAGGAAAGGCTTGTATATGGCTGATGTATATGTGATACGAGAAAAATACGTGCATTTTTATGGTGTTTAATATGAGATTTTAATATCGTTTATTTGATTGGATGCACTATTTTCTTACATCTGTGTGATTTGTATCTCCAAGAACTTCATAAATTATTTTCTTGATTATTTTAGGAAAATTGGAGAATTTTTGAATCAAGGGAAACGAGTGGAAAGAAACGTGGAGTCAATTGGGCTACTTTTGGTTCAAGAGGCCAATGGAAATTGAAGAGAAAAAGGAAGTGGGCCTGAGTCAATTTCACTTTAATTAAGGGATTGGGCCAATGGAAGAAGGAGGAGAAGGCCCATTTCTCCAAAGGGGTTTAAGGAAAAGAGACAGCCCTATTTTAATTAACTTCTTGCCAAGCAAACGAGAATGGACGTAGCCAATCGAAAGGAAAGAAATCAAGACTTTCCTTCTCAATTTATAAAGGCACTGTTCACGTGATTGATGATTATTAGATTTTAGGAATTAGCTTTGAGACATGAGATTAGAGAGAGAGAGAAACTTAGAGTGAGGAACAAAAATTAGGTTTTAATTCTTTATTTTGAAGATTAATTTTGATGGAGTTCTCGATTGCTTTGTTGGATTCGATTTTAAGGATGCTCGGCTAATTTCTCAATTCTGGTTAGCAGGGATGTTTGAACCCGTATATCTATTTAGTTCCTAATTAATCTCGTATTTCCTTCTCGATGTTTGATTGGAATTGATTATGTTATCTGTGCATAATGTTCTCAATTATTATTGCTTGATTTAGCCTGATCACCTAGGTTAAGTGTTTGATAATTGATTGCTAGAATCTTAAATCATGAATCCTAATCGTTGTGGTTTAATTTCCATAAATGGTAAACTAGAGGTCGTGCATCTCTAGGGTAGCATAATCCTAGATTATCGAATCAAGCTTGTGTATTCAGAGTCTAGTTCATCCTTTCGTCTTGGTGATTAATGCATTTAATGAATAAAATCTAGAGAGCTTATTCTAGATTATTCAATTAAATAGGGTTAATTAGAGATCGTATCCTAATTTAACTAATCTTAAGAGACGATTTAGTTTAACAGAGCTTGTTGTTAGACTAGGGGTGGTAATTCCATGATAATTTGAGAGAGGGGTAATACATTGATTAGGGTATAATTGATATCAGGGGATAATTGAACTGTTAACTGGGATATTTGCATACATTGAATCCTTGTTTAATTCGTTTACTAAGTTTATTTAGTTTAATTTAGTGATAAGTAATCAATCTCAAAATCCCCCATAATTTGTTATTTGTTTGAATTGAACATAGGTGTCATAGTTAGTCATCACTCCTCGTGGGATCGAATCTTACTTACCCTAACTACTAGTTGGTTACGTTAGGAAAGAAATTAATAATTTTATCGCGTTACGACGCGCAGTCAATATGGCTGATTTCATTAAAATGAATGGACAAAAATGTACCTTCTGCATAGCTAGCTGGATGTGATGACTCCACGTAAGGAATTAATTTTGGTATCTTTCAATTGAGATATGAATAGATTATTAATTTTAGGATAGTAATTAATTAAAAGTTACTACTGATATACACACTCATTTTAAGTAAAGAAATTACACTAGTATTTTATTGGAAATTATATGTTTCCATATTAAGTAAAAGTTTCATAAAAGCAATAAAATAATCAAAAGAGTAGAAGTGAAAAGGCTTGTATATGGCTGATTTCATTAAAATGAATGGACAAAAATGTACCTTCTGCATAGCTAGCTGGATGTAGTGACTCCACGTAAGGAATTAATTTTGGTATCTTTCAATTGTGGTATGAACAAATTATTTATTTTAGGATAGTAATTAATTAAAAGTTACTACTGATATATACACTCATTTTAAGTAAAGAAATTACACTAGTATCTTATTGGAAATGATATGTTTCCATATTAAGTAAAAGCTTCATAAAAGCAATAAAACAGTAAAAAGAGTCAAAGAGAAAATGCTTGTATATGGCTGATTTCATTAAAATGAATGGACAAAACTGTACCTTCTGCATAGCTAGCAGGATGTGGTGACTCCACGTAGGGAATTAATTTTGGTATCTTTCAATTGAGATATGAACAAATTATTTAATTTAGGATAGTAATTAATTAAACGTTATTACTGATATATACACTCATTTTAAGTAAAGAAATTACACTAGTATTTTATTGGAAATTATATGTTTCCATATTAAGTAAAAACTTTATAAAAGCAATAAAACAGTAAAAAGAGTCAAAGAGGAAAGACTTGTATATGGCTGATTTCATAAAAATGAATGGACAAAAATGTACCTTCTGCATAGCTAGCAGGATGTGGTGACTCCACGTAAGGAATTAATTTTGGTATCTTTCAATTGAGATATGAACAGATTATTGATTTTAGGATAGTAATTAATTAAAAGTTACTACTGATATATACACTCATTTTAAGTAAAGAAATTACACTAGTATTTTATTGGAAATGATATGTTTCCATATTAAGTAAAAGCTTCATAAAAACAATAAAACAGTAAAAAGAGTCCAAGAGGAAAAGCTTGTATATGGCTGATTTCATTAAAATGAATGGACAAAAATGTACCTACTGTGTTGAAGTGATTTTTTGAAGACGCGAGGTCATTGATTTGAACTACATTATATCAATGGTTTTATATTTATCTTTTAGTAATGATTTTTTTGTTTATGTTTTTATAGTTGTGATAAGCATAGATTGAGTGATTTTACAATTTTGTACTTTTCTTGCATAGTGTCTGAGTAATATTAATGTATAATTCTCTCATATGTGAGTTTTAGAGAGAGTAAATTTGTGCATTGTAATTAACACAGACACGATTTCTCACAAATTAACTTTAGGCTCAAACTAGCATTTTGGTCCTATATCTAGGAAGATAGGAATCAATGAACGTCACCACTAATTTCTGAAAATTACATTAAGTTTTTTAATATACTTGATGTTACATATTTTATTTTTAAAAAAGATAGACTAGAGATGAAGCTTTTGAGATGCGATATCAACTGTAAAGTTGATTTTAATGATTTCTTATACGTTGATGTTTAGAATTTTGAATTAAGGTAAAAGTATAATTATAGTAATATAATTACATTGCAAAAGTAAATGTAGGATTTTTAATCCTAAGTCCCTCAATTATATTCTGGTGTGCAAAATTGTTTTTCATAATTGATGTGTCTGTTATTTGTTCGTATTTTATCGTCGTAATTATATGTGGTTTTAGTTTATTTGTACTCAATTGATTAATTTTATGATTCTTTATTATAGGAATGAACTTTAGTCTTCTTTGAAGTAAACTGGGCTAAAAACTAGATTTTTGGACTTAAATTTTAAATTTAAGCTCAGGAATTATCAATTGAGCTCAGATCTCTTGATGGAGAAGAAAGGCCCAAGAAGAATTCAACCAAAATTAAACTTTTTTTGGTTCCCTTTTATGGTACGATTAGGATTTAATTTTAGTGTTAAATGAAAAAAAACAACCTAAACTATTGGTTTTTTTCATTTTACAACCTAAACTTTTTTTTTAACCGATTGCAACCTAAAATTTTAAAATTTATCAAATTGCAACTTCAGATCCATTTTTCGGCAAAAACGTGAACATGTGACTCGTACGCAGAGAAAATTAGGATATTCTTCTAAATCTTGAAATTTAAGGTGACATTCATTTAAAATTATATAATACAACTCAATTAGTATCAAAGATTCAAAATGATGACCCATGAAGTTCAAAAATAGTAAGTGCTGGTCTAAACAATATTAATATCAACTCATCATATTTTAGTAATTATGGATATAGTTAAGCACGTTTCTCTATACCACAGACTTCGTGACTTGCTCGCTCGAATTAATTTCTAAAATAACTTGCTATTTTAAATAATAGTACTACAACAAAATTTTCATAAAATTTTAATCAAATTTACTTGGGTTAATAAACGATTTTAATTATCCCTTTACTGCCTAGAATAACTCAAATATGGTTGTTGATTAGATCCACTTAATGAAGTTCTCGTTTTAAGACGATGTTTGGAAACTAAAATAAAGGGATAATTAAAATCGTTTATTCTAAATGATTTTAAACCCAGTAAAGGGATAATTTATTCTAAATGATTTTAAAATGATAATTATTCCAATAAATTATTATCAATGATTATTCTAAATAATAAATTATTCTAAATGATTTTAAAATCGTTTATTTAAAATCGGTTATTCTAAGCAGTAAAGGGATGATTAAAATCGTTTATCATCATGAAACAATTAATAAATCATATAATTTTTCGATCAAACGTTCCATCAATCATCAACATACAAGGAGCACAAATCCAACAATACACTTACCAACAAATTATCAATCTAAGATACTCATTCGATCTTTCATACAACTTACTTCTCCTCCTCCTCCTCCTCCTCTTCTTCTTCTTCTTCTTCTTCTTCTTCTTCTTCTTCTTCTTCTTCTTCTTCAGGGCCAAGCCTGGCCAAACTTTCAACATAGACACCGATTTCACGGAATTGAGCAACGTTAGCCACTCGGGGATACCTAAACACACCGTTTTCCGGATAATAAACCACAAAACTCGACTCAAAAACAAGCACAATTTCCCCATTAGGGCCAATGGCAAATGGGGTTGGCAATGGAGTAATCTCATGAGAACCATCAAAATGAGGAACTGTCACCAATTTACACCAAGATTCTTTCACCCCATACTCCTTCATAACCCAAACATCAACATGACTTCTTTGCAAACTCATCCACACACCAAGGCACCCCCCAAGAACACCAATTTTTCGATAAAAATCACTCTTCGAACCAAATGGTTGCTCGACAATTCCATACACCTCACTCTTCAAATCGAAAGAAACAATCTCCCACCCTTCACCACCATGTCCCCTGCCCCAATGAAGCTTCCCCTTCACCAACTTCCCACCCTCACCAAAAGGATAAACATCATTCTCACCAATCACTCTCCATGAATTACTCTTCAAGCTATACACTTTACCAATAGCCCCATTTTCCCAACAAGTCCCAAAAAATGAAAACAGGGCGAAAACCTTGTAATCGCCATTCGATTCATCACAGCCAAACCCATATTTCACAATGAGGCCATGCTTAATCTTATCATTTAAATCAGGCAGTTTTCTAGACATTCTTGTAGAGGGATTCCACAACACAAATTTCTTTCTATCTAGGAGAATGCAAACAAGCCCATCACAGCAACCCACCACACAAACCTTACCCACATCGACACCAATTGAATCATCAACTGTGGAGGTATCGGTTGATGGGTCATTCAGCAAAGAGTGCAAAGAATAGTGCTTTAATTCATAATAGGGTGGCATGGTTTTTGCAATGACTCTGTGGTGCGCAAAAGATGGGTTCTTTATTGATTTCTCGAGGTGGGTTTTGAAGAAACTTTTTGTGGCGATTAAGGAACGCCATTGTTTAGAAACGCACCTGAATTTCAAGAGAGATTTGACCGGAATTCTTGACAGGATTTCTTCGATGATTTCTTTGGGCAGACGGGGAGTTTGATCGGGTCTCTGGATCTTGTCCATTTTCCGGCCGCCGTGAACTCCGGTGTTCGATCGTCTAGTGCCGTACGAGGAATCTGGATCTTTTCTTACAGGTTTTTTTTTTTTTGTTCTGGATTGCAATTAGAATACATGTATAATTTTTTTTTTTGGAACCAGAATATATGAATAAATGAATAAATATAATTATATAGGCCCAAATCAGAATGGGCTCCATAGTTTCAGACCTAGCTTACCCAGCCCAAATAATGAAATTTAGGCCCAGATCAAAATTGGGTTTTTTTCCCCCCAAAAAAAGGGGTTGTACGGATGGTTTATACTCTTGTTAGGATTTGATAAATCTCAGTCCAAATATAAGACCCAGTAAAGGGATGATTAAAATCGTTTATTCTACGCAGTAGTAGTAATAATAATATTAATAATATTTTTATGGTTTTAACCCTATTTCAATGAATATACATTTATAAAAAGTAATTGTTTTGTCTAATGCGTATTTTTTTATAACATTGGTGTTTAATGATAATCCAAGAAATAAAAGATTGAACATTATTTAAAATAAAAGATCACATATAAAATTCTTCTAAAAGTTGATACTCTTGAATTTGTTTTTTTAATAAGCTAGGACGATGTGGGAGGGTATAAAGATTAAAAAACTTACATAATTTAAATTTAAATCCTGATTATCACAATTCGTATATTTTATACAATATTGAATCCTGATCATCACAATCTTTACCTTATAAAGATATAAAAGTACAAGACTCAGTGACACAATTTTCTTGAAATTTAATTGATTAAAATATACAAAATTCAAGCTGATAGATGACATTACCAAAATGAAAGAAGGTAAGGTTACAAGTGTCAAAAACAAAAATACAAAAGTGAAAAACAAAAGAAAAGAAAAACATTTGTCATAAAATTACAAGACATTTGGAAAAGCAGATATGCATGAAATGGGATGATATGATAAACCAACCTCCATTTCTTGAACCACTGCATTTTAACCACCAACAAACAAACAACTTCATCTTTTCCTACTCAACTCTACGTCAGCATTTATCCATATCTTCGATTTAAGACACATTTAATGATGATAATGGATGTAGAAAAATGAGATTAATGATCTAATTTATTAAAAAATTTATATTCCTTTTTAGGATTGGGGAAAACAATTGAGGTTGTAAATTGTAAAGATTGTGTCATAATTATCTCAAAACTAACGGAATATTAGATTTTGATAACATTATGGATAAGAATTTACATCAGTAATAGAAATTGGATAAGGTATTATTAGAAATAAATTTTGGATAAGATGTGAGTTTATCATTAATGTATTTGCTGATTGGCATTGCTATACAAGAAACAGGTAAATTAAATGGAAAGTTGTACTCTCTTTTTTTAATCGGCAAATAAAATTATTTTTATACCATTTGTTCAAAGACTAACTTTTTGACATTCCATAAAACCGAGATTATTTGTAAAAATAAATTTGAATTATGGATAATAAGACTTCACATATATATAAATAATTATTATAGATAACTTGTTAATCATAACTCCATAAAATGCAGAGAAATATAAAATTATTTATGGTTGATCTAAATAGAAAACGTCACTCAAACAGAAATTGAATGCAAAAGTATAGCACATCTCTAATTTTATTCAAAATTCTTACTTTTTATTCACCATTATAGAACATAATCGCATCCGAATTACACTCAAATCATTCATAGATAACATTTCAATCTTTTATAATAAAATATTTTTATACAAATATTATATTTGTGTAACATGTCTTCTAATTTATCTAAATACATGCAAAAAGTGGGGTAGGGGTTATTCACTTTTCTCTCTCTCAAATTAACCAACACTATTATCCAAATAATTTTAGACCAATTAAAAAGTTTTAAGTGTTAAGATGGTGACATTTCAATGTCAAGTCAGCCACTCCATCCACGATTTGAATTCCCCAATATACCCTTAAACAACATGACAAAATAGTTACATGTCAAAGGATAAGGATGAAGTATGAGGGCATTAATGCCATTCAACAGGACACCAAATTCAATATAATAAATAATATTATTTAATTGGTTGTGTTATTAAATAACCATTATTTTTCTTTATCTGAATTAAAATATGAATTTCTAAAATTCCGAAAAGTTCAGCTTCCCCCTTCTTGTTTGCTCTTCTTCACTTTCTCTGTCACCATATCTTCAAGATTCCCCAGATTTGATTCACAATTACAAAATTAGAAAAAATCCCTCATCCAAGAGTTATTAGCCTCACAAATTTTCAGAAAAAGAGTTGTAAATTATATTTAGCAAGAGAGAGAGAAAATCCCACAGAAAAAAAAAAAATCCCATTATCTACATATCTATTTTGCTCAAACATTCACATATCCAAAATACACACTCCCTTTTCTTGTAAAAAAGTATATGAACATATATATATGTATATTTATATGTATGTATATGTTTACATGTACAGTTTCAGAAATTGATGTATTAAGAATTGATTAGTATTTTCATCTGAGGATTGCATCAGGGCGTTGAGCTGAAGTGGGCTTTGATTTTTATGGTTTGTCTGATTTAAAGATGTTATTTTGATTGGTGGGGTTTTGGGGTTGATTGTTTATCTTGGGCAGGTTTAATTCTTGGGTTTTGGTATCAATTTGTGTTTGGGGAAATTGGATTTGCGCATGAGTTTGTGCTAGGGTTTTGAGTGATGGTGGTGTCTGGGAATGACCCGTTGGAATCGTTGTTGAACTCGATTCAGGTTGTTAGAAATGCGTTTTCTCCTCTAGAGTCGAATTTTCAGAAGGTTACAAAGAATTTCGAGCAGTGCTTTAATGGGGGTTTGAAGAAGAATGGGAACTTGAATAGTAGTGTTGATGATGTTAATAATGAGCTGCTGGCAGCTCATTTGGATGTGAAGAAGAATTGTGGTCAACGGATTGATGTCAATGGCGATGATCGGAGAAAAAGGAAAGTTCCAATCAAGATATTTGTTGGCATATTTACGGATAAAGGTGGAAGTAGTGTGCATAGTAAGTTACATGTTGGTAGCGATGGCGTAGAGAAGTTTAATGTGAATTTTTCGAAGAAAGGGTTGAAAGAGAGGTATGGGAATGATAAGGGTGGAAGAGAGGATAAGAACTCTTTCGGGAATTGCTTGCATCTTGATGTGGCATTATCATTCTTGATAAATGGTTTCGTGCAGGCTTTCCCAAGATCATTCAAGTCTGAGAAAAAACAGGTTCAGAAGATGAGTAATGGGGATAGTTTTGGTTGTGAAAATTCTCGTGTGAAAGTGGAAGTGAAATCAAGGGTTGGTGGTGAGATTAAACAGAAGGATTTGAAGGCTAAAGAAGGGAAAGACTTGCCATTTGAGTATTTTATTGGGTTCATAGTCGATCAGTTTAGTCTTTTGTCGAAATTTGATGTTGGGGTTCAAGAAAATGAGTGCAAGGATGCCGATCATAAACCTTCAACTGCACCTATTAATCAGTTTGACCACTTTAAGGCGCTTTTCAGTATTTTGGAGGGTAAAAGAGCAGACGTTAATGGATTTCTAGGTAATTTGAAGTTTGCTCGTGTAGGAGGAGTTCCATCAAGTATTATTGGAGTGCCTTCTGTGAAAGACGTTGGTGATGAGGGGATTAATAATTCAGTTAATCAGGAAGAAAGTGGTGGCAATTCACCTAAAAAATTGGCCAATGGATTGCTAAGTATTCCATTGTCCAATGTCGAGCGTTTGAGAACGACCTTGTCAACTGTAACGTTGACAGAATTGATTGAGCTTCTTCCACAGATAGGGAGGCCTTCGAAAGAAGACCATCCTGACAAGAAAAAGCTTTTTTCTGTCCAGGACTTCTTTAGATATACCGAAGCTGAAGGCATGTTTTTTCATTTGATCTACTTTACTGAAAATGCTTGACAAATATTGTGATAATATGCACTATATATAGTTAAATGTAATCTAGTGTGGCTTGTGGTTTCCTCTTACTTAACTGTTTGTAGAGGCATCTTCTCATGTGTCTAATGACCTAGTGTAATAAGCCTCAAGCATGTCCTCCAAATTGAAAATCGTGGAAGAGGGCCTCTTCACGAATACAAAATCTCTTTGTCCTTGTTTTAGAATTTCATCAAGAAATATGATAGCTCTAACTTGCTGAACAGTTTTAATCACTTCGGAGGTCTTTTGTGAAGTAGCTAATCTTTCATTAGTACAACATTGATTCACCTATGAGGAATGTATTGTGATAGGCTTTTTTTCTAGCTGGCTTTTCTTATCCAATAATTATATTCTAAAACAGAGGGCTCTGATCTTTTTCTTGATTTAGAGTTGGATTGCAGCTTCCTTTTAACTCTTGAGCCAATTCACATATGCTTAAGATACGATAGACCTATCAGTAGAGTATTTCTCTTCCACATCCTAGGTTGTGCTACATAAGTTATTCGTAAATGATTTTAAAATGAGCTTTGAAATTTGGAGAGGTTATTGTGATTTTACTTATGCTTGCTCAAACATATTCTGGGTCAATGTCATTGCAATATGAATCTCAATTCTTTGAATGCAGGAAAGAGGTTTTTTCTCGAGTTGGACAGAGATGGTGATGGACAAGTTACTCTGGAGGATCTCGAAGTTGCCATGAGAAGGAGAAAACTACCTAAGAGATATGCTCATGAGTTCATGCGCCGTACTAGAAGTCACTTGTTCTCAAAATCTTTTGGGTGGAAGCAATTCTTGTCCTTGATGGAACAGAAAGAACCAACGATTCTTCGGGCTTATACCAGTCTCTGTTTGAGCAAGTCTGGGACACTACAAAAAAGTGAAATCTTGTCGTCCTTGCAGAATGCAGGGCTCCCAGCGAACGAAGATAATGCCGTTGCCATGATGCGCTTTCTAAACGCTGACACAGGGGAATCTATATCTTATGGGCATTTCCGGAACTTCATGCTTTTGCTCCCTTCTGACCGTCTTCAAGAAGATCCAAGGTAAATTAAAGGTTGTCTTTTGTCCTGCCCATCATAGACGTATATTTTAGTCTTGTGATTCCATTTTGAAGTTCAATTTAGTCAACAAAAAAAATTAAAACTTGCAACTCATTGATGATGAGACTCCACTTATGATAGGTCAGCTATCATTTTTGAATATTGAGCATTCTGATTCAGGGCCGTTTTGTTGGATGAACTCCTTATATCATCCAACTAAATACAATTTTCTTTCGCGACTTACAGAAGTATCTGGTTTGAAGCTGCCACTGTGGTTGCTGTTCCTCCGCCTGTGGAAATACCAGCTGGCAGTGTTCTGAAAGCAGCATTGATCGGAGGGCTTTCGTGTGCACTCTCTACAGCTTTAATGCATCCTATTGACACAGTAAAGGTAAAGTCTTCAGAAATAGATACGTCCTTTTGATATCTCTTTTGGTCTTCTTTTATATTTTCTTTACTTATTGATAATGATTTGAGGAAATTATGGTGTTTGTTTAATTACATGGTGATATGTACGCATTTAGTCTTCCTTCTTTTTCCGGTGTTAAGTTTCAATCTCTTATACACTTAAGTCATATACTCATATATTATGTTATGCTGTTGCTTGAACTCTATCAAGTCGGTAGGGATTTACGTGTGATGTTGATCAAGCAATAAACGAGGTGGTTTGTATCTCCAGAATCTTATTCATCCCAACTTTTTTTTATATTCCGACTATGTCCCCTCCCCCCCCCCCCCCTCCTTCCCATTTGTTCAAATGCAAGGAAAAGGGTAAATTTGATCGGTAGTCTTTTGAACTGCTAATGAAATTCAAGAGTTAGAATTAGGCGAAAGTGGTTTAAAAAAAAATCAACTAACTGCTGTTTCTTGCCTAGACAGACTCAATTCAGTGTAGTTGTGACTAGAAATTCATCCAAAATCAACTTTTGATAACTCCACATGTTTGATTGCCCGTATGCATAGCCAAACTTTTCCCTTTTTTTTTTTTCTTTTGTTTCCCTTCACATAATGCCCTTATGTGTTTAGAGCTGTCAGTTGCATCATTATAATTCCTTCACAATTTAGTATCGATTGCTCGAATGCTATCATATGGGGAATCTTAACTTTGGCATCCCGTTCGGTATCTATAATTGTATAGATGTGGGTCTTTGTTCAATATTTTCAAATACAGAACTATGAGTGACGAGTCAAATAGGTGTAGTGTATGCCTTTTGCAGGTTATCTGATTTCAATGTTCCACGAGGCAATCTGACTGTTCTTAATTCGTTTTTCTGTCAGACACGAGTGCAAGCTTCAACCCTCACCTTCCCGGAAATTTTATCCAAGCTTCCTCAACTCGGAGTCCGGGGCTTATACAGGGGGTCGATTCCAGCTATATGGGGGCAATTTTCAAGGTATAGTCTGATTAATCTTTCTCATTTTCCACAAGTGATTGCTTCGCATCAGGATGCTAATTTGACTATTTGCACAGCCATGGTCTCCGTACTGGAATTTTCGAAGCAAGCAAGCTTGTGTTGATCAATGTCGCGCCTGCACTCCCTGAGATACAGGTTAGAATCACGGTTGTCTAATAAGATGGTAAATGAAGAGTAATTGTTCGAGGAAATGCTACAAAGAAGTTTTAAGCTTTCTTGATTTTCTTCCAAATATATGTACTTATTACGAGCATGGTGGTTAGGTTCAATCTCTGGCATCATTCTGTAGTACGGTTCTTGGAACAGCAGTGCGTATTCCATGTGAAGTGTTGAAGCAAAGATTGCAGGCTGGTCTATTTAACAACGTGGGAGAAGGTCTCGTTGCCACTTGGCAGCAAGATGGCCTCCGGGGTTTTTTCCGTGGGACCGGTGCCACTCTCTGCCGTGAGGTTCCATTCTACGTCGCTGGCATGGGCCTTTATGCTGAATCCAAGAAGGTAGGCTTCAAATTTCTCGTTCTTTGCTCATATTGTACGTTTTGAAGTCTTTCTTTCGACACGTGCTTTCATCAAATACAACCGTGTCAGAATCATACATTTCTTGCCTGGATCAAAGATCCAAGATTCCTAAGGTTATGTTTGGATTGATGGATTTGAGATAATAGATTCAAAATCCACTCAAATCTGAGTGAATTCAAAATCCACTCATATTTTTAAAAAAATATTTCAAAATGCAAGTGATGAGATTTCAAATTCATATCAATCCAAACACCACAAATTGGTTCACTACCAAGGATGAAAATTTTGAAATTTCGATTTCGAAAGCTAAATTTTATCCTTGTTTACTGCTATGAATTTCAAATTCCTCAATCCAAACTCAACGTAAAAGAATTTCTTGATCTGACATCATCTATTCAATTTCTTGATTTGTCCACATTTTGTACAATTACATAGGTCTAATTCCCACTTGCAAACAATTGCAGGCTGCCCAGAATGTGCTAGGGCGCGAGCTAGAACCGTGGGAGACCATTGCTGTTGGGGCACTATCCGGTGGGCTAGCGGCCGTCTTGACAACTCCATTCGATGTGATAAAAACGAGGACAATGACTGCTCCTCAAGGACGATCAGTCTCAATATCAATCGTAGCATTCTCGATTCTTCGTCGTGAAGGGCCTCTCGGACTCTTCAAAGGAGCCATACCCCGTTTCTTCTGGATAGCTCCGTTAGGCGCCATGAATTTTGCAGGCTATGAGCTTGCAAGAAAGGCCATGGACAAAACCGAAGAAACCGGTGAGCCTCTTGTGCAGAAATAGATATAGCCAGCCCTATGAAAGCTGCATGTAGGAAATTTTTTTTGCAGATGTTTCCTAGATACAGTAGCTGTTCATGCCCACAAACTATTCGTCGAAAGGTCTTGTTTTTTTCGATCGCTTAACTTTCTATGTTTTTCTGGTGTTCTTGCTGAGAGATTTTGGCTCTTGAACTGGGATTTTCAGTGATGAAAGCATGTGTTTACCATGTTTTGTACGTTCTTTTTCGTTCTCATATGAGAAATCAACGTGGAATGTTTGATCGCTTCATTCATTTCAATTTATCTGTCGTTTAAAGTTGTTTTACGGACTAAGAAAACATCTCGTAGATATAATGTGTATGAAATGATCACATTACGCGTTATTTGATAGATATAATTGATACATTTCAACGTATAAAACAAGATGTGTGCAAAGTTGGATAAAAGAACATGAATCTCTTTTCTAATTATGTTAAATTTGAAGACTTTTATGCCTATAATCTTATCATGTGTTGCCCTAATCATGGTGGGAAAAGAGTAAATTTCGAAAACTCGAACTTAAATAAAATATTAAAAAAAATAAAAATAAAAAGTAAAGTAAAGTTATAAAGAACTTAGAAAGGCAATTTTTGTGTTTAAAACAAATTCAGCTAAAAGTTGACTATTTTTTGGTCGAATAGAGAGCCTTAAATTTTTCAACACTGTTTCCGCGTTGGTCTCAAAAGTCAGCCAAAAACCACTATCAGTTTATAACTCAAAATAATAATATAATATAATATATATGTGGTTTCAAAAAAAAATACATACATGTAGAAATTTTTATTTCCTCAAAGTATATAATTGCTAAATATATTAATTTAGATATAGATACCTAAAGTGTATTTATATTGAACTAATCAAAATTTATGGTACTTATGTTGGTTTCAAATATATTATTTCAATAAAATTTATTTCAAACGGGCTTTGATTTTCCTCTTATGAAGTTAGACTCTGAGACTAGTTTTGAACCTTATCAAGTGTTCCAATTTATTGAGACTGACTTAATTAAATTCTTTTAATAAATGATTTTTTTAGTATCAAGTAGCTAAGGTTTGAATTTCAATTATGTTAAATATTAAAGGCTTATATGAACTGATAAAAGTACATTTTGAAAAAATTAATGTAGACGCGTTTGAAGTTTTGTTTTTTGCAATGATAATATCATAAATATAGAAAGAAAACATATATAGCTGCCCAAAAATTTAAATGTTTGTACACACGTTAGGTAACAATATATATAAGGTTCAAGTAGGAAAGAATATATGCAAGTCAACACAATATGACTAATTTGTTAATTAGTGTATGGATGTTGAAATGTAGCCGCAAAATATTAGAAATTAAAGCTAGTATTTGATAGCTATCATGATCTTAGAAGATACGATTAATTTATAAAAATAGATTTGAACAGTGGATAATGAAATCTCGCCTCATAATTTTACTATATGACAATGTCATAAAAAAAAAAAACGGTTTTTTATAAAAACTATACAATATATATACTCTCTTTATCCAAAATACATATCATTTTAGGTGTTTTCAAACAAATTAAGAAAGATGATAAGAAGACTGATCTACTTCTTTTTAAATATAGTTATTATGAGAGTTTTTAGTAAATTATTGATAAATAAGTATGTTTCTATATTCTAAAATAACATTTATTTTGAAACCCATTTCTTTTACCAGAAGAACATTTTAGATAAAAAGAATATTTAAAAAGTTGCATGTGGATGTGTGATAAATTGGATTCACTTGCATATCTTACACACGCACAAAATGTCTTCTCTCCTTCTTCTTTTTTTTGTCTCTCTCTTTTTGGGCATAGGACTTCAATTCGACTCAACAGTCTTCATGTTCCCATTGATTCCATTGTAAGAATAGACCAAAATTCTAAGTTATTAAAAAAGGGTAGAATATATGAATAGTCAATACATAAAAGATAATTTAATTAATTACTCTCATCTAATATGTCTGATGTAATTCATGATATATCTGAGGAATTATATCGAATGCAATATGTGTATGTTGCTACAAGAAAATATTGAAAAAACGTAATAGTCGTTGCTAGCTAATTACAAAATATCAATTTTTAAAGCATATTAATGATGAATTTGAAACGGAAATGTTACTTGCTAAAATTTAGAGACGGAGAATTCCCATTTCCAAATTGTTTGAAACCAAATTTCTATATTTATTTAGTCATTATATAGTGTGTAAGCACTATTTCTTGCCATTTTTAGCAAGTTCACATAAATATTTTGATTTTATTAAACTTTGGAAATTCTTATAATTTCCCATATGCGAAAATCAAACAAAAATAACTTGATATTGCAGTCACAATAACATGATTAAGTTGAAAGGAGAATGTAATAAAATTAATTTTGATATGTGGAGTCAAAAATAGTACAATCTTAGGTAAGACCTTCGTAATTTACAACATAATCTATAGTTAGTAATTTGGGCCCACACTTATCTGAAAAAAATGTACACTTCATTATTCAAATTTTCACACTGAACTCGAATTTTCACTTAAATTAGTTAATTAATAAATTAACTAATTAGAACCTTCTGACACAAAGTCAATGAGTTAGTCAGAGAATATACAAATTTAAACTTTAGAGGATCGTTTTCGCCTCTTTATTAATATAGTTCGATATTATTAATTCATGTAGATTAATCTGTCAGCTAATTAATTATTGCAAAGTTGGCAAAATCCAAGGACATAAACCAAAAGACAACTAATTTTACATTGAAATTTTGAGAAAAATATACTAATTAATTCAACTAATTCATTATGCATGATTCGGGTATATTGTTTGAACTATCGAGGTATAAGTCAATGTGTAATAAGGTTTGTTAGTTCGTATTATGAATTTTAATTGATTGCATGTATTAAATTCGATGTAATGCTTGGCCGAATTTGGTTTGATTTAGGTCGAATATTAGTGAATAATATAATTAACGAGTTATTTAGGTGCGTACCCTTTAAATTTTAATTAATTACGAATCGAGGTATTTGAATGGAGAAGGGATAGTAGTGACAAATTAACTAATTCTTTCTATAAATACTTGATTACATCTGACTTTGGACTTTGATTTCACCAAATATTCTTTTCCATATATAAGTGATGATTTTGTCTCCTACTTAATTTCTAACTAAAAAAGTTGTTTTATTTCATACTTGACCAGTTTTCATGTAACATATATACCAATTAACAGAATATTTTCCTCATATATAGTATCACAATTTAGGAGTAATTTAAATTTTAGTCTTATATGTAAGATGTTTTTCATTTTCTGACAATTAAGTATTCGTTTTTCAATTTTGATGTTCTATATTTTAATTTTAATTTTAATTTTCCAATTTTAGTCCTATTAATTTGGTCGGAATTTTCAAAATTGCTTCGCATTTGGCTACCACGTCAAAATTTCCGACGGCTACATCAGCGATTTTGAAAATTCCAATCAAAATTGGATTGAAATTAAAAAAATTAAAGTTTAGAGAACAAAAATTGAAAAACAAATATTTAATTGTAAAAAATGGAAAATGTCTTACACAAAAACTAAAATTGAAATTAACACCAAAATTTATTACCTCAAATTAAGTTTGGCATAATGTGAATATCAAATCCTCTAAAAAAAAAAAAGTAATGTGAAAATCAAAAGAAAAAAACTGCAAGGGTCGATTCATGTAGTTTGCCGACTTATATTATTATGCATGGTGAATGAATTAACTACCAAGAAGAAATTCTACTTATTATCAATATCAAAAACTGCAAAGTGATGATTTTATTAGGTAATTAATCCGACCAATTAATTAATTAAGTAGGACAACGTCACATGATGATTTTGCAAAAGAGTGTCAGATTTATGAGTTCACACATACGTAAGACTTTAAATTTTGACATAAAAGTGTGGATAGAAGGGATGAAGCCCACAATCTTTGCAGCCTCCAATTTCATGTCTAAATAAGATCAGACAAGAGAATTAACTGAATTTTCATCTTTAATTATCATGCAAAGTCATATATATAATTATTATATTTGTTGTATTTGGGTTAACAATAAAACATTTTTAGCCCTTTTAAACAAAAAATCAAAACAAACATTTTTTTTTTTTACTTAAATATCAAACAAAAAACGAAGTATGTATTAAAACTTGATCTATGTGCTCAACTTTTTGTACGTGGATTTTTTTTCTTCTTATTTTACGATATTTGTATTATATTTGTTTTTTGATGAAAATATTATTTTTTTCTCTATGACCCTTTTTTCTTATTTTCGTCATAAACCCCCGAAATGTCAAGACCGGCCCTGATCATATATTTCTTTAATGGATATAATTTCATTCATGATGATCAAATATCATAGTTGCAGCACTTGATATATAATAGTTTGAACTAGATGAAAGTGTTTATTCAATCAACTCAATATAACTAAAAAGAAATATGAGAAAAAGGGAATATTATTGGATTTATAGTTCATGATCGAATTAATTATAATTATCTTGAAATAAAAGCACAATTAGGTCACCCAAAAAAAGATGCCATATACAAGACTTCTTAGTCCCAAAGGGACCCTTCTTCACTTCTTTCAATTCACTTTTCTTTTCCTTTGGAAAAGTTGGAATAAATCACAAGAAAGTACATAAGCTTTTGACTAAGTATAGTTCATCAATTCTATTCCATAACCTCATAAGTGAATCATGCATGTAAACAAAAAAAATCAGATCAAACCCCATTATTTCTTGGTGGCTTTTTTTTAAAATCTAAGTATATTATAAGTCAATGATCAAATTGCATGAATCTCATGTCCAAAGAGGCTCCCAAGTCACTCCCAAAATGTTGTCATCCAACAAGAAAGTCGAATTCTCATGATATGGCAAAGGTTGTGGCACATTTTCTTGCTCGTTTTGAGTAGCCATTTGCTTGCAGATCAACTCAAACAAGTTGGAATTTTGGCATTGCATGTTCAAGACTTCAGCTTGTGCTTTAGCCAGCTCGGCTTGGAGCTCACTTATCTGCTTCTGAAGCTGGCAAATCGCGCCCGCGCAGCCATACACAGGATCTCTTAGCCTCGCATTTGCTTCGTAAACCATGCTGTTCACAGCATCTGCTCTTTGTTCTTCTGGCAATTCCTGCAATGAATTAGAAATTAGTATTATTTAGAATGGTATATAGAGTATATAGTTCTTCTGATCGAGTAAAAGTTGTGATTATGATCAGCGACGGATTCAGAATTTATAATCTTTTTAAAGATGACATTTATGTTTGACTAATATATATAACTAAGACTAATATTAATATATACTGCATGACAATGATTTTTGTTTCAGATAGTTGTTATTTGTTATGTACTTAATTCATTATATAGTGTTCTTGTAAATAGAAAAAAATAAATATATGTATAGTTATATATAGTTTTCTTGTAGTGTCATTTTAATTAGGTTCCTACTCATTGACCTTATACATGTCTTTTTCAATTCTTAGGAATTGGATTGTAGTCTATTAAAATCAAAGTCCAATTGCATATATAAACAAAAACTAGGAAAAATTGAAGTCAAATGGAATATATAATTACATCTTGAAATTTTATCAACTATACCTTCTTTTCTTTAATTTATTGGTAACTATCTGACTATATTTTCATTTATTCCCTCTATACAAGTCTTTTTCTTCTTTTCCAACTCAAAAAAGCCATTTTCACACTACATATGTTCAGAAAAGATACACAAATTCTATTTCATTGTATTCATATTTAATTATCATTAAAACTTAGGGACACCCTTCAATATTACTCACTCCCGTTTCATAATAATTGTCATTTTGCAGTCTAAATATTTTTGTTTCAAATTAAATGTCGGTTTATACTTTTATACAACTTTATTCACATATCATCTCTATTAATATTCCTTAGCAAAAATTTAAGGATTTAATATGATATTTTTTATGTAACTAAAATTTCCATTCTTTTTTCAATATTGTATCATAAATTTCTTGATTAATTAAGGGTATATTTGTCCAATTTTTATAAAAATTTTAGAATGACACTTATTTTGAAATAAAAAAAAATTGATAATTTACCTGCAACAATTTGATAATGTTGCTAGCTCCGAAAATCCGATGTGCAATGGTGAACTTGAGTAGCTCAGTGGGTGGAAAGTAAGGCGCCAACACACATTTCTCGACGCATCGGCGTCGGAGGATCTTGCAGGCGGCGCATGGGCTGAGGATCACCGGAGGAGAGGGCGGAGATGAGGGCGGCGAGGACGAAGAAGTGCCCTCCGGCGACGCCGTGGCGGTGGCATTCACGGTGGCGCTTCCACTGTATTGCATTGTGATCTTTTTTTCGGGGTGGGTGGGTTGAGGTGATGGCTTTGCTTTGCTTTGCTGTGCTTTGTGTATGGGGAGACAAATAGGTATTTATAGAAGAAGGAAAAACCCCGCCAAGGGGTGGGGTGGGGTGTAGTTGCTAGTGTGAGTTGTCTTTTTGAGTTATCATGTAACACGGCAAAAGGAAGAAAATTTTGGAGAATTTAGATTTATTTGTGTCGAGCTGACGTCATAAATCACTTGGATGACGTCTCCAATTTTGAGTGAGGTCTAAATTTTGGTGAGAAATTCTTGCTAATACTTTTTATTCTCATCGTGTGGTAGTTTTGAAAATTTATAATTTGATGAGTAATATTATGTAATGTTTTGTGTGTCAGATAATATTTATATATGTATTGTGTAATATATTGTTTTTAAGATACTAAATTTATGAATAGTTTGAGAAATTGTAATTTCACATGTAATACTTTTAAAAAATAATAATTTGATAAATAACATTACGTAATACTTTTGCTTATACGAAGTATTTATGTGTAACGGATAATGTTTTTGATTCCATAACTTCAAAGCAATTGTAATTTAACAAATAATATTTTTATGTATATCATGTGATATTTATTAAAGTATTAGATGATATTTTTATGTGTGTTATGTAATATTTTTATGTGTATCATTGATTCTTCATCGGTCAACAACGTTGATCGGATCGGTCCGTCCGTCTCACAAAATGAAATTTGTAAGACGTCTCATATAAAATCTATTAATCTTGGATTAGCTATGGCTCATCGGTTTTAACTTTAATTTAGAATATTAAGATATCAATAAATTATTATTTTGACTCATTTTAATAAAATGGAATGAATTAATATTGAATCTACATAAATATTGTATACTATACTATGTCTAATTCACTTCATATAACCTCTATAAAGCAGTCATTGATTATTATGATAACTATACACTACATCATCAAAGTTTAATTAATGAAATGCTTTAGTCATATATTTTATTTTATTATAGTATAGATTATTTATTGAGTGAAGACTAGACAGTTTCATGATCATATATTAGTAGCACAACACGCGATTCCATGGACCTGTTTTTTCTTTTCTTTTTAATATTTAATTTTTATTTTACAATAGTTGTCTTAATCTGTAAATATATTATTTGAGCAACTAATGAAATTACTTTCAATATTTATTTGTACGAATTTCAAATTTCTAAATGGGAGGTGAAATATCAAAGTCACGTGCCACTACGAGGACTTATAACATTATCCCCTTTCACATTGATCAATACATAGTTGTTATTTATGTTTTCTATTCTTAAATAGATTTATAGTTATCCTTATTTATTTATTTATTTATCATTTTTTTTATTTTTTTGCATTGTTCTAACTTCTATCTATACGTACCGGTCAATTAGTCCCTTCTACTTAGAATTCCCTGTCAAACAATCGTGTTTATTTATTTATTTATTTATTTTGAACATTTTATTAATTTTCAGTATACACTACATTAATTATTTAAATGCAGTATATAATATAATAAAAAATGTGGGATAAAAAATTATTTTATAATAAAAAATTCAAATTACTAGGTTAAAGGCCATAAGCGAGGTCCCAAGTTGCCAGCAATATTTATATATATTGCATTCATCCTCAAATTATTAAAAAATATATTTTGTTTATTTATAAATTATTTAGATTTTTATTACACAGATAAAGTGAAATTCCAAATTTGACAAGGTATTGCAGAAATAAAAGCCTGCTCCAGTGTACAAGTTAATACACATCAAATTAGTTCTAGAATAGTCTAATGCAATTAATTACTACTATTGATCATATAGCTATCAATGACTTTATTTTCCAGAGACTTGAGAATTATACTAGAAGTCTAGAATTGATCATTGCAATTTTTCATAATTGTGTTTGCTAATTATTTTCAAACTAAATAATTTTTTATTATGACTTACTTTGTGAGCCTGTCACACACACGGATGTTATTTCGTAAAACAAATACTCATTGATTCAATTTTTCATAATTGTGTTTGCTAATTATTTTCAAAATAAATGATTTTTTTTTATTATAACTTTATGAGCCTGTCACACACGAATGTTATTTTGTAAAACAAATGCTCATTGATTCAATTTTCATAATTGTGTCTGCTAATTATTTTCAAACTAAATGATTTTTTTATTATGATTTACTTTATGAGCTTGTCACACACAAATGTTATTTCGTAAAACAAATACTCATTGATTCACAAACCACAGTTCACAAAAAAAATTAACCTTATAAAAATGAGTTTGGATTATGCAGGATAATGGATCGAGCTAAGTACCATGAAATTATATTAATGAGAGTCTTGTATAAAATTTTATGATGATTTTTCTACTATAGGCTCTCACGTTGCACTTTACTCATTCCATTTGTTATAGAATTTTATAAGCTACTAAATTAGTGTCTTTTACATATATTATGAATTTTTTTTCTTAACTAGGCGTCAATATTCAGAAATTTTTTTCTTCTCTAAATATACACATGTACTAAAAGAAACTGTAAAACCAGGAATGTCACAAGTTAATAAAATTATATCCTATGTTTTATAAGAAAATTGAATGTCTCGTTTAATTAAGGATACATAAACGTGGAAATATTTAAGTATAAAATATAGTATATTATAAAAAAAATTGAAAGAATTTAAAGTCAGAGGTGTACATATATAATTTAATTTGCACCTCAGCGTAAACATTAAATTATTTAAGTATAAAATATAGTATATTATAAAAAAAATTTGAAAGAATTTAAAGTCAGAGGTGTACATATATAATTTAATTTGCACCTCAGCGTAAACATTAAATTAAAGTATATTTTCTCAAAAAAAAATTATTAATATTATATTTGCACCTTAATCTAAATGTTAAGAGTAATTTGCTCCAAAAAATTTGCATATGTCCTTAATTTAATTAATGCATAGTAGGTATATGTATTTTATTGATATTAAAATATGTAATAAAACAAACAAATTTCTTTATGTGTGCGTAGACTTAGCCGAATATTCAATTAATGGCTACTTCCAAATTGAACCGTGGTGAAACCGGCATGGGATCTTGGTTAGTCAATTCAAAACATTGATAAATCAAATCAATTAATATCATATCAGAATTACTAATGAATTGATGAGTTGATGGATATGTTTTAGATTAACTCTCCATTTAAACATCTTATCAAAATTGATAATTTTTACTCCGTAATTGCAACCAAAAAATAAAAAACTTTTTCGAAAATTACAAATTAATTCTCATGTTTTCATTTTAACAAATAAAAATTATAACTTTTATTCATTGTTGCAATTTAGACCACATTTATATTTTCAGTGATCGAAGTCCACGTATCCAGAAAACATGTCACGTCACATGCCATATCGGATGCTACGTAATTCTCAAGAAAAATAAATTTGAAGGTCAAACTACAGTATAATCATAACTTTTTGTATAATTAACAAAAAAAAAAATGAACAACCTTTATTCATTATCACAATTCGAACAACAAGTCTATTTTTTGTAATTTAAGTTCATGTGATTTAATAAATTTAACAAATTCTGAAGTGACAACTACAATATAATCATAACATTTTGTATAATTAGCAAAGAAAGACAATCTTCATTCATTGTCACAATTCGAATTACTAATCTATTTTTTGGTGATCCAAGTTCATGTGATTTAACAAATTAACAAATTTAGACGTAGCAATCAAATTCCGGCGGCCATGTCAACGATTTTGAAAATTCCGACCACAATTGAACATAAATTGAAAAAAAATAAAACATAAAAATTAAAATTGAAAAACGGATACTAGATCATAAAAAAAAAAAAGTGTTTTGTATAGAAGATCAAAATTTAAATTAATCCAAAAATATATTTAACCAACTGTTACAGTGGATAAATCATAGCCAAGGACTAAAATATCGCTAAAAATGAGTCACCGATTTTAAAAACACCATACATAAATTTTCGTCAAAATATCGCGGATATATCGGGAAATATCGGGGATATATCGGTAAAATATCATTATCGGTAAGGTTGTGTTCATTTTTGTCAAATATCGCGGATATCCCAGAAATATCGTGGATATATCGGTAATTTATAATTTTAGGTGGAATTTTTGAATTTTTTTTTTTTAAATACTATATTGGACTAGGATATGAAGAATTCAAAATTGGCCAAGTGTAATGAAGTTATAGGGCATACATATGTATTTTATCTTCTTTGTTGTAAATTATAAATAAATGATAGATCACTTCTATCAGTTCATATATTTGGATCCAAGGTTTGTTAGTTATACAAAATTTTCAATTCTCCTTCAAATTTGGCCTAAACATACTTTTTATTTGAAATTTAAGTTCAATATATGTATTAATGTTAGTTATAAATTATAAATTGAGTTATTTATCCCTCTCTTTAATTTTTATATATCTATATTTTTATCTATGAGTTGAGTAAACAAAATTAAATTATTTACAATAAATTAGTACACTAATATTTAGGTTCCTCTCATAATTTAATTAAATTATTTACAATAAATTAGTACACTAGTATTTAGGTTTCTCTCATAATTTAATTAAGTTTAGTTAATTTTTTTGAAATTTAATAAATGGATTATGATGTATATAATATTAATGTATCTTTATATTTATTGTAAATTTATCATTTTATTTATAGTTTTAAATTCAATATATGTATTAATGTTACTTATAATATTATATAAAGTATTAGATATATTTTTCAATTTTTTTTACAAAATTTTTAAAATTTTTGCGTAAAAAACAGATATATCCACCGATATCGATATATCCGTCGATATATCTGTAAAATCAAAGTACCGATATATCCGATATATCCATCGATACCGATATTTTAGTCCTTGATCATAGCTCAATAAATGGTACCATGAAATAAAATATTCTATGAGAATGTTGTGAAAAAGCCCATAATAGTAAATGGTGCTTAATAAATGTGACACCTAAATTTGCAGGACCTAGTAATGTTCCAATCATTCCAAAAGAATAACACGTGGCCTAGTTTCGGTCCGGTGCGGTCCCTCCGGTGCCGACTTTTACCGTTGAAAGAAGTAAGAATCGGGTTTCAAACTAACAACTATGACGTGTCGATGGATAATAAGGTAGTTAAGGAACCGCTGGGGCTCGTGTTTATCGAGAATGCGACTTTATACATTTCTTTTTATTTCTATTTTGTTCTACCAATTAAAATAGTGGATACTTTTACTTATTTCAATGCATAGATAGTGTTATTTTTTCTACCTTGCATTGGAAAAAATGGTCAATTATAGTTGGGGTGGAGGTTGGAAATTTGTTGGAGCAAATTGGATTTTTTTTCTATAATTTTTTTCGTTATTTTGTCACATTTGTAAAAACTTTTATGCCGAATAAGAAATCACAGATTGAAATGAGATTATCACAATTTTAAAATTAACTAATATGTTGATATGTAATTCATAAATTATGGACATATTAACATGTATTCATGATAGATGGATAGACAATATATGTTTATTTATCGTTTTATTAATTTTTCATATTGATTATTTATCTTTAGTTTATCTTATGTATTTGAATCAAATGTAAATGACCTAAATGGAAGTCATGAGGACGAAGGAAAACCGCCAAATAAAATGGTGAATGACTAAAATAAATTAAGAAAGTTAATGTAATTAAAAGCAAATGGAAATATAAGTAAATATTTGTATAATTATCTCTTTAACTAGGTTTCATGTATATTCAAAAGGGAAAAGAAATATACCTAAATTTCTTACAAAGGTCAAGATTCATTGGATAATATTTTGATTCTTAACCAGCATTTTAAACGAGCTCAAAGAACTTTGAACCCAAATAGCAAACAGTGTTTTGTACCTATGCCTAAACATTATCTTTATAAATTAGAGTTGTTTTTCTATATATTTATTGACCACACATCAATTGTGAGTAAAAACAAATGAATTTAATAATTTAATATAAATATTAATTAATCCTAGCTTATAATTTATTTTTTCTGTCAACATTTTGTTAAATAACCTTACATACATATATTAATTTTATTACGATTAAACTCGAGTTTTTCTTTTTTCCTATATATTTTTCTTACATTTTTAGGAGGCTTGGAATAATTGTGAAAATAATTTACAATGATCAAACTCAAGTTTATCTTTTCCTCTTTCTAACCTAAACCAGAGTAATTAGGTAATTCATAGATTATAACCACCACGAATTGCATGTACTTGGTCAATCATATATATAGTATGTTTGGCCATTGTTTGACGTTTTAATTAGTTAGATGCTATATCATTTTTTTGTTTATCTTTTTTGATCACATATAGGTTTGGCAACAATTTTTCCTAGTATTGATAATTTTTGTGGTCTCATAGCCTTGATGCTTGTCACAGAATTTAGCTTCCAAGGATAGTATTATATATATTTAAAAAAAAACGTAAAAACTCATTTAAAGAAAATGGGCAAAAAACTTTTCTTATCATATAAAAAGATATATAACTTGTTTCCTACATCAAATATGAAGTGTGACAAAATTCTATGCTGGCTATTCAGTCTAACTAAGGCAACCAAAAAAAAAAAATTCCTCACTTTGATTACAATTTAAAATAAAATCGTCTAAAAGCTCAACAAGATTGAGAAGATACAACGGAATTTCATTCAACTAATTAGAAAAATCATATCATTTATTTACTATTTATTAAATTATTTATATATAATGTATAATACATGTTGATACATTTATTTCAGTTTGAGAGCATAAATTCCATCAATATTTTTTGACGGAATAATCTGCGTCAATTTGAAAATATCATCGATAATTTTACGGGTATTTTTTCTTTGGAAAAACTTCGGTATAATGATATTAAAATCGACGTAAAAATATATACCTACGGAAAGTTCCATCGGCAAATTTTTACCGACGAGCAAAATAATAACAGAATTTTCTATTGATATATATCCGTCGGTAATCTTAATACTAACATATTTAAATGAGTTGCCGACGAAACTCCAAGGGTAATTCGGGAATTTTTGGTAGGAATGACTGATGATCAAAGATCTTTCTTTCTAAGTTCTTAAAGTGACTTCTTGCAAACTTCTATCCAGCAATTATTTCTCATTTAACTTTTTTTTTTTCTATATGAGTACGTGAAATCAAATCATCCTTTTTATAAATACACCTCTATAAATGTAGCAAGTCAAAAGAGAATTGACAATCAAAATATTCTATTTTTAACTTCTAATTTCATTCCTAGTTTAACCATATTTCAAGAATATTAGTCATCACTCAACAATAAAAATTTAATGAATCAGTTATGTCAGACCCCGCACGAACAAATTAAATTAAATAAATCCCCAAACAAAAAAAAAATCATAATGATAGGAGGTTTAATTCATGCAAAAGAGAATTGCAATCAACATCAAATAGACAAGGATTGCTTAACTGCAGCTCTAATAAATTGGAGCAACAATAATGTAATGATTATTTTTCTCATAATTATATTAAAGAAAAAAGAAAAGTATGATCTTATTTTCCGTTTTGTGTGTTTTATTAATCAGATGGGAAATTTTGGTCAATTAATAAGAAAAATGGTATTGACTAAAGCGATTAGATTCATCAAAGAAGGAAGCCACCTGTCTCCATTATTGCTACCATTATCATAATTAATTCAAATTTAATCTAAGCATGAAGAAAATAATTTCAAATAATATGTAGTATATATAAGCTTTACTATACACTACGTACAAAAGGATCGCAATTGTCAACCATATTGGGAATTAACATACACCTAATTAATTCTTAAATTGCTCGAGCTATAATATATAATTATATTATGGTTAAATATTGCAGTAATCCTACCAAATGATAAGCGATTTTGTATATTATAAACAACCGATATTTTTCGAGGGACAAAAATATATAAATTATACAGATTTAACAATTAAATCATTAAACTTATTTTCCGATCATTTTCACCGAATTTTGGCATGGACATGTGTGTGATATATTTTTAATATTTTTTCTATTTAAACAATTGAGTTGTTGTATTCAGGCTACATACTTAACGACTTTTTTTTAATACGACTCAAATATTTAGACAAAAAAGTCCTTACAAATATGTCACGTGCAAGCCACGCACCAAAATCCGGTGAAAAATAATAATTAGTTTGGTGGTTTAAGTGTTAAATCCATAAATATATATATATATATATATATATATATATATATATATATATATGTGTGTGTGTGTGTATTGATGCCACCAAAAAAAAGTTTGATAATTTATGTACAAAATCGTTAATAGTTTAATAGGATTGTTGCAACCAACTCATTCCATTATGCAGAAAGAATACAATAGTGAAATGGAAGAGAAAAAAAAAGAGAATTCAAGTTATTAAATTTAAGTTGTTTTACAACTGGAAAGAAAAAGAATGGAAGATGTTAATTTCAGATAGAAAATATAAGTAGATGAAAAAACACACAAACAAGTGGGTCAAGTGTGATCAAGAAAAGGTGGGTCAGAATTGCCTGGTATGCATTTTATATCTTTACCTATATATACAGACACACAAACATATATATAAAAAAATAATTTTATTTCTTAAAAATCACATATGTATATACATATATACAAAGAAACTGGTAATTTAGAGTTGACTTAGCAAGAAACAAGAAGCCATGCGTCAATGGTTTTTAGTCCCTTGTATTTTTAGATTATTAGTCATTTATATATCCACATTATTATTTTAGTGCTATAATTTTAAAGTTTCAATTTTTAATCCAATTACTTATAATTTATAGGTCTAATTTAAGTGATTTTTTTGGTTATTTACTTGGCATATATACAAACTACTTATAATAAATGAATAAACTTTTAAATAGATGTTGGAGAGGCATTCGTTTTGTATTACCAGTATCAAATTATAAAAGAAATCTAATAATTATTTGGGTGTTTTTTCCTCATCCGAATTATACGTGATTTTACACTTTTTTGTACAAATT
This sequence comes from Scutellaria minor, assembly GCA_954870855.1. Lineage (NCBI taxonomy): Eukaryota > Viridiplantae > Streptophyta > Magnoliopsida > Lamiales > Lamiaceae > Scutellaria > Scutellaria minor. Next base: position 731,541 of record OX940728.1, read on the forward strand.
TTGCTGTGTTGCATTTTGTTATATGAACTTTAAATTTGATGCATTTTATAGTATTTGTCAATATCCTAGTCGATGATTTAGGATACATGTACGGCTATGATTTGTTCAATACCTTAAAATACATCAAATATAAAGTTCCCGACAAAGTGTAACTTTCAAATTTTATACAAAAAAAAATGTAAAATCACGTATAGTTCGGATGGAAAAATGTGTTTAACCTTGATTACTTTAAAATAACTTCTATGCTTATTTTAAAAAGTTCAAAATTCGAAATAGACATCGTATGAAAAAAAAATGCAATTACATAAATACTGGATGCCAAGTACTTGAACAACAACGAGACGTCACTTTGACCTGTTAAAATAGGTTAAGCAAAAGAAAAAAAATAGAAATTTCTAAAATTATAGAATTAAAATGGAAAAAATGAATAAATAAAGAACTAAAAGATATGGATTAAAAAAAAAAAAAAAACTATTTTTCTCTATTACATAATATGGTATATATTAATAAACATTTTGACTAAGTCCACCTACTTTCTCAAACAATATTTCATATTCTATTTTAATTCTCTCATTATGTCACCTACATATTAATAAAGTCATTTAATATACATAACATGCAATAAAAATTCGGAAATAAGACATACAATACTTTCTATAATTTGGAAATAAGGTATAAAATAGAATTGAATAGAAAGTGGTGATCACTATTGGAAGTGTTGTATGGAATGAGACATGGGCCAGGCTTGACTATAAATTGGCAGAAGAAATCTTGTGTAGAAATAGAATTAGACAACCTTCTTAGTATTTTCTGTTTTCTACGTAGTTTAATCATATCATCTCTAACATTGAAATATTTGATTTCCACTAACTAAGTTGACATTGAAAAAAAAAAAATTGTACGTCCTTTTCCCAGAATTCCAGGGACGATGACGTCATGTATGACATCACTGATGTCTAATTTTACTCTTAAGTCTTCTTGTGATGAATTAAGTATATATGTATTATTACAGTATTGAAGATATATACGTACAATTATCTACAATGATATACATGAATAAATAAACAATAGATATTATATTTGATGTATTTTATTAATTTATTTACATGGACAGAATTGGCATTTTGGTCCAATGGACCTGTTATTCCTTTTGGGCTTTGGGCCTTAGGTCAAATTTATTTGGGCCGTTGATTGCATTTCATGTTCATTATATCAAAATGAGCCCTATTTCCTCTAAATTAAATCTTATATTTTATCTCATCTAACTCTATTTGAGAATTGTTTACATGGTTCGAAAGAGACAAAATGCCTACAAATAATATATTACTTAATTAGGATATGAAATTTCATATCATCAAATGTAACATAAAATTCGAACAGATAATAAATAATAATAATGATGATGATAGAAAAATCAAGAAATCATTAATTACCCCCAATCAATGAAATTCAATATTTACATATCATATTATTAATTAACAAATCCCAAATCCAAATATTCTCCAAATTCAAAAATGTCACTGTACCCACTTCTTCATATATCCTAAACATCAAGATTCAATTTACTTTCAAAAGATTGTTTTTTTGTTTTTCTACATTTAAAAATGCATAAAAAAGCAATGGAAAATGACAATGATGGGATTGATGAAGAGAAGAAAAAGATAAGTTTTGAATTCAGTGTTGCAGATGAGAAGATTAATCTGATTGATAAACTATCAGAAGATGATGATTTTCTTGCTGCTTCTTCAGGTCCTACTCCCTTTATTCTTGACTCGAAAAGTTTGCAAGAAAATTCCATTTTTGATCATGTAAACTTTTTTCTTGATCTTTTGTTACCTATAATATAAATTCTCCAGAGGTTGAAATAATCAAACAAAAAGAGCAGAATTTATTGCAAAGTAATTATGAGCAACGATCTAGACCAAGTTATCTGCGCAGAAGCTTAGCATGGGATAGTGCCTTTTTCAACAGTGCTGGTAATTAGTGGTGTTATTCCTTGGTTTATTACAGTGATTGTACAGTTTGAGCTAATTTTCTTGCATGAGTAGGTGTTCTTGATCATGACGAGTTGTCCTTCATAAACAAGGGATTCAGAAGAACTCAAGATGTTTGCGATCGAAGATCTGATGATTGGTTTGAGATTGAACCATTAATGTATAATTCCTGTAAAGTGTCGAATGTGTTCGATAAAACTCCTGAACCAGGACTCAAACAACAAGGCATGCAAAATGTTCATTTATTTTGCCAGTGTTTACTCCATATTTTCTTACATCTTTCTGTTCTAAGATGAAGTAGAGTCCTTATACAATGTTCTGTTGCTTTTGTAGCTTTGAAGAACGTCGTTAGATCGTCTAAAAACGGGGTATGTCAAAGCAATCCAGCATTTCTACATTTGCAGAATGTTGTGTCTGAATAGTGAAATTAGTTTGTTTTTTCCACATTTTGCAGATGAAATACAATCAAGCTCTTACTGGGAAAAGTAAGAATGTTCAAAGAGATGGCAAGATGAAAAAGGACTTATCTGGAAAATGTAACCTGAAAGCTTGTTCTGGTAAGAACAATTTGCAGAACTATGGCTCTCTCTCATCGCCTAAATCTTCGTCTCTAGTTCCGCCATCAATCAACAAACCTATCCGTGCTTCTTCGCCTCTATCTTCAACCCTTTTGAAAAGAAAACCTGAGCCAAGAAAGAGTCGAAAATCTGCTCCTCTTCCAACCTCCAAGATTAGGAGAAATGCAGAGTGGCCTAATTCCATCAACTCTGAACCAAACGACGCAAAACAAGAATCACACAATTTGCAGAGTCCATCGAGTCATGGAACTATAAGGCAATCCGGGCTTCGTCCGCCATCACCCCGGATGAGATTCTTTGATGAGGTTGGTTATAGCTTATAACTTTTAACTAACCTTTCTTCTTGTTTCAACTCTTATATTGTCTTCTTATATTCTTTTCTGGGAATGTAGAACTCTCCTGTGAAGTATCATGGCCCAACAAGAAGCAGAAAAGTGGCTCTAAATGCTAATGATAAGCTTAAAAGTCCATGTTTAGAAGTAGGCAAGAACATGAAGAGGCCAAATACAGAAGTGGCAGATTGTGATCAAGAAAATGGGAAGAAGAAGAAGAGCCTGTGTTTTTGTGTGGATCATCTTGAGAATCTAAGCAGATATTTTGAGGCCATTGATCTGAACACAAGAACTCCACTTGCAGACAAAACATCTAGTTGCAATTTCAATGGAGTGGAACCAAAGAAAGAGAAATTTGTGAAGAAGGCATCAAAAAGTTAGTTACAAGGAGGAAAGCTGAGAAAACCAGAATTTGTGTTGACTTTCAGTATGACTTAATTTTATTATTTTAATAAGATAATTTTTATAAATTTATAAATATATCTATTATCTATTACCTATATAAAAGTGTGGATGTTTCTTACAAAATATGAATTGCCGAATATATCATTATCAAAGATTATTATTTAAGGTTATAATAGTAATTTAGAACTTTCATATTTAAATAATTTTATACAGAATCCTATTATAATTAGAACTCTAATATAAAAGTGTTATATAATAGGTACTTGTATTATTTCTCTCTTTAGTTTGAATTGATCCCCATGTGTATCGCACGTGATCTAAAACTAGTACTATAAAAAGTGTTGGAAAATTATGAGTTTTTGGCCCATTTTGGGGCATAATTAATTGTGGGTCTCATACCCGAATTCAAAAGTAAAAAGTTGGATCGTATTCTCCTCTAAAAGAGGTTTGAGACGGTATATAATAAGTCCAAATGGTTAATGGGTGAATGAGCAATTGAATTTCAAAATCGTAAAGTTGAATCATTTGGAATACATGAGAAGTTTGAAATTTATTTTATCCCACATTAAAAACTCAAGCTGTTTTCACTAGTTTATAATTACCTTCCCTTTACAAGGTAATAGGAATATTTGGTAATAAGGTTTTCTCTCGCTCATGGCCAAATCAAGATCTGATTTGATTTGATTGTTCTAACCTTCTTCTTCTCACTTTCTTTTTATGTTGTACATATGTAATGAACTCAAAACAAATTTTTAATTAGCTATCAATTTCGGGTCAAATATTGAGAAACTTGATTTAGTTATAAACCTAGCATTTGGATGCCATCTCCTATTCAAAAGTGTAAAATGCTAGTCGAACAAACTGATTATAATATATACTAATACATACATAGTTTTGTCTTTGTGTAATGCAAAATAACAAAATTATTGGTGTAGTTTGTTATCTAAAAAAATTATAAGAATCATTTAAATGATTAGTATAACTCTTGTAAGATAATCTTACAAGATTAAATTCATATCATGATCCACAAAATAAATATATAAAAGTTTCTGGTTAAATTATAATATTAATTCTATAAGAAGACGCAGAAGCCAACTTGCAATAAAATAACGCTGGCAATCTCTAACAACCAACCAATCATTAATTAAATCAGTTTTTTTATAGTAATAATTAAACTAGCTTGTTAGAGACGACTTAATTAAGATTCTACTTGCTATTAGTCTTTTTTTAAAAATGTTCTACTAGCTATTGGTTGTTTCTTAGAATAACAAGCGGCATGATCCTAAAATTAAGCAATATAAATATATAATAAGCAGTAGACTTTCTTGATAACCAGAAAAAGAAAAGCAAATTAAGTTTAAATAAATATTATTTTGAATATTAGTAAATAATTGATTCACACCAGAGATCAGTAGGTTTATTGTTATTTTAAATAGTGTAGTTCTTCTATAAATGTGGTCATTCTTGATCATTGAAAATAGTACTCAAAACAGCAACTAAAAGTCTTCAAGCTAGATGGGGAAAATCAGCATCCACTCATATGCAGTTCCTAAGTTTGCCTTCTTCATTCAGCTTTTGCTCTTTGCTTCTGGTGACTCTCTCTCTCTCTCTCTCTCTCTCTAAATATATTCTCAAGTGAAAATGGATTTATTTGTGTACTCATTATTATTATAAATAATTTTTCCACCCATTTTGTGGGGTTAAATATCTAAATTACCCTTAATAAACAGTGATTTTCCCAAAAATAGATAAAAAAAAGTTATTTTGTAAGAATTTTTTGGAAAAATGAATAAACATTATGCCTTAAAATTAGTAGAAAAGTTATTTTTTTATAACTATAACTAAAAAGTATATTGAAAAGAAAAAAAATTAACCCCATTATGAACACATGCACTCACACACACTTTAATTTAAAGTCCTACATACAATGGGTTTTTTTCGTTTTTTTCCTCACCTCTAGCTTATTTAGCAAGACAAGGTAAAATGTCGCGCTAAATAAGCAGGTTGACTTTTGAAAAATCCATATATATACATCTATATAAAGTCAAGTTTTATATCGGAATTCTACATGTATATCACACATACTCGATCAAGTACTTAAAATTTGCGCGTATATATGCAGTAACGGGATTAATGTGCGCGGAAGTCGGGGCAGGTGGCGTGAAAAGCGCGCCAAGAAGACTGCTCCAATATGACTGCTATGCAATTCCATGTGTAGAAGACAGTACTTGCGTGCTTTATGGCTGTGGCGACTATTGCTTCCCCAATTTGTTTAACATTGGCACTCGCTATTGTGTGGCTCTAGGATTGTAAACGAATTAAATCGAATCGAATATTGGCAAATTTTATTCGAATTCGAAAATTTTCAATAGTATTCGTATTCGATTTGAGTTCGAATACTAATTTTGGATTCTTATTCGATTCGTTTAAAAAATTCGAATATATTCGATTTCGTATTCAGTAACCTTTTTTTCGTTTGTTTTCAATAAATTCAATTAATATTCGATTCGAAAATATAATTCAGATATTCGATTCGAGATTCGAAATTTTTACACAATTTTTTAAATATTTGATCCGATTCGTGAAAATAATAATGATATTCGATTCGAAAACCTCCTAAATGATGAAAGCCACAATCAAATAAAATGGTCCATCAAATATATTAAAAATACGAGATATAGTTCAAATATATATCCAAAATGCTCCAATTACATCTCTAGTTTGACGTTAAACATCTATGTCATCAACAAAATACGGAAACATAAATTTTATCTTGCATCTCCCCCTCACGATTTTAATAGCACATCGAACACCATTTTTTGTTCCTATTAACCAAACAAAAACATGAAATTAAATAATTAGATATCAACCAATTATTAGAATATTAAAGATTTGCAAATCAAAATTTTAAAGAAATAAAACTTACATGTGACATAATCGGCTTATTGATACCATGTAGTTGACGAACCCAATCTGCTCCACAGATTAAAACTTGCACCATGTCATGAGATAAGTTAGCACGATGAGGATCTAAAACTCGAGTACTTGCACTAAACGTAGCCTCTGATGCTACTGTGCTAATAGGAATAACCAAAACATTTCGTGCCAACTTAGACAAAATTTTGAACTTTAATTCATGAGTTTTCCACCAAGACAAAACATCAAATCGAGAGGCTTCTTTCCCATCTTGACATCTAAAAACCCCATCCTCCAAGTAAATGCTCAACTCTGACTTTATAGGGGTATCAACCTCAACAATGTCCAAATATTGATCAAACAAATACAAACCAGAAGGTATTACTTTTCCATTGGATATGGAGGTCGAAAAAGGCAAAATACCATCACGGTTTGTCGTGGAAGAGCCACGAGTCTTTGCAAGATCAACTTCAACATACTCAGAAAATAACTCATTCAATGCATTTCAAACCTTGGTCACATTGGTACGTGCTTGAGCTTCACTATAGATTTTGTTAAAGGAAAATTCAACCAACCTCATTTTGAATCTAGGATCAAGTATTGCCCCAATAGCAATTAAAAGATTACAATCACCCCAGTATTTGTCAAACTTCTCCTTCATCTTTGAAACCATCTCTCTAATGAAATCACTAGGATGATTTTCTTTCTCATTTAGCACATGTTTCACTCTCCAAATAACAGCTAGAAAAACATTAGAGGTCGGATAATTAGTTCCAGATATCACATGAGTAGCTTCATAGAATACCTCTAAAATTTCAACAACAACGGCTACTCTACTCCAATCATCAGGGTTAGGGCAACATCTATATGAAGACTCTCTTTGTGCAAATATCGGAAATGCATCTTTGACTTTTATGGCTTCAACTAACATCTCATAAGTAGAGTTCCATCGAGTTGGACAATCAATGATTGGTTTTTTTACCTTAATTCCCAAATGATGCACAATGTCAGAAAATTTCATCAACCTAGACTCTGACTGGTTAATGAACTGTACACTCTCTTTCACATCATCAATTATGCTCTTAATAGTAGTAAGTTCATCTTGAACAACAAGATTAAAGATATGAGCAGAGCACCTGACATGGAACAACTTACCCTTCAACGGCAGTCTACGACTCCTCGAGAAAGTTTCTTTGGCTAATCTAATTGCCGAGTCATTGTTTGTGGCATTGTCCACTGATATAGTGAAGACTTTATTTTCGATCCCTCAATCCTTTATGCACTTCATAAGCCCATCAATGATATCAATACCTAGCAAATGTCAATGGTATATTATTATTAGAAAGGATTATAGATAGTTTAATAATTGAATAAATATAACGAGATATTTACAATAAGTTACCTATATGTGGTGGAGGAAGAGGAATAAAATTAAGAACTCTCTTTTGAAGATGCCAATTAGAATCCACAAAGTGCCCAGTCACACACATATAAGAAATCTTTTGCACTTTAGATTTCCAAAGATCAGTGGTCAAAGAAATCTTATCGATGTCTTTCAATATCAACTGTAATTTGGTCTTCTCTCTCTCATAAACACTGATGATATCACTCCGTATAGTGGCACGAGAAATCTTCTCGAACTGGGGAAGATTGACTTAGAACATAAAGCTAAACCCATAATTCTCTACAACACTTAATGGTTGCTCATGTATAAGAATCCAATGAGCTATAGTTTCCCTCTACTTCATGTGATCATATCTACCATCTGATAGAGGATTCATCTCAAACTTGGACTTTATAGGTTGTAAACTCAATTTCTTTTGTTTACCATCATGCAACTGCTTTAATAAACACCTATTCAAATGATTCCAAAGATGGGAAGTTGTTGAAGTGGCTGACTTTTTAAGTAGCTTCTTACAATGTATACACTTTAGCTTTTGAACTCCATTATCAGTCACTTCTACGAATTCAGAATGATATTTCGCTCTCTTTTTTGACGGGTTTTGAGATCGATCTTCATTATCATTTCTTTCACCATCAACATCTTCATCTCTAACATTCATATCTTTCATTACTTCACAATTTAGGTCCTCAGAGGACTCATCACCTCCATCATTTTCTTCCATCCTATAACTCCTCACCTTTTCATTAAAAGATCAAAATTGGATTACAATATGAGTAAGTTTCAAGTAATATATGATATTGAGTTAGACAATCAGCTATTAATTGTGTATACAAGTTTTACCTCATGAATTTCTTCTACTCCACCATCATTTTCTTGATTTTGAGGTGCTTGCTCATTCATATTTAAAGCAACTTCCCAACACAGAAAAAACCCAAAGTCCAGCATGTTGTGATTCCCAGCAAGAAAATCAGAAAACAATCAACCAAATCAATAAACCCAGCAATGAATCAGAGCGATCAAGAACACATAAAGAAACGGAAAAATAACATGCAAGAAATTAACGTGGTTCGATCACACCAACTGTGATCTACATCCACGGGCCAAGCCGAAACAATCAATCCACTAAACCGAGAAAGAAACGATGATTACAAAGAGTAGCGCAGATAAGGGTTTACAGATATCACCCTATCTTCTTCACGCGATATCTAACTAATCACTCAATGAATTGAACTTATCTAACTAGAATCATTTATGCACCTATATATAGGGAGGAAATCACTGGAAACAGATATTGAAAACCGTCGCTAGAATTCCGCAATTATCGTTTGGATTCGTTGGAAAGTGATCTGCACGCGCAGGTTTCTGATATATCAAGAGGTTTCTGTATCTGATATATCAGGTTTCTGATATATCAGCTTTCTGATTCCGCAGAAAACTGACGCCATGTTCACCATTCTCTAGATCGGTCTTCCACCTCTGAAACCGATTCTGGATTCCTTGTAATATTTCCTAGATGACAGTATCACAGCAATTATCAAAACACTATGGCCCAAGTACACTAGTGTGGTCCATCAACAATCTGCTCTTTTTTTTGTTAATATAATATTAGGCTAGAGACTTAAAAACGTCCCTAAATTGATTGTAAATCAGCCCCTAATTCGAATACTACCAACATTTTATAAAGAAAATAAAATAGAGGATTGTAATTCGAAAATAAAATCAGCCCCAAATTGATTGTAAATCAACCCCAAAATCCATTGAAACTTTGGCTGAACACTTGTTATGCACTTATAATGACATTAAAGAAACAAAGGAAAACCGAAAATGCAATCCATAATAGAAATTGTTTATTTTTCAAACTAAAATAGAGGTTCACTACTTACCTGTGTACAAACTACAAAGGACGAGGGAGAGCAGGGGACGGGGCACGGACGGCGGAAGGCCAGAGAGGTGAGAGGCGTGAAGGGGCGCGGCTCAGCGGGAGTTTGAACTTTGAAGTTTTGAGTCAGGTTTAAAATTTTAGGGTTTTGGATTAATTGGATATATAAAATAAATTAAAATGAAAAAATAAGTATATATATATAAATATGTATATATATATGTATATTTAAATATTTCGAATCGAATATATTCGAAATTATTCCAATCGAATACACCGGTATTCTTATTCGTATTCGAAAATAATTCGAATATTAAAAAAAATTCATATTCGAATTCAAATTTTTCGAATACGAATAGAATAATTTTGAATCGAATCTCGAATCGAATCAGAAAATTCTTATTCGTTTGCATCCCTACGTGGCTCATTGACAAAATAACCCTAACAAAATCCACTTAGTTATGTCTCAATGCATTCATCATGTGTCTACTATGTTCAAGCTTCCATTGCATAAAGAGGAAGTTTTATTTGTATCATAATATAATAAGCATTCAAAGGTCTATATAGTTATTGTGGAATGAGATCTTCTAATTCCTCATCGTTTTGTATCTTGTATGTCTTTTGATTGATGAATAGATTAAAGTGGGAATAATAAAAATGTTGTAATTGATTTGTTTTGTGCGGAAAATTTCGACCATTTCTACAAAATCTATTTTGTTGCACTAACATTCAAAACCACGTGACAAGTCATATGAAAACTATATTTGCATTTTTTACAACAAAATATGGTTCAACATAAGTAGAATAATTAATCTATGGACATAAATTATTTTTGAGTTAATTTCAATTTTAATCAATTTCAGTATAATATTTTTCAATTTTTGAAAACAAAAAAAATCGTTTCCCAATTTTGGTCTTCTATTTGTATTTTTCCAGATCACTTTTAATTGGAATTTTCAAAATCCGCACATGATCCCTGGAAATTCTGATCAAAATTAAACTGAAATTGAAAAATATATATATATATACATTTTAAAAAAAATCAAAAATGAAAAGTGTCTAACAAAACCCAAATTGGAATTATATAAATATTCACTAGAGGTTGAAATTAAACATCATATGCATCTCATTCAAAAGGGTTTAGTAATAAGTGGCTGTCCCCACAAAAAAAGATTATTTGTTTCTAACCATAGTTTTTTATCTTTTTATTTTACTTCTATATATCAATTTATAGGGGAAACAAACTACAAATGAGATCAATAATACACACGAAGCACTATTAAACTTCAACGAATTCAATTGCACTTAAAACTGATTTTGTCAAAACCAAGAATATCCTTATTTTAAGGGTTAATTGCCAAAAAAATCACAACCTTTATTCAAATTGTCATTTTAACCAAACTTTTCATTATTGATCAAAATAACCTAACTTTAATATGTTTGTTTTTTTAACCTCAGTCATCCCCGGAAATTATTTCCGCTGACGTGTCCATCTGTCCGAACACGTCAACTGCCACGTCTTAAATTTAAAAAAAGAAAAATAAAAATCATATCATACAAACGACGTCATATCATTTTTAATTCATTTACTCACAACGATGTTGTTTGTATGGCATGATTTTTTTTATTTTTTTAATTTAAGACGTGGCAGCTGACGTGTCCGAACAGATGAACACGTCAGCGGAAATAATTTTCGGGGTTAAAAAATAAACAACATATTAAAGTTAGGTTATTTTAACCAATAATGAAAAATTTGGTTAAAATGACAATTTAAGTAAAGGTTGTTGATTTTTTTTGGCAATTAACCCTTATTTTAATTAAGAAGAAATCATTTCTCAAGTTCTTGAACAATAGCTAGCAAAGCAATAAAGTTGCATGAACATAAACATTTTCATTACAAATTCTACACAGAAATTCAAAAATCCAACATCTACCACAACAAATTTACCTAGAAATTATTTTCAAAATTAATTAGGCCCTTATGCTAACATGATACAAATCAAGCAAATTCATGGCCCTAGTCATCCTACTAACACATAAATTGCGTATATAATCCCCGGAATATATCCCAAGATCGTCAACAACAAATCGATCCAGAATTCTATCTGATCAAATGAAGCAAGAAAATCAACAATTAATCCGATCAGTTATCAATCAAGAACAAACAAATTGTAGATATACAAATTTGAAATGATATGAGAAAATTAAAATAAAAATTGATTTAAGATGCAGAAAAATTAATAAGAAAAAGAGAGAAAATTAAATGAAGAATTAAAGCATTACCCCAAGGCCATATCTGAGGAAGACACCAACAGGTGGCAAAAGTATTGCCAGAATCACTTCAAGAAATGTCTCAGATCCCATCAATTTTTTCTTGAAAATTAAATTAAATTAATGAACAGATTATTTTGTCTGAAAATAAGGTTAAATTGGGTGAAATTTGCATGGAGAGAAAATAAGAAATGAGAGAGAGGGGTGAAAGAAGAGAGAGGTGTCACCATGTTAAGAGCAAGAGAGTCGAAATTGGAGCACGTGGAATTCCACGTGGCTAAAAGTAGGGTAACCGTTGAAACGTACTGGTAATTTTCTTTTTAATTTTAATAGTTGATTAATTAAAACTGATGATTTAAATTAATTTTAACAGTAGAAATGCATAAGTGACTCATAAAAAATGGACATATCTTCCCATTTGGAAGCATGTTCAATCGTATTCATTTCGATTGTGTTTGAAGCATAAAAGAAAATTATAATTTCCCTATTTTAATTTAAATCTTCTCCACTTCAATTTTATATATTTTAAATTTGATGTTTTAATTATTATCTTTTCTTTTTAATTATATCTATCTATTATCTATTACCTATATAATAGTATGGATATTTCTTACAAAACATGAATTGTCGAATATATCTCTATCAAAGATTATTATTTAAGGTTATAATAGTAATTTAAGTTTTCATATTTAAATAATTTTGTATTAGAATCCTAGCTAATTCAAAATCTTATAGAATCCTATTATAATTAAAACTTTAATATAAAAATGTTATATATAAAGTATTTGTATTATTATTTATTTCCTTAATTTAAATATCTCCACGTGCAACACACGTAATTTAAAACTCATATATATATATATATATATATATATATATAGTTAGAGAATTAACTTAAAATACTTAAAATTAATAATGAATAAATGGATAAAACCTAAATCACATTACAATTTTTTTTTCCTATGCATAAATTAAATATCGCACGAGACACCCATTTGAAAATTCCATAGTCATTCATTTTTTTAATTTCTTTTTGAAAGATAGTAAATGTCACAGATGTGATTAAAAAATTTACCTACAAATATGGAAAATTGGCACAGAGAACCAAGCAAGCAGCATAGTTTTTCCTGCCTTGGGGATGTATTTAGGATTTTGTTATAAGAGAGTAAATTTTTTTGGATCAAAAGATAAAGCAGATTAAGGATTAAAATTTATATAATAGACAAATTTTTACAATACAAGGAAAACAAACTTTTATAAATTAATGATAAAAATGAAAAATATTTGGAAAAATCACATATAAAAAGAAGAATTTTGAAAGTTCAAGGGGAACGATCCCCAATGACGGATCCAGGAATTATAAACAGGGTATGCACAATTATAAAAAATACAAAAAAAAATAAAAGGTTTGGATTTTCTATTATATCAGGTGCATGTTACATCTCATTATTTATGTTATTTAATACACATCACTTGTTAATTAGTGATATTATATGATACACGTGGCTTGTGTTAATTAATTTATAATAAAAAATGTAACATCAAACATATTATCTCATAGAAAATGTGTATATCATATATACAATTCAAAATGAAAGTAAATCCTAAGAAAAGGACTAAAGATATAAAAATTTTACAATTTGAATCGTGAAGTGGGGCTAATATAATCTTCATTTATTATTTTAAGTGGGATTAATGTAAGTTATACATTTTTTAAAATTTTAAAACATAATTATGATGCGTAAAATATAAACTACATGCATTATATATATATATATATATATATATATATATATATATATATAGATTATACCCTTAGTCATATATAGAAGGCAAAGGCCTTCTTACAACAGGAATTAAGCAAAGATCGTGTTTCCTTCGTCCCACCATTCCAGCAAACTCAGCCATGTCTATATCCTCAGGTCTCATTCCATTAGGTATAATCCAATCAAAATGGTAAAGCAACATTGCAAGCTCAATTTCAACATTTGCCATTCCAAATGATATTCCAGGGCAAACCCTTCTTCCAGCTCCGAACGGTATGTAATTCAAGTTGCCACCTTTGAAATCAACTGTTTTTTCGAGAAATCTTTCGGGTTTGAAGCTCTCTGCATCCTCCCACTTCTTGGGGTCTCTTCCGATCGCCCATGCGTTCACCATGACCCAAGTTCTTGCAGGTATTTCATAGCCGTTGATCTCGCAGCGTTGGCTGCTTTGCCGTGGAAGCAAGAGTGGGCCCGGTGGATGCAGCCTCAGAGTCTCTTTGATCACTAGTTTCAGATACTTGAGCTCATCAATGGAGCTTTCGTGAACATGGTTTTCGCCTTCGAAAACCCTTCGCACCTCTTCTTGTGCGGTTTTGAGAACTCTAGGGTTCTTGAGCATTTCTGCAGGTGCCCAGTCTATGATTGTGGTTGCTGACTCTACTCCTGCACCATCCTGTTTAATTGAGACATAATAGTGACATGAAAAAGGATTTTATTACAATATTAACACTTGATCAGTAAGGATTAGGAGTTAAAATTATTTTTCGTCCCATAATTTTGGTCATTTACACAAACTGTCTCATAATTTTCGTTATTTTTTTCAATTTTGTCTCATGATTTGAAAAATCACTCAGTTTAATTAGTCCAATTTGATCGAAAATTCAAATATCGGAAAATTTCATGTGACTTGCATGTGACCTTCAATTTAATTTGTGGATTTCAGCGACTTAAAAATGATGTAGCGACTTATACATCATTAATACAGAGGTAAAAAAAAATGCATAATAATTTTCACATCATCAAAAAAAATTAATAATTACTACATCAACAAATAATTAGAGTATTAAATAGTCTTTAACTTTTAGGTAGTTTGGTCTTTGGGCCAGCATTTTTGTGACTAAAATGTTGGGTTAAAATCACTTTATGTCTCATAATTTTTCCCTTCTTCGCAAATGGCCTTAGATAATTTCCAACGATTTTTTCAATTTCTTGCTTAAATTTTGGACCAAATCAAGCAACTTTATGAGTGCTATCTGACAAATTTGAAAAAACAGATAATTATGAGATGATTTGCAAAAAAATGAAAATTTATTTGATAAAAATTGATGATTATAACCCGCAATTACTAATAACTCCGTTTCAAATCCACAGATATATATTTTTTGATAAAGAAGTTAATTTGTAATCAATGTTTGGTGCATGTATGGCTTTTCAACTTCATGGCCATATGAATCGATTCATAGGAAATTAATTGTAAGATGGTCCTGTAACATCCTCGACCCAAAACCTACACGTCATTTGGCATATATTTCATGCATTTATTTCATGATGCATTAAAAACATATCATATTGGCATTCGTAAAGAATTTAAAATAATACTTGGTTTGAAAATAAATAGTAGAAATCAATTAGAAATATAGAAAAGAATAAAAGAAATATAAAATTTAATTAATATTATAATATATATATATAATTAAAGAAAAGAGGAAAAGAAAAACAAAAGCAAGGAAAGCAAAAGAAAGGAAGTGAGGCGGTGGAAAAGAGCGGTGAAGTAAGTAAATAAATAAATAAATAGAAAAGTGCAGCAGCGACAGAGGACAGAAACAGAAATAGAGAGAAAAAAAGAAAGAAAAACAGAGAGGAAAGAAGAAAAGAAAGAAGGGAAGAAGGGTTTGTGATTTTGGGGTTCGTTTCTTCACTATTTTGCTTCAAATTTTGAGAGGGAGCTCGTGGTAACATACTCTTTGATTTGATCGGAGTGAATTCTCAAAGATTGACTCAAAAAGGTACAAAGAAATTAGTGAATTATATATATCCAGTTTTCATAATTCATCGGATATTTTGGTAGCTTTAGAGGCTGAATTGGGAAAAACTTAAAACATGAAACTTATAGTCCTATCTCTTAGCTAAACGCAGAAGAAGACCGTAGATGTCTCGGTTAAATGTTGAATGAGATAATGTCAAAAGAATAAAGGTTGCTAGAATTTAGTATTATATATGTATGATGTGATTGTGACTTAATTTTAAGCAGATTGGAGACTGAATTTTGAAAAATGCTAAACATAAAGTTTGTAGAGCTATATGTTAAGTTTCTACAGAATTTTACCTTGCTCGACTCGAAATTTTATAGCTCAAGTTATAGGGAAAATACTGAACATAGTTAATGAAACATATATGCATTGCATTTCATTGCATAATAGAAATATAAATTAAGGGGATGATTAGATTACATTGCATTGAATCATGTAGGAGCACGGGCTATAGAACGGGAAGAGGAATCAGAGCGACAAACGAATTACTTATCTTAGCCAGGTGAGTATAAATCGTATATGTGATTTATACGCAATGTGATGTGATCTATATGCAACGTTTGTTATATGTGTTATATAAGAAATGTGTATTTATATGAATTTGTCATTGGATCAAATGATATATTGGTAAATGTATACGTGATCATATGTTCAGATGATTGTTGTGTTGCATTACAATTGCACGAAATTAAAAGGCCTGTGACTGTCTTGCTATGGATCTGTATACACAATGGAGACCTACGGGTCTAAATCATATTGGAGACCTACGGGTCTAAATCATATTGGAGACCTACGGGTCAAATTCATATTGGAGACCTACGGGTCTATATACACAATGGAGACCTACGGGTCTAAATCATATTGGAGACCTACGGGTCTAAATCATATTGGAGACCTACGGGTCTATACACAATGGCATATTGGAAATCCCGGGACAGATCCAAGCTTGAGCAGTTCACAGAATAATAAACCGGAAATAGTGGCATTTGCATATGTTTGATTATGTTTATGATCAATGTTAATGATTGTTATTAGCTTATTGTTTAATTGAATTAACGGTTTATATTCACTGAGTTGTGACTCATAAAAATCGCATATATACATTGTTTTAGGTTCAATAGCTCTTTTGAGGTGGTTTGTATATTAGACGTCATGCTATACCAGGTCGGTCGGCTGATGCCTCGTGCAACCTTCTCCTCCTCCTCATTTTGCATTCTGAAACACGTGTATCATGAGTTGTATTTAATATGACTTATACTGAGATATTGGTTGTGTGTTTTAATTTTATATGATACAAGTTATTATATAATATTCTTATACTTATATGGATAAATGAAATGTCAGTATGACCTGTCTACATGGGTGTCATAGGTCCACTAACCTTGACCACATTAGTTATCCATTAATTATGATTAGCCTACAAATAATTGTAATCAACAAGAGAAAGATATTAAGAATAGAAGACGAGAGGAGTGTAACCTCAAGAGCTTTATTGCATGAGCTTTTGAAAAAAATATCGTGATATCAAAGTTATCTCCATTTCAGCCTCCAAATATCAATCATCCTTTTTATTACTTTATATCTTATACCCAACATTTTTTGTGGTTAATTAGGATGAATAGTGTCTTCATATAGAGTGTGAAGATTTAGAGTACTAACCAATAGAACAGATTTGATGTTATCTGTTGTTAATGGAATCTCAAGAGATGGATCGCTCTGGAATTTCAGAAAAACACCAAGCAGGTCATGATGATCTTCTTCGTGATATTTTTGTTTTCGTTCCATGATTATATCATCCATGATCTTGTCCAAAACCCGATGATGTTTTTCGATCTTCCTCTTCAACCCACTGAAAACACGAAGGAATTTGAAAGAAGGATAAATATCGGCAACGTTAAAGGTGGTGAGAAAATCATGAGTTTCTTTCATTATTCTTATGAGCTCTGTAATAACTTCTCCACTCGTCTTCCCAAAAGCTGCTCTGATCATGATATTAAGATTCGTAACACTGAGTCTTTCTGTGAGATTGATCGTTGATCCTTCGTGCATGGCTATCCATTTTCTCAGGTGTGAAACTTCATCTTCTCTTACAGGACGGAAGGATTGGACACGTGACACTGTCAGGAGCTCCTGCATGCAGATTCTGCGTAGCTGTCTCCAGTACTTTCCGTACGGTGCGAATGCGATGTCTGTGTTGCCATAGCAGTTGATCTCTGCGGCGAGAAGTGATGGTCGTGAGGCAAAGATGGCGTCGTGGGTTTTCAAGAACTCGGTTGCGGTTTCCGATGAGGAGACTACGAGAGTGAGGACTTGGCCGAGGTGGAGGCGCATCAAGGGTCCGTGTTTCTTGGCCAGGTCTGCCAGAGTGTGGTGACCAGGGTTCGAACCAGCAAGAAGGTGCAAATGACCGATGATTGGTAGCTTTCGTGGGCCCGGTGGGAGATTTGGGTTTGGTTTACGGGTTTTGGAAAGGAGGATGAAGATGAAGATGGAGCAAGAAAGGAGGAGGAGGAGAAAGGAGGATTCAAGTTCCATAAAGATGATAGTAAAGAAAGGGTATTTAGGGTTAGGGTTTGATGATGAGATGATGTTGAATCTATATATCCTCCAATATTTGTTTTTATACATATGATGCATTACTCAAATGAAATATTAAATGTCTAAACTAATAAATTGTAGCCACTTGCCACATACATAGAGGGGTGGTTGGCAACTCAATGGATGGGAGCCCCTCTCTATGTTGATAAAATAAATGAGTAGGGTTCGAACCAGCAAGAAGGTGCAGATGACCGATGATTGGTAGCTTTTGTGGGCCCGGTGGGAGATTTGGGTTTTGTCTACGGGTTTTGGAAAGGAGGATGAAGATGAAGATGGAGTAAGAAAGGAGGAGGTGGAGAAAGGAGGATTCAAATTCCATGAAGATGATAGTAAAGAAAAGGGTTTTTAGGGTTAGGGTTTGATGATGAGATGATGTTGAATCTATATATCCTCCAATATTGATTTTTATATATATGATGCATTACTCAAATGAAATATTAAATGTCTAGACTAATAAATTGTAGCCACTTGCCACATACATAGAGGGGTGGTTGGCAACCTCAATGGATGGGAGCCCCTCTCTATGTTGATTAAATAAATGAGTAGAAACCTATCAATCAACTGGTAATTAATTTCATCCAACCCATGTGGTTAATTATTACCCAGTAAAAGGAAACATGTGGTAAAGTTTAAAAAAAATTAATGATTAGCGTTTTTAAAATTTTTCATATTGTGTCGTACATCTTATAGTCTATGATAATACTCACATGTGAAGGATATGAAAAACTCATTTTAAAAATCATATCATGTTCCGAATTCAGTTTTACATTTGATATTTTATCTTGTATTTAATTACATATCTTTAATATAAGTCACTTTTTATTTATTTAATACACGAAATATATGATGATTGTTATAGAATATTAGATGAGATGGATGGTGAAATATGAGTTAGCATATTATTTTTATATATTTCCTATTTCATTTGGTGTTGCATTTCATGTTTCATAGCATTTAATACACGTCATGTTTTAAATATTGATGTCATCAAATATACGTATTATGTGGTGATTATTTTGAAATAAAAGAGTTAATGTCAAGTGTAATAGAAGATCTCGTATAATCACCAATTTTTCCTAAGACGGAAATTTCCCACTCAAAATCCAAAAAGCATATTTCTATATTTTTTCTAAATAAATTAAAATCGAGATAAAAAAAATACTTGAGTTTTCAAAAAATAATAATAATAATCCTCGTGTTAAATAAAACGGTATCCCATGATCCCATCTAATTTGAACAGCGTCACACACACAATATTTAAGGATAGGTTTCAAATAAGAGATCTAATCTAATTACATCCGAATTTTTTTTTTTTTTTTTTTTTTTGGAGTTGTTGGATCAACAAATCCGATTTTTTCAAAAAATATAATTATTTCTGAAATTATATTTATATCTAAAACATGTTTGTAAGTAAATCATATATCCAAATTTTTGGATTAAATAATTCTATTTAGAATATTTAATTTACTTTACTGCGGGGAAAAAAATTGTTCAATATATTGCTACGTTATTTTTCTTGTTTGAAAAATTAATAACATATTTGATTTCATGGATATATCAATATAATGTTTCCCACATATTTATAGGAAAGATATTGATTCTATATATGATCTTTAATTGACAAAATTGCTCAATATATATACCTTAATCGTACGTTACTATATGATAAAATCAAAAAAAAAAAATTATTATATCAATATATCCATTAATTTTCGAAATATATAATCGAGCTAATATATGAAACTCCTTAATATATTCATCATCCCGATTTTCTTTGCTTAACTTTTAGGAAATCAACCACGATTTTTGGTTTTGAATATTTATGTTGAGACAAAAAAAATTATACATCCGTTGCACAATTCTTAAATTGTGCATTCATCTTCCACGCGCAGCCACGCACCCGCATGCAGGCACAAATTCGCCCAGATTCGATCACAAATATTATACCTTTTATGTAGTATTAGACATACATTTATGTAGCGTTAAGCATATCTTTATGTTATGTTAGTCATACCTTTTAGATTTTTACATGTATCTTAGCATATTTTCAGACAACTATTAATATCTTTCATACATTTTAGTTATATTAGTCATACATTTAGTTATGTTAGCCATACCTTTTAATTATGTTAGTTGTACCTTTATATATTACATAAATGTATGTTTATGTTGATATAAATGTATAAATAATATCACATAAATGTATGAGTAATATCACATAAAGGTAAACATCTACAACTTGTGCCGAAATTAGGGTTTAGGGTTTAGAGTTAAATTATTACATAAATGTATTATATTTGTATATAAAGGTAGTATAACTAATATAATATAAATATATGACTAACATAGTATGAAGGTCAGCGAATTTTTTTTAAAAGTTAAAATATTACATTAAGGGTATGAAATCTGGACATAAGGGCATGACTAATATAACATAAAGATATAGCTAATATAATATAAATGTACTAAGCAAAATATACCATTACATTACCACAATAATTGCTTTAAGCTTTACGTGCATTCAAGCGTTGTTCACTAGTCTCTATTGAAGCACTCTTACTATCTTTGATATGTACGGCACAAAAATGAAAAAACAGTCCTCTTCTTTTCAATATATATGGTGTATATATATGCAAGAAGATGATGGATCATATAAGAGGAAGAGGATGAATCAAGCATGACAAGACTTGGGCTCTTGTCTCCCGATCTTGAACCCCAAACCCATCTCCATTTTGATAAATAAAATTTGCAACTCTTGCTGTGTTCACTGCATATCTCATCATTGCTTTTTCAGAAATAGCCCATTTATTTTCTTCCATGAATCTGAGATGAGTTTCCTAATATGCCCTCGAGCTTCTTCTTCACTAGCATTTGCCTCTCTCATGTAACACAGGATTGATGATGCTGCATCACCTCTCTCCACTTCAGCCTGCCCTCGCATAATATTCAAAGATATATGAAAGATTAGTATATGATTATTAGGTAAAGATAGTGAATTATATATTACTTTGGAAGTTCCTTGATCGTTGCAGAGACGAATGATGAGGGAGGCGTGGTGGATTATTTCTTTGTTGGTGTTGAAAGCAGCCATTGTTTGTAGCATATCTTCACTAATACCCACAAGTATATGAAGAGAAAGCACAGGGCCAGATGATGATTTCCACCCATTTTGTAGGTATTCTTTAAGAGATGGAGTGTGGCCCATGTGGTACCACTTTGCTTCCACATATAATGCTTTGCAGAAATCTGTCCACTGGTTTTAAGGAAACAAAATCCATATTGCTAAATTTAAGATATGAGGTAATAAATCTTGGAAATGCATTATATTATACCACTTCCTTCAACTGAGGTGCATCCTTTTTCTTTCTGAACTTGGCGATTGATTTCATGTGTGGTGTCGTACAGTGTCCGAAAGCATATTTGAATTGCTTCTGGAAGCTTCTGAATCTCACTCGGATCCCACATGAGAAATTCAACTTAGAAATTAAATAGAATGAGAGGTGATTTATGGGCCATGGCAGCTACTTGCCTTTCAACTGCAGTGGTGAAGTGCTCCAATTCATGTACTGAGCCATAAATGTCGTAGACATCGTCGATGCAATGTAGATTTGCTTATATGTCGATGTGTTTCTTGGCATTAAACCAACTTACACTCCAATGGGATGGAAACTTGTCTGAATATATCGTCTTACAAGTACTGATCAACAATGCTTTTGTTCTATCAAACAAGTCTTCATCCTCCAACGCGAGATGAGACGCTTCAAATATATCATCCATGGCTTTTTCATCCCAATTTGTGCTTAGCTTCTTCTCACCCAATAGGTGAACAATTTTATCTGCGATTCATGCAACTTCACATGATCAGATTGGATAAAATCATTTATGTGTACATGCAATACAAAATAGAAAGAAGAAAATTTGAACCTTGATAGCCATGTTGGCGTAGAATCCTCAAGTACAAAGCAGATGAGTATAAATCATTGTTCAAACTGATGTTCTTCATCTCCTCAACCAACTCACTGATTTCTTCCTCAAAGTAATGAGAAAGAGCCAGTTTGTTAATCCAATCTATAAGCTCAAGCTTATGCAATGGATCTTCTAACCCACCAAGAACACCACAAACCTCCTCTCTCAGTATCTCAACTTCTCTTACGTACTTCTCTTCCTGATCATGCATGAACAAATTTGTTTCAAATCAAACTTTTTTACTAATAAATTTATTTTATACTAAAAAAATAATAATATATAATTAAACTCTCAACGAATTTGCTAGTAAGGGATTGTAACTGATCATAGTTCCAAATGTTTGGTTTGTAATTCGCTGTTCGCCTCGGAATGTTAGCAGATTCCATCTCCATTTGGCTCTCCTGGAAATTTTTCTGATTCACTAATTGGTTACTATTACTCGTAGATTATATTTTTTGGTTATCTATCGATGTCTGGATATTCTACAATAAGGTATGATATTTAGAGAGTATTTGCTAGCTTATTGCCTGATTGGCCCATAAACATTAAAGTAATCGAATTATATCCACAAACTACACGTGAAAAGGATGGAGATTTTTTTATCTGGCAATTGCACACTCTTTCTAAGCCCTCTGCTGCGTGATGGGAACAACTCTTTTATTTCACTCTCTTTACGTTGGAGGACAAATTAAAGGTCTAGTTAATGACAAAAACTTTTAAACACCCGTTGTACAGTTCTAAAATTGTGCACTCGCCTCCCACGCGCAACCACACGCTCGTGCCCCAAGGTCGTGCACAAATTCGCCCAGATTCGATCATAGATGTTACACCTTTATGTAGTATTAGGCATACTTTTATGTAGTATTAAACATATTTTTTAAATTTTTACATGTACCTTAACATATTTTCAGACAACTATTAATATTTTTCATACATTTTAGTTATATTAGTAATACTTTTAGTAATGTTAGTCATAACTATTATGTTAGTTGTACATTTATATATTACATAAATGTATGTTTATGTTGATATAAATGTATAAATAATATTACATAAATGTATGAGTAATATCACATAAAGTTAAACATCTACAACTTGTGCCGAAATTAGGGTTTAGGATTGAGGATTAAAGTATTACATAAAGGTATGATATTTGTATATAAAGGTATGACTAATATAACATAAATGTATGACTAACATAATATGAAGGTCAGCGAATTTTTTTTTAAAGTTAAAGTATTGCACTAAGAGTATGAAATCTAGACATAAATGTATGACTAATATAACATAAAGATACGACTAATATAATATAAAAATATGATTAACATAACATAAAAGTCAGACAAAAAAAAAAAAAAAG
The DNA here is from genome assembly GCA_954870855.1 of Scutellaria minor. Classification (NCBI taxonomy): domain Eukaryota; kingdom Viridiplantae; phylum Streptophyta; class Magnoliopsida; order Lamiales; family Lamiaceae; genus Scutellaria; species Scutellaria minor. The sequence goes on from OX940728.1 coordinate 755,041, forward strand.
CAAATACGCGGATCCGGGTTAAATCCGGCCCAACCCGACCCGAGAGCATGGATCTTAGATCCATGCACCAATTGCACATGAGAGTAGTCTACTCGTATGTTCATGACCTTGCATATATAAAATCTTTCAGATTTTCTTTGCCTAATTTCCAGGAAACTAACCATGGTTCTTCAATGAGCCTATATATAAATACTGCTTTGACATAAACTCTCATTGATATTCCCATCACTAGTTAACACGTCTCATATTTTACCAAACCTTTGTTATTTCTACCTAAACAATAAATAGATAAAATCAATGGATTCCTTGAACATCCTGCCATCAACAGATAAAAGAAGACATTAGGTGTCAATATTTTATTGATGATTGGTTATAAGAGGAATTAAAAGATAAGTATCATGGATTGTAATTTGGCTTTGTTTCCTTGTACAAAACACTCGCATATTTATAGGGTTAATCGTCGAAAAAATCAAAATTTTTACTTAAACTATTATTTTAATCATATCTTTCACTATTAGTAAAAGTAGCACAACCTTATATGCGTATTAACCATAATGACCTCGATCAGTTTCCGAATTTTTTTTTCCCTATGTGACATGTTGCCCGAACATGTCAAACTCTGATTAAAAAAAAAAATGCATCTCCTTTACAATTGTAGTAAAAAATCACCACATTTACTTAAATTACAATTTTAACCAAATATTTAGATGGTATTTGATCAAATACTATAGTTATAAGCTTGTATTGAGTATATTATATTTTTATTGATAAAAAATAACTGAAGGAATAACATCCAAAAGCACTAGAAATCTTCTATTCCACTTTTTCTATTTTATACCGTGTATTCCACTCATTTAGACATGTGATGTGTATTGTAAAAATATTCGATATTTTGTATATGATATCATATACACGTGTCACACATCTAAATGATCAGAATAGAAGTTGAACCGGGAGATTTGGTGTGTGCTAAAGGCACCACACACTTTTCTAAGGGCACCACACTCTATTAGAGTGTGGGTCCCACATCAATACACTAATAGAGTGTGGTGCCCTTAGAAATGTATGTGGTGCCTTTAGCACACCCCTTTAAACCGCTATACGAGGACACCACAACCACTCAGACACTAAAACAAAGCAAGGAAACATGCAATTATGCAAAAGAGAGACGAGTCATGCAATTGATCTTCCTTGAATAAACACATGTCAGCATTCTTAGTACAGACTACTAAACATAGTTCAAGCTACCTTCTTACACCATCCTTTCTAAGAACCGTTTCGTAACTACTTCGTTCAAGATTCCAACCACGTAGTTCTCAACTACAAAATAGAGTCAGCGTTAGACAATGCAATGGCAGATGAAGATCACCTGTGAAGAAAAAAAACAAACAAATGATCAAGAAAATAGTGGTATCCGATTTCTTGAATGCTCAATAAAAAAACACAGGTCTGTTTAGCATAGCATTGCCCAAAAACATAGCCATAAATCGAGCATAGATGCCAAGAATTTAAGTTGGTGAAATGTTCATAAGCTATCATAAATCATAGAAGAGAAATTTGGTCATTAATGAGAAGATGATTTACCATATCTCGTAAGCTATAGCATCAAAGAATTGTCTTCTGGGTACTGGGGCATTGCAAGGGGCAAGACTTTTACTGAAATCAATGGAGTGTAGCCTATCTCGTAATTCACAAGAATTGGCGCAAAAATGTTGAACTTTTGGGCACTACTATGAGCAACTTCAGCATCAGAACCCCGCTTGAATATCACCTTGGCACGACCCGAATCATGATCTACTTCTGTCTCAGATTCCATCAAAGGCCCAAATCGTCTAAACATTTTGTTTAGATTGATTTCTGATGGTACACAATTCTTATCAGCGAAGTCCAAGATTAGCTCTGCAGGTGAAGATTTCAGTTTCTGCCTCGTAATGGTGTCATCCGATTCTGTCACTGCCATTGGATAATTCCCAACGGAAAACCTCTTCCTCCTTTTAAGACCTGTTTTTATAGGTTTTTCACCGAATGGTTGAATATTTGAAGCTCGATTCTCCCACTCGTGCCTTAGTTGCTCGCCAGAGTAGTTCTGGACAATCCTGTCGTTCCAATAAGTGTCATTAGCATCATCAAATTCAAATTCTTTACCGATTGTTGGCTCAGCCTTTCTCTTTCCACCTCGTCTGTTTGGAACAACCGAGATTCTGAAATCCCTGAAGAAAGTGTGGATACTATCTTGGATATTTTGCCTTTTCTTGGGATCTTGAGCCGTAAACTGAAGCTGTGATAGCATCTCACTCACAGAGAACATTTCTGCTGGTATGACTACGTTTTGATTTTCCGACCGCTCATACATCTTTGGAGGACCATCGACTGTGGATCCTGTTAAGTGGCAGGCTACTCGACTGATGCATGCACCGATTCTTAAGGCAGGCTTAGGAGCATGACTCATTGAGGTAGATATTTTGGCAGCATGGAACGAAACCGACTCGTACTTAACAATTGGAGTGTGCTTCGTGTCACCCATTAACTCTGTTAAGCTTCTCTCCTTCCTAGAATATGAACCTTCCATCGGATTGTGTCTGTGTTTATGGAAAGCAACTGTTTCATGAGTCACTTGTTCCGTATCCACGTCGTTTTCTAGCAACTCCCTAAGAGAAGGAAATTCAGTTGGTGGACGGTATCCTTTAAAACGAAAGAATGCAGCCAACTGGGCTCGAGCAATCACAAGATCCAGTCGATCGGTGCAAGAAGATGCATGAGGTGCTAAGTTGGTAATGTACTCAAGAAGTTTAGATGGTTCGAAAGAAGTTGCTCGACTGGAACGATACACACCACACCTGCGGCTTGATTCTTCACGTATCCCAGTGTTCTCGATGACCTGTGTTCCTATCTTAATGTAGGCGTCTTTCGGTATACACGAGCATGCCAAACCTAGCTCAACCCTTCTTGAAACCTCTTCCAAGGCAGAGTTGATTGCGTGTTGAAATGCTTCGGAATTACTTTGCTTCTCAATCTTGGAAAAGTGTGGCATGAACGGCTTTAAAATGGATGCATCATTCCAATCGAAGGTTCGATCTCCAAAGTATGCTACCAGATAAGAATTGTTTCTGTGGTGTTTCATAGCTTTCTCTGAAGCATCAGCCAGATCAAATATTTGCCCAGGCCACCATGAATGGCTCCGGGGTTTTCCCCAGACCAAATCTGATTGGGCAAATTGACCTTCGCTTTGTGGAGTGTACATTTCAAACAAGCTTGCCGATGTTATGGTTTCTTCATTCGATGAGTTCAATTTATCAGTTTCGAAAGCAAGTTCTTCATTTCCCAATTCAGGCACGTTATTCCTCTCCGATTCTCTTTCCTCCTCAACATCCATGAGTTCTGTTTCACAAGTATAATCCTCCACAATATACGAGCCATCAGCATTGCTTGAATTATCTTCTGCTTTCATGGTTTTATTCACCTCATCACTAGTAATAGCCGCATCAAATCCCAAGGTCTCCTCCATGTCACCACCATGCAGTTCAGCCTTTTCAGTTATCTCTGGAATGCTAGTCACTTCATTTGGCAACAAATCGGTACCTGCAAGCTTGTCAACCCCATGATCTGTTTCCTCAGTTAATCGAACAGGAATATCTGTTGTTTCACTTATTCCTAGAGTTGCCTCTTGTTCCTTATTTTGCGTGAGTTCAAACACCCCAACAAGATCATTGCAGACAAAATGATTGTCAGCCACCTTTATATTAGCCATATCAACCTTCGAGGGTGAACTACTTTCTGAAAGATGCACGATCTCAGTAGAAGCATCATGTTCTAGCATTTCAGAATCAATGCCCTCATCCTTTTCCCGAAATTCATCCCCATCAACATCTTTCCTTTGAGAGACTTCAACTTTCTGGTCAATCTTAGTATTTATCCCTTGAGGTTTGGTGTCTAAATCAACATCATCATTGTCGATGCTTGCCAGCTCAGCTTCGGCCTTAGAATCTCCATCTTTAAGACTATCGTTTGACGGGACTTCTCCTCCTTCAATCACAATAACTAAACCTACTTCTCCAACACCACCACCAACCTGAACATTGTCTAGCCCTTCAGCATTGGGGTCGAGACGGGGCCCAATTTCTTCACCCAACTGATCAAGATCCGCAATATCTTCCACAGGATGATTCAAAAGCTCAGATGTCACAAAGTTAGCACTATCCTTATCAACTGCTCCACATTTAACCACCCTCAATTCCAAGAACCCCACCTCACCTTCCACCATTTTACTTTCATCCCCTTCATTCCACACATCCATGGCATCCGCAGTATCTCGACTCCCATTTTCTTCTCTTTTCGCCCATTCATGACCCTCCACATCCCCACCAACCCCATTAACAAACACATCAGACCCGACAACTTCCACCATTATTTCCCCTCCATCCCCCTTTTCATAGGACTCCTCACCCCCCATATTTTCAACAACGCCCACATCCTCCTCCATAATCAAGATTTATTTATCAATGCCACAACTTCATTAAACAAAAACACTTAACCTTGACAAAAACCCTACAAAAAAATTAAGGCAGAAAAATATAAACCTAATAGCTGAAGCCCAAATACCCAGCACACACATAAATTCAAGAAAATTGCAAAAAACATATTCTTAGGCTACAAAATCTAAAATCCTCCTCGCAAAACATTTGCAAAAGTAAAAGAGCAGTACCTCAACTCAACTGCAGTGATCTCAGAAAACTGGAAACTGATATTCTCGAGGGTTTGAGAGGGAGAGTTGAACGAAGTAGTGTTGAACAGAGATTTATCTATATATTTTGAGTCGAAAAAGAACAAGTCTTTGTCGCTCGCTTCAGTGCTGAATTCTGCAAGGGGTTAACATAACAATGCAGTCATCTTTTCAAAAGTGACATAACTCTCTGCGCCCTTCGAAGCAACGAAATTCATTGTAAGAGAGCGTTGAGCTGCGCAGCAGTCAACCAATATCTACCCTTTTTTATTTTCTTAAATTTGTGAATATAGACTACATGTTACAAAAATTTATAAAATTAAAAAAAAAAAAAAAAAAAGGTATAAGATTATCATTTTTTTTAACCTAAAGTATAAGATTATTTTTAAATAAACTAATTTAGTACAAGATTTATAAGTATACTATGTTTCGTAAAATTGTATAATGAGAAAAAAGGCCTTGCGTTTGAGCCCAAGATCTAACGTATTCAAAGACCTAGGGATTGTGGCCCAATGGGCTTTCGACGTTCTTAAGGAATGGGCCTAATTATGGAGAACTTTTCTTTTTTCTGTTCTTTTAGGAGAAAAAGGGATATAAAAAGTACAATAATATTAAAATATTGCGGTTAATAAATAAAGAATTGGGCAAAAACATTTCATTTAAAATAAATTAAAAATATAAATATATTAAAAGACATAAATATTCGTATTATTTATTGTTTATTTTATTTATTTTATTTATTTTATATAATTGAAATAGTAGAATGATGATATTGCAGATGTTTAATAACACGGATGAGGTGTGTATAGCCCATACTAAAATAAAATGGTGAATTGTTAAAATTACAGCAAACGATTTTCATATTTGGAAATATGACAGCATTGTAACGTTAGCACATTACAAAATTTACCAGTACAAGAATTTACTATAAGATATTCACTGCAAAATATTTACTTTCTTTTTTCTTTTTCGCTTTAAATCTCAATTCAACAGCAGTACACATAAGTTCTACTGTTTCTCCCTCTCTCCCTCTTCTTCTCTCTCTCTAAAAACCCTCAGAGGCTCAATAATCTCAGCTTCCAATTCTCCTGAAGAAAACATCGTCTGAGGTACTTTTCTTTTACTTTATAAGAATATAATTGCACGAGGATTTTCTCTCTACTTTCCAAAATGTATATTTCTTGCAATTTTGCTTGTGTATCTTGAAGATTGTTAATACGTGTGCTATTAGGGATTTCTTGTTGATTGTTTCCGGATTTTATTGTCAAGTTCAAATCTTTTTCTATATTGAATTTGATATATTGATCCAGAAATCTTGGTTATGGAAGATGAGCAAGGTGCTGTGGGTCCAGATAGTAGTGGCGGTGTCTCAGACTCGCCTTTGAGTGGCTTTTTACCGAGTGAAAACCTTGTCGAGAATTCTGGTTGTGACAATCGGGTTGAGGAGTCTTGTGAAGAGGGGGATGGTGGAGAAATAATGGTGGAGATTGTGGGTTCAGATGTTCTTGTTGATGGGGTTAGTAGCCACAAAGAGAGTCATTTGGAGTTGGGAGAAGTTGGGAGTTTAGAGGGTGCGGAAGAATCTCAGGCTCGTAATATTTCAGAAGCTATGGATGTCCCAAAAGAAGGGGATGAGAATAAGGTGGGGGAGCATGATTTGGGGCTCTCAGAGTTGAAGGGTGGAGAGCATTTTGTTGATACGGAGAAAGTAGTCACCAATTTGAATAAACCTGTTGATGTTGAGGGTGATGTGGTTAGTGCGTCACCGTCAGGGAGGGGTGATGTTATGGATGATGAGGTGTGGAATCCTGGAATCAAAGGAATGGATGTGTCTTCATCGGCAGTTAGTGGGCCGTCTCCTATGGTGATTAGTGAAGAGAAGAAAACCGAAGATATAGTAGTTACTATGGAGAGATCTGACTTAGTGAGCCCTGTTCTTGATGAAAGAGCTGATTGTGAAGAGGAAAAAGAGGTGTTACCCTCAGCTGATGATTCTGAAAACGTGTCAACTGAAGAAGTCACGAGGCCATCTCCTATGGTTATTAGTGAAGAGAAGAGAACTGAAGATGAAGTAATTACCGAAGAAGCTTTGAACCATCCTGCAGAAGCTGTTTTTGATGAAAATGCTGTCGTTGAAGAGACGAAGAAAGTATCACCTTCAAGTGATAATTCTGCAAGTCATGGCCTCTTATCATCAGCAGTGAGTGTTCCGACTGAAGATGTTAAGGGGCCATCTCCTGTTGTGATTAGCAAAGAGAAGAGAACTGAAGATGAAGCGGTTATTAAGGATAGTGCTGAGTTAGTGACCCCTGAACCTTTAAACCATACTGCAGAAGCTGTTATCGAAGAGAAAAAAGAAGTACTACCCTCAAGTGATAACTCTGCAAGTCATGGTCACTTTTCATCAGAGGTGAGTGTGCCAACCGAAGAAGTTACTGGGTCGTCTCCTATGGTTATTAGTGAAGAGAAGAGAACCGAAGACGAAGCAATTACTGAGGATGAAAAGGCTGATGTTGATGAAGAGAAAAAAGAAGTATTACCCTGTGTGCCAACTGTAGAAGTCACGAAGCCGTCTCTTGTGGTTACCGATGATGGTGCTCCCTTGGTGACCCCTGAACCTTCGAACCACCCTGCAGAAGCTGTTATTGAAGAGAGAAAAGAATCATTACCCTCGAGTGACAATTCTGGAAATCGCGATCACTTTGATGCAGATTCTCTAATGTCTCAGGAGGAAACTAAAGCAGCACAGGGTGATCTTGAGCCTGCTGAGGTCTCTCTCAACCCTAACCGTGAAGATCCTCAAAATCTTCAGGTTGATGGGATCAATAGTGTTGTTGGAGAAGTTCATTTAGTTAATGCTAGTGCTGAAGGAGAGCTAACAGACTCTGGTACTCAGGGAGATGGTAATGTTAGGATAGAAGCTGAATGTGCAAGTGCTAATGGTGGTGGTAGTATACACGACGAATCTGTTGATGAAGAAGACGTTTTTGCTGCAGAAAGGACGGACTCGGTTCTTAAATTGGATGCCCTAATGTCTGATGTTCAGGATGAGAATCAATGTTGCGTAGATAAATTTCATGACGTAAAGCTTGAGTCAAATAATCGGATCGATGGTGTTTCTCAAGCTGGTCCAGAATCCAACCATGACGATTCTATAGTCAGTGAAAGAGGGGAAGCTAAAGGTGAGGCATTTGATGTTGTATTGGATTTCAAAGATGAAGCATCAAATGTTAATATGCCAAATTCGTGTTTTGTAGGTAATGATGGATGCTTGAAGACTGATGGAGACTTAAAAACTCATAAGTCTCATGAAAACCAAGTTTTGTCAAATGAACCAAATCAATTGACTGATGGAGGTGATACTGACGTAGTGGACGAAGACAAGGAGGAATATGAGTCGAACACGTTGAACTTGAGTTGTCCAACCGACAATGAAATTGTTCAAGCAGAAATTGATGGCCAGGATGTTGTGATGTCTCAAGTGGAAGCTATGGATGGTGGTGGATCTGGCGAAAAGGGTGAGTCTGCGGATGTTAGAATGATTGACGAACATGTAGTGTGCCCTAATCCTATCATCAATTCTGAGACGAAACAAGAGGCTTCTGTGCAAATAACAGAAACACCAAATCATGAGGTTGAAACGATTGAGAATATCGATTTCATGCCAAATGAACTCACTACCGTTGCAGCTGGTTCCGAGAGAATTGAACAAATAGAATCGCTTGTATATTCTACTGATATTGAGAAGAACCCTGAATGTGATATGACTTCTTCTAGTAACGAGGAACATAAATCGAGGGAAGAAGATCATGATCCTAGAGAATCTAACGGTTTCTGTATTGTGGAGGGTCATACTTCTGAAACAGAAGTCATGGATGTGAAGGAGGATAGTGAATCTGATGGTGAACCCTCGTCTGAGACTGACATATTGAAGTTACCAAATGAAGAAACAGTGAAGTCCGTGAGCTTCTTGAGAATGAACCAATCAGGTTACTTAACATCTCCAGAAAACGAGGACCCTTTTGCCCAATCAGATTTGGTCTGGGGTAAAGTCAGGAGCCATCCCTGGTGGCCTGGGCAGATATTCGATCCAGCCGATGCTTCAGAAAAGGCCGTTAAATATCATAAGAAGGATTCGTATTTGGTAGCATATTTCGGAGATCAGACCTTCGCTTGGAACGATTCATCTGCATTGAAGCCTTTCAGGTCACATTTTTCCCAGATCGAGAAGCAAAGCAGTTCCGAAGCATTTCAAAATGCAGTCAGCTGTGCCTTGGAAGAAGTCGAGAGGCGGGTGGAGCTAGGTTTGGCATGTTCTTGTATACCAAAAGATGCCTATGCAAAGATTGAAACTCAGGTCATAGAAAACACTGGGATACGTGAAGAAGCGAGCCTAAGATATGGTGTGGATCGATCTAGCCAAGCCTCTCATTTCGAACCCGACAAACTTCTCGAGTATGTTACAGGCTTGGCACCTTGTGCATCTTCTCGACCTGATCGACTGGATCTGGTGATCACTCGAGCACAGTTATCTGCGTTTTGTCGTTTTAAAGGATACCGTTCCTTAACCGAATTTCCTTCATCTGGTGAATTGCTGGAAATTGATGCAGATACTGAGCAAATAACCGAAGACAAAAACGGACATATTTCTAAAGATGGTTCTCAGTCTAGGGAATTAATGGGTGATGGAGAATACTCACCAGATGCTGAATATGAGTTGTTTGATGAAGATCTTGAAAAGTCGGTTTCTTTATCTTCTGGGAAAAAACGGAAAGCGCTCGATACACCAGCCGATGGGCCAGACAAGAGGATAAGTGTCTCTGCTGCAAAAATATCCACCTCAGCCACTCAAACTCCTAAGCCTTCGTTCAAAATAGGCGAATGTATCCGTAGAGTGGCCAGCCAATTAACGGGGTCCACATCATCAGTAAAGGGCATCAATGACGAAACACTAATCGATGGCTCTCCTATTACGCATGAGCACACTGAGAAGCAAAGTGTGGCTGTTTCAGCAGAATCTTTATCTGTGAACGAGATGCTCTCGCAGCTCGAGCTCGTGGCGAAGGATCCCAAGAAAAGGCATAATATCCAAAACAACGTACGTGCTCTCTTCTTGGGATTCAGAAGTTCGGTTACTATAAACAGACGAGGTAGAAAGAAGAAGTCCGAACAAACGGTAGGTGGGTCCGGTGAAGAATTCGAATTCGATGACGTGAACGACTCCTATTGGACAGATAGGATCGTGCAAAATTATTCCGAGGAGCAACTACTGCATGAGAGAGAGAATGGAGGTGGAAATCTTCATCTAGTGCCATGTAGTGGCGGAAAATCCGTAAAAGCAGGACGAAAATCGCATTCTAGAAAGAGATACTCCACTGGGCTCTCTCCGACTGCATCCACTGAAGCAGAAGAGAACGCTAAACGGAGAAAGCAAGAGTCTTCTCCAGCCGAGCTTATACTGAACTTTGCAGAGAGGAGAAGTGTTCCATCGGAAATTAATCTGAATAAAATGTTTAGACGGTTTGGGCCTCTGATGGAATCCGAGACTGAAGTTGATCATGAATCTGGTTGTGCCAAAGTGATCTTCAAGAAAGGCTCCGATGCAGAAGTCGCTCTAAATAGTGCTGAAAAGTTTAACATTTTCGGGCCAGTTGTCGTTAACTACCAGATAGGCTACTCACCGGTGATCTCAGTAAAGGTTTCACCAGTTGCATTACCTCAGCTCCAGGACGATGCGAATATGATGCTATAATGGAGGAATATGGTAATTATTCTTCTCATTCCTTGATATACATTCTTCAGTATACTAATATGAGACTATAGATACTGTTTATTTTGTACTTCTATGGTTTGCTGGACATTTTAGAAGGCACATCACATTTTAAAATCCAATTCTTGTTTTTCTGAATTTGTGGAGAGAGAGAGAGAGAGAGATGATTAGTTGAATGGGTGTGGCTATACACCCCCAAAATACTAAAAACACCCCATTTTTTGAAAAATGAAAGGTGTAAAAGTACATCTTTTGGGGGGTGTCTTTAGCATTTTTGGGGTGTGGATATCAGTCTCGAGGCATCTTCTTCAGCTACACGTCCAAAAAAGGAAGAATTATTGATGGTCTGTGATGGTGGATGAGGCTATTCAATTCTTTAGTATCTGCTCGTAAAGTTCTTGTCTCGTTTGGAGTGCTTGATATCTTCTTTCGAACTATGAATAAACATTTGTGATCTATTGCTTATTTCTTGTTCTTTAATGTTATTGTTTGTTTACTCTACATGCTGGTTCGACCCGTGGCCTTAAAATTCTTGGTTTTTCTGCGCAGATGTTGTTAGTCGATGTCATTAGTCGGGGTTCAATGCTCAACTATTGCTCCCTGCTGTGATTGGGAAGAGGAAATCTTGGGAAGAAGGTGACTTGAAAAATGTTATATAGGCTCTACTTGGTTGTATTGAGAGATGTTACTTTGTTGTATTATGGAAGAATTTGAGAAAGGCATCTGATGTGTATTATTGTTAGAGTTTTACAGTTATTACTTTGTTAACCTGTCTTTGTTTATACAATTTCTTATTTGAGTAGAATTCTTGTGAGATTGTTTTACGAATCCACAATCAAAATTTATTTTCGCAAGTTGAATCTCTATTCGAGTTTTGGGTTTCTTGTTTGTTTAGTCTTCGTTGGAAATATTTGTGGTTTTTTTATAATTTGTAGAATACTTGGAAATTGATTTTTTCATCTGAAGTGGAAAAATGTTCATTGAACTATCGTTTCATGATCAAAAAAACATCCAAAAAAAGTTCTTTTTATTTTTGATCGAATTAAGTTTATTTCTTTTTTTCAATTAAAACAAGCAAGCACTTTTCTTCTTCTTTTTTGAAACCAAAGAAACTTGGCCATTTTCTTGATTCTCGGAGATAATAAATGTTACATCTTTGACAAATGAAAATCATATAGCTTCTTCTTTGTTGTACGAAAAATAAATAAATAAATAAATATATATATATTTAAATCAACTCAATATTATTACCATAAAAAAATGGGTTTTAAAAGAAACAAAACAAAGTATAATTTTTATATAATGTTGTTTGACACTGTATAAATAAAAATACTAATGAAATAATTTGTTAAGATTTTAATAGAAACCAATAATGTTCAGTCTTAATGAAACAATTAATTTATATGTTATAATGGACAACCAATAATAATTTATGTCCATTAACATCGGTTAACTTCGAGAATCAAGTAAAGAGCTAGTTTGTTTGATTCGAAAAAGAACTTTTTATTTCAGTTAGACCAGATGAAAGGGTCTAATTAATTTTTTGTTTTTTTAAGATTATAAAGAAGACAGATTGTAAATGAAACAGTATTTTTGGGATAGAAAAGGTCACTTGTTATTAATTCAAATTATATACTAACATTATTAAAATTTAATTTGGTTCTTTTAATCCACAGTTCAATCGTCTCTCGTTAATATTACAATGAGTATTTTATAAAGAAAATATAAGTTAAATATTGATTCAATCACTTGATTGTCCTTGTCGATATTTATATGATTCACACAGTTCAGATGACAATAAAAAAATGCAATATTTTGAATTCAAGACCAAAGTGTTACCATCACAAACTGCTCTTAAGAAGTTTAACAAAAAAAAAGTGCATCAAAAACATGTCACTGTGTGCACTCGTAAAATCACTCTCATTGTCAAATACCAGACTGCTCAAAGCAGTTACAGACCAGAATGTTGAAATTGTAAAAGCATTTCAGGATATACATATGAGATGATAATCACATAACTATACTTCGTTGATTTATATAAGCATAGAGAAGATTTCCAGGTACATCAAACGATATCAACTCATTGTTGTATCCTGAGACGAACAGCAGAAGGGAGCTGTATCTTTGTGATTAATTTCATGGAAAGCGGACCACATTCTGGTTCCTGCTCCAAAGAAACAGTTGTCACAAGATCAGTGATTTGAAAACGATACATGGGTTATGCATGATTAGTAAAAGGCTCGGTGCAAACCTTCATAACCTGTTCCATTTTAATCATCTAGTATGCAGTTTAGAACATTAGGGCTCGATAATTTTCTAGATTTTGGTAGATAATCCACAGAAGGTTAGAGTGATTAATGCATATTCAATGTTGTGAAAAACAGAAATATATTCAAGGACAGAAGCAGATTCAGATGTTAATTCAGGAAGAAAGTGAATGGCTTCTTTTCTTACTTATTCGAGTAATGGTGTTAGCTGGGAGAAGGGAACTTACTCAATATTCGATTTGGGAGTTTGAGAAGTTAAAGCCTTGTGAAAAGGAGCCTTGATGAGCAAACTGCCAAAGTCACCCACAGGTGGAAAATGTTGTTCTTAATGATATAATTGTAGGGGATATATAATAGTGACAATTTCTGGCATCAAAGATTATATTACCTGTTGATCGGAACCTAGCTGAGTTCCTACCGTATCTTTATTAGAAGCTCCATCTGCACCCCTAGCAGATCCCTTGGTGTCACCCTGGCAATAGGTCAAAAACTTGCGATGATATCATGAACATGATGACTTGTAAGAACAGTAATGGAAGATGCTTATTTACATACCTCTAACTGCAATATCAAGGTCGTTCCATATACCCAACCATGGCAGAGAAGAAAGAGTAAAGAAGAAGACAATCAGTTTGGAAAGAGACCGCCAAAACAGCTTAAAAGACTATTTTCTAAAGGAGCCATAGAGCAGGTAATTGACAAAGAAAGAAATGAATTGATTATGTACCTCCCCAAAGAAAAAAAATGTAACAAACAGTAAATATGGAAATCGGATATAATGAGAAGAATTACAATACCTCTCTGTATCTTGCCAAATAGACCTTCAGTGGAGCAATATATTCCTCAAAGCCTAAGGTTGCCATTGCCCACAACAAATCATCCCCATTGATAGTCTTCCTTTTCTCTTTCTGGCACTTATCGCTAGCTCTATTCAGAAGTAACAAGGCAAGGTGACAAGTCATTCATGAGAGGAAAGGTTTCATGAAAAACATTGAGTTACGTACAGCTTGCAACCAATCAAGTGAAACAGATACTGATTTAACATATAAAAAAATATTTGCACAAATATTGCAACATTCACACATCCTGGACAAAGACATAGATCAGTAAAGATAGCACTCTGAGATTAATAGGCAAAAGAAACCTCAATTGTTAAGGTGCCAAAAGTGATCCTATCCCAAAATTTAAAAAAAAAAAAAAAAAAAAAAAAAGTAAGTAATTTAAAGCTTCGTAAAGTTGTCAAATCAAATTCCGCCTATTTGGTGATTAGAATTATTTCAACCAAAAATAAATTAGCCAGTAATTGCCACCTAAAGATAAGAAGCTCTGTGATGCATAGCAGTTGCAACAAGGGTGTAAGCTATGTGACCATTGCATTTTTCATAGTTTTACAACACAATTCATTAACTTCAGAGGAAAACACTTTCTTTCTGTTGTGCCACATGACATATAAGCACAAGATATTGTACATTAATCTAGGATAAACAAGAATGGAAAAATATATATATTAGACCTGATTGGATAGAACAAGACAAGATGCGAACCGCCAAATCATACAACCAAGTCATAGAAAAGAGTGGCAAGTAATGAAAGGAAGAAGGCATGGCATGGACCAATTTATGTGATTAAAGGAACCAGAAGAAACCAGTAATGGAGGTGCAAGAAGATATCCCACTGCAGCTACATATACCTAATTTCATGGCAAACCTTAACACAATTTTGTAAACTGTGTGTATAGAAGATACCAAAAGCTTGTTGGTGTCACTTGGAAGAAGCAAAATCAGCTTAAATCATTATATATATATATATATATATATAGAGAGAGAGAGAGAGAGATCAAAAAAAGATGAATTTTAGTGAGGCTTTCACTTTCCTATTTCAGAATTTTAATGTTCTAAAGATAATAAATTTTTGAGTTAAAAGTTCTACAAGAATGGCTAGGGTGGATTTGATAGCATGAAATCTACCACGAGTTTTCCCGGAACCCTAAAGGCATCAGCTCAACCAGTGCATATGTATGCATATACTTTCTTAAAGCTCTAGGTACCCAATTGATAAAACATGACAGTGAGAAAAGAGGGGTCACGTAATCATCAATGGCAAAGAAAACCAACTCATTTCTCATATGACATAAACACTAAGAATCTTGTAAGTGCAATTGTTAAAAGCACAATGTTTTTTTCCAAAGTCCACGTAAGTAAAGCAAATGCAAAACACAGAAGGCAACCACATTCATAACAAGCTCAAAAGGATCAGCACATCCAGAACAACATAACAAACCAAAAGAAAACACAATCCAACAAAAGGTTTGCACAAAAGTAGCATAAGCTCATACTCGCTGGTGACAAAGCTGATGAACTCTGACACACATTCCTGAACCGTATCCTTAGCATCCTTAGCGATCTTTCCATTGGGAGGCAGGCCCTTCTTCATGATGCGGCCGATGTTAGCAATCGGGAGAAATCGATCCTGCTCGCGGATGCTAGACTGCGGGCTCTGGTCTCCGCCGCCGTTGTCGTGGCTGCCATGGCCACCAGGACTGTCCGCCATCCTTAATCCTAAGAGCAAGAAACAAAACCCTAGCCCTATATTCCACCAAAAAAAAAAAAAAGGGAAATAGTTTTACAATTAAACCAAAAAAAACAAACAAATTTGTAGTAATTCATTTTCAAATGATCAGAAACACGAAACATCATATATATACGTACATATATATATGTATGTATATAGATGTATGTATATATATCTACATAAAGTCATAAACACAGAAATCAGTGTGTGTCTGTGCGTGTGAGGAGACGATACCTGGGGATTTGTATTTGGCGCGCAGAGAGAGAGAGAGATTGATTGGCTGATGAATTTGGAAAATCTGAGAGCAGAGAGAAAAGGCGATCGGACGACGGAGAGATGAGGAAGGAGACTTATTTGTTACTGTCATGCTTAGATATTTTATTTATATACATAATTTTTTCACTATTATATTTATTTTTCCTTTTTCTTTACTTTATGTTAGGGTTAACTGAAAAAAAAAAAAAAAATCCACAACTTTATGATTTTTTGCAATTTAATCACATTTTTTAAAATAAACAATTTGAGCAGGACCTTTTCAATGTAATTTTATATTGAGGTTTTGATGATGTGATACTTGTTCAAACAAGAATTATAAACTAAAAATATGAATTTAATAGATCATAAATACGGGTATTTTCCGTCATTATCAAACCCTAAAAATGGTAGCGTGTTTATTATTTATTATCATTAATGAGTGTTGAGTTTCTAGAAGTTACTTCATCAGAATCTCATTGAAAATATATTTGGTGTAATGAATTGTAAAAAGAAAATCTTTGTATATCGAAGTGCAATTTTTCAATGTGATGGAAATTGGAATTGCAAAAAATGATAAGAGTTTTTTTTATAAATTAACCCTTTAACTTATGGAATGATTATAGGCTGTAAATTTTGATAGGATGAACTAAAAGCAATCCATCAACTTCTAAACCCACCCCAATTTATAGGATTTTTAATTAAAAAAATATAATAAATAAAAATATCAATTTTATCCTTTTAAAAATTAAGAAAAAACCCTACTAGCTTCGTTCGGCCATGGCGGCCGAACACGTAGAAGAGTGTTCGGCTAGGATGGCCAAACGTACTTCTACGTGTTCAGTTCGAGTGGCCGAACACTCTTCTATGTGTTCGGCCAACTGGACCGAACGAAGCAAGTCGACTTTTGATCGATTTTTTTACGTTATTTCTTACGATTTTCTCGTGAGTTTCATATATTTAACTAACCCATGAAATATTCATCATTATGTTGGCATTTTATTCATCAATAAATTCAAATAAAGAGCCTACAAAAATAAATAAAGATGAAAAAAAGAGAGAAGAAAAAAATCTACTAGATTCGTTCGGCCACGGCGGCAAAACACGTAGAAGAATGCTCGGTCAAGGTGGCCGAATACTCTTCTATGTGTTCGGCCAGCCAGGACCGAAAAGAATAAATCGACTTTTGATCGATTTTTTTATATTTTTTCTTACAATTTTTTCGCGATTTTCATATATTTAACTAACACATAATACATTCATCATTATGTTGACATTTTATTCATCAATAAATTCAAAGAAATAGTCTATAAAAATCAAGAAAGATGAAAAAGAGAGAAAATGAAGGGAAAGAAAAATGATGAGTTTAATTTTTTTAAGGGTAAAATTGATATATTTTTTAATTTGAATTTATATAATTGGGGTGGGCTTAGCCTTTAGTCCCCCATTTTGATATTTGCTTGTTCCTATTTTACATTTATAGGTTTTTTAGGGAATTTGTTAAGTATATATGGAAATATTCGATATTTGGTACCCCCCCCCCCCAAGAGTCGGAACAAAAATATCGGGTCAAAGATATTAAAGTTGGAGAAATGGTAATATATGAATTCTTAGTTGTTGTATTGTATTAGTAAATCGTTAATATAAAATAACTATTTCAAAGCAAAAAAAAAATATTCGTTTTTTCTTTAGGAAAGAAAGAACAATTCATGTGTGACTGTATAAATCACTAAGTTTTTAATCTTGATTGTGTAGTGTTGATTCAAGACTTTGTCTTTGTAGGTTAATTTCATAAAATTTTAGAAATGAACATTTGTGAACATTGTTAAGATTTTCGTTTTAAAAAAAATTAAAAAAAACATAGTTAAAATTTTTATATTTTTAAACCTAATTTATTAAAGAAGAGGTTGGCTCAATTCTTTCGACACCCCTATTTTCCACTTGTGAAAACTGAAAAGTAGGGAAAAAAAAGAGTATTTGGAGCAACCCTTTATGAATAATATGTTTCATCTTAATGATGCCTCTCTATATCTATAAAATTCTAGTAATTTCATGATTTTGCTTCATAAAGAAAAGTATGATCACGTGGCCTAAAACCTAATTAATGAATCAAAATCTACGCTTTATTTATAAAATTAAAAAAAAATCCTAATTTAACTTTCATTAATCGTAACAAAGTTGTATCACTAATTAGGGGTGAGCACGGTTCGGAGCAATTTGGGGATAAGGAAATCTCCGAAATTGCTCCATCACTTCGATTCGGTTCCTTCGGGGATTCCGGAAAAACGGAGTGGATCAATTCGAGTTTCGGAAATTTAGATTTTTATAATTTAAAATAAATATTCATTGAAACAAAATGCAAAAAATAAATAAACAAACATATCGTACAACGTTATTTAATTTATATCTTAAAACAAGTCATAATCTAATAAATTAGATTTGATAAATTACTGAAGTAGGTCTCTTCTGGAAAATAAATATTACATTCAAAATTTTCTTTAAATTTTATTCTTCGAAATCTTTCTTCACCTCATAAGTAGTAATCAGAAAGTTCATATTTCAAAATATCTTATGCATTACTTTATATAAGTTATAAACCAATTATTTGATTAATACCTATTGAAGTTAATAGATATTAAGTGCTCCCAAAATTATTCATTAAAATTATTTTATTTTATTATTTAATTGTTATTTTATTCTAAAAAGTCTTAAAATTATAATAGTATCAAATAACGATAATAATGATGATGATGATGATAATAATAATAATAATAATAATAATAATAATAATAATAATAATAATAAACTTTGATATGTAACTAATCCAATATAACAATACAAAAAAATGAATTCAATGATACATACAAATTTGTATATAGTTACTTTTTTGAAATCGGTTCTAAATCGGTTCTTCGGTTCGGTACAATTCGGGTGTTTGACACAAAAATTAATCGGAGCGGTTCAATTCAAATAAAGTCAAATAATCAACGGTTTTTTATCGGTTCGGATTGTTTCGGTTCGGGTTTCTCCACAGTTCGGTTATCTCCGAGATCCATGTTCAACCTATCACTAATCATCTTGCAAGAAAGAGTAAACAAAGCCAGAAATAAAATTCCATAAAGTTAGACTACAAATTTACACTTTATCAAAGCACATAAATAATAGAACAACTTTACTTCTCTCATGGTCTAAATTAAAAGGTCTTCAAAGAAAATCCTATTTGCAGTTAAAACTATGTACTTTTGACGTAAAAATTTCATAGTTTTAAGAATTATACATGGAATAGAGAATCTCAATTGGTTGAACAAGGGGTCATCTTTATAGAATCTTGAACTGCAGGGATTGTTGATAGGAACACAGAAACAGAACCTCAACATAAAAACACTTTTAATGAATTACCATGATAGAACACTTGAAAAGTTCAGACAAATCTTGAAGTTTCTGAAAATCAAGAGTGAATAACATGAGCAAGATGAACAGAAGTAACCAGACCCTATAGTTACACTGGTTGTGTTTCATATTTGAAACAAATATGAGTCATAGTAACTACACCGGGTATATCGGGTTTACAATGAAAAACGAAAGAGATTAAGAGTCTTGATATTGGGAACAGGTACCCTTGAGCATGGCATTTTTTGATATAGAAATGAGTTATCTGCTATCACATGAAGAAACAACGATCAATCTAAAGTACATTGAACAGAAAATTGCTCTGGGCGATTTTATTATGTTCACAAGATGGAGGATCTTGACACTTATCAGAGGGGGCATGCTTTCTCAAACTCCTTTTGCTCCTTGCGGCATAACTCAAATTCGTTTGTGTGGTAATACATGCATCCTGCATAAGCATTCATCTCTTTGTTGCAGCTCTGGTGGAGATCTTTCAGACTACAAGCATGAGGCAGTTAGATAGCTAGTTGATGTGCATATAGTTTGCATTATCCTTTTTCCTTTGAAAAGGTACACATTCAAATACTTATTTACAGGTTGATTAGGGATCTTGTTCATGAATGTTGATCATATTATGGGTTTTGATTGGCAGGTCAAGATCAAACATGCAATTCCATGTATAACAAGTCTTTAATGAAGATAATTTTACAAAAAAATGGTATGACCTATAGTTTCTTATGACAACTATTTATAACACCTCCATTTATGAATAGTGAGATTTTTTAGGAAACCCATTCAGTTTCTAATAATAGAGCAGCATGGACAGTCTAAAGAAGAAGAAGAAATTGGGATTATGGGAAGTGATAGGACAATAAGGGCAGGCTACACCGAAATGAGATTCTTAGGATAGGAGATCAAATTTTAAAATGCATCTTTGTGTATACTGATTTATTTACCATTCTGAATGTTTACCATCTTTCCTTAATTTGGTTTAAATCAACTTCTGTATGTCTGCCCTCAACGAGGGTTAACTCTGATCACTTGAGTCTGTAAAACATTGAAGACCTTTAAAACATAAAATTCGAAGGATATAATACAAGGATCTCAGGTATCAGCGGTGGGTCTAGAATCTACACACTTCATCTTAATGTCCTATAAGAGAATATAATAACAGAATCTGAAGCAAAACTCCATGAATTAGTTCATACTATACAACTACTGAGATTGTGACTTAAGGGTGGGTGTCATACTGTATCCCCCCTTTTTTGAGTGAAGGGTCATGTAGGGATGATGCATAGAGCACTTAATGCCCATAAACAGGTGCTCGACATGAACTAAGATTTGGAGATATATAGAGAGAAGAAAGAGCAAAAAGAAAATAAGAAAGAGATGATCAAAGAAGAAAAGGCAAATATTTGGTGGAATTTAGAAGAAAGCCAGAAGACGAAAGACCCTGAGAGGGGCACTTGGTGCTAGAAAGGTTGGACCTATTTGTGAAATTTTATGATACAGCAATAGAGTAAACATTTAATTAGAAAAGTTATCATTGAGAGTAATGGAACGTCACCGTATATTGACCAACCTCACAATACAGCCAAAGACTGGAGAAAAAACATAAATAATAATCTTTACAATATTTATGTCAAATCCAAATTGCATGAACCACAAACCAACAGAATATAAATACAGAACAGGCAGTCGACATACTAGTCCCAGAACTTTGAGCTGACTTCAAATAAGGCATGTATGCATTAACAAGATAGAACCGGCCTATCTTCAAGCTAACAAGATCTTTAAGTACAAAACCTTTATCCAACAATGTGGGGTCGGCTATGCAGACCATATTTCGTATCATGTTCGGTCAAAACACATGTTCTCAACAGGTCTTTAGATGTTTTACAAAAAAAGTTCACCCACTTATAAGCCACTTTAAAGATGTTTAAACAACCATATATCACAATTTGGCATCCAAACAAATAACATTGTATAGAAAAGCATAAACAACCCCCGTTTGCATCACATCTAAAGCCATGAATTTTAACTTACAGGTGAAGCACGCATTGAGTTACTTGGCGTCCTTTATCAAGGCATTTCTCAGGGTTTGGATCATCCTTCTTGCACTTCAAAAATGCTATATTCTCATTACGACATTTAGTCCCTATATGCTTCGCAGCTGCCATCAACACTGACGAAGTTGGGATTGCTTCTCCAGCCGCATCCACAGTGCTTCCCATCCTTCACCAATGATTACACAACTATCAACAATCATATACCTGCTTTTTAGAGGCTCATATTTTACCACAAACTTCCACAGCTTATTATCCCAATTGGTTGAAAAACTAAACGGGTAAACATTAAACACACTACATATAGTTGTCCAATTTAAGAACACAATTGCCAAACCTTCAACTGATCCAATATTTCCATAATCCTCAAAATATGAAATAAAGCATTATGAACCATACAAACGCATCAAATGCTCAGCTGCATTAACTTAAATGCATCAAACAGATACATTTTCACCTAATCTATCGATAAACCAATTAGACTTTTTTCTCAAAAACATTAGAAAATAAAATCTGCAGTTTTCCCCCATTTTACCTCAGCAATCAGAATTCATAGGACTAAAATCTGATACCATTCTACCACCGTAACTCCCGAATACATCAACTATAAATTTACATAATTAAGAAAAGAAAAGGAAACTTCAACAATTGATAAACACAAATCTCGATTAAAAATCATCAATGCTATGCTTTTTCCTTCGATCAAAGGAAATAAAAAGTGGGAAAAAGGAACTGGGAAGAGATTTCTCACCTTTCTTAGCGTAATTTTTTCCTCAGTGTTAAGAGTTCAGAATCGGACTTGAGAGGATACGAAATGGGTCGGATTTTCGTAATTGAAAATACCTGAAAGGCTACTTCTGTCTTTTGACTCTCTAAGTTGGGCCTTTTCTGGTCCAGTAGATAGGCTTGGACCAATCATCATCTGGCCCAATAGAAATTGTAAGTTCTTTTTTTCATGAATTTTTATAGTTGATAATATTTAAAACTCAACTCCACCAAACAAAATAAACATAAAATATAAATAAGGCTACAAACATATACAAGATATAAAATATTACACACACACACACACATATATATATATTATAAATAAGTCGTTCTAATAGACTTTTTTAAGGCTAGAATCGAGCCTATATTACTCATAAATAAACTTGATAAAAAAATCTTAGTCTTACTTGTTTATTAAATAGGCTAGGCTGAGCTAGGCTCTATCGAGTAGCCTGAACTATTCTCACCTCTACTCTCGACACATCTGATTTTTAGCCCAACTTTTACAAGGCTAAATTTAAGCATTTGTACATAAGACATGGGAGTTTTATTTGGCATCTCATTTCTTGAAGACTTCTAGTTGATTGCTTGATTGTGTGACACATATCATAAACCAACAATTGTCATAATTGATATTGTTGTTCCAAATTGTTTTCAGCTTTGAAGAGGATGAGAAAACATCTCTTGGAGAAGGTAGAGATTAAACTTCCATTATGCATAAGATCAAAATTTACAACTCAGAAAATTCTGCAATCAGTCTGAGTTGCATGAAGCAAATAAATAATATCATTGTTGTATGTACAGCGCATCTGTAACCAATCATAACAGGCGTAGCATAGCATAGCTCGTATTGTTGGAACGGGTCTATAGAGATGTAATGGACGACTTATGAGCAATGTCGTATACAGATATGAGGATTTCAGCACCTATAAGAATGATAATCAGCCACTCGAGGAAATCTGATTTCCTGTTCTGGAGAATCTCTTGAAGAAAACGAATGTTATGCTGCAATAGTAAAGAACGAACAGATCAGAGTAATTTACACGATAATGAGGAAATCTGTATAAAGGTCAAATAAAAGGCTGTACCTCCACAAACTTCAACTTGAAATCAAGACTCGCAAATCTCTGAGTTAATTCAAATTCATCTCTAAGGTACTCCCAAATCTGAGCATATTTAGCATCCTTCCATGCAATATCCGATCTGGATTAGGTATATAACTCATCTTAGTTTCGAAGGGTCGGAATTATAGAAGTTTATCACGAAAGAATAGCAAACTCAACGCAGATGCAGAAATAGATACACTAGTTGTACTGATTGAAGTTTTAGATTCATCTTTTACATTTTGATTTCAAATTTGCATTAGTGAAATTTTACATGTTTTGCTCTGCATTCTACCTATTCAACGTTGTTCTTCATTGTGAAAAAGAAAGATTTCGACCACATTTACAAATCTTATCATTATATCATATCGTTGAATATAGTGCATCTGCATTTGGTTACTCTTGTACAGAAAGGTACCAAAGTCATATATATCTTTTTTTCAGTGATTGTGTTTTTTTCTCTTCAGCCTATACTACAAAATGACTCCAAGAATATCCATTGAATCTTGAATCAAACAATTTGAATAATACCTTTCAAAAAGCCCAAGCTTTAGAATTACATCAGCAAGATTTGAATTTGCCTTTCCAACCAGCTGAAAGAGCTTTTTCCGTTCCATTGTAAAGGTTCCAGTTTTCTCCATTCCTCGATTAATGTCAGTAAATTCTGCAACAATTCCATCGACCTAAAGAACAACAGAAGGAGATTAGAAAGATACTGTCAAAAGCAAAGGGCATTACATAAAGTTTAAATATGGAAGTAGACAGGAAATTACCTGACGAACATAATAGTCAAGAGCAATACTTTGACCAAGAACACTGCCAATTGTTCGGATCCCATCAATGTTTAGGTATTGCAGCATTATGTAGTCAAGCCCACCTTGCATCCATGTGTTCAAAGTTGGCTTCTCTCGCACCTCGTATTCTAATTTTGTAGACCCAAGTCAGAAACTTGTAAGCATGGAGAACAAGTTAAAAGAAAGGTGCTATGCTAAAAGATTCTGCAGTAGTGTTGCACACATGATATTTTTGAGATGACTTAAAAATGGGTCTCATTTCTGCATCTGTTAGGAGTTTTATACCGTAACATGAATCACAAAAGATGATTAAAAAGATGAATATGCATCTCAAGAAAATGAGTAGCACTAGCTCAAATGATACTAACGTTTAGAATACTTAATTGAACTAAGTTTGGGTACAAGCTTATAAATGGGCTTACCATCCTTTCTCATCTCAGGGAGCAAACCTGACGCATGCCTTTCTACGATTTTTAGATATCCATCAACTTCATGGTCAGGGACATTGAATAGGACAATAGAACCATACTGGAAAACTACCATGTAACAGCAATTGTTTCCGTCTAAACTTGAACCCAAACCCTGATACAAGAAACATTAACTTACTCATGAACATATTAAAGGAACAAGCAAAATGTCATAAACATATCCACCATAATCAAAAGTTACACATGATATACAAAAGATCCACTCAACTTCTAAATAAACAATAGCTCAGGTTGCTTTTACACACCATTCAAGAGAAATAAGGTTAAGTTAACAAGAAAATTCCAAATTGAACCACACAAAGTCTGAGGAAACCAGAGAGATATAATTTGTGGTTCATGATATGAAAACAAGAAATACTTTATAGGATCATAAGTTGAAATAGTCAATCTATCACATTGATTTCGGGTGCAAACACAAACAATCATACCTCTTCGCTCCACCTCTTGAACATTTGGATAGCAGTTACAGGGACATTAAACGGGAAATCAAGATAACCTCATTCCTTGATATTGATCAAGTCTAACGACAAAAAAACTTACATCTCCAACCGAGCGAATACATCATCACAAGAGCATAACTTATTACAGAGGCAATCAAGAATATGTGCATAATTTCAGTGAAATAATGGAGGCTCCTATTTATTATCAGATTGAGACTATAATACATAAAATTGGAAATTATGATAAATCATAAATTCATAATGCAGATTTACTGAAAAAGATAACTCACATTAGGATCAGGTTTCAAATCACCAAATCGCAGAACCACATAATTAGTCATTCTCGACGTCGGAGGAATGAAATTCTGTTTATTCTGCTCCACCAAGCTCCTCAAATCCACACTGCAAAGCCATAACCATCAGCTTAATCATCAAATTAATAATTAATAATAATAATAATAATAATAATAATAATAGTAAACAACTTTACAAACCTAGTGGAGAAGAAATAAGCTCTAACGGTAATAGAAACCTTCGAAGCATCATTCATCTCATCTTCCTCCTCCAAACCCTCCAGCTCCACCCGACCACCAATCTCCGGGCCCGAAACGGCGTCGTTCCACTCCACAGTACTCGACGAAACCGAGGATATGCATCTCGACACCTTGAAACCGGAATTCCGCTGCAGAAACGACGCCGTATGTGAGCTGCTCAACGAGCGCGCGAAGCTAGGTTTCTGGTGGAGAACATAATAGGAGAAGAAGCTGGAATTGTGGTTAGGTTTTCGAGAGAAAGTGGAGAAGCATCGCGGCGAGGTGGTGGTCGGGAATGTGAAGATGGCTCTGCTGCGGGAAGTGAACAATATCAGCCTCATTTCTCTGCAATTGTGCCGCCGCTGCTATTGAGGAGTAGGAGGTGGCGCCGCCGCGTCAGGAAATGAAGTGATATTCTTTATGTGCTTTTCTCTCCAGTGACCTACAATTTGTTCTAAAATCGTTCTCCTACAAGGGTTTTCGAGTAGCGATAATAGTAAAGGATCAAGGTAGGGGCAAAAAAGGTTATTTGAAAGAAAATACACAAATTTTACCACATTTTGCATAAAATGTTGACATACCTACTTTTGCTACATAAAAATATATTTTGATCTGGATAATGAAATTGTAAAAATGTAAATATTGGTGAAATATTTTCCAAAAATGGGAGACATTGGAATTATAAATTGGGATGATATTCATGGTTTTCTTTGAACAACTAAAAAACACAAGAAGAAATGGATAGTGTTGTATATGAGTTGAGCTTAGAGTTTTTTTTTTTTTTTAATCAAGGTCTAAATTGTTTTATTGGCCCATAAGTAATTTAAGCCCGTATTTTGTAAAGCCCAATATAACTTGGAAATACCTATTTTATAGGGACTAATAAGAGGAATAAACAATTTATTACTATTTCTTATTGATTGGTGATCTTTGTCTTGTGTGATTTCCACATCAAATTAGTTTAGCATTATGAAATATGCTGAACTGAGGCCCATTTAAGTTATTATAGATATACCATTAATAAAAGGAAAAAAAAATCATAAAAAAAGAAAAGAAAAAAGAAAGGAAAATGTATTCGTAACTAGACCAATTAATTTCACCTATTGACTGATGCACATATGATAGTAATTGTTTGCCAATATGAAACTAAGATGGAAAATATATGGCCTAAAATAAATTCCACATTATTTTGGAGTGGTTTTTTTTTTGAAACTATCTTATGATCATGGATTCACTGATACGGTTTAATTTATAATTCATAATCCATAAAATAAAAGTTCACTTACAAAAATGAATTTGAATTGCAAAGATTTTTACTATTATTTGATCAATTATGCCGAACATAATGTTTTTTATATCAATATGTAGATTTTTATATTTATTAGTAAAAACATATATTTCTTATTAGTAAGAAGTAAAGTAGTTTGTTACTTTGGAGTTATAAAATATAACTTTTTTTTTTTTATTATGAAAAATGTTCGTGGTTGTTTTAGCCTCTCAAATTGTCATTTGAGCCATAAATATTTATTTTGAATATTTCCATGTAAAGTCGGTGTATTATTGTATATCATTGACTTAAATTTGGTAAATATATTTTATACTTGAACATGATTGCCATTATGCCACTTTATTGTGAAATATTACGTATGTTTTTTTTTTTTTTTTAAGAGTTGACTAAATAGCTAAATTTCTTTTTTTAATGGCATCCAATCTTTTATTTAGGCCTTAGAATTGTTCAAAGCCAAGGATCGATGTTTCTATAAATTGTTTTAGAAATATGACTATTTTTTTAAACAGATGGATAATAAGAGGATGAGGATTTTAAAACTTAGCAAATGAGGTGGGCACTTTGTGATAATTTGAGAAGAATTAATTTCATATAAATTTGAGTTTCATAAATCTTTATACATAAATCAAATTATGTGCAAGATTGCCTGAATTTCATTGATATTAACAGTTTTATTCTCAAATATAATTCCATATAATTGAAAAAAAATTATATTTCTTTTCATGAGTAATAAATTATGCATCTTTCCAAACATAAGAAGAAGGGACAAACAAATATTTTATAAAAAAATTAGTATGATTAATGATCATTAAATATTTGACTAAATTGAAAGTAGGATATGTAGAAACATATTCAACAAAATATAATATTTTTGTTGATAACTGAACGTATACTACACAAGCGCCAAATGTTTTTCGCGTTGATCATCAAACAAAACAATCTCACCTATTAAAAGATACGGCGACAACTTTCATTCAAATGAAACAGTTGAAGTTTGAAATTTACTCAGCCGCCTTTTAGGCTTGAGTAGTAAATATTCAAAAGCTTTTTAATAGAAACATATACTTAATCATGATGTCCCAGAATTTATTCAAAACATAATTAAATTTTAATCACGATTATATTAATTAAATGATTTCTAAATTGTCATTAATTAGGAAATTCCCCTTGAGAATTTCCACTTCTAGACCATTGACTAATCAACAGTCCTAGGAAACACTGCTTGGGAACCACATCCTTTTACGATTTATTACACACACCCGCACGCACACGTGTTTGTGTGTGTGAGAGAGGGGGTGTATGTATAGGCTGTGTGAGAGAGTCCTATCATGAGACATAGAAAATGTATGTATAGCTAAAATTAAAAAGGCCATCCATTAAAGGCGTCTTAATCCTGTGGTTTTCAATCATCACTCCGTGCCGTACAGCCTCCCGAGTTGGTTTTCGCGTCTCTCTCTCTCCTCTCTCTCTCTCTCTACATCGCTGCCCCTTTTATCTTGGTAAAATCTCTCGGTAATTTTATATTTTGTTTTCCGTGGAATGTAATCTCAAAACCCTACCTCATTTGTGCATTTCATCGTTCTGTGTACGTTCGTTCACATAATGTGCGTGCTTTCGTTCGTGTTGTGTGTTTGAAGGTGATTTATTTTTGAAATGCGAATGAGTCGTACGCGCATTTTCGTGTTTTGAGTTTGAAATGGAACGAGTTGTTGCTTTTCTGATCTGAAAAATTGCGGTTTTTTTTTTTGGAGTTTATTTTATGGAATTTTTTTTTTTTGTGAATGGCGTGTACTTTCATATTAGGGTTTGTGTCTTGTGTGTTCGGGGTGTAATGTGGCTCTGGGGTAATTAATGTGGGTTTTATTTCCTCTCCATTTAATGTAATTTAGTGCATTTATATGAACAATTGTTTGTTGTTTGTTGAGATTTTTCTTTGGGGTTTTTTTGTTTGTTGGTGCAGAAAGAAATTTTTGTAGGTTCAAAAGGCAATGATGAGCAACGAAGAAGAGAAGAGATGTCCACTTTGTGCAGAGGAGATGGACTGGACTG
Organism: Scutellaria minor; assembly: GCA_954870855.1. Classification (NCBI taxonomy): domain Eukaryota; kingdom Viridiplantae; phylum Streptophyta; class Magnoliopsida; order Lamiales; family Lamiaceae; genus Scutellaria; species Scutellaria minor. Next base: position 783,540 of record OX940728.1, read on the forward strand.
ACCAGCAGTTCACGCCTTGCAAATGTGGTTATCAGGTTATGATTATTTAACATTCTTTAGTTTGTTAGCTGTTGGACAATCTACTCTTTAGCAGCAGTGTTACGTTTGGCTTCTAGTCTTCCAACTATTTTCTTATCGGGAGGAAATGCTACTGATTTTGATGAATGAGATGAAGTGTAAAACCTCAATGGTTCATTTAAAACCATTTTGTTTTGGGGAATTGGATGATTGTCAGAGGAAAGCAACTGCTTTCTTAACATTCCTTTTTCTTTTGTAGTTGTGCCTTCTGAGTGCTTTGTAATAGAAATTGGTATCAGATATGATGTGACGGAATTTGGTATTTGATATGCTATATTTGGCCTTGTTTATGAGATTCATCGGTTTTTCATGGGATGGTAGGAGAAGGTGGTTAGAATTCATGTTCTGTTAAGTATTTCGTACTTATGTTGCAAGAGTTGTGGGGGTGGGAATTTTCATGGAATATTTGATTCCATATCTGGCAATGGACATAGAAACGCTTCCCATGTACTGCTAGCTGGACTTGTGGATTATGCAATAAGTTCCTCCTTTAATTACACGAACATTTAGGCTAAGTATTTTTAGCTTCCCCAATATTTTTTTCCTTTCCTATTCCTTCTCCAAAATACAATCAAACACATCCATGCTTTCCAATCATTTTCTTCCCAGTACATCCACATTCAGCACCTTCGTAAATAATAATCTCAAAATCCTCTCCAGAAATTCCCTAAAGCCATCCAAATATTTCCTTAGGGTTTTGTTCTGTTGTCAGCTTTGGTCTTGCTCCAGATTCCATCTGTATGTTGGCAGGGAAGTTCTCTAGTGGAGGGGAGCCAGGTTGGAGTGCTTATGAGGTTAACTATAAGGGTTTTGGCTAGGAATTTTAAAAGTTCAGCCATGTTGCTCAATTAACATAGGTTGTTCTCTCAGAATGTTGTCTACATGCATGATGCACGTGAGAAATTGTATACCATTTTCTTTTGTCGTCGTATTTTCTTTCAGAGTATGAATACCATTTAGAAAGATATTTCATGTGTCCCCTATCTAAGCTTGCTGTTGTTTTTATTACAGGTATGTGTTTGGTGCTGGCATCACATAATAGACATGGCAGAGAAAGATGAGATCGAGGGACGGTGTCCTGCATGTCGAACAATTTATGAAAAGGAGAAAATTGTTGCAATGCAAGCAAATTGTGAAAGGTTTATAAGTTTTTTGTGCTTTTGATCCTTCTCTGTCATGTAGAATAGAGCTTTTATCTAACAGTTCATTGAATATTGTTTTTGTGACACAGGACAATGTCCAAAATTTCTAATAGGAAAACTAAACCACCAAAGGCCAAGCCGAAGGCCCCTGAAGTAAAGAAGGATCTAACGAATATTAGAGTGATTCAGAGGAAAATGGCATATGTAATTGGGCTACCTCTCAGTCTAGCTGATGAAGATGTATGAGTTGTTTTACTTGTTTTTTTCTTGTCGGAACGTTTGTCTTCCTTCTTTCCTGAAGAGGTTGCTTTTGTGTTATTGAATTTGGTTTAGATGAGTTTTTAACTATATCCTGCTTTATTTTATTCAGTTCTGAAGCGGTATATTTTTTATGAATAGGTATTGCTGCGGAAGGAGTATTTTGGTCAGTATGGAAGAGTGACTAAGGTCTCTCTCTCACGGACAGCTGGTGGTGCAATTCAACAATTCATCAATGACACATGCAGTGTGTGAGTTTTAATCTATTAATTAAGTTGTAATATTTTTTTAGTTGGTGTAGGTGCGCATATTGGTTTTGTAGAAAATTAGATCTCATCATGGTATTCATGCTAGGTATGAACTTATGATCATCTATATGTCTTCTGAAATATCTAGCACCTGGTTTGCTTGATCTAATCTAAGTACCTTTTATTTTTGTATTGCTTGGCATATTCAGCACCTAGATAAATCATAATATTAAGATAAGCCAGTCAATGAATCTAATGTATTATGTATATGAATTCTTCGTTATCGAACTCAATGAGATCCCTCATCAGATTTAGAGGTCTAGTGGAATGTAAATGACTTCATTTTGTATATTTCCTCATGTTCTGAAGTCTGAACTCTATGTAAGAAGCTCGGGGAATGTTTATTATGATTACAATGTTGTGTTTTATTGGAGGAACTATCTGGCTTGTGGTTTTCCGTTACTTAGATACATAATGAAGACATATATGTAATTTCCCTGCATTCATTTTCTCATACCTTCTCCCACCCACTACCTTTCCCTCTCAAAAGGGTTCACGGTTCTTCATTGAGTTTATATATACATGGAAACAGTGATTAAAAAAGCCCGCCTAGGCGCGAGGCGATGCGAATAGGGCCTTTAGCGCCTCGGTACACCGAGGCGAAGCGGATGCAAAAAAGGCAGCGCCTAGGCGGATGCCTCAGGCCTTATGCCTTTTTTTTGAGGCGCTAAAAAGCGCGCTTTCTTCTATTTGCTGATTTTTCCCTTTTTTTTTTATAATTAAATTACACAAAAAGATCTAAAATTCTAAACCCTAAGATACAAAAACTGTGCCCCCCTCTTCTCCTCTCCCTCCTTCTAAGTTCCACCACCGGCGACCACCACCAGCGAAAACTATTATTATGTTTGGATCTTTCATGCTATTATTATGTTTGAAGTTTGGATATTAGATCTTTTGGATATTTTTATATTTTCATGCTATTATTATGTTTGGAGTTTGGGGCATTAATATTGTTATGTTTTCGTATTATGAAATGTTTTATAGTATATATGTGTTTTTTTTAGTTTGGGCGCCTCGCTTCGGTGAGGCGGGCGCCTCGCGCCTAGGTAGTACAACAGGTTTGGCGCCTCGGGGCGCTTTTCGCTTTTTTAATCACTGCATGGAAATATGCTAGACTATATGAGGGATGAAGGCTGAGATAACATATATACTCATGTTTATTTTAATTTTTCATCTCTTGAATGCAACACTTTTGATAAGAGGTTGTGGTTTAAGAGTATTGCTACAAAGGCTGCTAGATCAAGGATATGGCTTTCCCAGTGTTAATTTCTCATTAGGTCTACCAGGCATTATTTCACTGCAGCAAAAGACACACACGCACACATTCTCTCTCTCTCTCTGTCTCTCTCTCTCACTCTCTTTCCTCTCTGTGTGTGTGTGTGTCTCTCTCTCTCTCTGTCCACATTGTTTTTCCCTTATTATTTCACCTGCCAGATACATAACATATTCAAAAGAGGAGGAGGCCTTACGATGTATTCAATCAGTTCATGGTTTTGTCCTTGAAGGTAGATTCTTGAGGTAAGTACCTGCCCTGTTCCCTTCTTTGGTCACTTATGGATCAATTCAAAGTTTATTCATATTAATACCTACTTGTGCAGAGCATCATTTGGAACTGCAAAATACTGCCATGCCTGGCTGAAAAACATGGTATAGTGATATAATGATTTGTGATCGCTGTCTTTTAACATGGCAGCATGTGAAATGAATAATCATTCAGAGTTCTACTTTTTTTTTTTCAGCCTTGCAACAATACTGCTTGTTTATATTTGCATAGTATTGGTGCTGATGAAGATAGTTTTGGTAAAGATGAGGTTGCTGCAGTTCATACAAGGTATCATGTTTAACGCCCTTTTTTTTGGCTGTGTTATCTTCCAATTTTATGTTTGTGTTCAATCTGTCTTTTAAAATAAAATTTACATTAGCCAACATCTGGATAAAACAAAGTAGATATGATTTTATGAAAAAGCTCCAGCTTTAGCAAGAGAAATTTAGTGATTTATAAAGTGTTTGCTTATTTAGATTTGTTGAAAACAGTTGTTCTGTACTTCAAATTACCTTCAGCCAGATTTGGTTGTAGTTAATTGATAAGTATGCTTCCACTATGTTTTTTGGCATGGGAATTATACCTTCTTATTAGATAGCAATCCCATTGGAAAGACTGAGAATATGGTCTTAAAAATATAATTATCCTCCATTAAGTCCTCTCAGTCTTGGCATTGCTATGCTGCAGATGTATGCAAATTGCAATCTTCCTTAAAGGAGATCTGAAATTGTTTAATATCTTTTAAAAGCAGCAATTTACTGGCATCAGAGGATACACTTTGGTTGACCATTCGCAACATTGATTGTAATTTGTTGCATGGTTATTATCGAATATAGTCTATACAATATTACATGAATTTTCAGTAAATTTTCAGATTCATTAATCTATATGCAGAAAAAAATTAATTTGCTGGTAAACGTTGTATCTACTTGTTGCTGGTCTGACACTTTCTCTTTGTGGTTTTAAAGGAGTAGAGTTCAACAAATTGTTGGTGCTTCAAACAATGTGGCAAAGCGATCTGGTGATGTGTTACCTCCTCCAGATGATGATTATCTTAATAGTTGCAGTACTTTTAGCGACAAATCTACCATAAGAACTGGTGTATCTGTAAGTCACTCTTACTTATTTTCACTTGGTTTTTAGATCAATCAGAGCATGAAAATGGCTTTATTTTTGTGTTTCTTATGTTTACCTTTTTCTGAAACATCATTATTGTTTCTGATGTCACTGTCCAGGATTTAGCTCATGGTTCTGGAAATAGCAGCAGCGATATACTTCCCTGTAAAGAAAAGGAAGGACCTATTGCAGTACCCCACAAAATGACAACTTTTGTAGATATTGTTGGACGGTCTAATGGCTCTGCTTCAGAAAAAGAGGGAAATATTTCTGAAGATAAAAGAATTCTGAACTTGTGTTCTGGATTATCGTCGGTGACTGTTAGTGGAGATGCACCTACAGAAGTTCCATATTCTGTTCCTTCTCTGTTCAAAATCTCCTCTTCTAATCGTATTGCAAATGGTTTAATCAAAAGTAGTCCAGATGAACCGCTCAGAGAAGGTTCACTGTTATCTAGTAATCAAGGATCTAAGGACACAGGTGGTTCAAGTCATAGGGCTTCTTATGTTCATCCATATTATTCTGCTAACGTTTCAGAGGATTCTGGTGATCTGACATTATTACACAAAAGGACACATAGTATGAATGGTTTTACTGTTGATCATGATCCTGTACATAATCGTAATGATGAGGCTTCTTTACCTATCAGATGTGTAAATTCCGTTTCCAATGATTCATGCCAGGAGATGAAGTTTCAAAGTTCTTCTAAATCTGATAGAATCTATAGAAGTTCCAATTCATTTTCCAATGAAGAAATAGTTGAGCACTTACGCAGAATAGGTGACGATAACTTGACCAATGATGAGGAAAATTCTGGGTTAGATGCTGTAGAGAGCAGTATAATTTCCAATATTATGTCAATAGATTTTGATTCATGTGAAGATTCTTTGACGATGCCTAATGGTTTTTCTGAGTTACTTGATGATGCTGATGGGTTGGGTGGTTCGTCCTGGAGTTCACTAAATAGTGACCAATCAGGGTACTCGTTTGTTAAACAAGATGGCTTTGCAAGTCAGATGGTTGCCTCTGTCCTTCCGGACTATGGAGATAACAAGGAGCAGTACTTCTGTAAGCCTCAGTATCCAGGTACATTGAATAGATTTCTCTGATTCACATATTCTTTCTTCTTTTAGAAAGAAAATAAATTGTTTTGTATATCATTTATTATTTCAGATATATATTAGATGTTGCGTCTACCGGATATGAATTTCCTTTTTTAATGGTCCACGATGACTTCCCTTGCCTATTTTTGTATCTGTATACAATTGCGTGTGACTTTCGCTTGCATCAGTGATCAAACTTGATTTTAGATTTGGTGGCTACTTCATGGATGGACTTGAAGCTATGAATGCCTATTCAGACTCAGAATATTACTCAACATTTTTATGTGTAATCGGATGCTACTATTATTATAAACTCTTATTGAAATATATGTTGGACACTTGGACCTTGCACCATGTTTCTTTCTAGATCAGTTTATTTAGGTTGGTTCTTTTTGTGTCTTAGTGTATGCTTTATTCTACCTTTCTATATTGCCTGATTTTGTGCTCGTTTTACAGTAATTAGACCTCAAACTTTGGCTCCACCTGGGTTCTCAATGCCCTCTAGGGATCATCCACCCCCCGGATTTTCCACAGGTGACAGGGCGACTTTGCCTCGTGCTTCATCAGGTTCGTGCCCTCATTCCTTGATCATCCTCTCATCATCTTCGTTCATTGGCAGTGAACACTCAAGTTTCTTTCATCCATTTCTTTGCAGGTGGACGTTTGGCTACCAATGCTTCCCCATTTTCAAGCTCTTTGTTTCCACCATCTTCAGCTAGGCATGATGATGCTGATTTCTTCGATCCTGCAATATTACATAGTGGTAAAGCCAACCACCCAAACAGTTATAACAACATAGCCTATGAAACGAGGCCAAACGCTCCTCCAGGGCTGAATGCGTTCGATGATGAGTCCAGACTTTGGCTTTTGATGCAGCAATCAGCATCAACACATCAAGACTCCAAATTTTCTCAATTCTTTACACCCAAAATCCCATCCCCACAGCTGGAACAACTGAGCTATACTGATCATCTTCATAAGGCGAATGGTGTATACGGTTTATCTTCAAGACTAGTTGCAGAACAGCAAAACTGTGATCCATCGTCTTTCTTCACCCAAACACCACAGCAAAAGTATGGAAACGGTCACATTTCCAATGGCAACGGGTACCTGCATGGCTTGGATGAGATCCAACATAAAGGTGACTCGGGCATGACAGAACTTCAGAGAAACGAGAGATTAGGAGTCAACTACTTCCCTGGTTATGGGGATTTAATGTTTAGTTCAGGCGATGTATACACCAAAGTGTTTGGGTTGTAGTTTCGGCAACTGGTTTGAGTTTGAGTCGAACTCTCTCTACCAAACTGTGTGTAGTTTGAGCATATGATGAAATGTTAAAAAGATCGATCTATGCTTCAGGGATGGAGGGCTCTGGTTTAATACTATTCGCCATTTATGCGCTCTCTCTCTCTCTCTCTCTCTCTCTCTCTCTCTCTCTCCACACACACATGCATACACACAAGTATGAATGTGTTTTATTGTTGATGTTATTTTATATATCTTCGTTTGTTTATTAATGGTGTTTGAATACCTGATGAAATTCAATTTAGAGATGGCAGAATTTAGAAGATAATCTTAAATTCTTGCATGTATTTTGCCTAAAAGAAATTCTTCAATGTCTCGTTTAGTCCAATGCAGATTATACATCATTATATCGACAATGGCTAATTGAACGAGTAAGGAAAAATCGATAGTCTTTCTGTAAGATTGTGTTACATAAGTTGTGTAAAATGAAGTGCATTAGCTTTCCCTTTACACTATTCCATATTCACAATAATTTCTTGCAATTGCTGAAAATCAAATCTCGATTTAATAACCTGAATTGCACAAAAATAAGGTATGAATATTGTCACTTATATATAGTTTTATTGTCTAGTTTTGTTAAAAATGTATAAAGTTGCAAACTAAAATTGTTGTTTAAAATATGCCATATGTAAATATAATTGTAAATAATAATGTAAAATTAGTACAACAATACATGGATGCAATAATATTGAATCCTTATTTCTTTTATATAGATTTTTAAGTGTAATTCTGAAAATTTATGGAATGAAAGGAGGCATGCGCATTCCAATCTTCCATTGCTCTATAGTAAAAGCTTTCTTGAACCTGAAATCGCACATCTCTCTCTCCCCTCGCAGTTCTCTCTCTACGTTAGGCCATGTTCAATGCCGAGAGTTCAAACACTCCGACGAGGGCCTTCTCGAAAAGGGAGCTAATGGCAGTCTTCTTGTTCTTGGCCTCGTCGATCGCGGCGAATTCGAACCCGATGCTGCATTGTATTTGGAGCTCTTCAAGAAGTGTAGTGATCAGCGGAAGCTGAAAGAGGGGCAAATGATTGAGTCGCATTTCCTGGCCTCAAGATTCCGTCATTATATTGTTCTACAAATCGCTGTTATGAATATGTACGCGAAATGCGGCGACATGGAGGTTGCACGCAAACTGTTTGACGAAATGACTCAACGGGATAGTGTTTGTTACTCTGTTCTGATGAGTGGGTTTTCACAGAGGAACGAGTTCGAGAAGGCGTTGGGGCTGTACGTAGACATGGTGAAGACGGGCTTACGACCAAACCGGTGTGCTCTCATGACTGCTCTCAAGTCGGCTGGTGCCATGCGGAGTGAAGCCATAGGTTGGGGGATTCATGGAGCTTGCACAAAGTATGGCTGTGAGAAGAATGTCTATGTTGGTAGTGCTTTGGTGGATATGTATACAAGGTGTAATAGAATGAGGGAGGCGAAAGCCGTATTTGATGAGCTGGAGAGTAAGGATGAAGTATCTTATAATGCTTTGATTGCAGCATATGCAAGAGAAGGAGATGTACACAATGCAATGAAGCTGTTCTTGCAGATGAAAAGACGAAGCTTTGAACCAACGCGGTCCACATACGCCAGTCTATTTGCAGCCTGTGCGAGAAACGGAGCTCTAGAACAGGGCAAAATGGTGCACACTGATTCGATGAAGTTAAATTTGCATCTCAATACCTTTGTTGGTGATGCTCTTCTTGATATGTACGGTAAAGCAGGGAGCATTGAGGATGCAAAGAAGGTGTTCGATAGAATGCTTAAAAAGGACATGGTTTCATTCAACACGATGCTAACTGCTTGCGCGCACCACGGGCTTGGCCAGGAAGCAATCGTTCTCTTTGAAGAAATGCGTGCTGTGGGGCTCCAGCCCGATGAGGTAGCCTTCTCGTGTGTGCTCAAGGCCTGCAGCCATGCCGGGCTTTTGGACAAAGGGTTCTATTACTTCGAGTTGATGAGGAAGTATAAACTAGAGCCTGACACTAAACACTACACGAAAATGGTTGAGCTGCTTGGTCGAGCTGGCCAGCTCAACCAAGCAGAGAGATTCATAAGAGGAATGACTATCCAACCAACATCTAATGTCTGGAGGGCCTTGCTTGGAGCTTGTAAAGGAAACAAGAACACGGAATTAGGTGTTTATGCAGGCGAACGTGTTCTTGAGCTTGACCCCCATGATTCCGGGGCCCACGTCATGCTCTCGAACATCTACGCCTCTGCTGGGAGACTGACTGAAGCAGCCAGAGTGAGGAAGATGATGCATGAAACTGGGCTTCAAAAGGAACCTGCGTGTAGTTGGTTGGAGATTGGGAACCATGTCCATGTCTTTCATGCAAATGATGAATCCCACCCAGACAGGGATCTGGTTTATGCCACGTGGCAAAATCTGAGGAAGGAGATAGAGAAGATTGGATATGTCCCAGATTCGAGGGATGTAGTTTGGTTTGCAAACGAGGAAGACAAAGAAGAGAGGTTGCAATGTCATAGTGAGAAACTGGCAATAGCATTTGCACTTGTCAAGACTCCAGGTGGGACCCCCATCTTGATAAAGAAGAATATTAGAGTTTGTAGTGATTGCCATATGGCATTTAAGTATATATCTAAGTTGATTGATAGAGAAATTACGTTGAGAGACACCAAGAGATTCCATCATTTTCGACATGGCATTTGCTCTTGCAAAGACTATTGGTAATTGAGTGTTTATAATCATATATATATTTTAGTTTAAATTAACATGTTCAATTTTTTCTTTATAAGCAAAATAATGGGCTTATTTTACAATTAACAAAATCTTACATGAGAATAAGCTGATTTTATGACATCCATATTTACATGGGCCAATCACAAAAATAGCCAAGTAAGATACAAAAAAATTTAGACAGTCAAAATATAACAAAACAGTTTTTTTTAGTCACATTGACTGAAATACCCTTAGTGAGATAGGTCTCAATTATCACATTACACAAATATGATACACATGCGCACATTCATGACACGATCTAGGCGGTATGCCAAATAAGATAAGAAAAAATTTAAATAGTCAAAATATAACAAAACAGTTTTCTTTTAGTCAAATTGACTGAAATACTCTTAATGAAATATGTTTCAATTACCACATCACATAAATATGATACACATACGCACATCCATGATACAACCCTACCCATGTACACGATCCACGCGGTACAAAATGCACGATCCATGTGATACCAACCACACGACCCCATGCATCACAAACCACACATGGAACACCTCCATTTTAGTAAGTCTTTATCAAATAACCTTTTTTAGTCTAAATTTTTATTATCTTATTTGGTTATTTTTATCCATTATTAATGTATATGATACCTTATTAATCTCGATATTTTCTTGGTCATTATACTAGGCTAATGAAATATGATCCGGGTCAAGAACCGGGTCCACCACAAAGCATCCCAAACCGGGTAACAAATAAACTCAACAAACAAACCAACTCTCCAAATTCCAAACCACCTCAAAAGCAAACAATGGCCATCTTCAACATAAGCTATCATCCTGGTATTATCCTTAACACATGTAAAACAACCAACTCTTCTAATTTATTTCCCAATTTAGCAGCAAAGAAACCACTAGTTTTTCCAAGGAAGAAGCAGCTTCAAATCTTTGCTGCAGTCAGTGAAAATGTAAAAGAATCATCAGCAGTGGCTTATGGGTATTCTTTTCCATTTTCTTGAATATTTTATTCTTTAAAAAAATAAAAATAAAACTCTCTGTAGTTGTTTAATTTTATTGCTATTAAAATGCTCTAATTTTGGAGACAGAATTGTGAAAGAAGAAGTTCTTCCACCAGCTCTTGATTCCTCTTCAGACCCACCTCCAATTTTTGATGGAAAACCCAAGTAATTTTAAACTATTTTTCCAATTTTTTTTTTTTTTCTGAATTATAAATTGCTTTGCCTTTTTCATTCAGGCTATATATATCATACACTTGCCCATATGCTCAACGCGTGTGGATTACAAGGAATTGTAAGGTTTGTTTGGATAGTTTTCTTTCCATTTAGTCAGAATTCACATTTGCTTTATAATATTGATTATCAGAATGTTGTTCAGGGTTTTGATTAAATTCATGAAAAAATTATCTTTTGTTGTTAGGGACTGCAAGAAACTATAAAATTAGTAGCCATTAATCTCAAGAACAGGCCAGCTTGGTATAAAGAAAAGGTTTATCCTGCAAACAAGGTACAAATTATGTGAATTAAAAGAAGGTATTTAATGCTTAAAACTGTTTGTTAATTGTTTCTGAATTTCAAGATGCCTTGAGAATATATGAATGAGTCCAACAACCCACGTTAGGTGAGATGATACCTAGTTTTTAGAGACGAGGTTGGGGATTCGAACCCTTTCCCACCCCTTTTCAATTTGTATAAAGATTCAAACTTTTTCAATTTCTGAGCCATAATTGATGCTAGTTTATGACATTGTACTCGTCGTTATTTTTCTCTAGGTGCCGTCATTAGAGCACAATAATGAAGTTAAGGGGGAGAGTCTCAAGTTGATTCGATACATTGATGATAACTTTGAAGGGCCTTTGCTTTTTCCCAATGTAAGATGATCTCTAAGTTTATTACATTAGTATCTTGTTCTAGTATTTTGCTAATTGCTCGTTTGGGAGCTGAGGTGGTGAGTAATTACAGGATCCGATCAAGAAAGAGTTTGGGGAGGAGTTGCTGTCCTTTGTAGGCTCTTTCTATAAAGCTGTAATTACTTCATTGAAGGAAAACCGAATGAATGAAGCTGGTAAGTTTCTACTCTTAATGGTGAAGAGGTGTAGAAAGTCTTGGTATCTGAAATGGTGAATTCTATAGGTGCTGCTTTTGATGACATTGAGACTGCTCTGTCCAAATTCGATGATGGGCCGTTTTTTCTTGGCCAATTCAGTTTGGTGAGTTAAGAATTGTGCTATATTTTAACGGTTTCTACTAATGGTTTCGAATTCTATTGTTGATTTCAAATGACTGGATTGTGAGTTTCACAATTTAATTCAGGTGGACATTGCCTATGTTCCTTTTATTGAAAGATTTCAGCCCTTCTTCTATGAAGTGAAGAATTATGATATCACAATAGGCAGGCCAAATTTTGCATTATGGATTGAGGTACAGCCCCCCCCCCCCCTCTCTCTCTCTCTCTCTCTCTCTATATATATATATATATATATATATCAATTTGACATGGTAGCATGGATTATGCAGGAGATGAACAAGATTGAAGCATACAAACAAACTCAACGAGACCCAAAGCAGTATGTTGAGAGCTACAAGAAGCGTTTCTTGGTTCAAGTTATTACCTAAAAACTCTCCTTATTTTGTTATTTTATGATGCTCTCTCAAAGATCATTTGATCATTCACTTTTACTCTTCCATTTTCTTGTGCAGTCGTCCCAATGAGAATCATGCGATTAGAACCCCCGTTTGAGAACCTAAGTTAACATGATCAATAATCGTGTTAAAACAACACGACGAATGTAGAGATCCAAAGCTATGTTCTTGACTACTCTTGGTAGAGGAAACTCAGTCTCATCATCTTCCAACATTATATATGACGTGAACAAATCTAAATTTGTATTGATTGCTAAGCTGTCCCATATTCCAAGTAGAGGTGGCAATTCAAGCTGCCCGGCTCAATCCAGCCCATCAGCTTGGACGGGCTATGTCGGACCATCATATGTAGGGCCCAACCTAGCCCAACGTCTTGGGTCGGACTCATTTAGCCACCTCTCATTAATAGTATGTAAACAACACCTACATGTATTAGGAACTGCAAAGTTGACTATTTGCATGAAACCTTCAATTTGCAATGGAAAGGAAAGGTTACATGCTTCTCAAATCACACAAAATTATGCGCCAAAGATTCCACAGATTCAATTTCTTTCTGTAAATTGTAGAGGACTCCAAGTTGATGCTAAGAACATCTGAGCTTTTACATATAGCTAAAGATTCACACAAGAATTCGCGACAAAGTATGAACAGCAATCCAAATTCCATTAACAAGTCAGAATCTACACAATATCAGACTCCAAAATTCTAATGAGCATTGTACCAATCTATAACTTGGTCAAATCTGTTATTCGTATTATACGTGTGGATGACGAGACGAATCTTTGATCACAATGGCTTCTTCTTTTACTAGCCAAATCTTGAACAGCCTAAATGGAGGCTGTGCCCTTGCTGATGATGTTGTTTCGGTTGCTCTAATTGGAGCTAAGTTTCATTGAAGGCCGTTGAAAGCAGTTGCCGGATATTGTGGTCTGGGTGTCAATGGGACGAGGGAATTCAAGTATGGTGAGGTACCTGAAGAGAATCCTGATGATGCTGCTGATGAAGAAGACAAAAGTGGCACAGAGGCGACCACACCATGGCTTGGCATTTTCCATTGCCAGTTTGAGAATCCAGGCAAAGAAACGGCTTCACCACTCATTCTTGTGGCTATTTCCTGTTGGTCATAAAATTAAATTGTTATAACCACACGCATAGAATGTGTCACGAAATTATTGAAATCAAATTCTGAATCTTGAGAAACAATGTGGAAACTTTCCCCCTAAAGAAGAAAAATGGCTGACTGGAATTGCAAAGAATGTGCTTCCTAGCTCAGTAGTTGGTTAGAAGAGTTCAGAAGTGACCCTCATAAACTCATGAGATGAATGCTGATAAACACAAGTAAAAATGGGTGCAATTTAAGCCAAAAAGTGAACAACACGCATGATACTGAGGATGATCAATTCTCGGTAAAAAAGAATGCATCTGGAAGATAGTAAGCTTAAAGACTGTGATTCATCTGAGAGCCTGTGGTGCTTCACTGGCCTAAATCTTAGCGTATAGTTGTTCTTTACTGGAAATTACCTCAACTTGGATGCAGCAGTTAGGTTTTAGATAGAACAGTGAAAAGGACAATCACCTTATTGTTTGGGGTAAAACCAGAATATAAGCCAGCCCACATGGGAGGACACTTGGTTGTCATTATGAGTTGTTGAGGAGAAACAGTTGTCGGTTCGACCTATAGAAAATAGTATTAGGATATCAATTTTCATGAGTTTGGTTGTACTAACTAGATCAATATCAACAGAAGAGAACCACCAACAAACAGCATTCATATTACTTGAAGAGAAAATAGGGGAAAAACATATGATCAGGCACTGGAGAAGACTTTCATTATCAATGAAGTAATGCTCTCCAGCTTGTTTTTATGCAAAGTTCAAATGAGTTTCATGCAAGAGTTCATAACTGAAGTGAATTTAAGCAATTTGTGAAGAGAAGAGTGTACCTTTAATCTCATCCCATCAGGCAATTTGCTGGATGGATGAGGATAGTGCAAATTTCTGGTCGCGTCAATCCCTTGTGGACCATCAGAAGATAAAGAAATTCCAAGGTTGAGATCAAGACTGCTCCTGCTACCTGTATGACAAAAGATACCAAGTCAGCTGTTTTTCAGATTATCATGCAAGGAAAGATGGAGAGAAAGAAAACCAAGCATGAAACTAGCAGATCATGATTTTGTGACATACCTCCATCTGCAGAACTAATATTCATCTCCCTGTCATAGTTACTAGGCTCAAAGTTTGTGACGGCTTCACTCCCATTGCATTTGATGGCTGCTTTATCATAAGCCCTGAATCAGAAATGGAGATGGAGGCTTATTATGAGAAGTAATCAAAGAGAATAGGTCTCATTAGTGCAATACTAAGTCTTATAAGCAGTATGAATTCATGATCACAAGGACAAGGACCTTGCAGCCTCTACTTCGTTGTCGAATAACCCAAGATACATATACCTGCAACACACCATTATAATCTTATAGATAAAGGGGGTTCCTCTCTCCATTTAATCTACTATCCTAAAACTTATGTTCCAAATCAGAAACCATAGATCAATCATGATCAGACTAAAACAAGTACATTCTAGAACACCAGGTGCAAAGAATCAGAGTAATGTTAGACGATGAAGCAATCAAATGATCCAAAAAGAATTCAATCAATCTTCTTACTTCTTTCCAAGGAATTGGCCCATTCTTGGCTCCCAACGACCACATTTGTGCAGGGTTACTCCTCTGTACTTTGAGCTTCCTCGGGCGAACCCAGTGCTTTGTCGGCGTAGAATGTGAACAAACTCTTCTTTTGTCAAATTCTTCATCTGCAAATTGTTAAGTACTGCATAAGGCAAATTGAATTACAAAAGGGTCGCCAGCAACAAACTAAAGATTCAAAGTTCAAACCTGTTTCAATTCCTCTTCATAATCGCTGAGAGTAAAATTGATGTCAGCATCAACTCCACGAAACTTAATCGCAGCACGATCATAAGCCCTGATCGAAAAAAATAATTGGACTCGGTCAAACAAACCTCCTCAGATGACTAACTAACATCAGTAAGAACTTCACCCAAAAATTTCCAAAATTATAACTGCAAGTAAAGAATTATTACCTAGCAGCAGCATGGGCTGTATCAAAACCTCCTGAAAGAAATCAACACGAATCATTCAAATTGATGTCTAATTTAACACTAATATTGCTAAGCAGGACATAATTTCATGAAGAAAAGGCAAATAGGTCTGAGTTCTTACCCAAGTAGACTTGTTTACCACAATCCCTGCAAGGAAATGCAAAGATTCAATCAAAATTACAACTCCAAAGTAAGATCATCTAATCAAGAAACATATCAATATATAAGTATGCCACAATAAATCATCGTAGTGCAAAATTTGCTAATCAATCTCAATTATCCACAACAATCACTAACCATATTCCCAAATTTAAGGATGCTAGACCACAATTTCTGAGAAAAACTTGGAAAATCAATTATTGTTTCTTGATGGCTGAAAGTAAAATCCTGAAGGATAATATTGTCTCACCAGAACAAGCAGAATTCACACACAACACAGGCATGCATGCAACACATAGATGGCTATGGTCAATTAGTCTATAAGTGTATGTATAGACGAACCAGATATGGGATTCCCATCTTCCAGTTCTACGGTAGAAGGTGACCCCACGGTACTGTGAGCTCCGTGAGCGGGGCCCACGCCTGCTCTTCTTCACCTGAGGCTGCTGCACTGGATTACTCACCGGTACCTGCGCCTGGTAAATCCCCAATTCTACACCGCCGCCGGTAACCTCCGGCACCGATAAATTCAGCCAGTATTTAGCCTTGACCATCGACGGCGACGGAGACGGAAACGGAGACGGAGAAGACAAACCGGTGGGGAAAAGCTGCAACTCATTTCCGTGATCGGCGACTTCGTTGTTCACCTCGTCTTTAATCTCGATCACGCTCTGGTTGAGGATGGAGAAATTGAGAGTAGAAACGGAGTTTTTGCGCGTGGAGCTGTTGCAGTCGACCTCATCGGCGGCGGCATTGTTGGTGGTCGATGTGGTGGTGGAAGCAACGGAATCGGCGGTGGCCGTGTTGCGGCGGTCGTCGGCGTCGTCGCCGCAGTCGGCAGAGAAAACGGCATCAACATTCAGATCCAACATTTCACACTCTAGTGCGTGTTTGTGCGCGGAAGGAAAAAAGCGGTTACTTCAATCACAAACAATGGCAGCTAGGTAGTTGCGGATATTTTTTTCATGACAGAGAAAGGTCACATGAAGAAGATGAAGACTGTAGAGAGAGAGAGAGAGAGAGAGAGAGAGAGAGATTACAGAATATATGTATATGTATGCACATATATTCCATGTATGTATGTGTATAGAATGGGCAAACAGAAACCCAAGAACGAGAACCCTCACGCAAAATTCGAGGGAGAAAAAAGGTGAGTTGCGGGTGTAGATACAGGGAATTGTATGTATATGCAGAGAGAGAGAGAGAGAGAGAGAGAATTTGGAGTGTCAAAGAAGGTCAGAGGAGTTGCATTTTAGGACTGGTGGGGGTTGGGTGGTTATTTGTGGGGCACTGATTAATCAAAATTCTTATCATTTTTGAAGAAGAAGAAGAACAAATGTAGAGGGAGGATGAGGAGAGACCGAGAGAGAGGGGTGGGGTTGGGGTCTAACAGTAACAAGTAACAAACAAAGAAATACATGATGAAGAAGAAGATGGTGATGATGAGGGGTTTGATGGGAATGTAAGTCTTAATTTATTTATTTTTATCTCAATTAATTATTTTAATTAAAATCACATTAGAAATATATAATTTTAATTAAAATTATATTATGTATATATATATGGTTGTATTGCACTTTCTCTAATGCGTCATTTTTAATTAAAATTATATTATGTATATATATGGTTGTGTTGCACTTTCTCTGATGGAACTAACAATGAAAATATTCGGAAATATCTACGATATTTTCATTTTTTCACACGATACAAAAATGGGGTATATCTCTGATATTTTCTATTTTTCACATAATTGGTAAACAAACAAGAAATTTTGTCAAAATATCAGTAAAATATCGATAAATATTAGTATTTTCAATTTTTCACATAACTGGTAAACAAACGAGAAATTTTGTCAAAATATTAGTAAGTATTGATTTCGATATCGGTGGCTTCATGGTACAAATTGTAAATGTTGGGGAAATATCGACAAATATCAGTGGATTTATGGTACAAATTATAGGAAAATCGGTGAAATGTCATGGAAATATCAGTAAATATCGATGATAAATATCAGAAAAATCAATATTCTTCATGAAACTAAGATACCAATCTTTCCATCGAAACCGAAATTTTCATCCTTGAATACAACTAGTGCATTAAACCCTTTTTTAGCATCAAACAAAAATAATATTTTATCTTATATTCATTGTTGTAGTTATATACTCCTGCCCTTTAATTCAAGGTTGTTCACATATATGTAATATTCATTTTAAAATATTAAAAGATAAATTTCCTAAGAAAGTTGAGTATTTACAATAATGAAGATTTTAGTGTAACCAGCTTGCTAGGTTAGCTGGGTAAATTTATTACTTAATTTGAGAGCTTTTTATATAATCTTTCAATCTTCATTTTTTAATGATCTTCTATTTATAGCAGTGGGATTAGAGATAAGATGTCTAATTTTCCTTGATTTAGGAAATATCAAGGAAATCAGGATGAACCCAAGTCGGACCGGTCTTTTTTTGGTCAGCCGCACAACTTTTTGGGTCAGTCACAAGTTTGGTTCTATTAACATAGTTCGGTCAGTCTTTTTCTAGCAAAATCGACTACTCCAAGTCAAGGACTCATTGGACGATCCAATAAGTTAGACATCTTATTTTTATTAAGTGGGGAAACATTTTTTTTTTTTAGAATTATAATGAGATGAGATTTGAATATTTGAGTTATTAAGAAATAGACGATATATTGTTATATAATTCATTATTCATATTGAAGGTGTGAGGTATGAGTTATCTGAATCGAAATAGACTAGAATTATAAGAATTTATTATATTTAAATTTATTATGTTTATTTGAGTAATTTTGAATAATTTCACAAGCGTCACCTAATCATCCACCCCGAATCAATAATACAATTTAAATTAATTCTTCAATCTCAAACTCAACACCCTTTTTTATTAATAAGAATTTAGGAAATAAACCCATTTTCTCATCAAGACAAGCTTCAATTTACAGAAGATTAACAATTAAATGATTTTGACATGTGGGACTATTTCCATATATCCCATACTTTAAAGTATTATGATAGCCAAAATAATAATCTTTTTTTTTTTAAATATCAAACAAAATCATCTATCGCAATGTATGTTTGTATGTTTGATCCGATATTTAAAAATATTCACCACATGTATGTTATGTGTATAAATAATATTAATAATTAAACACACAAAGTATATTAACGGTAATAAAATATAAGATATAACATCAAATTAATGTAACAAGTAACAAACAAAGAAATACATGATGAAGAAGAAGATGGTGATGATGAGGGGTTTGATGGGAATGTAAGTCTTAATTTATTTATTTTTATCTCAATTAATTATTTTAATTAAAATCACATTAGAAATATATAATTTTAATTAAAATTATATTATGTATATATATATATGGTTGTATTGCACTTTCTCTAATGCGTCATTTTTAATTAAAATTATATTATGTATATATATGGTTGTGTTGCACTTTCTCTGATGGAACTAACAATGAAAATATTCGGAAATATCTACGATATTTTCATTTTTTCACACGATACAAAAATGGGGTATATCTCTGATATTTTCTATTTTTCACATAATTGGTAAACAAACAAGAAATTTTGTCAAAATATCAGTAAAATATCGATAAATATTAGTATTTTCAATTTTTCACATAACTGGTAAACAAACGAGAAATTTTGTCAAAATATTAGTAAATATTGATTTCGATATCGGTGGCTTCATGGTACAAATTGTAAATGTTGGGGAAATATCGACAAATATCAGTGGATTTATGGTACAAATTATAGGAAAATCGGTGAAATATCAGTCACAAGTTTGGTTCTATTTAGGGGTGAGCATTATTCGGTAAAAACCGAAAAACCGAACCGAATTGAACCGAAATTTGCATTTCGGTTCGGTTTTTGGTCCATTCGGTTCGGTTTCGGTTTTAACTTTTTAAAACTTCGATTTTCGATTTTCGGTTTTCGGTTCGGTTTTTGTAATAAAAAAACCGAAATACCGAAAACCGAACCGAAATAATATTTAATATTTTTTTTAATTCATATAATAATTCCTACCTCTTCTACTCTGTATTAAATGAAACTTTTGAAATATGGTTGTGTATTTGTTAGGTATTTTATTTGTATGGATTGTATAACTTAAGATATTGTGGACTCTACCGTTTGTTGGTCTATGCTTTTATTATGTGGAATGATCGAATGAACTTGAATTGATTTTATTGAGCTTTTATATGATTTTGATTTTGATTTGTGGAATATAGGTGTTATTTAAATTTTGTAGTTCGATTTTTGTTAATATGTCTAATTTCTTGATTTTGATTTGAGCAGGGTTTGTTTTAGCTAAATTACGGATTTTTTTTTCAAAAAACTTCGGTAAAAACTGAACTTAGAACCGAATGTAATCGGTTTTCAGAAGTTCGGTTTCGGTTTCGGTTTCCAAAATTTTAAAAACTTCGGTTCGGTTTTTTGGTTTTCGATTCTGTTCGGTAACCGAACCGACCGATGCTCACCCCTAGTTCTATTAACATAGTTCGGTCATTCTTTTTCTAGCAAAATCGACTACTCCAAGTCAAGGACTCATTGGACGATCCAATAAGTTAGACATCTTATTTTTATTAAGTGGGGAAACATTTTTTTTTTTAGAATTATAATGAGATGAGATTTGAATATTTGAGTTATTAAGAAATAGACGATATATTGTTATATAATTCATTATTCATATTGAAGGTGTGAGGTATGAGTTATCTGAATCGAAATAGACTAGAATTATAAGAATTTATTATGTTTATCTGAGTAATTTTGAATAATTTCACAAGCGTCACCTAATCATCCACCCCGAATCAATAATACAATTTAAATTAATTCTTCAATCTCAAACTCAACACCCTTTTTTATTAGTAAGAATTTAGGAAATAAACCCATTTTCTCATCAAGACAAGCTTCAATTTACAGAAGATTAGCAATTAAATGATTTTGACATGTGGGACTATTTCCATATATCCCATACTTTAAAGTATTATGATAGCCAAAATAATAATCATTATTTTTTAAAATATCAAACAAAATCATCTATTGCAATGTATGTTTGATCCGATATTTAAAAATATTCACCACATGTATGTTATGTGTATAAATAATATTAATAATTAAACACACAAAGTATATTAACAGTAATAAAATATAAGATATAACATCAAATTAATGTAACAGATCATTAGAAAAATGTCTTATTTTAGAAAGTTCAATTTTATTTTAGGGAAATAAATAGAGATTTAAAAGAAGCAACAAAATTATGACATTAATTACTACTACAAATTACAGCATGCTCTAACTGTTTGACCCATAAATGTAATCAATGCATAACTTGGAAAACTTCCCAAACTATTTTCAATTTATTTTTATTTTTATTAAAAGTCAAATTCATAATTGATTGTGGAGAAGAATAATCATAATCAATTTTGTATTCCAATAAAATCAAATGGGGATACATTGATGACGATAGTTAATAGTATTTATAACAATATTGGTACTATGTAAACATATACTTGTCCCTTGATATTTCAATAGATCTTTTTGTTTAAATTATGTTAATATTAAATTATCACCATCATATATATGCATTTTAGGAATTAATGCGCCCAAAAAATAAAGCAATCATAAAAGATTGGAAAAAAGAAAAAAAAAAAAAAACTTTGAAAGGCAAAATGGTCAAAATCATGATTATTTCATTTTCTTTTTAATTTGAAAGTGTCATTTGCATCCTAACCTTAATTTTGAATATATTTTGTTACAAGTCAACCTTACTGCTTTTTCCTTATCATAGGCTTCTAGCAACCATACAAAATAGTATATAAAATTCTAACTCTATGCCTGTAATTGCAAAGTTATAGGCTTTTTTTTTTTTTTCAATAAAAAAGAGTTTCAAAAGTGAAGAAGCGAAATAATAATGACAAAAAATATCATAATTCAAGCATGCATTATTTGTCAATTCTGATAAAACGTGCTTGTATAACAAACTGATTAAAATTTCAGTCAATTTTCTGTTTTGAAGTATACCAAAATACGTAGAATTTAAAATTCCTCAATACGCGAATGTCATTTTCAAAATTTATTCAATGGTCATTTATGGAAGCTATTATGTGGAACCACAATGTCAAATTTTGAACATATACAAAACGTTTCATTTTATTCTCTTATAATGGTATGAAAAATCCTTAAAAATTGCAACTATAAATTTGATCCCACTTTGTTATTTGATTTTCTGAGATTAGAATAACATTAGAAAATTTGTTTGAATGTTTTACATACTATAGTATGATTAATCTTTTCGCCTTTTTTCTTCTTCTCATTTTATTGTTTTAAAATCGAACGGGTCTATTTAATATACATATATATTATATAAAAAATTGTATTTACAGATTTCTACTTATGAAACGCAATATTCTCTTGTGGATCGCAAAAATGAATTCACTAGACACGTACTAAATATAATATATATAATCAATTTATCAACAATATATTTTAATATATAACTGTAAGTTAAATTCAATAAATTATAAGATCATAACACTTTATATTTTCTATCATGTTACTCAAAATCACTTATTATTCCTAAAAAATCAAATTCAGCACCCACTACCAAAACAAGAAGAATGCTAGAGGAAAGGGAACAATAATTTCACTCGCTACTTCTTTTGCAACAAAAACAATTTCTTAAAATAAATAAAAAGGACTTTTTAAGAAAGAAAAAAAAGGATTTTTCTTTCCTTTTTTTCTATAAGAAGAGAGAAGATATAGAGTCAGATTCCACGTGGCAGATTCCTATAGGCTGGAAACAGCCAGAAAAATGGACGGAGATATCCTGACAGCATAATCGTACTGTAGTAACAAACGTGTATAATACTATAAATGGGATTATTTTTTTTAGGACCACTCTACCCCTACCAGCGTACTTGAAGCATAGTTTTAACTATTTTCTTACTCCAATAAATTTAAATATTTTTTTATATGTAGCAATAATTATTTTATGGTCCCCTCCTATGTGGTACCAGTTTAATTGCATTTTGTGTTTACCTTGAATTTCTTTCTTTGGGCTTCTAAATTAAGGGGTAGGTGACCCTATTGATTTATATTTAATGTATTGGGAGCATTGATGTTTATTTTTTGTATTTTTTCTTTCGGAAATTATTATTATATTTATTAATATATCTAATATGATCGACATTGTTGATTTATCATACGTTAGGTGGTTTATGATCATTATACATATTAAAAAAAATTCATGATTAGTTAGTGGAGAATTCTATTATTTATCGTGTTTGGAGGTGAAATATGAAGTGACTTAATTTATAAAATGAAAATAAAAGAAGAGGTTTAGTTTTATTTTATTTCGTGATATTTTCTTAAATAAAAATATATATGGAGAGGAAAAAATCTTAGAAAATGGTCAATATATTGGAATATGGTGATCTTTATTCTATTATGAGTTGACTATGTTCACATTCATATCCTTATCAAACTATATACCATAAAATCCATGTTTCTTTCACAATAGAAAAGGTATTTTCATTTATATAGCATATTGTGTGTGTTTTTTAGATGAATATATGATCAAAGAATTAAAAAAAGAAAAGAGAGAAAAATATCCCTATATATCCCATGGATCATTTATTCTAAACGTGTGTTTCTCCCACCACAATTTTTTTTTTTAATATATGTAAGTATTCATTTCTAAAAGTATATTAATAATCAATATTGAAGTGTTAAGTGAAATATTTAATACACACAAAAATAATTCAATAACTGAAACTGAAAAAAAAGGCAATTTTAAAATAGAGTATCCAATCTTTGATCCACAAAAAGAAAGACTGTCTGAATGTGTACATAATTTATTTTAATACTCCATAAGATACTACTTTTTGGCTGTTAATTAAAAACACAAACTAAACACACATACAGATCTAGTAGCAATTGATGACAAATTTTGACAAGTAATTTTTTTATTTATTTAACAAATGCAGAGTCCTAGGTTTTAGCAATTCATTTACTTTACTTTATCATTTTTTAATGAATGAAATTATGATTTAATAATTTGACCAACTTAGATGGAAAAAAAACATATCTATAATTAAGTAGTTATTCGTAGGTAGACGATAAAATCGCCTTCAAGTCAGTGCCTTTAATTCAGACTTTGTAAATAATAATTGAATAATAGAGAACAATTTTGTCGTAAGAAGGCCCTACATTTCTCAAAATAGTATTTTATGTCATTTAATGTTATTTTGTAATAGCTAATTTTGTTTTACTAGATACATAATTAAAGTATTGTAATTATGAAATAATAGTATATTTAAGAGTTTTTCTTTATTATTTCTCTCAATTATATTTATTTTTCGAAAACTCTTATAAGAACCAACTAATTAAACAAGATATATAATAACTTGAACCATATAACAAGAACACACGATTTCATTTAGTATCGAAACAAAATATCTTTCACATTATTATATGCGACCACCAATAATTATGAAGAACCATAAAGAAATAAAAAAACACGTGGAATTAAATTGGTGCGTGAAAAATAGAGTTGGCCTTTCTTTGTATGAAAAGGCATGAGACACACATGAATATGATTCAAAGATTTAGATAGATCTTGTACTTACGTTGTGGGCAATTGATGTCCATGTCTTTTTTCTTGTACATATGCCAATCATTATTATATAACAATGACATTTCTTTTTTTTTTCTTCATTGCTTTCTATGTCACTTTTTTTTTAAAATTAATTAAATACACATCTAAGATATATCTTTATATAAACATACACAAAATGTATTACACGTATGCATATTGATGTAACCAAGACACCTAGTTATCCTAAACTTATCAAGATCTATCGAATGTGTGTAAATTAAGAATGATTTTTTCTAATATATTATTACTCCAAAATAACGAGTCGTTAGCAAAAGAAATTTATTCTAAATTAAACTTTATTTTAAGATTTCAAGATATATTTATCAATAATTTACTAAAAATGTCTTCATTTAGTCCTAAGAGGGTTGTTAAGAGGACCATTTTAAAATAATGAGTCATTAGCAAAAGAAATTTGTTATAAATTAAGCGTCATTTTAAGATTTCAAACTATATTTACCAACAATCTACCAAAAATGTCCTCGTTTTGTCCTACCAAAATAAAGAGGGTTGTTAAGAGGAAAATGAAAAAATTAATTTAATTATCTTTCAAATTTTGGATTTTAGGTTTCCAATCAGCTAAAGATATATTAATAAAAAAAACTTATAATTCTTAGTTTGTGAGAAAATTCTAAAACAATATTTAAATTAGAATGAATGGAATAATAAAATTTGGTTTAGTTGTATAAACTACTTGCGTCAAAGTGTGGACTATTTTGAAGTAAATTTAATAAGTAATTAATATTAAAGAACATTGTGCTTATCTTGAATGATAAGTTATAATAATCTAGGACATGCTTATCATCATGTAGTCCTCCAAATGTGCAAACGTACGTAGTAAAACTAATTATAGATAAATGTTTATTATAATTTCTTCTGGGTTTTTAGTATTTAAATTATCACCCTGATTTTGAACACATACTGACTAAAGAAATACAAAAATAATAGAATAAAATTGAAGTATACTAATTGAGGGGTCCCTAATTATAATAATCACCAGAAAATGTCATGAATGATGTCAAATACGCTGTTTAACTAGAAAAATCAAATGGTGTATATTCTTTTTAAAAGTAATAAAAAAAATTCTTCTGTTTTGAATGAGTCACATGAAAATAATTAAAGTAGTGGCAACTAATTAATGAAACATTTGATTTTATTGGATGCAGTATTTATTATCCGTTTTACTTTAGGTATTGTCTATGATGTAATTTGTTTGATATAATAATACCCACAAGATAAACTGAGATGTACAATATAATTTCCAACCTATAATATACAAGATTGTATACGAGAATGCTGATCTATCCATCGTAAATATATGTTTATGTGTTCACTGTAAATGTATCAATATCACATTTGCTATTAATAAATGAACATTTTCGTATTATATACATATATATATATATATATATATATTTTTTTTTTTTTTGATGTTGATAATATAGATACAAATATCTTGTATGAATATTTGTGTGGTGTGCTAAATTATTATTAAAAAATATCCACATCTCGTGATCTAATCTTAATTTTATCAAAATAATATATCAATTAATGTCATTCTCAACAATAAACTTTACCAAGGGTCAACTATATTACACAAAGATTCTTAGGAAAACATCATGGGGTGATGTATATTTGCAAGAGAGGACATTCTTGTCAATCTACCCTCCTAAAAGGCTAGGTACATCAAGACCACTCAAAGTATAAGGGGGTTGATGAGAGAGAGAGGAGAGAGAGAGGAGAGAGAGAGAGAGTTTATTAATACAAGGATGCAACATAGTCGAGTAGACCCTACACTTAATTACGTATTAACATACATTATTATATATGCGACTTAGTACTCTTATGTATTTATAATATTTGAATCCTCGTAGTTGCCTATATTTTATTTTGAATTGAGTATATATTGTACTTTTGGTTTTGTTTAGAATTAGAGTAGTACTGGTCTTATGTCAAAGTAGTACATACCATTATTTCATCGCCTTACATGCTAGACAAATTAGACAAATCGATCCACTTTAAAATCAAAGGCAAGTGTAGGATTCAATTAAAAAAACTATGTAAATAGGATTCAATTAAAAAAACTATGTAAATTTTACTTTTACAAAAAAAAAAAAAATCATTTTAACAAATAAAATAAAAATCTACGGATATCACCCTTTTTCCACCACAGTTAATATAATGGTTTACTTTTCTATCACACAAGATAAATAATATATTTTTCTATTGCATATCAATAAAATAACAAATTTATCCTTGTTGACAAGACATAAATGTAGTGGTGATAAAACAAAATTACCATCAATCCCTTGTGCACTATTCCACATGCGATCAACGATTATTTTTGACAATTCACCAAAATTGTGGTAGAAAAGTAAGAAAACTATATTATGTAGTAAAAAAAATCTTATTTATTTGGTTCGGTGGTACTTCAAGATATGATATAATAAGCATTTATACCACTATTTCAAGATATGGTATAATAAGCATTTATACCACAAAATCAAATAAAATTAATTCTTCTACCACAATATATATTTTCATTACTTTTCTACCGCAATATTAGTTTTGTTATTTTTCTACCACAATTTCGATGAAAAATCTAAAATAATATTTGCACTTACATGTGTATAATGCAAGATTGTTGATTGATGGTAAGAGATGTTATTTATATTCTATTAACAAGAGTAAAATGGTTATTTTTTAATTTTTTGTTGTAAACTACTGTATATATTATTTATTATGATACAAAAGTAATTCATTGTTCTAATTATGATAGAAAGAGATACTCCCCTTCCAAAATATTTTAAATATATATATATATATTAATAATATGACATTAAAATGCCCATTTTCCTCTCTAAACTTGTATTTTGAGCAACAACACATAATTAAATAAAAGTTGTAATCACTGTCACTCCAAAAACAGGCAATATTAAGAAATCTGGACCGTCAAAAAATATTTCCTTTTTCAATTATTCATTGACCCCCCAACCCCACCCCACTCCACCCCCACCTCCAAAGATGGCCAATTCCAAATAAAGAATATTTAATGAATGAAGAGATATAAAAAGAAAGTTGATTTGTCAATCAACATTGATTGATACCCCCAACCCCACCCCACCCCCCCACCCTCCCCACCCTCCCCACCCCCAATTTCATTCAAGAATCTCCACTGTACTACCCTTTCCCCTTAAGGCAAAATATCACCTTAAAAATCTCTTAGTTGCATTCCCTTTTGGGTTTAAAAATTACACCCCCCACCCACCCCCAACCCCACCCCCTCTTTATATAATCATATGTGTATTAATATATACATTTTTATAAGTTGGGTTTAATTGGTGGTACAAATCAAAACATGTTGGAGTTTTACTGCATAGAAATGGAGGGACAAGTTGGTGGCTAGTGGCTATAGAACTATTTGATGTCCTAAATATTACAAGATTTTTAGATTTTTGTCATACCAACATTGATCTAGATGTTTGTTTCGTATCAAAATGGGGAAGGAATTATCACATATACAATATGTCCCAAGTGGTCAGAGGTTCAGAGGGGTGAATGTAATCTCTATCGGTTTTACGATTTTAAAACTTTTCAGTGAACAAGTTCCTAATTTAACAGTAAATACAGTAACCTGTTTTGATTCAGAAACCTGACAGTAAGCTGTTTCAGATTCCTGACTCGATATCACAGTATGCAGCTGAATAAACTAAGATAGAGTTTCTTTATGAAAACCAGTTTTCCTTTTCAAATATGATTTTATCAGAATCCTTTTCACAGAATGCTTATGACATGCTCAGCAAGACATATATATATATATATATATGCAATGCAATGCAACAAAAAACACTTAAGGTTTATAGTGGTTCGAAGGTGGTGTAATCCTTCTACGTCCACTCTACTCCTTTGCAAGGAGGAACTTCGTTTTGGTCAGTTTGATTTACAAGACACAACTTTACAAACTTCTTCCAAACAAGTTAAACCTACTACAATCAAAGATTCCTAGGTCAAATCCCACACAGGGTACAATATCTCATACAGAGAAAATAGCCTACACAAGACTACAAACACTTAGCAAGGATCTAATCCTCTCAACTAAGGACACCAAACAAAAACAACCTAGCACACAACAAATGGTTAAAAGTATATGTGTTTTTCTTCAACTGGTGCAACACTGAAGTCAGCCTTGAACTTGATAGCTCGAGTGCTTGAGTAGACTGCTTCGAAGGTTGAGTGACTGAACTTGGTAAGCTTTGAATGATAGCTTGGAAATGAAGAACTTTGAAAATATACGCAGTGTATTCAGTAGTTCAGTAATCTTCATGGTCACTCCATCCTTCTATTTATATCAGTTGGAAAATGTCCATTGAAGAGAGACATTGTCCTTGTTGCATTTCAAATTTGATCTTGCAAATCTTTGCAATTAATGCGTTTGAGAAACTGGGGATATAGAGCATGTCCTACTCTGATCCGCATTAATGGCGCCGTACCTCCAGAACCAACAACTTTTGCAGAGCCGCGGGTCCAGGTGGCATTACCTCATTGGCTTGGTATGAACCTCTATCTAACAGATGCTTGACAGGTTCCATACCTCGTACAACATTCATATCATTCCTCGTACTGCAGTGAAAAAGTTAGATATACTTATAACTTTCTGCTTATGTTGCAGTGGTTGTTTACTGTTCTATGTTAGCAATCTGATCTGCGTCATCTTCCTGTTTTAGAATAATTTCCTGTTCTTGAAACCTACAGTCAGCTTCCTGATTCTGAACAGTTTCCTATTCCAGAATCCTGCAGACATCTTCCAGGTCCTCTTACTGTCATCTGTTTGCTGCTTCCTGATCCAGCTACCTGATTCTGGTTCCTTCTTCAGCTTACTGACTTTCCATGCTGAAAGTCAGTTTTCAAGATAAATTACTTCCACAATCCTGCTAAGATCAGTATTTTACATCTTCCTAATCTATACAACTTTACAACTCAAGACTTAGAAAAATTAAACTTATCAACCAAAAATCCACTTATAAACTGTGGAAAATGGGTACTCTAAAGTCTTATCTAATATTACATTTTCTCATCAAAATCTATCAGAAATATCCCAACACATTCTTTTAATAATCTAAATATTTAAACTTTGTTCAACAAATTTAAGAAGAAGATAACTTTGCTCTTTCTAATTCATACTTCATCACCATATCATAGCTATTGAGGCAATTAAACACTTTATTTTTCATTATTGCTTAGTCAAACTACAATATAGTTCACATAAGCTTTAAAATCTTAATTAAATGAATTAAAGTGTGAATTAGCACTGCATAAATATTTCAATCTTCATTTTATTTATTCTCAAAAATCTTGTGTGTTTGGTTTGATGGGTGGGATAGTTAAAATTGATAGGTTATGGTGGGTTAGTACTGTTCATAAAGTTTTGATGTGATGTTATCTATATGTTTGGATTGAAGGTTGAATAATAGGTTTAACTTAATTTATATGTTTGGATTGAGTGTTTGTGTTTTTTTCAAATTGGTCATTTTAATTTAACCCACTAAACCCACCTAAACCCACCATATTTGGTGGGTTAATTTAACCCACTAAAACCACTCTAAACCCACAAATCAACATGGGCCTATTTTTAACCCGGGCTACTAACACAAAAACCAAACAAAGGTTTGTGTGGGTTAAAAACCCCTAAACCAACCCAAACCCCTAAACCAAACACACCCTAAATTGATAGATCTCTCGGTATTAGTTAAATGATATTTTTAATGAGTCGGAGGAGTAGGGGAAACAAAGACTATAAAAACTAGAATACTTTAATATTTCAGGTTCAAATTTTGGTTATCTCAATCTGTATTAATATAAAAATGAGAATATCATTTAAGTTACAAAGTTTGGGTGGTTTTAATAATAAACTCATCTTTAATAGAGTAATTCCAATGGTTTTTTTCTTTGTCATTTAGATTTAGGGTAAATTATGAAAACATAGAAAATGTTTGTAGAGTCAACCTTATTTAAATATTTTTTAATATGGTTTCGTAAATTATGTAAAAATTGTTTCAGAAAACAAACTTATGTAAAAATTTGTTGTTGTCTATCTAATAGGAAGAAGAGAGTTATAACATACTTTAATTCTTATTCAAAAATATGATCTATCTAATAATAACTTTTATGTCAACTTGCATCATTAAGATTGTAAAGATCAATCATTTTATCATGAAATTTTGCTCCAAAATATAGAGTTCAAAAATTTCTAAAGATGGACGTTTTACCATAATCTGATAACAAAAGATTTTTTATTCTATTTTTGTAATTATCTCAATTTGTAATCATAAAAACCAACAAATTATTACAAATAGACAAAATTGAATCAATTATTTTTCATGTAGCAATCATGAAATGGGAATTGGAAAGTAATGTTCAAAAAATTACAAATGAAACCATGAAGGCTAGAGCCATTGGAATCGGGTAATCAACCTTGATCAGCTTTATTCCAATAGGAATCTGCCACGTGGCTCCATGAGTGGTGATTCGGATAAGGTACGGTCGGCCGCTTCGTAGGTTCAGTGGTACACTCGAAATAAGCTTTATTCATTGTATCAACGCGCTATTGTAGGCGCGTGGGCTATATCGGGCCCAAATGCTGGGAGATCTGACAGCTGGACTAGACTCGAGTTCCCTGCACGTGTTTCTCAGTTTCTCCGATGGACGGTTGTGATTTCATCAACTAAATGACTTTTTGGTCCCTGTTATTCTATGTACTGTTCTATGAATTATTGTGATGATGACGTTAAATTTGTAGGTATAATACTCAAATAGTACAAAGTCAAATAGTGAATATTTAATATCTCAAATGATAGTTTATTATTTTTCTATCATTAATTGTCTTTTTGATAAAAGAAAAAAAAGTCACTTACACTTTAACTTTACAATATATGTTTATATTGTTTAATCTCATTAAACGTTATCGTGTAATCCTATGATATTGTGTAACTTATGAAAAAACACATCATGCAACATTCGATACAAAACTGGCTTTTTTTTCAACTTTTTCCGAGAATTAATTTTATCAATTTTTTATCAATTAAGAAAGTAATGAAACTATCATTTGTGGTGAAAATCAATCCCTCATATGAAATGTGGTATTTCGACCTTTTATTTTTTCTTTGGTTTTATTACTTTGTTTAATAGCGAATCAACAAATTTTTAATCAACAATTTAATATTTTTTTTAATAATTTTTTAAAGTTTCAGTTTCTTATCTACGATTTTCAACTTCTGTATGCTAAAACAGTGGTCAGCAATATTCAAAATTCTCATTTTTCTTTCTAATTTGGATGGTATGATTAATGTTACATGAATTAAATATCATTAAATTCACACATTATTTGACTGCTAAATATTGCATTTCATGTCATGAATAATATGTTGCTAACTTTTGGTTAGAAAATCAATATTGATTGATCCTTATTCTTAATTCCTTGCCCCATATTGAATGAAGGATGCATGGAAACATTATAATCATGCCTAAAATGGCAAGAAAAATAAAAATAAATGGTTATCTTAAAAAAAAAAGAAAAAAAGAAAGCACATTCCTTAAAGATTGACATTAACTCACCCAAAAAGGCATAGGTCGATTACTTAATGTTATCTTGCAAGTATCTGATGTTTTTGGCTTAGCAACAAAAGTATATGACCATGATATGTGGTGACAGTTGAACAAGAGAACCCCACCCTTTGAAGAAAATGTTTTCTATATTGTGCAAGTGGGTATATGATTAAAAAGAATTTTGTAGAATTTTTGGAAATGGAATAAAAAAGTAATTTGCACAAAAATATCAAGAAAAGAAAATAATAAACAAAAGGTGGTAAGTAGATAAGAAATCAGTGTACAGTTGTACTTGTCGGCAGGGGTACGAGGTTTTAATGCTTTTGGCTGTCAAAGGCGACGTGGCCTCTTCTTCTCCTTTCGTACTTCTACTCTTCTCTCTGTTCAGCCTTTTATTTTTTACTTATTCCCTATTATGCCCCCTGTCTTTTGCCCTTTTCTACTATTTACCCCCACACGTGCTTTCCTATTTTGGGCTTTTAAACTCCTAGTGGGCTGAACAAGTGGTACATTGCCCATTAAGTTTTTTCTTTCATAAAAAAAATGTCCATGATTCAAATATTATATATTTGAATGCAAAATTTTAGTTTGGATCCTCTGTACCGAAATCTTTATCTCACATGTGTATGCATTAAAACTAAGTGACTTTGATAAACAAAAGATTTTCAATTGAACAATTAATTGTAGGTATAATAACCAAATATATATATATATATATATACACCACAAAATCAAATAAAATGAACTTTTCTACCATATGATATATAAATTTGTTACTTTTCTACCATAATTTAGGTGAAGAGTCTAAGGTAACCCTTGCACTAACATGTGTGTAGTGCAAAAGTTGTTGACTTATGTGATGGAAGATGCTACCTGTCTTATCAACCGGGGTAAAATTGTCATTTTTTATATTTGTGGTAAAAAAAATATTTTATTTATTGTGGTAGAAAAGTAATTCACTATTCTAATTATGATAGAAAGGGGTCCTATCTCATTGTAACCACTGTTATTTTTACATCAATATAATGTGGATTTAAAATGTGTTGGTATACGAGTGGGATGGAGATTTTGGGTAAATATTATCTGAATTGAAATAAACTATACAATAAGACAGCAAGAATACAAAAAAAAATATGAATATACTAATTGCCACCCCTATCGTTGTGGTCATGCAATGACACTTCTAGGGAGTATATTGAATACGAGAATCAAGATTAATGAAAACCCGAG
The DNA here is from genome assembly GCA_954870855.1 of Scutellaria minor. Lineage (NCBI taxonomy): Eukaryota > Viridiplantae > Streptophyta > Magnoliopsida > Lamiales > Lamiaceae > Scutellaria > Scutellaria minor. The sequence continues at coordinate 816,535 of OX940728.1, forward strand.
TTGAAATTGGACTCTCTTTCGGGCCAATTTCAAGTATCCATGAAATACTTTGACCCACATATATGCTTGATACATATGTGAGAAACAACCAGTTAGGCCTGCTAACCGGGCCGAATAGAGTAGACAATTCAGGCCCAGATCAACGAAGTACCCCGAATAGCCATTAAATAGTTAGGTTTGGAGTGGGCATATTACAGTTTGGCCTAGTGGAAATCGGATCCAATCTAACTAAAATGACCAGATGGGTCTAATTGGGCTGACCATATAAGGCCACAGTTTTAAATAGTTGGATTGGGACAAATCTAGTCCAAGGTCAATCCGACCTGGCCCAATTTACTCTGACGGCCCAAACTACCAGGTACCAGCTCTAAGTACAAATAATGAATTTTCAAAAAAAAAAAAAAAAAAGTACAAATAATGAAAAACCATTTCGTAGATTTCATAATATACAGTTTGTTAATCAGAAAATTTAACTCTTATCCATGGAAGTCCACATGAAATAATCTATCATACAATTTGTTTAAAAATAACGTATCATTTTCTATTTCGACACTGCTGATACACTAAATGACTAAATGTACATAAGAACATCATTTTATACACCTCAACATATTGTTAGAATAGAAGATAAAACACAAAAGAACCCGACTCTCAACTTGAGTTTTTATCGTCTCAAACTTCACACCGATCAAAAACCTGGCAACGCTAACCTGCAAGAGATGGCGAAAAGAAAAGATTAAATCATCGAAAAACCTAAGGAGAATACACTCTAATGATTCCACTAAGTTGCATATAACATTCAAAACCTTTTATGGATCATATACAACATATTCATTTTCTTGGTCTGATTCATCTGCTTTCTTCCTGCATAGTCAACTAGAAGCAGAAACAACGATAAATATAAGCCCGTTAACTCTTAGACTACCAATAGTCTCTGCAAGAACATGAGCCATGGCGAAAATGATGGAATCTATTGGTGTCTCTCAAGACGATCTCTCTATCGACCAACTTAGAAACGAATTTAAAGGCTGCATGGCAGTCACCACAGACTCTAATGTTTTTCTTGATCGTAACCGGGGTTCCAAGTGGAGTATTGAGAAGTGCAAATGCAAGAGCTAGCTTCTCACTGTGATACTGTAACCTCTCTTCTCTCTCTTGCTGGTCTACAAACCAAAGCACATGGCTTGTGTCTGGAACGTATCCGATTTTAGTGATTTCGTCTCTCAACTTTTCCCACATTCTACGAATCTCCTCTCTTTGTGGGTGCGAATCATCATTCGCTACAAACACATGGACAGCGTTCCCAATCTCCACCCAACTACAAGCAGGCTCCTTCTTAACCCCACTATCACTCATCATCTTTCTCACTCTTGCAGCGTCACCTAATCTACCAGCAGATGCGTAGATGTTCGAGAGCAGCATGTGCGGACCAGAATCATGGGGATCGAGCTCAAAAACACGCTCAGCAGCATAAGCTCCTAACTCCATGTTCTTGTGCATTCTACAAGCTCCTAGCAGGGCTTTCCAAGCAGCTGCTGTGGGTTGGATCGGCATTTCTCTTATGAATCTCTCTGCACGATCAAGCTGTCCAGCTCGACCAAGTAGGTCAATGATTGTCACGTAATGAGTAATGTCTGGCTCTAACTTATATTCCTTCATAAGCTCGAAGTAATACATGCCTTTCTCCAGAAGCCCACCATGGCTGCAAGCATTGAGCACACACAGGAAGGTAATCTCATTGGGCTGAAACCCTACAGCTCTCATTTCTTCAAAGAGGTCAATGGCTTCTTCGCCAAGTCCATGCTGGGCATAAGCAGTAAGCAGTGAGTTCCATGACACTACATCCTTCTTTACCAGTCGATAGAACACCTTCTTTGCATCCTCAATGCTCCCTGCCTTGCCATACATATCAAGAAGCGTATTACCAACAAAAGCAACGAGTGGAACTCCCAACTTCACCATATCCGCGTGGAGCCATTTGCCCTGTTCCAAAGCTCCAGTACTAGCACACACTGCAAAAACACTCGAATATGTGAAATGAGTTGGTTTGAAACCTCCTCTTTTCATCTCCGAGAATAGCCTCACCGCATTAGGTCCCTCTTCTTTCCTTGCATATGCTGCAATCAAAGCATTCCAAGAAACTTCGTTCTTACTTCTCATCCTATTGAATATGACCTTCGCCTCCGTCATCTTATCGCACCTTGCGTACATATCAACCAATGCACTCGCAACATAAACATTCTCGTCATATCCACACTTTATACAAGCCCCATGAATCCCCCTACCCATCGCATCACTCTGCACACCACCAGCCGATTTCAGAGCACTCCCAAAAGTAAACTCATTTGGCTGTAAACCAATCTTCACCATATCCAAGTACAACCCTAACGCCTCCTTGAACTCATTACTCTGTGAATACCCACTGATCAACATAGTGTAAGAAACCATGTCCCTCTCAGACATTTCATCGAACACTTTACGTGCCATCTCCATATCACCACATTTCGCATACATATTCATAACTGTGTTTTGAAGAACAATATAATGCTTGAATCTCGAGCCCAGAAAATGCATATGAGCCATCCCCCCCTCCTTCAACTTACCATGATCGGTACACTTCTTGAAAAGCTCCACATACAAACTGGCGTCGGGTTTCATTGCGCCACGATCAATGAGGTCAAGAACAACGAGATTGCCATCTTGAGTCTTTTTTAGAAGGTCCTTGTCTCGGAATACGCCGGAAAATCGGTCTGAATCTCCAGTCTCTACACGTTGAACTGCTCCCAAAGTGGAGAGGGAATTGCAAGGGGACAATGAGAGGAATGATTGCAGGCTCCGGAAAGCTGCCATTGTCGAGCCATTGAAGATTTGTGTGCCTCGTTTCATTTCATGAATGCGCAATCAATCGGACTGTGCTCTGCAATCTGATTGAATAAACCTATGCACTTGATAAGACTGAAGATGAACAAGGTCGAAGCTCAGTTCATATATGTTATATTATATGAGTATATATCTCACTTTTTGTTATTCAATTTGTAAAATATTTATTGTGAAAATTATGTAGTTATTTAATAAGTGTCATGATTGATCGAAGATTGAGACTAGTGGCAGTTAACATTAATACAGTCATAAGTACCAAGTCTATTAAACATCAACATTAATTGTATCGCAGTTAGTTATCATCGAATCATCTCAATTTTAAGACCAGTTTTCGCAGTTCACTGGCATGGAGACCAATTTTGTCTCTAGTGTATAATTAATTTAAAGTTGTTCATTTATGCAACACATTTCAAAAAAGGGATAAAAAAGGTTAATTATATAAAAAACATGAACTTAGTATCTAGTTTCAATTGCAACATAAATTTATGATTGTAACATAAAAAAAAAAAAAATGCTCAATTTAGCACTTGTTTCAAATTGGGATATGTTTTTGATTTTTCGCGCTCCAATTGCTGACGTGGAACTCGAATTGTATAAGTTAATTGTTACTGACGTGATAAGTTAATTACTGACGTGTAAATTCACGTCAGTAACAATTAACTTATACAATTCGGGTTCTACGTCAACGATTGGAGTCAATTGAGTTTTTTTTTTTGTGTTAAAGTAAACAATTAAGTTAAATTGAGTATTTTTTTTTGTGTTATAGTAAAAAATTCATGTTACAATTGAAACTAGACTCTAAGTTCGTGTTTTTTCACGTAATTAACAAAAAAACGAAAAACACATTTTTTTTGTCCCATATACTTTCAATTCTTCGATTCTGCCTCATATATTTTATTTTTTACTTGTTTGTACCTTATATTTTTATTGTTGTTAACTTTTATCTCTTTATTAACAAAATAAATGGGAAAAGGGCGTAAAATAAAAAGGCATGGGAGTGAAAATAAGAAAGAAATATAGTGTAAGTGGCAAAACCAAAAAAATAATATTGCAAAGGTAAAATGTAGAAAATAAAGTATATAGAACAAATTAACAAAAGACAAAACTGAGAAGTGCCAAAAAATGCATTTTCCCAAAAAATACGATTTTTATGAGACTTCCAAGTATATGGAACAAAAGACAAAACTGAGAAGTGCAAAAAAAAAAAATGCATTTTCCCAAAAAATACGAATTTTATGAGAAAAACACTTGAGATGTTCTATTTCAATATATATTTTATTTGGTATTTTTAATTAACTTCCACATAATATGTATATAAATAATTTTCATTTATGAACACACGACACGTATAAAACAATATAATATAAAATAAAATATTAAAATGTAATGGAGAACCTGATCCAATAAGAATATGTTAAAAGAATAAAAAAAATTAAAGAATGAAATATAATATTCCATGGATTTATGTTTGTAGAAAATATATGCATGCCTCCTCTATGCAGAAATTACGAATATGTATTAATAACCTGAAAAAGAATACGAATAAATACTAAAATTACTTCCATAATAATTGTCTACACTAATATATATTCACTCGTCTGTGGTTGAGTGGAAAAGCTAGCAATTCCGATTATTCTTTCTTGATATTTATCATAGAATCCAAATTTTATTTTATCATTAATCTGAATTTTGGGCGTTTATAGATATTAATTTATTTAACTTACATATATAAAATACATATATAGTCCCTTGTACAACAAAATCAAATAAAATTAACTTTTTTACCACAACATATGATTTTGTTATTTATTTATTTATAATCATAATTTGAGTAAAAAGTTTAAAAGGTGTCTTATCAATAAAATTAAAATTGTCATTTTTTCTATTTTTGTGGTAAAAAAAAAAATTTATTTCTATAGGCCGCAACTATTGACACTCCCATAATTTATGAATACACCCATATTGTTTAATGAACTAGTAAGGTGAGACTACCCCACGAATCTAGTTATATGAGACAAATCAATCAACAATCCACACCTCACAATTTACACATAAATTTGTAAAAATGAGTTTTATTTGTGGATAATAAGAATTCATTTCACAATAACTATCTGTAAAACCGACTCATATAAATTTTTCTTCTCAAAAACTGTCGCCGACCGCCAAACACAATGGAACACAGGAGAAAGGAATTTCTAGTGATTTTATTACATCCGAAAAGACATTAAGACTTTATAAAAGAATTTCAAGATGCTCGTAGTAATGACCTTCAATCTTCCCGATATATGCCTCAAGAACACACCTTTATAAGATGCAAATTGTGATGATACAACTTATTGATGTGGGGCCAATAGAAATTGATAAAAAGAACATGTATTGGGAGACAAATAATATTCATTACCCTAATTAATTATATAAATTAGGACTTAGTCATGATCAAAGCAACTCAATCAACTTGCAGTAATGCGCGCAATTGCATTTGTTTAGGACAATTTACAACATTCAAAAGTTAAACACAAAAACTAATGTGAGACGGTCTCACGGATAGTCTCCGTGAGACGGAGCCCCATCACCACAAATAATATATTAATTGTTGGATTTGATTGGTGGGTAATTGGGTTGTGGGTTGATCCGTCTCACGCAATGCATTAAAATTCCATGAGACGGTCTCACAAGAGACTTATTCAAAGTTAAATCATATATAAAAACTTATTAATTAATTAACTAATTGATTAATTAATTAATGTAATATTCCTTCAAAACCGATTAGTGGTATTACGTATAAAATGTGACTAAGCCCCTAGTTTTGGGTTAATTGATAGAAAATTACCTAACTAGCTAGAGATTGAGAGCTGACTAACTTTCTTATGCTATCTTTTATGTTGTCCACTAATCTTAGTATACATTTTTATGCATGCCTTTTACATCACCTGCACTTAATTATATATAACATATTCTTTTAAACGAAATTATTATTATAATTAATATATATTACGAGCACAAATTGAACTTTTCATGCTTGATACTCATAGTGTTCGCAAATCGATATTTAATTATAGCACACACAATTTATTGTTGGGGTATGACATACTTAGGTGTGTATATTTTTTTTTTTTTTTTTTTTTTGTAAATTAAAAGACCACATTTGTTTTTTGACAAGTCAACATATTTGGTCTTTTAATTAAAAAAAAAAAAAAAACATAACTTTTACTTGTTGGGGTCTTTAAACGAGGCACTTTAAGAATATAGTTTAAAAAGGACTATAAATGTCTTAATTTCAATTTTATAAAAATGTCGTTCAAGACGCCCTGACTGGGGCTAAAATTTAATATTAGACATTAAAAATATTGCTAATATAAACTATCATAAATATGCAGAGGCTGGCCTTCATATATATTTGGGTTATTTATTTAATTATTTTGATATGATATTAATCGGTTGCTATAATAAAATTACATGTAACCATGAATTTTTTTGGGATATATAGCACACATTTCTACCACAATTAGATAATGAATTACTTTTTCTACAACAATAAATAATATATGTACTTTTTAGCATAAATATAAGAAAATGACAATTTCTACCCTTATTGAAAAGACATATAAATAGCATATCTCATCATAATCAACAACCTTATACTATACACATATACGTATATGAGTTATCATAGACTTTTCATCAAAATTAATGATAGAAAAATAAGAAAAATACATGTTGTGATAGAAGAATTAATTATATATAGTTTTATGACATAAATGTCTATTATACCAATTATTTTATGTAAATAAATTAATTGGGAGTCCAGATGTGATCTCCACATTATAATATCATCAATGACAATTTTTACCATATATATAATAGGCACACTGAAAGATGAAAAAGAATCACATTTCGAGTTCATGTGTTTTTACTTTTTAGGTTAGTAAAGAAAGACCACTAAGAAACGTAAGTGGAAAATGTGTCACATGTAATTAAAATACGACTTTCATTCCTAAGATTTAACTTACTTTATTTAATTTACTACTCCACTGTACAACTCTACTTAAATATCACTATACATATATACATAAAGTCGAATGAATAAGATAAATCGCGAAATGTGTCTTTAATAGATAAAGTCGGAAGTGTTAAATTCTAATTAATTGTTACCATTCAATGAATAGTCAGATGTCTCAACATACATTAAACTCTAATTAATTGTTAAAAATAGAAATGAAAACTAACATTGTAGGTTGAGATGATCTTTACTTTCGCGCGCGCATATATATATAATATATATATATATATATATATGCGCGAGATATATATATATATATATATATATATATATATATATATATATATATATATATAATGAACCCACCATTGAATTCTTATAGAGCTTAGGTGACAAAAATTATTGATTATTTTGTTGTTAAGTCGGGCCGTTTTGAAACAATTCAATTGCATTGGAAAAAAATTAGAACAATGTTCTAATAGGTGTTGTTGGTACACTCTTAATTGACTCTTTCCCATCTTATTAGACTATTTTAAAACGATTCGATTGCAAATTTGCAATCAGAAATATTCAAAATGGTGTCAAAAGATTACTATCTCATAATTTATGATGTTTTCTAATGGGACTGGTTTCTTCAATAGTGCCAAACATCTCCGAGGTGATTAGAGTGTCAATTTTCAATTCAGATTCTCAGCATCCAAAATCTTTTATTGATATAGAAAATAATAATGGTTACAATTAACAATTAAACAAAAAGAAATGTTTTCAACAAATTTGAACAGAGCCCTAAACAAGAAGGAGACAAATTCAATACATGGTTATAATTAATTAGATGCATGCCACGTAAGCATGTCTGTTTCTATACTTGTATTCTTTCCCTATTTCACACTGTGCATAACAGCTAAGTTCCTAAAAAATACTAGCATTAAGAATTTATTTAACTTCGTTGAATAGCAACAAACGAAACCGATTTTGCTTCATGGGTCAACATTCTTTTTCAGCAAGCATTCTTTCTAATTTCATTATAAAAATTTGTTAAGCAAAAAAGAAAAAACCAAATAATAATGATGTTGACGTCAGATTTTGTAGAGCACAAAATCTTAGCCTAACGCCAAAAAAGTATGTCCGGCTCGGGTGAACTGAACCGAGCAAAAAATAAGAAAAAATCGAATAAAGTAAGAGAAAGATTGTGCCCGGTGCCTACTCGGGCAAATTTACTAGGCTTGTTCTGGTCGGCCTTTTCTGGCCGGACATGACGTTTTTATTATGAAATATGAGAGTAAAAGCTCTCTAATTGCAATGAATACAATGATTTCGGATCCAGAATTCCATGTCCATTCGAGTGGGTTTAGGGCCCTATTTATAGGCTAGACCCTAGATATGAAACTTGAACAACAAGAAATAAATCCCTAGGATTTATGGTCTAAACAAGGTAAAATTAGATTTAATCCTATCTAAATCGGATACGATTTGATGCAGGATTTGTTCCCTTTTTTATGGATTCGCAGCCCTTATCCGCTCATCGGGATCCTTAAGGTCGGATGATTTTGGTCGGATCGTCCCGTTATAGTCGGCCATACTGACCAAACTGAGTACCCGAGACCGCAGACCCACTGGGCTCGGATCTGTCGTTATGATCGGTCCGACCATGTCGGGTACCACTTCAGCTCGGTTTGATCCATAGTTTTCCCTCACCCGGGGCTCTGATCCGGTTTAGACGAGCAGGGGATCAACAAATGAGACAAAAAATAATAATGGAGAAAAACGAATTCATATACATACACACACATTAGAAAAATTGCCAGCAAAAAAAAAAAAAAAAAAATAGTGAAACTTTAATTATTAAAATTTTTTTCCCATTAAGCACACACAATTTTTGAAAGTGTCTTTTTCTTTAAAAAGAAAAAAGAAAAAAGAAACTAGTAGAGGAATACTCCACAACTATAAATTCTACTGCTGCTATTCTCACTGCACTTCATTCCTGTGTGGTGTAGCGCAAGTGTAGATCTTAGAGAGAGAGAATTCTAGAGAGAGAATTGCAGCGATGATTCAGTTGAGAGATGTATACCAAGTGGTGGAGGCTATGGTGCCGCTGTACGTGCCGCTAGCACTGGGTTACGCCTCCGTCAGATGGTGGCGGATGTTCAAGCCCGATCACTGCGACGCCATTAACCGATTCAATTGCTATTTCATTATCCCCTTCTTCACTTTCCAGTTCACCGCCAGCGTCGATCCCTACGCCATGAATTTCCGTTTCCTCGCCGGCGACGTCGTCGCCAAAGCCCTCGCCGGCGTCGTGCTGGCTCTGTGGGTCAATTTCTGCAGAAACGGCGATTTCTCATGGGCAATTACGTCATTTTCCCTGTCGAGCCTGAACAACACTCTGGTGGTTGGAGTGCCGTTGTTGAGAGCCATGTATGGCGCGGTGGGGGCTGATTTGGTGGTGCAATCCTCTGTTATTCAGTCGCTTCTTTGGTTTCCTATTCTTCTCTTCATGCTCGAATTCTGGCGCACGTCTAGAGAAGCCTATGATCGGCAATTGCAGCTTTGTTCGATTGAGATAGGGAATTCCACCACCGATGGAGGTGGCGGCGCCGCCGCAGATGGCAGGATATCGCCGCTGCCTCCACCGCCGCGGCTATCGTCTAACTTCGGAGCGACGATGGGGAAAGTCGGGGCGAAGCTTGGGAAGAATCCGAATTGTTATGCTTGTGCACTCGGCCTCGTTTGGGCTCTTTTAGCAAAACGGTAAAAATCGTTTGACATATGTTCAATTTACGTGCGATTTATGTGCTAACACATGTACACTTTACTAGTGTGTCTATATATATATATATATATAGTACTATACTAATATTTAATATAAACAATAGGTGGGATTTTGAAATGCCGAACATAGTGGCAGGATCGATTCTTATTATGGCAAAAGCAGGAAGTGGGGTGGCCATGTTCACCATGGGTAAGTAATTATTATTATTTTTTTCAATTTTTTTTTTTTTTTTGCAATATCGGTTCATAATTATAAGATTATAGTAATTTTAGTTGCATTCAAATCAATTTCAATATTAATTTTCTTAACTCGTAAGTGTATTTAGTCTCATAGTGGATTTGAAAATAACTCAATGTCTATAATTTTAAAATGACTCGAAAAATGAAACATAAAATATAATCATTAAAAAAATCCAACAAAATGGTCAATTTCTTTTGACATTTAAAAAGTACGATGTGATCTAATTACAAAGGTTGACAATTTTGATTCAAATTGTTTTGGAATTGATGTTATTCTATAGAAAAGATTATCATCATTTGGATTGTACAATTTTAATTTAGTATTTAATGAAAAATGGTAAGTTGCATTCAATTTTTTTTTTTTTTTTTTTTGCCATATGTGAAGAGCAGGGGCGGAGCCACACTTGGGCAAGGGGCACTGGCCCCCTGAAATTTTGGAAAAATATTAAGGGTATTTATGTAATTTTATATTTCTAATTTAAAAAATAAAAAAGTTGTTATGAGAATGACACAAATCCAGCAGAGTGTCTTTTATATGTGCAAATTTATTTATTTTTTTCTTTTTGAAGCCAACATATAAAAATCCTCTCTTTTTTTTCTTTCTCAATTCCTTCTCCATCTAAATTTAAGGTAAAATGTTGTGTTTATATTATTTTTTTTACTCAATTTTTTTTTTTTATTATTGTTGATTTATTGTTAGCAATAAAGATATTATTATGCATCAATTTTAAAATACAAAAAATAAAAGATAAATGTTGTAATTCATGTGTTAAGTTATTTTTTTTTTTTACATTGATGTTGTAAAATAGAAATATAATTAAATTACTAATTTAGAATGTTATTACTTTATATTGTAATATATTGTTTTTATCAAAGTTGTGACAAATTTATGATGTTAATTTAGAATTGTTATATTTTTTTAAATTGTGTCTTATGTGAGAACTATCTCATGAATTTAATTACGTATTACACGCCTCACAATTCACATATATATTTATGAAAATGAGTTTTTTTGGGTAATAAAAATTCGTCTCACTGTAACTATCCGTAAGATCGTCTCGTATAATTTTTTTTTATTAGTTGACAAGGGCCCCCTGAGTTGAAATCCTGGATCCGCCACTGGTGAAGAGTAATGTGATTGTATGCATGCAGGACTTTTCATGGCACTGCAGGAGAAGGTAATAGCTTGCGGTTTTCGGCTTACCATTTATGGTATGGTTTTGAGCTTTGTGGGCGGACCTCTCATGATGGCCGTTGGATCTCTTGTTTTAGGTTTGCGATCCAACATCCTCCATATCGCTATTATTCAGGTAATTTACATGTTTTTCTCACTCTAAATTACAAGTGGCAATTTGGATGATCTGGTCCAATCCAATTCAACTTGTCGAATCAAAGAAAGTTATTGGGATAGGTTGGATTGGTTAAACCTCGGTTTGATCCTGTAATTTTATAGGACAAATTGAAAACTAGCCAAATAACATAATAAAAAATTAAAACTAACAAAATAATGAGAAGTAGAATTTTTTTTAGCCCGACTCTTCTACCCTAATATAAAAGAGATCCCACGACGTCCCCAAAAATGAAAACTAGTCAAAAATGAACGAGCGACACGACCCGCACGAGTCGCACATCCGACACAAGCCACTCAAACAGTTCATTTTTGAAAATTCATACAAATGGTTCTTGAGAAATTTCACAAGAAATCTTGAGAAATGAGTGGAAAAAATCTAGAGGAATATATTACATTTCTCCTCCACGAGTGAACTAAAATCTTGAGGAATAATGAGTGAGAAAATTTCACAAAAGCTTGAGGTATTATGATCAAAATTTCAGAAGAGAGATAATAGAAAATGAAGAGAAAGGAAGATTGAAAGATATGAGGTTAATAGATGAGAGGGGTAGTAGATGTTCAAAATCAATTTTTTGGACTACAAAAACTATTTCTTATTTCATTTAAATTTCTGGTATCCATATTTGGCTATAAATGCTATTTCCTCAAATTTTATAGTCTAACCTATAAAATTAGGCATCTAGTGCCTTTTTTTGTGTCTGGCCTTTTTCATATTCCTTTTTCATCTTGTGCCATTTGCCTTTTTCATATTCCTTTTTCATCTTGTGCCATTTTTTGTTAGAAATTTTAATAAACTTCTAATTAGTAATTAATCCTAAGCCAATAAATATAATATGTATACATGTAAATTAAATATTCAGGCGGCACTACCACAAGCAATTTCTTCCTTCGTGTTTGCTCAAGAGTATGGCTTGCATGCAGACGTACTTAGCACTGCGTAAGCTCATTTTTACCTTAATTAATTCATCCATTTTGTTTATAATTAGTTCAAATTTAATTTATGTTAATGTTATTATCTTTGTCCAATTCTTTTGCAGGGTCATTTTTGGCACAATTGTATCACTTCCTCTCTTGATTGCGGGCTATGCCATATTGGATCTCTTCCACTAATGATCTCATGGAAACTAGTCAAGGATTTCCTCTCTTGATTGCGGGCTATGCCATATTGGATCTCTTCCACTAATGATCTCATGGAAACTAGTCAAGGATTTCCAAAACTAACTTGTACCAATGTTGTCAGATGTATACTAATTTATTAACATCAATTTATGTTTTCATTTCCAATATATATCAGACAGTTTTATAGATATAATTTCATGAAATGAAGCTCCACTGTCCATGTAAAAATATAATCAAAGTAAGAATATTTTATCGAAATATAACAAAATATAAAAATATTAAAAATATATGAAGGATAAATCCTCAGTATAAGAATACATGAAATTATATAAATAAAGATATGAAACCAAAGAATAAATATAATAATATATGGAGCATAATTCCTCAATATAAAAATACATGAGATTACGTTAATAAAAATATGAAATCATAGCATACGTAATTTTTTTTTTCAATGAAATAAAAATATATTTTATAAGTTATCAAATTTCACTTATGACATCCAATAATTCAACAAATTTATATTTAAAATATACTAAAGTCTCTAGTCTCCACTCTATCAACTTTTCATTCTCAATTCCCATCAAACCCAAAAACCTTAATTACTGAATAATGGCATATTATTTTATTTTTAGTCAATTAAATGAAAATATATTTTATAGTTAAATCAGATTTCATTTATGACACCCATCTATTCAACAAAATTTATATTCAAAATATATTACATGGAAACTATATTAATATAATATATTATTTATTTTTCGCATATACTTTGCACACGGTTTATATAAGTCAAAACTATTCTCCAAACTGTAGTACTTTTACTCATATTGTATCACCCATTTTCTATATAGATTTCATAATTTTTTTTATTATGATACATTCCATATATTACAACATAAACAATACTATATAATATAAATTTATATATATGATTTATTTTGCACATATGTGACGAACCGGAGCAAGAGTTTGGACAACTTCCAAATTTGTCCAATTTATTTTAATAGAACCAGTAGCAGCTAACATGCAAATACTAGTTTAAACTAAGCTTTAACCAAATTTCTCCAGTTGATAATAATCAATTATTTTATGTCAAATATGAAAAATAAAATAAAAATTAATTACAATGATAAATAGCCTCTTTCACCAATTTCCTAGTTACTATTCCATCCAACTTTTGGACATTTCTCACCACCTTTTCCTAATAAAAAAATAGTAGCTTTTTATCAAGCTTCAACTTAGCCTCTAGCTCTAGTCACAAAATTCTAAATTTGAAAGCAAATATCAGCTGGCTTACCAATAATGTTTTTATTCAAATAAATAAATGTTCCATTAATTCAGTTGGAAATGGCAATATAACCATTTAAAGACTTAATTTATACGTACCCAAAAAAAAAAAAAACAAAAACAAAAAAACTGTCAAAATTCACTACGTACAATTTGATGTTGAATTTTGTATTTTAATTTAAGTACGCATTAAGTATAGTGTGGTTTTTTTTTGGAAACACATCATTTGTTACCTTCGATTATTTCAATTATTTATAATAGTAAATTGTAATAATTTTTGTTCTTTTAAGTCAATAGCTACAATAAAAGAGATTTTTATAATATTTATCACAAGACTTACAATTGTCTTGTGATAATCAATTATAAATGCCTAGTAGCCAATTATTGTTTTTCAAATCAAAAGGCGTAAAATGATTGAGCAAAGTTGAGTTTTTGTATTGTAAATTTTGTTTTATAGTTTATTTGATATTTCATTGTTGTCGATGTGTTATAAATTTATGATATCATATTAATTATATATAAAGCTCGTACTATTCTTCAATCTAATTTAAAATCAATCCACTTGAGGAAAGTCGGGGCGAAGCTTGGGAAGAATCCGAATTGTTATGCTTGTGCACTCGGTCTCGTTTGGGCTCTTTTAGCGAAACAGTAAAAATCGTTTGACAAATGTTCAATTTACGTGCAATTTATGTGCAACACATGTACACTTTACTACTATATATATAGTCACATGCATGAATATAAATATGTATGTATATATATATATATAAAAGTATACTAATATTTAATATAAATAATAGGTGGGATTTTGAAATGCCTAACATAGTGGCAGGATCGATTTTGATTATGGGGAAAAGCAGGAAGTGGGGTGGCCATGTTCACCATGGGTAAGTAATTATTATTATTTTTTTTAATTTTTTTTTTTTTGGCAATATCGGTTCATAATTATAAGATTATAGTAATTTTAGTTGCATTCAAATCAAATTCAATATTAATTTTCTTAACTTGTAAGTGTATTTAGTCTTATAGTGGATATTAGAATATCTCAATGTCTATAATTTTAAAATGACCCGAAAAATGGAACATAAAACTTACCTAATCGTTAAAAAAACCCAACGAAATGGTCAATTCCTTATGACATTTAAAAAGTACGATGTGATCTAATTATAAAGGTTGACAATTTTGATTCAAATTGTTTTAGAATTGACGTTATTCCATAGAAAAGATTATCATCATTTGGATTGTATAATTTTAATTTAGTATTTAATGAAAAATTGTAAGTTGCATTCAATTTTTTTTGCCATATGTTAAGAGTAATGTGATTGTATGCATGCAGGACTTTTCATGGCATTGCAAGAGAAGATAATAGCTTGCGGTTTTCGGCTTATCATTTATGGTATGGTTTTGAGGTTTGTGGCTGGACCTCTCATGACAACCGTTGGATCTCTTACTTTAGGTTTGCGATCCAACATCCTCAATATCGCTATTATTCAGGTAATTTACATATCCGGCCTTTTTCATATTCTTTTTACATCTTGTGCCATTTTTGTTAGAAATTTTAATAAACTTCTAATTAGTAATTAATCCTAAGCCAATAAATATAATATGTATACATGTAAATTAATATTCAGGCCGCACTACCACAAGCAATTGCTCCCTTCGTGTTTGCTCAAGAGTATGGCTTGCATGCAGACATACTTAGCACTACATAAGCTCATTTTTGCCTTAATTAATTAATTCATCCTTTTTGTTTATAATTAGTTCATATTTAATTTATATTAATGTTATTATCTTTGTCCAATTCTTTTGCAGGGTCATTTTTGGCACAATTGTATCACTTCCTCTCTTAATTGCGGCTATGCCATATTGGATCTCTTCCACTAATGATCTCATGAAAACTAGTCAAGGATTTCCAAAACTAACTTGTACCAATGTTGTCATCTTTGGATTAGATTAATAGATGTATACTAATTTATTAACATCAATTTATATTTTCATTTCCAATATATATCAGACCGTTTTATAGATATAATTTCATGAAATGAAACTCCACTGTCCATGTAAAAATATAATCAAAGTAAGAATATTTTATCTAAATATAACAAAATATAAAAATATTAAAAATATAAAAAATATATGAAGGATAAATCCTCAGTATAAGAATACATGAAATTATATAAATAAAGATATGAAACCAAAGAATATATAATAATATATGTCCTCAATATAAAAATACCACAAGCAATTGCTTCCTTCGTGTTTGCTCCAAAATATGGCTTGCATGCAAACGTACTCAGCACTGCGTAAGCTCATTTTTGCCTTAATTAATTAATTCATCCTTTTTGTTTATAATTAGTTCAAATTTAATTTATATTAATGTTATTATCTTTGTCCAATTCTTTTACAGGGTCATTTTTGGCACAATTGTATCCCTTCCTCTCTTGATTGGCTATGCCATATTGGATCTCTTCCACTAATAATCTCATGAAAACCAATCAAGGATTTCCAAAACTAACTTGTACCAATGTTGTCACCTTTAGATTAGATTCACGGACGTATACTAATTTATTAACATCAATTTATGTTTTCATTTCCAATATATATCAGACAGTTTTATAGATATAATTTCATGAAATGAAGCTCCACTTCCATGTAAAAATATAATCAAAGTAAGAATATTTTATCAAAATATAACAAAATATAAAAATATAAAAAATATATGAAGGATAAATCCTCAGTATAAGAATACATGAAATTATATAAATAAAGATATGAAACAAAGAATAAATATAATAATATATGGAGCATAAATCCTCAATATAAAAATACCACAAGCAATTGCTTCGTTTGTGTTTGCTCAAAAGTATGGCTTGCATGTAGACATACTTAGCACTGCGTAAACTTATTTTTGTCTTAATTAATTAATTCATCCATTTTTGTTTATAATTAGTTCAAATTTAATTTATGTTAATGTTATTATCTTTTCCAATTCTTTTGCAGGGTCATTTTTGGCACAATTGTATCACTTCCTCTCTTGATTGCGGGCTATGCCATATTGGATCTCTTCCACTAATGATCTCATGGAAACTAGTCAAGGATTTCCAAAACTAACTTGTACCAATGTTGCCACCTTTAGATTAGATTAACGGATGTATTAGTATATATACCAATATAGTGATGGGCATTGATGGAGTTCTAGCATATATGAGAAAGTTTTATAGATATAATTTCATGAAATGAAGCTCAACTGTCCATGTAAAAATATAATCAAAGTAAACTCTTTATTGAATCGAAATAAATAAGAAATACTGCACTGCTCCTTTGATGAGAGGCAGGGGAAGGCCAAAATATTTGATTTAATATTTCGAATAAATGTATTGTTTTGTAAGAATACTTTCAAAATTTTGAGAGCTGAATACGCAAAATGAAACAATTTACACAATTTAGTGTATATTGTGTAACAATTTTTTTTGGAAATATAGTAACTAAAATGCAAAAATTAAAATACTACAGGGACGGTAATATAATTATCCAAAAAGGAATCGTCTTTTGAGCGCTTGATTGAGGATCCCACCAGTTTCTTGACACGTGTCAACAAAAAGAATCTAAAACTCTCTTTCTTTCAATTGCTGAATAGCTCAATAGCATTAAGATCGAGTAAACAATGGCGTATGCTGCTCTTGCTTCGCTTGCACAAACCACCGATCAAATCCTCAACCGCGATAAATACTCCACTTCGGTTGATGAAAAGGAGAAAATTACTTGTATCCGTGAATAAGTCATTTTCTTAATATCATTCCTTGAGAATTTTCCTGAGAAATCCAACCATTTGGAAGGAAAAATTAGGGATTTAGCTTATGAAGCAGAGGATAGTATGGAGTATTTTATGTGGAAGCAATCTCAATATAATCCAAATTTCAATTTGAACCATGTAACATTTCATTATTATTTCATATTGAAATACGAATGAGTACCAGTATTTATCTATTGTACTTACCCTTCTTGAGATGCACATTTTTCTTGTCTTCTATATTTTTTAGATACATTTAGTGCAATGTTGTTTTGATCTGGATTAAGATAAGAGATAAGAACATAATATAATGTTTAGTAGATTTATATGTATGTGCAAACTTTTAAGTGCAAATTTAGATGTAATTGACATAGTAAATTGTCAAAAATATAAAGTAGAATGACAGTAGTGACAGGTAATAGGCATATGGTCAAAGTTATATTTTAATGCCAATTTTTTAATTATGACATGTTATAAAATTTTTGTTATGGAATTTAGATCTAAAATCAGATTTTGGATCTAAGCTATTTTGTTATTTTTCCAAATATATTTTTATAACATATATGTGATGTGATATTACCAATTTTAAGTATTTAATATGCTTTAAATGTTATCTATATTAGTTTTTATTTTCTTCATATATACTCCCTTAATTGATTTTCTCATGCATGCAATACAATTTGGAAACAAAGATATCCAAATTTTGCCATGTAAAATCTCTTCCGAACATAGCATATGGACTTGTATAATATAATTTTGAGAGAATATTATAATATATTGAAAATATGAAATCATGAATATATTGACTAATATTGATATTGCAAATCATGAATATTGAAAATATGAAGAGTAAATCGAGAATAAATCATCTATATAAAAACACATGAGATTACCACCATTGATTGAACTTCATTTTATGCAAAATTAAATTCCTAGATATATAAAAATATTATTGTTATTGCAAATCATGATAATTCATCTTGCTTGTGTTTGTTGCCTGTAAGATATATACAACTATAAGACGTGTATTTTCCTCGGGTGTATTATGTTATTATTATTATTTTTATTTACGCATTTATTGGATAATTTTTCAAATTTTGCATAGTTGCAAATCTATTCAATTAATCATAATTGCGAGGTGTTTTTCTTTTTTTTTTTTTTTTTGCATAGTTGTCTGCCCCCTACTTCCATTATTGTTTTATAAATGGGAGGAGATTTTTTTTTTTTTTTTTTTGTGAGATTTGAAAAAAAAAAATGTGTGTCATTTGTCTTTGAAGGTATTCTAGACATTATTTCAAAATAATAAAAAATAGTGTGTATAAAATTTGAAAATAAAACTAATTCCATTTACACGTATTAAGAACCATTTACTTCATAACGTAGTACCACTTGTCACTACAACAATTTAAAAATTAAACATCAATATGCATCAAATCCAGATCATTGCAAAAACAAAAATAACAACACCAAATTTATCTAATTAATTAAAAGAGACACCTCCTGTTTGATGCACCATTGCTTCAATCACATCTTGATCCATCAAGCCAACCTTGGTAACACAAATCAAATAGACCCAAACCGATCATCATCTAGTCTATTTTAGAGTTAATATTGTATGAAATAATTACAAAGTAATAGATACTTAATACTCAATTAAGAATATATTTCAGAAATATATACTCAAAATCTGAGCACATTTATAACTAAATAGTAAGATAATGAAAAGTTAACATATAAATTACTTGAGCAACAGTCCCTCTACCACGAAGAGTCTTGCCATCATGTTCTTCTGGCTTTCTGAGGAAGATGATCCTGTTTCCATGCTTTCTAAACCCTAGCTTGATTTTACACGAATTACTCTTTTCTTTATTTCAATATTATACTACTATGTAGCTATGACTATATATATACAAGTCTAGGGTTCTAGAATTACTCCCTAGAATTAATTTAACCCCACTTCAGTCCCCTCAATTTTACATTATCGGAGCACTCTAACCCCCTATGAGTTTTTTCCGGCAAAAATTTCCGTCAAAGTTACCAGTTTGGGCAATCTCATTCAGTCTTGGAAAATGCTATCATACTCATTTTGGTTAACTTTTATCTGCAGAATATGTAACACTGCGACACATTGAAAAAATCTAAAAATTCTTGTTTACTATATATTCCACATCATGCATATACAAAGGTAATATCACCAAAACCAACTAGCTGAATTACCTTCATCCACTTTAAGGCAATTAATTGACCTTCATTTTTTTATGATGAGAAAAAGACATATTTTCTGCAGTTGATGATCATATCCAACATGTGAGCTCATTTATTGCTACCTTCATTTTTTTATGATGAGAAAAAGACATATTTTCTGCAGCTGATGATCATATTCAACATGCTGCAGAAAATATGTCTTTTTCTCATCATAAAAAAATGAAGGTCAATTAGACCAGGGAAGTGCCCGGTTTGTCGTAAAGCTTTTTTTGCTTTGGACCTCCTTGTAGCTATATTTGCTGCATTTTGATAAATTTTAGTGTTTATTCTTGTTGAGAATTGAACTCAAATTAAATGATTTGATTATCAACTATGCACCTTTTTGTGGATACCAGAATATTTGATTATGAGTGATTTCTTTTGTTAATATCTTACGTCTAGTATAACTTAGCTGATTAGTATGATTTTCTTCAATTAATATAATCCTCACATCTACCTATATATTTAGTTGATTTTGTTGTTTGTTGATCATAAGAAAGATTATGCAACTATAATATCCATAAGGTATTAGTACATGGATGTTGGCCGAAGCATGTGTTCTTCTCTCTCCAATTATTTTTCTTCTGTTAAAACAGATCAATAGTTCTTATTTATGTCATATTATATTTTCATGGTGAATTGCATGTTTATTGTTCGCAGGACATTATTGCAATAGAGATGGATAGAGATCTTCTTCATTCCGATTCTGAAAAAATTAGGAGAGAAAGATTAATTTCTTCAATTTCTTTTTCACCTAATTTCAAGGTAATATTTTAATTAATTTTATTTTCTCATATTGTGAATTTATCTTCATTGTTGTCAATTTATTGTATATGAAATTGTATATATTTGGAAATCCTTTTATGAAATTTATTCAAATTGAACCTATAATTTATTTGTTATTTTATATGTCCTATCAATGTATTATAATTAATTTGCAAATACTAATGATAGATTGGTCATTAATACAAATAATTGAATTTGAATTTGATTAGATGTAACTAAATTACTAAATAACAAAATGAGACAAAGATTAAAATTATTGGCAAATATCAAAACTCACTACTTATAATTTGATGTTGAATTTTGTATTTTAATTTAAGTATGCATTAAGTATAGTGTGGCTTTTTTCTAAACACTGCAATTGTTACCTTAGATTATTTCAATTATTTATAGTATAAATTGTAATTTTGTTCTCTTAAGTCAATAGCTACAATATTTTGTATTTTAATTTAAATAAGCATTAAAGTATAGAGTGGTTTTTTTGGAAACAAGACTTAAAATTGCCTTGTGATAATCAATTATAATCAATTATAAATGCCTAGCCAATTATTGTTTCTATACTTGTATTCTTTCCCTATTTCACACTGTGCATAACAGCTACGTTCCTAAAAAAAAGCATTAAGAATTTATTTAACTTCATAGAATAGCAACACACGAAACCAATTTTGCTTCATGGGTCAACATTCTTTTTCAGTTAGCGAGCATTCTTTCTAATTTCATTATATAAATTTGTTAAGCAAAAAAGAAAAAACCAAATAATAATGAAACAAAAAATAATAATGGAGAAAAACGAATTCATATACATACACACACATTAGTAAAATTGCCAGCAAAAAATGAAAAATAAAACAATAGTGAATCTTTAATTATTAATTTTTTTTTCCATTAAGCACACTATTTTCAAAAGTCTTTTTCAAGAGATTTTTTTTTTAAATGAAAAAAGAAACTAGTAACTCCACAACTATAAATCCTGCTGCCATTCTCACTGTCACCTCACAAATCTAAGAGAGAAAATTCTAAAGAGAGTGTCACCTCACAAATCTAAGAGAGAGAATTCTAAAGAGAGAATTAAAGATGATTCAGTTGAGAGATGTATACAAAGTGGTGGAGGCTATGGTGCCGCTGTACGTGCCGCTAGCACTGGGCTACGCCTCCGTCAAATGGTGGCGGATGTTCAAGCCCGATCACTGCAACACCATTAACCGATTCAATTGCTATTTTATTATCCCCTTCTTCACTTTCCAGTTCACCGCCGGCGTCGATCCCTACGCCATGAATAGGCCCACCACCAAATAGGCCCCCACCGCGCCATACATGGCTCTCAACAACGGCACTCCAACCACCAGAGTGTTGTTCAGGCTCGACAAGGAAAATGACGTAATTGCCCATGCGAAATCACCGTTTCTGCAGAAATTGACCGACAGGGCCAGCACGATGCCGGCAAGGGCTTTGGCGACGTCGCCGCCGATGAGGAAGCGGAAATTCATGGCGTAGGGATGGACGCCGGCGGTGAACTGGAAAGTGAAGAAGGGGATAATGAAATAGCAATTGAATAGGTTAATGGCGTCGCAGTGATCGGGCTTGAACATCCGCCACCATTTGACGGAGGCGTAGCCCAGTGCTAGCGGCACGTACAGCGGCACCATAGCCTCCACCACTTTGTATACATCTCTCAACTGAATCATCGCTGCAATTCTCTCTCTAGAATTCTCTCTCTCTTAGATTTGCGCTACACCACACAGGAATGAGGTGACAGTGAGAATAGCAGCAGTAGAATTTATAGTTGTGGTTTTTTCTTTTTTCTTTTTAAAGAAAAATATCTCTTGGAAAAGACTTTCGAAAATAGTGTGTGCTTAATGGAAACAAATTAATAATTAAAGTTTCACTATTGTTTTATTTTTCATTTTTTGCTGGCAATTTTTGTGTATGTATATGAATTCGTTTTTCTCCATTATTATTTTTTGTTTCATTATTATTTGGTTTTATCTTTTTTGCTTAACAAATTTATATAATGAAATTAGAAAGAATGCTTGCTGAAAAAGAATGTTGACCCATGAAGCAAAATCGGTTTCGTTTGTTAAATAAATTCTTAATGCTATTTTTTAGGAACTTAGCTGTTATGCAGACTGCAGAGTGTGAAATAGGGAAATAATACAAGTACAGAAACAATAATTGGCTACTAGGCGATTGACTTAAAAGAACAAAATTACAATTTATTACTATAAATCGAAGGTATACTTAATGCTTACTTAAATTAAAATACAAAATAGTGTAGCTATTGACTTAAAAGAACAAAATTACAATTTATTACTATAAATAATTTAAATAATCGAAGGTAATAATTGCTGTGTTTCCAAAAAAAACCACACTACTTATTAAATAGTCACATGCATGAATATAAAATCGTTTCAATTTACGTGCAATTTATATATATAGTCACATGCATGAATATAAATTAAAAAGGATATAAAAGTATACTAATATTTAATATAAATAATAGGTGGGATTTTGTAATGCCAAACATAGTGGCGGGATCGATTCTGATTATGGCAAAAGCAGGAAGTGGGGTGGCCATGTTCTCCATGGGTAAGTAACTATTATTATTTTTTTCAATTTTTTTTTTTGGCAATATCGGTTCATAATTATAAGATTATAGTAATTTAAGTTGCATTCAAATCAATTTCAATATTAATTTTCTTAACTCGTAAGTGTATTTAGTCTCATAGTGGATATGAGAATAACTCAATGTCTATAATTTTAAAATGACCCGAAAAATGGAACATAAAAGCTTACCTGATCGTTAAAAAAACCCAACGACATGGTCAATTCCTTTTAACATTTAAAAAGTACGATGTGATCTAATTATAAAGGTTGATAATTTTGATTCAAATTGTTTTAGAATTGATGTTATTCCATAGAAAAGATTATCATCATTTGGTTTGTGTACAATTTTAATTTCGTATTTAATGAAAAATTGTAAGTTGCATTCAAATTTTTTTGCCATATGTGAAGAGTAATGTGATTGTATGCATGCAGGACTTTTCATGGCACTGCAAGAGAAGATAATAGCTTGCGGTTTTCGGCTTACCATTTATGGTATGGTTTTGAGGTTTGTGGCCGGACCTCTCATGACAACCGTTGGATCTCTTGCTTTAGGTTTGCGATCCAACATCCTCCATATCGCTATTATTCAGGTAATTTACATATCCGACCCTTTTCATATTCCTTTTTCATCTTGTGCCATTTTTGTAAGAAATTTTAATAAACTTTTAATTAGTAATTAATCCTAAGCCAATATATATAATATGTATATATGTAAATTAATAATCAGGCAGCACGACCACAAACAATTGTTTCCTTCGTGTTTGCTCAAGAGTATGGCTTGCATGCAGACGTACTTAGCACTGCGTAAGCTCATTTTGCCTTAATTAATTAATTAATTCAACCATTTTGTTTATAATTAGTTCAAATTTAATTTATGTTAATGTTATTATCTTTGTCCAATTCTTTTGCAGGGTCATTTTTGGCACAATTGTATCACTCCCTCTCTTGATTGCGAGCTAAGCTATATTGGATCTTTCCCACTAATGATCTCATGGAAACTGGTCAAGGATTTCCAAAACTAACTTGTCACCTTTAGATTAGATTAAGGGATGCATACTAATTTATTAACATCAATTTATGTTTTCATTTCCAATATAGTGATGGGTGGATATAATTTCATGAAATGATGCTCCACTGTTCATATAAAAATATAATCAAAGTAAGCTTTTTATTGAATCAAAAAAACTCTGAAATATTTAGCGTACACCAAAAATATAATATAAAAATTCATGTAAAATGGTCTCACGTGTAGTTTCATATATAACCCGTCTCACATAAGACCTACTCAAAATACAGTATTCGGCTCACTTGGTTCAGTTTGATCACGTGAAATAAATAAGAAATACTGCACTGCTCCTCTGATGAGAGGCAGGGGAAGGCCAAAATATTTGATTTAATAATTCGAATAAATGTATTGTTTTGTAAGAATACTTTCAAAATTTTGAGAGCTGAATATGCAAAATGAAACAATTTACACAATTTATTGTATATTGTGTAACAATTTTTTTTGGAAATATAATAACTAAAATACAAAAATTAGAATACTATAGGGACTGTAATATAATTATCCGAAAAGGAATCGTCTTTAGAACGCATGATTGAGGATCCCACCAGTTTCTTGACACGTGTCAACAAAGAGAATCTAAAACACTCTCTCTCAATTGCTGCATAGCTCAATAGCATTAAGATCGAGTAAACAATGGCGTATGCTGCTCTTCCTTCGCTTGCACAAACCACCGATCAAATCCTCAACCGCGATAAATACTCCACTTCGGTTGATGAAAAGGAGAAAATAACTTGTATCCGTGAATACGTCATTTTCTTAATATCATTCCTTGAGAATTTTCCTGAGAAATCCAACCATTTGGAAGGAAAAATTAGGGATTTAGCTTATGAAGCAGAGGATAGTATGGAGTATTTTATGTGGAAGTGTTGGAAATTGGAAGAGAAGATTGGTTTTGACCAATTTTTGACCAAATTTTAATGTTGATTCCATTTTAAATAAATGGAAATAAGTTGCTAAATCGGAATCTACGTTTCGTGTAGATGAATGTAGTGTATTTACTTTCGAATTTCCAATTTCGGGTGAATGAGAAATTAATACACAAAGTTGGCAACTTGGATCCTTCTTGTGAAGGAAAATGGGAGAAAAGTGAAGTTGTCCCACATAGGAAAAATGGAAGGAAAAGTTTCACTTTATTAATAGGAGCACATGTATAAGAAATAATCATGTGTACTTCCTTATGGTGGAACCTAGTGCCATTTTTTGGACCTAGTTGGCTAAACACTCACGCACCATCCGAACAGCACGAGACATCATCACACTCGGGTTGGGTCCGGACCGGACCAAGTTGGATTCGGACCAGGTCACGGGTCGGGTCGCGGGCCGGGTCGGGTCGCGGGTCGGGTCGGGCCGGGTTGGGCCAAGTGGTGTGACCCTTGAGTGTGAAAGGGTGTCACCAAGTGGTGTGACCCTTGGGTCCAAATGGCTTGACCCTTGGGAAGAGGTGTGAATACACCTTTTGGATCTAATGGTGGTGTCCATTGTGGGAAAGGATACATCTCCTTACTCCTATAAATAGGAGGCCCCCATTTCATTTCATTCGAACATTCAGATTTCCAACGTTGTTGTATCTTGGGGACGATTGCCGTTAACCGTGAGCACTTGGATACAGGGCAATATCGTCTTACGGAGAAAGAGCCTAGCTCTTACCTCGACTTAACCCCGTTGTTGTGCATCTTTTCAATACGCCTAACCACCTAATTTTCCAACAGGAAGCAATCTCGGATGAATTGGTGGAGTGTTGGGATATCGAGAGTTGAATTTCAACAGAGCTGAAAAAAGTGAGAGAAATTTGGTTCGATTTGTGGCGATATGATGGATGATCGACTCGATGATCCACCTTCTGCTGCCATGTCATCCTTAAGGTTGGGATCTATGAGCAAAAACAACGTCGTAGTTGGTTTAACTGATGATTTGATGGCGATTAAGGATCGACTCTGTGGAGAATCGTCCAAGCTTGAAGTCATTCCGATTGTAGGTATGGGAGGCATCGGTAAGACTACTCTTGCTAGAAATGTTTATGATGATCGATTAATTACTGAGCATTTTGAGATTCGTGCTTGGGTTACAATTTCGCAAGATTATAGTGCACATGATATTTTTACACGTTTGTTAGATTCAATGAAATTGATGAGAGAAGATATGTTAGAAAATAAGAATGAATGTGATAGTTCAGAACAGGAAATTCTTCCAATGGAAATGGAAGAAAAAATGGCGGGAGATGAGAGTGGAGGTGTAGGAGCAGAAGAATTAGTGTACAAAACCTTGAAATGGAGAAGGTATCTCATTGTAATAATGGACGATGTTTGGTGCTCGAGTGCTTGGGACGATGTGAGGAGGATATTGCCAGACGACTTTAATGGAAGTCGAACAGTGTTAACCACAAGGCTACTGAGTGTGGCTGCTTATGCAGACTGTGATAGCCCTCTTCATGAGATGAAGTTCATGGATGAAAACCAGAGTTGGAATTTGCTTAGGCAGAAGGTGTTCGCGAGCAAATGTGCAGGATTGTCCTCATGAATTGGAAGATGTTGGGAAGGAGATTGCACGAAGATGTAGAGGATTACCCCTTGCTATTGTCCTTGTTGCAGGGATCTTGTCCTCCATTGCTAAGACTCGAGCTTCATGGGAGGAAATCGCGCGAAATGTGACTTCAATTACTGATGGACAGTTGGAGAAGATACTATCGTTGAGTTACACACAGTTGCCTCATCATTTGAGGCCATGTTTTTTGTTCATTGGTGTGTTTCCCCAAGACTACAAGATTCATGTCTCGAGGCTTGTTAAATTATGGTTAGCTGAGGGCTTTTTGATTGGACAAAGTGGATGTAAAAGCTTGGAGGCGTACACCCATGAATGCAGTTCAGATTACATTAGAATTGAGGAGAGCATATATCATACAATTAAAAACCCTCTTTTATCCGGTAGTTTTAATAAATTCATTAATTATATTATTATTTTTAAAAATCCTTTTTTTTTTTTTTTGGAAAATCAAGAAACAATATTTAAATATATCGAAAAATTATTTAAAAAATCAAGAAAAAAAAACCAAAGTAGTTATGTTATTAATTTCAGATCATTTTATTACTTCTTATTTCAATATTAATTGCATTTTACAAATTGTTTATTAAAAATTCTAAAAGAAATATGAGGAATGTATTTGTATATTGAACATTTTTTTAAAATAATAGAAGATTGTGAAACGCAGATACTTCCACATCGTCTCAAATAGGACTCTGAATGTTGTTAAATTATTTTTACTATTATTATTTTTCTCCCAATGGTTGTAGTGGGTGCATCATTAGGATAGTAATAATGGCTGAAGTTAAAATCTACTTTTATCACTTTGCACATGGTTCAATAATTATTGGTACTTCTGTTTTCCCCTTTTATTTTCACTCAATATGTTCACTCTGTTTCTTATTGTCTACCATTTATGGAATTCTCACATGCAGTCTTTGTGTTGCTGCTCCAACTGGCTAAATTTAGCTAGTAGGATAAAAAAAAGGCAAAGAAATGAACTAATGAAGGGAAGAATTCTTCTGTGATAACTCTCCCACCGTAGAGATCAATTTTGTCCCAAACCTAAAAATTTGTACCCTCCCCTGTCTTGGGTCTTTGTTCTCTATCTCTAAAAGTTAATGCACATTTATTGCTTTGCATAGGCATGCAACAAATGGAATAAAGTGCAGGGAAGTGCCCGGTTGGTCGTAAAGTTTTTTTTGCTTTGGACCTCCTTCTAGCCAATGAGGTAAATATCCGAAAATATCTGCAATATTTCCCCAATATTTCTATTTTTTCATGTGACCGATATAAAAATGGGGTATAATCGATATATTTCCGATATTTTAATTTTTTTACATAACCGGTAAAAAAACGAGAAATTTTGTCAAAATATCGATAAAATATCAACGAAATATCGATTTAAATATCGGTGACTTCATGATACAATTTGTAAGTAAATAGGTGAAATATCGTGGAAATATCGACCAAATATCGATTTCAATATCGGTGACTTCATAAAATAGGTGAAATATTGGGAAAATATCGACGAAATATCGATTTCAATATTGGTGACTTCATCCTACAATTTGTAGGAAAATAGAAATAGGTGAAATATCGATAAAATATAGATTTCAATATCAGTAACTTCATGATACAATTTGTAGGAAAATAGGTGAAATATCGATAAATATTGGTATCAATTTCGATATTGGTGGTTTCATGGTACAAATTATATGAAAATTCATGATGGAAATATCGGTAAATATTGGTGGAATGTTGGAGAAATATAGGTAAATATTGTTAAATATCAGAAAAATATCGATAAATATTTATGTACTGATATTTCCACCGATATCCATATTTTCATCAAAACCAAAATTTTCATCCTGCCTTGTAGCCATGCATTTTGATAAATTTTAGTGTTTATTCTTGTTGAGAATTGAACTCAAATTAAATGATTTGATTATCAACAATGCACCTTTTGTGGATACCAGAATATTTTATTATGAGTGATCTCTTTTGTTAGTATCTTTCTCACGTCTAGTACACCTACGTACTAATGATTTTATAATTCTGATCATAAAAAAGAACAATATAACTGATGTAGCCATGGATGCAGGCCAAATGGCCAAATCATGCTCTATCTTTGAATATTTCTTTTCCTTGTATACTTCTTTCTTATTTTATTATATTTTTTAATTTCAAAAACTAACATGGCATCAGAGCCTTAGGTCATCAACCTGAGAATTGCAACTTTTTGGCCTCAATTGTGTTTCTTTCTTGCCCTTTATTGCATTTCTCATATTGGGCTTGGATCTACATTAAAAAAAAAAAGAAGAGTCAATTCCAATAATAACCAGATACATTTTCCACTGAATAATCAGGTTGAATACTAAAATAAATTATTTAAGTGTTCAACTTGTGGATTGTTGAAAATAATGGATGCTATTTATTCTCTTGGATACCAGAATATTTTATTTTACCTTAGTTGATTAGTATGATTTTCTTCAATTAATATAATCCTCACATCTACCTATGTATATATTTAGTTCATTTTGTTGTTTGTTGATCATAAGAAAGATTCTGTAACTATAATATCCATAAGGTATTTGTACATGGATGTTGGCCGAAGCATAATATCTTTGTGTTCTTCTCTCTCCAATTATTTTTCTTCTGTTAAAACAGATCAATAGTTCTTATTTATGTAATATTATATTTTCATGGTGAAGAGAGGTTAATTGCATGTTTATTGTTCGCAGGACATTAATGCAATAGAGATGGATAGAGATCTTCTTTCATTCCGATTCTGAAAAAATTAGGAGAGAAAGATTTGAAGCCATATTAAAAATCCAGCAAGAAAACAGTGGCTTGATTGAGCCCAAAAAAATGAGGTCTTATTGCCAGGCATGTTTCTTCCGCCATTTCTCAATTTCTTCTTCACCTAATTTCAAGGTAATATCTTAATTACTTTTATTTTCTCATATTGTGAATTTATCTTCATTGTTGTCAATTTATTGTATATGAAATTGTATATATTTGGAAATCCTTTTATGAAATTTATTCAAATTGAACTTATAATTTATTTGTTATTTTATATGCCCTATCAATGTATTATAATTAATTTGCAAATACTAATGATAGGTTGGTCATTAATATAATTAATTGAATTTGAATTTGATTAGATGTAACTAAATTAATAAATAATAAAATGAGACAAAGATTAAAATTATTGGCAAATATCAAAACTCACTACTTATTTTGTATTTTAATTTAAATAAGCATTAAGTAGAGTGTGCTTTTTTTGGAAACACATCAATTGTTACTTCAATTATTTCAATTACTTATAGTAATAAATTGTAATTTTGTTCTCTTAAGTCAATAGCTACAATATTTTGTATTTTAATTTAAGTAAGCATTAAAGTATAGAGTGGTTTTTTTGGAAACAAGACTTAAAATTGCCTTGTGATAATCAATTATAATCAATTATAAATGCCTAGCCAATTATTGTTTCTATACTTGTATTCTTTCCCTATTTCACACTGCTAAGTTCCTAGAAAATAGCATTAAGAATTTATTTAACTTCATAGAATAGCAACAAACGAACCCCTTAATGGGTTAACATTCTTTTTCAGCAAGCATTCTTTCTAATTTCATTATATAAATTTGTTAAGCAAAAAAAAGAAAAAACCAAATAATAATGAAACAAAAAATAATAATGGAGAAAAACGAATTCATATACATACACACACATTAGCAAAATTGCCAGCAAAAAATGAAAAATAAAACAATAGTGAAACTTTAATTATTAAAAAAAAAAATTCCATTAAGCACACACTATTTTCGAAAGTCTTTTCCAAAGAGATATTTTTCTTTAAAAAGAAAAAAGAAACTAGTAAAGGAATACTCCACAAATACAAATTCTACTGCTGCTATTCTCACTGTCATCTCATTCCTGTGTGGTGTAGCGCAAATCTTAGAGAGGGAGAATTCTAGAGAGAGAATTGCAGCGATGATTCAGTTGAGAGATGTACACAAAGTGGTGGAGGCTATGGTGCCGCTGTACGTGCCGCTAGCACTGGGCTACGCCTCCGTCAAATGGTGGCGGATGTTCAAGCCCGATCACTGCAACGCCATTAACCGATTCAATTGCTATTTCATTATCCCCTTCTTCACTTTCCAGTTCACCGCCGACGTCGATCCCTACGCCATGAATTTCCGCTTCCTCGCCGGCGTCGTGCTGGCTCTGTGGGTCAATTTCTGCATAGTAATTTCTCATGGGCAATTACGTCATTTTCCTTGTCGAGCCTGAACAACACTCTGGTGGTTGGAGTGCCGTTGTTGAGAGCCATGTATGGCGCGGTGGGGGCCGATTTGGTGGTGCAATCCTCTGTTATTCAGTCGCTTCTCTGTTCTAGCTTTCAACTCACGCTGCCATTTTCTAATATTATTGAATAGCATTGCCAATTTTCAAGACTACTGCTTTGCATGACTATTTGACTTCTTAGCTTGCAACTACTGTAAAGGAAATCGGGAAATTAGCTCCGCTATTTGAATATTGAACATCATAACAACGAATAGGAATGAAACAGCTAACCTTTCTTTTTCAAGGTTGAGCTTGTGAAATTGAAGCTCCAAAACCATCAAAAAACGACGATTATTCGTGGAAGTTTCTACAAGAGAGCCACTGCTCTTCAGGGCAGAATAGGATACCAGAGAAGCGACTGAATAACAGAGGATTGCACCACCAAATCGGCCCCCACCGTGCCATACATGGCTCTCAACAACGGCACTCCAACCACCAGAGTGTTGTTCAGGCTCGACAAGGAAAATGACATAATTGCCCATGAGAAATCACTATGCAGAAATTGACCCACAGAGCCAGCACGACGCCGGCCAGGGCTTTGGCGACAACATCGACGGCGAGGAAGCGGAAATTCATGGCGTAGGGATGGACGCCAGCGGTGAACTGGAAAGTGAAGAAGGGGATAATGAAATAGCAATTGAATCGGTTAATGGCGTCGCAGTGATCGGGCTTGAACATCTCTGCCACCATTTGACGGAGGCGTAGCCCAGTGATAGCGGCACGTACAGCGGCACCATAGCCTCCACCACTTTGTATACATCTCTCAACTGAATCATCGCTGCAATTCTCTCTCTAGAATTCTCTCTCTCTTAGATATGCGCTACTCCACATAGGAATGAGGTGACGGTGAGAATAGCAGTAGTAGAATTTATAGTTGTGGAGTATTCCTTTACTAGTTTCTTTTTTCTTTTTAAAGAAAAATATCTCTTGGAAAAGACTTACGAAAATAGTGTGTGCTTAATGGAAATTTTTTTTTAATAATTAAAGTTTCACTATTGTTTTATTTTTCATTTTTTGCTGGCAATTTTACTAATGTGTGTGTATGTATATGAATTCGTTTTTCTCCATTACTATTTTTTGTTTCATTATTATTTGGTTTTTTTCTTTTTTGCTTAACAAATTTATATAATGAAATTAGAAAGAATGCTTGCTGAAAAAGAATGTTGACCCATGAAGCAAAATCGGTTTCGTTTGTTAAATAAATTCTTAATGCTATTTTTTAGGAACTTAGCTGTTATGCAGAGTGTGAAATAGGGAAAGAATACAAATATAGAAACAATAATTGGCTACTAGGCGATTGACTTAAAAGAACAAAATTACAATTTATTACTATAAATAATTGAAATAATGGAAGGTATATTTAATGTTTAATTAAATTAAAATACAAAATAGTGTAGCTGTTGACTTAAAAGAACAAAATTACAATTTATTACTATAAATAATTTAAATAATTGAAGGTAACAATTGCTGTGTTTCCAAAAAAAACCACACTACTTAATAAATAGTCACATGCATGAATATAAAATCGTTTCAATTTACGTGCAATTTATATATATAGTCACATGCATGAATATAAATTAAAAAGGATATAAAAGGATACTAATATTTAATATATTATTAATATTTGGGATTTTGTAATGCCAAACATAGTGGCCGGATCGATTCTGATTATGGCAAAAGCTGGAAGTGGGTGGCCATGTTCTCCATGGGTAAGTAACTATTATTATATCGGTTCATAATTATAAGATTATAGTAATTTTAGTTGCATTCAAATCAATTTCAATATTAAGTGTATTTAGTCTCATAGTGGATATGTGAATAACTCAATGTCTATAATTTTAAAATGACCCGAAAAATGGAATATAAAGCTTACCTGATCATTAAAAAAACAAACGACATGGTAATTCCTTTTAACATTTAAAAAGTACGATGTGATCTAATTATAAAGGTTGACAATTTTGATTCAAATTGTTTTAGAATTGATGTTATTCCATAGAAAAGATTATCATCATTTGGATTGTGTACAATTTTAATCTAGTATTTAATGAAAAATTGTAAGTTGCATTCAAATTTTTTTGCCATATGTGAAGAGTAATGTGATTGTATGCATGCAGTACTTTTCATGGCACTGCAAGAGAAGATAATAGCTGCAAGAGAAGATAATAGCTTGCGGTTTTCGGCTTACCATTTATGGTATGGTTTTGAGGTTTGTGGCCAGACCTCTCATGACGGTCGTTGAATCTCTTGCTTTAGGTTTGCGATCCTCCATAATGCTATTATTCAGGTAATTTACACATCCGGCCTTTTTCATATTCCTTTTTCATCTTGTGCCATTTTTGTTAGAAATTTTAATAAACTTCTAATTAGTAATTAATCCTAAACCAATATATATAATATGTATACATGAAAATTAATATTAAGGCTGCACTACCACAAGCAATTGCTTCCTTCGTATTTGCTCAAGAGTATGGCTTGCATGCAGACGTACTTAGCACTGCGTAAGCTCATTTTTACCTTAATAAATTAATTAATTAATCCATTTTGTTTATAATTAGTTCAAATTTAATTTATGTTAATGTTATTATCTTTGTCCAATTCTTTTGCAGGGTCATTTTTGGTACAATTGTATCACTCCCTCTCTTGATTGCGGGCCATGTCATATTGGATCTCTTCCACTAATGATCTCATGGAAACTAGTCAAGGATTTCCAAAACTAACTTGTCACCTTTAGATTAGATTAACAGATGTATACTAATTTATTAACATCAATTTATGTTTTCATTTCCAATATAGTGATGGGCAATGATGGATATAATTTCATGAATTGAGGCTCCACTGTCCATATAAAAATATAATCAAAGTAAGCTTTGTATTGAATCAAAAAAACTCTGAAATACTTAGCGTACATCAAAAATATAATATAAAAATTCATGTGAAATGGTCTCACGTGTAGTTTCATATATAACCGGTCTCACATAAGAC
Source organism: Scutellaria minor (assembly GCA_954870855.1). Taxonomy (NCBI): domain Eukaryota; kingdom Viridiplantae; phylum Streptophyta; class Magnoliopsida; order Lamiales; family Lamiaceae; genus Scutellaria; species Scutellaria minor. Next base: position 850,518 of record OX940728.1, read on the forward strand.
CTACTTAGTTGGTTCAATTTGATCACGTGAAGTAAATAAGAAATACGTCACTGCTCCTCTGATGAGAAGCAGGGGAAGGCCAAAATATTTAATTTAATATTTCGAATAAATGTATTGTTTTGTAAGAATACTTTCAAAATTTTGAGAGCTGAATACGCAAAATGAAACAATTTATACAATTTAGTGTATATTGTGTAACAAATTTTTTTGGAAATATAATAACTAAAATGCAAAAATTAGAATACTATAGGGACTGTAATATAATTATCCGAAAAGGAATCGTCTTTTCAGCGCATGATTGAGATCCCACCAGTTTCTTGACCTGTGTCAACAAAAAAGAATCTAAAACTCTCTCTCTCAATTGCTGAAAAGCTCAATAGCATTAAGATCGAATAAGCAAGATCGAGTAAGCAATGGCGTATGCTGCTCTTGCTTCGCTTGCACAAACCACCGATCAAATCCTCAACGGCGATAAATACTCCACTTCGATTGATGAAAAGGAGAAAATAACTTGTATCCGTGAATACGTGATTTTCTTAATATCATTCCTTGAGAATTTTCCTGAGAAATCCAACCATTTGGAAGGAAAAATTAGGGATTTAGCTTATGAAGCAGAGGATAGTATGGAGTATTTTATGTGGAAGCAATCTCGGATGAATTGGTGGAGTGTTGGGATATCGAGAGTTGAATTTCAACAGCAGCTGAAAAAAGTGAGAGAGAAATTTGGTTCGATTTGTGGCGATATGATGGATGATCGACTCGATGATCCACCTTCTGCTGCCATGTCATCCTTAAGGTTGGGATCTATGAGCAAAAACGACGTCGTAGTTGGTTTAACTGATGATTTGATGGCGATTAAGGATCGACTCTGTGGAGAATCGTCCAAGCTTGAAGTCATTCCGATTGTAGGTATGGGAGGCATCGGTAAGACTACTCTTGCTAGAAATGTTTATGATGATCGATTAATTACTGAGCATTTTGAGATTCGTGCTTGGGTTACAATTTCGCAAGATTATAGTGCACATGATATTTTTACACGTTTGTTAGATTCAATGAAATTGATGAGAGAAGATATGTTAGAAAATAAGAATGAATGTGATAGTTCAGAACAGGAAATTCTTCCAATGGAAATGGAAGAAAAAATGGCGGGAGATGAGAGTGGAGGTGTAGGAGCAGAAGAATTAGTGTACAAAACCTTGAAATGGAGAAGGTATCTTATTGTAATGGACGACGTTTGGTGCTCGAATGCTTGGGACGATGTGAGGAGGATATTGCCAGACGACTTTAATGGAAGTCGAATAGTGTTAACCACAAGGCTATTGAGTGTGGCTGCTTATGCAGACTGTGATAGCCCTCTTCATGAGATGAAGTTCATGGATGAAAACCAGAGTTGGAATTTGCTTAGGCAGAAGGTGTTCACAAGCAGTATGCGGGATTGTCCTCATGAATTGGAAGATGTTGGGAAGGAGATTGCACGAAGCTGTAGAGGATTGCCCCTCGCTGTTGTCCTCGTTGCAGGGATCCTGTCCTCCATTGCTAAGACTCGAGCTTCATGGGAGGAAATCGCGCGAAATGTGACTTCAATTACTGACGGACAGTTGGAGAAGATACTATCGTTGAGTTACACACAGTTGCCTCATCATTTGAGGCCATGTTTTTTGTTCATTGGCGTGTTTCCCCAAGACTACAAGATTCATGTCTCGAGGCTTGTTAAATTATGGTTTGCTGAGGGCTTTTTGATTGGACAAAGTGGATGTAAAAGCTTGGAAGATAAAGCACAAGACTATTTGGAAGATCTTGTGAAGAGAAGTCTTGTTTTGGTCACAAGTAGGAAGAGTAATGGGAAAATCAAGACTTGCAGCCTCCATGATCTGGTCAAAGACTTGTGCATAAGAAAAGCCCACGAAGAGAAGTTTCTTCTACGCAATGCAGATAGGTTTGTTCTTCCGAAAAACATAATCAATGAGCGTCGTTTTATTATCACTCAGGAAGATCTAACAATTACTTATTCTCCAACAATTCATACCATTGTATGCTTCTATTTCAATTTGGATTCAACTTCACTAGCCTTCTTAGGAAACTTTAGATTGCTCAGAGTATTGGACATTGAGAATTATAGTTGTGTATTTCTCCCTTCTCAAATATTCGAACTATTCCATTTAAGGTACCTTGCTTTAGGACAATATGTCAGGATTCCTTCGACCATATCAAATCTTGTGAATCTTCAAACCTTAATCATTCGTCCGAGGCTGGTTTCAGGGAGTTACATAAAATCTTTTTCATACTTGCCATCAGAAATTTGGAGGATGCCAAATTTAAGGCATCTTATCTTTTTCGATTTTTATATGTTACCTGATCCTCTGGATGCAGCAACTCTTGCTACTCTACAAAACCTTCATACACTTTCTGGTGTTGTAAGTCTTGTATGTAGTAAAAGGACACTCAAAATGATGCCAAATCTCCGAAAATTAGGCATTGTTTACTTTCGAGATCAAGAACATCATCTCCACAATCTTATACTTCTTCACCAGCTAGAAAAGTTGAAACTAACCATGTCTCAGAGCTTCTCTTGGCAAGGCCAAAATCCTGTTTTTCCTAGGACTCTGAAAAAGTTGACCTTAGTCGGAGGGCAACTCCCTTGGAAAGACATGACCATTGTTGGGTTGTTGCCTAATCTTGAAGTGCTCAAACTAGTTGATCATGCTTGTCATGGTGACACATGGGAGACGACAGATGGAGAGTTTCTTGAGCTCAAGTTTTTACTAATAGAGAAGTCAAATCTCCAGTGTTGGAATACTGAAAGTAGCCACTTCCCAAAACTGAAGTGCCTAGTACTTCGTCATTGTATACACTTAAGCAAGATTCCAGATGATATTGGAGACATTCCAACACTTGAACGGATTGAAGTTGATGTCGTGAGCAAATCTTTGGTGGACTCAGTTAGACAGATACAAAAGGATCAACAAAGTTATGGGAACGATGCCCTCCAAGTTCATTGCATCCAATCTGATCAGGTTTGTCATAGAACCTATGTAAAAGCATTAGTACTTTGCAACCCGTTGTTTGTATTGAAATACAAAAACAACACTTTATTCCGAGGTTGGCTAGAATAAATATTAGTGCACTAATACAAGTATATTAATATTTTCTTTTAAAAAAACGAAGTATATGATATACTTCGTGTTTTTAGACTATGTATGTATTTGCTCGACATTATGGGGTTCTTTTTCAGGTTCGAGACTCTGCCTCTCCAAATGCAAGTTCCGGAGCCGGTGAAACTTTTGACTACGATACTCTCCCATTGTCGGGAACACGGAGTTGGTACTAGGCATTTTAGTATTTTGAAATTGCAATCTCATGAAAGTTTGTGTTTTGCAGTTGTTTTGCTTCAGGTATGTATGAATGAGTGATGAATTTTCTGAGGCACAAAGTTCATGTTTTTGCAAAAGAAGAGAGTAAAGAAGATTGTTTATTTCAATTTCTTAGTATGTTATGTAAATTATTAGGGGGGCCCATTGTATATTTGTTGTTTATGTGTAGTTGATATTAGGTTTTGGTTGGTAATTTTAGTCTCATTTTGATCATTTTTTGCAATTACGTTTCAATTTTTTTTTGTTACATATATATGGCTCACATCAGTTGCTTAAATCCACTTTCCGATCTTTTTAAACAATGGTATTATTAAAATTTAAAAATGAGTGAAAATTGAATTTAAGATAACTCATGTGAAAAGAATTGGTATAATTACAAATGAAACTTAATTATATATGAGGATTGATATGAATGGAATTGAAACTTTCATATCGAATGGTAAGAGATCACTTTAGCAAAAGTCATTTTCAAATACCTTCTAAAAAACGAACATATGGTGGGAACCAATCGACCACATATTTTCGAAGGGTAGGCATTGACTTAAATTTTAATAATATAACAAAGAGATGATATATTTAGCAACTTTAAGTCCAAAAAAAAAGGTCAAAATCCTTTTCTAGAAACTAACCCACTTTTCAACCTTGAGTGCTACATATTTCTATGGAGATATGATTTTCATTTACGGGCAAAAATATATGTGCATGACGTTTATAATTTATGATATATTTATATCATCTCATAAAATAGTATTCATAAATTAATTAGGATATATGGGTTAAATGCAAAAAAACAACCTAAACTATTGATTTTTTTTAATTTCCAATCTAATTTTTTTATCAGATTACAATATGAACTACTAAAATTTATCAAAATTGCAACTTTTAACCAATTTTTCGGCGAAAATGTGATCACGTGACCCACACACTGAAAACATACAAATATTTTTGTAATCTTGTAATTTAAAGTATCTTCGTATGAAGTCAACATAAGGTTACGTGTTCACGTTTTTTGTTGGAAAATAGTTTAAAAGTTGCAATTTGATAAATTTTAGTAGTTCAGATTGTAGTCTGATTTTTTAAAAAATGGTTTAGGTTGGAAAATGAAAAAAACCAATAGTTTAGGTTTTTTTTTACATTTAACCCCATATATTATTATGATTTTGAAATTTGATAATTATTCCATGTAAGGGTTGAAGTATAACAAATGGATTCTTGTGAAAAATTAGAAGAATTATGTATTGATGGTTGCAGTATTTGATATACATAAACTCAGTATCATAATTTTTTATTTCAAATATATAAAAATTAATATATGATCGTCGTACAAATATGATATCGCCACATTACTTACAAGAGTCCTACTTTTTTAGTAATATTGTTTTTGTCAAATGAATTTTTTGTTTTTTTTTTTGTTTTGGCATGACTTAATCTACAATAAATTATCTGTATGCGTCTATTTTTAAGCATTTTCAGCATAGATATAACTATCATGCATTGTGCTCTTGGAAATTTCCTATGTGTCCAAGAGTTGACTTATTAATTTTGTTATGTTTACTAAAAGTCCATTTTTTGTCTTTTGTCTTATTTTTTTTCCTAATTTCTGTAGGAACCTTCATAAACAGCTGTTTATAATCAGTAAAGGAGAATGGCAAGTGATAATGTGTGAATCCATTTGACCCATAAATTTTTTTTATTCATGAAGTCAACAAATATGAATTTCGTGGTTCCCATTCTTGCCTATAAATAGCTCACAAAATCACTTCTTCTAATACACCCATTTCTTCATCATTTTTGCTTTGCAACTTTATTTATTTACTCCAAAATATCAGCAAATGAAGAATCGTAATAGAGGGCAGATTAAAGCCAAGATATTTCATGGAATATTCAAGAAAATAAAGGTGTGGTGGTGTGCAACAAAGTCCTAAGAAGAAATTGACTTCTTTTAGAACAAACCGTTTAGAATATAGGATTGTGAATTTGTGATATGCTTTTTTTTTTTTTTTTAATGTCTTGTTTGAATTTTTGTGTTGTATCAGAAGATTAATTATTGTTTGAAAACCTCTCTTCCTCTCTAATTCATTTCCTCTTCCACCGTATATACATTGAATTATATGTAAAATTCAATATATACTATGAAAAACAAATCTTTCTTTTTAAATGACTCAAATTAAATATCATTATTATACATATTTATTCTATGTGATAATAATAAGATTGAATGAATTTAATGAGGCTCCATTTCATTAATGAATTTTATCGAATTATAAATAATACCTTCATCCCTACATAGTAAATATAGCCACTAGGTATTTCTTTGCAATAACATATACAAAGAATTAAACGATTCTATATAAATTCGAACAATGAAGTTTATACACATTAACAAATTGAAAAACGATCAAATAAGTCAATGTATATATATGGTATAAATAGTGGAATAATTTGCTTTCATGAATTAAAGCTCAAGCTCGACTAAATACTAATAATTAAAGGCTATTTAAAAATCGCGTTTCACTCTAAGGGAGCTTTACACCATAAACGTGATTCTATTACTTATTAGACTGTAAATTACTAGAAAAAAAAAAAAAGAAAAAAAAAAACAAAAGGGAAAAGAATATGAGGTTCCGATTCAAACAGCCGATACCACTGTCCCTGCTCCGGCCGCCGCGAGCGGCGTCGCCGTCGTTTCGTTCAGTGTCCCAACAGTTGTAAATGTTCCTTATCTATTTTAAGCTTCTTATATTTTTCGTAATGGGTGTAATTTTAATCAAATTTGATCTTGTGTTTCTTTTTCTTCATTGTTTTGTTTTAGCAGTTCATCATTTGGGATTGCGTTTGATATAGATGGGGTGATACTTCGTGGTGCAACTCCGATTGGGAATTCACGGAGAGCGCTGAGAAGATTGTATGATGATTCTGGTAGATATATTTTTCTAATGAGAAACTGTGAAAGAAATTGATTGCTCAAGATTTGTGAGCTTTGAAATATTGCAAAAATGAAATATAATAATGTGGTGAAAATCTATTTAGTTTATGTTCTGTAATTATGATATTGATTTGAGTTGTTAACTAGTATAGTAGTGTTGTACTATTGCAGTTTGGTTAATGCTGTTGATTGTGAGCCAGCGTGTGATTGTAGTTATGTTATGATGCTTATTACCGGGAGTACTCATCGTTCGAGTATTGTTAATAAAGAGATGATAAGTATGAATCTTCTTTGTTGACGTTCATTAATGAAGATTAATGTATTGTTGGTCTTGAAATGCTGAAGTGTTTTATGGAGAAGGGATGAATGATTAGTATTCTTGATTCTTCAAACATGTCTGGGAAAGATTATTTAGAGTTGGAGTGTGGAAAGGATTTATGAAAGTTTCTTGGAGCTTTATTTAGGGAATTGAGTATTTCTAAAATTAGTCATGTGTTTGGGTTCCACTTCAAGTGCCACATTTTGATAGAAAATAGTTGAGTATGCGTTTACGTTCTAGACGCATTGCTAATACATCTTTGTTGGGTGTATAATGGATATCATATTCAATCTGAAGGACTATTCTTGTTTGTATTGTTAAGCATTTGCCTGACATGCTATACTGGTTTGCTTGCAGGTTCTTTGAAGATTCCTTTTATATTTCTGACGAACGGTAGGTGTTTGAAATTTTCAACCAATGCAGGCTTAGGTATTAACATGGCAGAAAATCGGGATTCTTTGGTTATGTTTGTCTGAGAGAATATATTATCATGCATACAGATCTATGTTCTTGAGCACAACACTGGCATTAAACATCTGGATGTATTAATACGATCATCATGTGTCATAGGTGGTGGCATTCCAGAATCCAGAAGAGCCTTTGAGTTGAGCGATCTTCTTGGAGTGGAGATTTTACCTTCTCAGGTATACTCATATTACTCCCATGAAGGGTGCCCAGTGCATACAAGTAATCTATTATTGTTAATAAGTTATGTGTTCCATGCTTTCGTTGTAGGTAGTGCAGGGTCACTCACCTTTCAAGACTTTGCTAAAAAGGTATATTCCTCTTGGAAAATTCTCACACCACGCTTTAGTTTTGTTTCGACTATTCAGTACACTCATATCTGCATGTTTCTGGATCTTCTGCATTTCCTATCTCATATAATAGACCATTTGTTGCAGGCATACTAGTGCTCATTTTTAGTCATGAATTTTCAATATTCTAGTTGTCGTCTTTTGTAGATATGAAAATGAATTCATTGTTGCCACTGGAAAAGGGGAACCTGCAGTTGTGATGTCTGAATACGGCTTTAAGTAAGTCGTTATTAGTTACTTCCTTTTACCTCCACGTAACCCGTCTGTCCCCTTCCTTTTGGGGTTGAAATGAGTCTGCCTCTGAGTCTATTTTACTAGTTCTAAATCAAATTTACCTTCAGGAAAGTTATCTCACTAGAAGAGTATGCATCACACTTCAATAACATTGATCCTGTGGCCCAATACAAGAGGTGGACAACTATGCAGGAACCTAAATGCTTAAGAAATTCTGAGAATATCGCCCATAGCGATTACTCCCAAAAAGTCAAAGCTGCATTTGTCGTAAGTGATCCCGTTGATTGGGGGAGGGATATACAGGTACTTTTGCTATGAACATTACAAGCACTGGGACCTTGCATACTTCTTGCTGAAACAGAGGATTATTTTTGAGACAACTGACAAAATTTAGGTTCTGTGCGATATTTTGACATCTGGAGGTATTCCAGGAGAGAAGAATGGGCATCAACCACCTCTATATTTTGCAGCTGATGATCTACAATACCAGGTTGGTAATAACAATTACTGTGTCGAGATCATGGGTCATAATAACTCATGCTCATAGACCTTCATTATTCATCGAGTAAGTAATGATCAGTTAACTTGTTACAGGCTGCATTTCCTTCAGAACGTCTTGGTTTGGGTGCATTCAGAACAGCTCTTGAGAGTGTCTTTAACAGGTAAATTTCTACACAAAATGGCCTGCATTAATCTACTGACTTTAGATGTGGTTAAGTAAGGAATTCTGTGGTTGATCTTTCTGGTTCTTATTTCATATTAATAATTTGCAGAATTCACGACAAACCTCTAGAGTACACTTCTTTTGGGAAGCCAAATCCATTTGTTTTCAGAAATGCTGAAACTATATTAGGACGTCATCTACAAACTCTCTCCGCCGGTTATATCAGAACAGAAAACACAGAATCTGAGTTACCGTCTTTCAAAACCCTTTATATGATTGGTGATAATCCTTTCGTTGACATCAAAGGAGCACATCAGGTCACTCTCTCTCTCTCTCTCTCTCTCTGAACGATTCTTTGTTTAAACAATGAGCATTTCTTGTTCCACAGGCAGGGTATCCATGGTTTTCGATTCTGACAAGGACAGGTGTTTTCAGGCAAAGGGAGAACCACACACAGTATCCAGCAGATATGGTAAGGCCAATGCTTCTATACTCTTCTTTCCTCGTCATGGCCACATGCAAAACAATTTGGTCTATCGATTGTGTAGGTTGTTGATACAGTGGACGAGGCTGTGGAGTTCATACTCAAACGCGAGCATACTTCGTAGCTGATATAACAGAGTGTACGACTCAATTGAAGCAATAAGAATGCTAAATCTCTTGAACAATGAGAGTTTGGACAAGTTTTAACTTTGTTTTGCTGCATATAAAATGGTTTATTTCATAGGAATTCTCTCTTTTTGTCCGAGGATTGAAGTCATTGCCATTATTGAGAAGCAGTACATACAATGTGATCTTCGGAAATTCAATGAGAAATCTATTATTTTTTCTATTGTGTTTTAGTTATCAGTTTATACAATTAGTATATGTACGTATATAATGATTATCTTTATAATATATGATATATAATGAAATATAATATAAATTGAAATATAATAAAAAAAATAAGAAGTCAGATTATGGATAAAGTAAGTATAAATTTATATTTATAAAATCCAAAACCAAAAAGAATCTATAAAGACAAATACCCATATAAAATTTAATTGTAGACACGACAGCCCAAGATATAGATTTAGTTGGGCCCTAATATATGATTGGACCAAAAAAATCGAACTTATTCGGCCCGACCCATATAGCCTGTCGAGCGGGCCTGACCAAGCTCAAGTTGGGCCAAACGATCCGACTTGCTGCCTCTAATTGATACGACGTCGTCCAGTGTTGTTATTCCCAAAATACCCCTCTTACCCCCTTACTGATAAGGCACTCTAATCCAATTGAACTTCTTCTCCACTCTCTTTCTCTCTCTAAATCCTCTCAGCAATGGAAGCCACTCTCTTCACCCGCCCTCCGCCGCCGTCCTCCGCCGCCGTCTCCCTCAAATCGCACTTCAGCAACCCCTTCCTCACCACCACGCGCCACCTCCCCAACCTCTCACCCAAAACCCCAACCCTCCCCAAAATCCAGGCCGCCATCAGCCGCACCAAGAAGGAGGAAACCGTCGAGAAGGTCAAGCAGGAGCTCGAAAGCTGCTACCTCATCGCCGGCATTGGCTACAAGGGCCTCACCGTCAAGCAGTTCCAGGAGCTCCGCACCCAGCTCCCCGAAACCTCCAAACTTCTGGTTGCCAAAAATACCCTCGTCCTGAAAGCCATCGAGGGCACCAAATGGGAAGCCCTAGAGCCCTGCATGAAGGGCATGAACGCCTGGCTCTTCGTCCACAGCGAGGAAATTCCGGCAGCCCTGAAGCCGTACAGAGACTTTCTGAAGGAGAGGAAGCTAGAGAACAACGACTTCACGGGGGCGGTTTTTGAAGGGAAGTTCTATGGGCCTGAGGAGTTTAAGGCTCTGGAGAATTTGCCGACGAGGGCCGAGATTTACTCCACCATTTTGGGGGCTTTGAAGGCCCCTGCCTCCGCCGTCGTCGGCACCATTCAGGCGCCGGCGAGGGACCTCATATTGCTGCTGCAGGCCCACTGTAAGAAGCTGGAAGAGGAGGGTGCACAATAGCGGTGTTAACACTTAGTTTCCAGGCTATGGTATGTAATGTTTCTTGTTGATTGAATCGGTTTTTTTGTGTGGCTGTTTAAAGGAAATTGTAGCATAGCTTCTTTTGTATAATTGATGATACGATCAGTTCAGTGTTCGAGTTTCATATGATTCACTGAAAAATCATTTAGCATTGTCATATGACTTATGCTTGGTTTAACATTTAGCATAGATTTGTTCTGTGTGTGCCTTTTGGTGTTTCTTTTGAATCATGTGTGTTTCTTTTGATCAAGAAGTCTGCCTTTTGACTGTTAGTGGGGAAAAATGTCGCAGTTTAGGGTTCTTGATCATCATACGTAGTGAGGGCTTAGCAAATGAATGCATACATAGTAATGTGTGTTATGGAAAAATTGTTAGTTTGATATCTGTATGATGAATGGCTACATTGTCCTGCCCTTTTGAATTGTTTGGTTGATTAGCTGATCGAATCTATTGAGCTTGTTCGTTGAGGAGCATTCATTAGACGACACGTTTTCTAGTTTTGTGGCTCTATGATTAGATTGATTGTTCTACTTCTTAAGTTTCTTTCTCATTAGCTGCAATGGGATTTGAGAGCATTTGTACGAACCATTTTATATGTTGTTCTATAGGTTCAACTTTGACTACGAAAATATTGGATCCTCTGAGTTAAACGGATCGAGTTCTTGATCACAATATAGTGTAGTCTTGTCCTCATTTGGGGTGAAGTATTTGCTCTGTGTAGGTGTTGTTCACACCATGCTCGATTGATGTGTATTATTGGTTGGATAAATTTCATAACAAGAACTATAAATTTCACGAGCACGAGTCTGTTTGTATGTGAATATAAGGTGGATACTAAACTCGTGGATTGCATCGAGTGTAAGAACTATGCATTTGTGTTATCCAGTTTAACCAAACCTCACTCTATTGTATAATTTGACACAAAATCCACATGTGCCTAATTTACTATTCATCAAATAGATTAATACAATATCACAAAATTTTCAAATGTGATTTGACAATTTACAAGTTACAATTCATTCGCCTTACTAGTTTACACTTAAAAAAAAAACACAAATACGTATAATAATATAATAATACAATATTACCTATTGTTCAGAAATAAATGAAATATGGAAATGAAAAAGGAAAAAAAGAAAAAAAAAATCAAAATGAATAAACTAATATGAAAAAGAAGTAGGGATAGAATTGTAAATTGAACAAAATTTCACCTGCTGCAGCAGCAGTAGCGCCTCTCCAGTGCCGTGAGACATATCTCAGTGCATTAACTACTAAAGTCGCATTTTAGTGCTCAGAAAAAAGTCACATCAAAATAGCGACTTACCGTAAAAGTTGAGCTTGGATAAGAAATTGCAGATGTTAAACACAGATTTGAAATCGAGAAAAGAATCTATCTTCAACACTTGTGTTGTACCAACCAATTATTAGCCATTACGACTCTCAGTTCGAGCTCTGCGAAATCAGAAATCAATTTCGAAAATAACGAGGGCCCTTCAGTTTTCGAGCTAAGAAGAAGGGCCTGAGAAATTGGGAAAATTTTTAGGGCAATAATGGATGACTATACTCGAGAAATGATGGATTTGAAAACCTTGGTGACGCGTACTCTCGAGAAGAAAGGCGTCCTTGCGAAGATCCGAGTGAGCATTACTGCTTTCTTTTCTTTTTCCATTATCTATTGTTTGTGGATTGTGTTCTTCAGTTATAGCTTCTCTCTTGCGTGTGGAATTTGATAGTCGAAAATGTAGGCGATCGGGTAATTTTGAGTGAATTGTCAAGGCATTGTAGTATTTTAGAAACTGGGTTTTGGTATTTGCGCCAAACCCAGAAAAAAAGGGGGAATTTTTGGATGATTATTTTTAGAACTGTAGTTAATTGTTGTACATGGTGTCTAATCTTCTGCTGTTGTTGATTATTTTGCTTATGTTAGCAGATTCAGATTTAACAGTATAGATAATTGGATAAAGACAAGGCAATGCTGTTTGCATTTCATGGTTAAAGGGAATTTTTGGATGATTGAAAGGAATTATTGGAATTTTGCTTGGGTTTTAGTAATTATTTGTGGGATAAGCTAGCCTTTTGGTTTATTTATGGTTGCACTTGAGTTTGTTTCATATTATGCGTCCTAAATGTGCTTTGTTTTGCTGTTCTTAATTATGTTCTTATATACAATCCTGCATGTTCGTTCGAGTTGTATCACATGATAGTGATGCAGTAGTGATATTATAGTGTGAGGCTATGAGTGCTTATAGATAGCTTCGTCATAGAGGGGTACAGTTTATTCAGTTTAAGTAGATAGAAATTCAACAAAGATGGAGTTTTCTTTAAATCATCTATAAGTATTGTTCATGAATTTGGTAGAGCAGTCAATCTGTCCATTGTATGATAATGGCAAAGACTTATGCCACTTGTACATATATTTGCACGCATAATTATGACAAAAGTTCTATTTTTCTTGGTTTATCAGGCTGAACTGAGAGCTAGTGTGTTTGAAGCGATAGAAGAGGAGGATAGAGTGGTAGAGACAGAAGAAGGACTTCCTCCTGCACTTTTGGGTAGCTGCAATGATCGTGCAAAGCAGCTTCACAACTCTCCTTCTGGTATTTTAGTTGAAATAATGTTTTCCTCATTCATTCTTCTATCTTATACGAATGTATATTTGTGCTATTTTGTCTTCTTTCATGTTATCTTATCATATTTGTGCATAAGCAAAGATACTGATAGTGAACAAGTCATCTGAACAGATTCCTATAAGAAAGTCCTCCAATTCCTTATGTGATATTTCTCCGATGGCCAAGAAAGAAAATAAAAATATAATAACCTAATATGCAGACAAAATAAAGAAAAGTATCACATTAGAACTGATTCTCATATGTAGTCTGAGCATTAAGGAGATTATGTCTACCAACTAGTTAACAGTTTTGTTCAGATTATCAATATTTAAGTAGATGCATTTGGAGTTTCTGATTTTGTTTCGAGTTCTATGAGATTTTGTGCATTAATATTATTGTACTTCATCTTGTGATTGCAGGAAGACTTCTAACAGCATTGATATGTGAATATCTGGATTGGGCTCAATTAAACCACACATTGAAAGTTTATTTACCAGAGTGTAATTTGGTACTTTCTCCACATGTTGACACATGTTTCATTGTCCAGTTTATTTGTACATTTTAGTTGACTTACTTTTCTATTTCAGCCAATGGATTCTTGGAAGTCAGAGTTAAAAGAATTTAGCAGCAAAAATGGGTACGACCTTAATCGGAATGGAGATAGTGGACCTCTGCTTTTGGATGTTCTTGAGGGGTTCTTGAAGTATGAGGTCTGATGAACTCTGCTCTGTATGCTGAACTTTGTAATTGGTTGTGTTAAACTTTATGTGGGCAAACTTGAAATTTCTATCAATGTCTGTATTTGCTAACAAAAAGTGTTCTTGGGCTGTAGTTCTTGCAATGCTTGTCTTAATCCTTTTATATAGTTTTTGGTTTTCACAACTAACATGGATGAGATGTGTACTTATGAATATGCTAGGAATTAGAAATTTGTGGCTTCATGATATTCTCATCTGCACAAAGTGCAAATTTTTTTTGACTTCTGGCTCCAATGGATGTCTACTTATAGCATTTCTTCCCATAGTTTCTCTGTTTATTGGGAAATGTTAGCTCTCCCTCATAATTGGAATGTGTGCTATCGCAGAATTTATCTCAAGGAAGGGGTAGTAACAGGAGAATGACAACTCCAGATGCTGAATCTCTACCAAGCATGGAAGCTCGAAACATGAGGAGACCTTCCTCGTCATCTGTTGCTGGGGGTTTACCTCCATTAGGAAGGTTTGTTGTCAATAATCGTTTCCTATTTTTGTCTTTTGTAACTTGATTAGAAGTCTCAGTTCTTGATATCTTGTACTTGTGACGCACATTGCAGGCCTCTTCCTGCTTCACAGTCATCTGGTAAGTAGTTAAAGTATTCTGAAGTTGGTTCTACAACATCAGTTCAAGGTGTAGTACTTTCTAATTGTCTGACTTTCAGATCGTCGAGCCGGGTCATCTACTTCTGGCTATAGGAAAGACGAGTACAGTTGGAGATATGAAAATGATGATCTTCCAGAAGACGTAGTCCGTGCTTCATCTGCTTTGGAAAATCTGCAGTTGGATAGAAAAGCTCGTAATTTGACCACTTCTTGGAGGTCTGTTTCTGAACCTTAACTTCAATCATGCTAGTTATCCCAAATTTATGAATAACACAACATTTTATTTTAAAAACTTCTACACTAGTAAATACTTCATCTCAAATCTTGCTGGTTTGCACTCACTCTACTACACATGTGCGACTTTGAATATATAACTAGACATAGGATGACTATTCCCCTGACGGTCCTACTCCACGTTGCCAATAGCAGAAATACTTGCGATGAAACAGTGACGTCAGGATTGGACCAAAATCAAACATTTTTCGCATTTTGATTGGAATCTGTGGACCGGTTAAATCCATGGAGCCCTTTTTTGCGATTACACTTCTGTAGTAGTATACCTATTGATTACACCCTTTCTCTTGAAGTATTTATCATATTTTCTTTCAAAAGATAAGGGGGAAAACGCCTTTTTAAAAGTAATAAAGCAACACCTCTAGCTCTCACCTACTATTTATATGGATTAATATCTGTTTTAACCTACTGGACACGGGATGGATCTCGACCTTGAATCGTTAATCTGATTGCAGGCATGCTGGTGATGGAATTTCTGATGAAGCCAGCTGAGTAAACCAGATATAGGATCGATCTTTTGACTTAGTTACGGTGGTTTTGTTTACCCAACAATGTGTGAAGTGATTTTATGCAAGATCAGAAGTGCCCTTTTCTTTTATTTGTGATTTAGTGAGTTTTTAAAGCTTTTTTTCTTCCTTGTGTTTTTATTTTCACTTTTTACTTTGTGGACAATGTTCATGTTGATGTAGGGTGTGATATTGTATTTAGAATTTACACATTACTTTTTATTGTTTGAGCTAAATTTAAGGCCTATCGTTTCACGTACCTCTATTCTGTTGTTTGTGGACTATTGTTGATCATTAGTCGTTATATATACATGTGAATTGGCAAACATCGGTGATCCTTTCGTTGTGATGCTATCGATGATGCTTTAGACAGGTTGAAGTCCTAACGGGGTCTCGTCTTGTTCCAGACCCCTCGTTCCACCGGAAGTGCGTCCTTGTCATCCCATGCTGCAACGTGAAACATCCTAATTCATCGGGTAAATTTGTTTTCCGGTATAGCATCGAAGAGACCCTTCATCTGATTATCCTTCTTGCTTGGTTTGAACCGGACCGATTCTAGGGTTGATTTGGATCAAGTCGACTCAAGCTTGATTTGAGCCGGACCGACTCTAGGGTTGATTTGAGTCGGGTAGGATTAGGTCGAGTTAACCCTAAGGCCAATTACGATCTATGATGTCCGTCAAAACTCAAATGCGACAATGTATCGATCATACGTTTTTAATTTGCTAAAATTCAACTTTTGGCCTTTAAAGAATTTTCTGGATTATGGTGTAATTTCATTCGAAGGTTGTCTTTGGATTGAGTGATTAAAAATACAAAATTTAAAATGACTATTTCAAATCTATCTTATATAGAGTATATTCAAAATTCATTTTGAATTTGAATATTATTGTTCGACACTTTTACCCGTGTACCAGTTTAATTATCTAACTACCAATGTAATTAATTTGAATGAGCTTTTAATGGAATTAAATGAGTAATTTGAGTGCACAATTTTCTTCTGCAAAGTGTAATTGATTTGAATGAACTTTTAATGGAATTAATTGAGTAATTTGATTGTACACAATTTTCTTTCATGATAATTCTTGTGTGACAGTGTCATGGATAATTATCATGAGATGAACTTTTAATATTCATAAATAAAATTCATGTTTACAAATTTATATGTAACTATGTGACTTGTGTGTTGACGTATCTCACGTAACTATGATTTCACGTAAGATTTTTTTTTTCTTTTAATAGGGTCAAACCCAAGCTCGTAAAGAATAATATTTGTTTATCCAATCAATTTAACGAGTTCTGATCAAATACTCATAGATCGAGAATTAAATAATTTTATTTCAATATCAGCACTAGGCACAAGGAGGCATTTCTTATACTTTTATAATATTTCAAACACTAGCCATAATGAAATTGAAAAATCTCTAACTTTATTTCACCAATCATATATTATATTATATTCTAAATTATTATAAATATCATTATCATAATCAATGATTATAATTAAGGGTGGGACTATCCACCCCACCCTTTACTTAACACACCCTAATTTATTAATTTTTAATTAAAAAATATACAAAATAAGTAAATTTCCATATTACTCTTTAAATTTTTTAAAAAATGAATAAAAAAACCATCCCCATTCCCTCTCCCTCCCGTCCACTGTTCTCTCTCTCTTTTTTTTTTTTTTTGCCATTTTCTTCTTCAATGTTTTAAGAATAATATAACAATATAATAAAAATCATTTCATGGGTCAAGTAAATACATAAAAATCATGAAAAAATTGTATAAAAATCACTATAAGATCGATAAATCAAAACAACTCCGTTCGACCCTAGTAGGCCAAACATATAGAGATGTGTTCGGTTCGGTCACCAAATGTCAAATATGTCATAGTGTGTTCGACGTTTGATGACCAAACACACTTCTATGTATTCGGCCTATCAGAATCGAACGAAATTGTTTTTTTTACACGATTTCTACATTATATTCATGTATTTAGTTAATTTGTAAAATGATTTTTAGTGTATTATTTGTTATTTCTTAAAATTTTAAGAAGAAAAGAGAAAAAAGAAAAAAAGAAAAAGAAGAGGCTGAGCGTGCTTGAAGGGAGAAGGGGGCAAGGTGAGAAATTTTCAAATTTTTTTTTGAAATTTTCAAGGGTAAAATAGGAAATAAAATATTTTATATTTTTTTAATTAAAACATAAAAATTGTAGTGTGTGTAAAGTAAAGGTAGGGTGGGATAGTCCCACCCTATAATTAACCGTTGATTGAAACACGGGAGTGAAGAACAGACCCGAATTCCACCACGTGCTTGAATTGATTCATCGGCCATTGCTTTTCGTCGTCTCTCTATTCTTTTCGTCAACCTTCTACACAACAAGGACCCCTTCATCCCCTCTCCAAATCCCTGCTGAATTTCGAAAAACACGCATTTCTCTCTCTCATCTGATCTTCAATGGCGGTTTTGAGCCGCCTTATATGGCGCAGAGCCGTCTCAGTTGGAAACTTCTGCACGAAATCGAGCGAGGCTGAGCGACAACGAGTCTCCTCAGCTCTATCTTCATCCCTCCCCGTTGCGAATTCAAATGGGAAGTGCAGAAATGTCCAGTGGGTCTTCCTGGGCTGCCCGGGAGTCGGCAAGGGCACCTACGCTGCCCGCCTTTCGAAGCTTCTCGGTGTGCCCCACATCGCCACCGGCGATCTTGTCCGCCACGAGCTCTCTTCCAGTGGGCCCCTCTCTTCTCAGGTCTCTCTCTCTCTCTCTCTCTCTCTCTCTCTCTCTCTTTGATTCTCTGCTTCTGTTTTTACAGTTTAAACTCATCAATTTGTGGAGTGAAGGTTTTGTTAGTTGTTAATTATATAGTGTTCTATCATTTGTTGTGTTTGAGCTTATATGCTAGTTTTGTATTTTGATTTGTTAAGTGGGGTGCAAATGCTATGATCAATGGTGTTGGAAATGAGTAAGTTTTGAAAATGGACTATCTTGATTGCATGAAATGGATGTGTTGTTGTGTGTTCACCTCTTGTATAGTATATAAAGTTGAGGTTTTTTTTCGAAGGTTTATTCTGTGTCCAATATGATATTCAAGAATGTAATCGTAATTTGGCTGGAGATGGTTGCTGTGGTGGAAGAACTAAGGAGTTCTTCGATTAGCTTGGAATGTACTTTTTTTGGTCTCGTTATATTGAATGATTGCAGGTTTAAAGTTTGGGTTTGAAAATTGATGTCTATCTATGAAGATCAACTTGAACCCTATTATTCTTGTGCTTTTTTGTTATGTTGGTTTGTGTCTTTTTTGTCTTCTCTGTATTAGTTCTCTTTCCTTCTGCAGCTTGCGGAGATTGTTAACCAAGGAAAACTAATCTCAGATGAGATTATCATAGGTCTTCTTTCCAAGCGTCTTGAAGATGCTCAGACTAAGGGTGAAACGGGATTCATTCTGGATGGCTTTCCTCGGACTGTAAGACAGGCGGTAAGAATAGCTTTTAGCTGTTTAGATACTTGTGAATTGCAAGCCTATTGAAAAAATGAACTGAAATTGCAATGTAAGCCACTTTAGCGTAAATCTTGCAATGTAACCCAAGCTTCAAAGTAGCTTTGCTTTTTGTAGTTAAGTCAGCTTTAGACTCAGTTTATTTTTTTCTGAAAGAAAAAGAATTCTAGCCTCTTTTTTTCGACTTTAAATTCTAAGTTATTTATTTGGATCTTGGGTTGTGGTGTCATTGAGGAAAACTTTTTTTCCTTTGATTGGTACAATCAGAGTACATGATATCCATGCTTTAGATGCATTCCCAAGGAGCATACATCAACTTAACCTTTCTGATTGTTTCATTTTCTTTTTCATATCTTTCCGTATGCTAAAAGATCTTACAATTGGGTTATAAGCCCTTGGCAATAAAAGCTATGCAAAGCAGTTCTTATGAAAATTTATTTTCCCCACGTCTATCGTTATCATCTTTTAACCATGTCTGTTACCAACTAATACTATAATTAACTGAATGGGACGTTTTATATTTGGTGCTCCCTTTTCAAATTCATTTGAACAAAAAAAAAAGGGTTTTATAGTCGTTATGTGTTCCTTTGGTGTAGGAAATTTTGGAGGGAGTAACGGATATTGACTTGGTAATCAATCTGAAACTTCGAGAAGAAGCATTGATTGCAAAATGCCTTGGAAGAAGAATTTGCAGTGAGTGTGGAGGGAACTATAACATTGCCTGCATTGACATCAAAGGAGAAAATGGTGACTCAAGTATGTATATGCCTCCCCTTCTTCCTCCTCCACAATGTGAAGCTAAACTAATTACACGTTCCGATGACAATGAAGAAGTTGTTAAAGAACGTCTGCGAGTCTACAATGAACTGGTAATGATTCTTATTCACAGGTTCTACTTCTTCAATTTTACAGTTCTCTGTTTTTTTTTTTTTTTTTTTTTTTTTTTTTGCCTGCATTGAAATTGTAATGCAGATGTAACAAAAATCAATAAGTATTAGGAGATTATCACCAACTAGCGAGCACGATGAAACATGCACACGAAGGGAGTTTTCCTTACATGAAATAGCAGCATTTAAAACATGAATCACTTAGTCCCAGATAGTTTTATGCATTCATTTTAACTGTCTCTATGAAAGAGAATAGACCTATAGCCAAATATATTCAAAGCTGCAGTATATTCTGCTATTTTGCCTAATTTGTCAGGATGGTTAGAATTATCTATTGTGTGTATTTATGTGGAAAACATATAGATCTAACTTGAAGGTTCTATAGTACATATCATCTAAAACGAACCGAACTTCAGACTCAGTCTTGTAAAATTTACGCCTATGTAAACATATAGGGTGTTGTATAAACTGAGTTGTACATATACGTATGTGTGTGTTTATATATAGTTGATGTTATGTTGAATGTCTTCATCTGACATAGCATCATTAAAACCCCATATACCCTTTAAAATACATCCTAACAGACTGGCCAAAATTGCACAAATTAGCCAAATCATAACTAAAGTGATAATTTTTAAATGTTGCAAAGTTTAGCATTGTTTTTTCTATTAGTCTGATAGAATATTTAGTGAGCATTATGATATGGGATGTGAATAATATACCATGAATGAGAGATCTGATTGTAAAACTTTCCACTTGTTCTGATTCTGGTTGTAATAAGACAATGCAGTATGAACACCATATAAAGTAATTCTTGAAATCTTGAAATTTCAGAGCCGACCAGTGGAGGATTTCTATCGCGTACGAGGGAAACTGTTGGAGTTTGATCTTCCGGGTGGAATCCCAGAATCTTGGCCAAAGTTGCTTCGTGCTTTAAATCTTAACGATCATCAACACAAACAAACAGCTGCTGCTTGATTTTCGAAGCCATTCTTCGCATGTAAGCTCAACATGCATATCAAACACCGCATAAGCTTATTCAGATACATAATAATAGTTGCATAAGTAGGCCCTTCACTGTAGCGTATTCTTTTGAGAACATTATAGAGTTCTATAGGACAGTCTCGTGAGTTGGTCTAGTCGTTTGTTTTGTTACAATATTTATGTCTTTGGAGAGCTGCTGATATGTGTTCTGAATTGGCTGGTAACTCCTACTTGTATACAATGTGACATTTCTGGATAATATAATGCAAATATTGTGTAAATTTTTTGTTTTTATCATAGTATCAGTTTTAGACATGTAGCTTTTGTTGTTTGTATGGTCCTGTTTTTTCTGCTTCTTTTTATGTTTTCTCAATGTTACTATCTTCAGAAAACCTCTTATGTCTAACAGTTTAATGCCATGGTGTATTGACACACTCTTTACATTTGACATGTCAATTTGTAAAATGAGTTTGCTTGTGGGTAGGAAAGATCCGTCTCACCGTGAGACCGTTTTTGTGTAATATTTGAAGCTTGTAAATTGTAAAGCATATTGCTTAAGATGCTATCAATTCTTCTACTACAAAAATCATTGAGAATATGCAGATGTAAATACTTTTACTTTGTCAATAGGGTTCTTTTTGTTTATGTTGTATATTGCATCTTGGTTGTTGATTTATAGTATAGTTAACAAGCTATTGGCTACTCCAAAGTTGTACATGTCTATATGACTCTGAACCAGCGGACTGGATCCTCTATTATATTTGATATTAAATATATCTTATGTTTCATGACATTTAATACGCGTCACATGTTAATCAGTGGTGTAATTTGATACATATGGCGTCTGGTGATTATTTTGAAATAGAAGATGTAATATCAAATGTAATAGAAAATCTCATATACTGAACCCGTCGCACACATCTTTCTTATCAAAATACATATGCAGGTTGTGATGAATGCCAATAAACTTGCAAAACTGGTCAAGAGAAGAAAAGGATGGAAAATAGGCTTGATTATTACCAATTAAAATTTTCAAGAAATCAATACCAAGGTACAATTATGTGCCACAATGTTTTTTATTTTTATTCTTAATATATAAATACTTAACAACATTAAAGGTGATTGATCGAGGGATCTATATATTCATAGATAACGGAGGTTAATATCCGTTGCCATGTGTAAAATCACATTTTCTGTAATCCAAATTTCAATTTGATCCATGTAACATTTCATTATTATTTCATATTGAAATAAGAATGAGTACCAGTATGTATCTATTGCATTTGCATATTATTTACCGCTTCTTGAGATGCACATTTTTCTTGTCTTTTATTTTATTTTAGATACATTTAGTGCAATGATGTTTTGATCTGGATTAAGATAAGAGATAAGAACATAAAATGTTTGGTAGATTTATATGTATGTGCAAACTTTAAAGTGCAAATTTAGATGTAATTGACATAGTAAATTGTTAAAAATATAAAGTAGAATGATAGTAGTGACAGGTGATAGGCATATGGTCACAGTTATATTTTAATGCCATTTTTTTTAATTATTACATGTTATAAAATTTTTGTTATTGAATTTAGATCTAAAATCAGATTTTGGATCTAAGCTATTTTGTTCTTTTTCCAAATATATTTTATAACATATATGTGATGAGATATTACCAATTTTAAGTATTTAGTATGCTTTAAATGTTATATATATATTAGTTTTTATTTTCTTCATATATACCCCCTTAATTGATTTTCTCATGCATGCAATAAAATTTGGAAACAAAGATATATACTCCCTTAAGGACTTGTATAATATAATTTTGAGAGAATATTATAATATATTGAAAATATGAAATCATGAATATATTGACTAATATTGATATTGCAAATCATGAATATTGAAAATATGAAGAGTAAATCGAGAATAAATCCTCTATATATAAAAATACATGAGATTACCACCATTGATTGAACTTCATTTTATGCAAAATTAAATTTCTAGTTATATAAAAATACTATTGTTATTGCAAATCATGATAATCAATATGTTCTATTGATATGTTAAACCATGAATATTGAAAATATGAATTATATTTATATTTGTTATTGCAAATCATGATATAACCATTTTCTATTGATATTATAAATCTTGAATATTGAAAATATGAATAAAATATTATTATTATCACAAATTTTTATGAGAGTAATTTCAAGCATTTGACTAAAACAATTATTTGCAATCCTAAAAAAACCCGATGGTGAGGATTGAAATGTGATAAGATCATGATAATTTCGAAAAATTACTATGATATTCTTATTCCTGAATATTGAAAATATGAATAAAATATTATCATCACAAATTTTTACGAGTAATTTCAAGCATTTGACTAAAATAATTATTTACAATCCCCAAAAAAGCCGTTGGTGGTGAGGTCGAAATGTGATAAAATGTTGTCGAAATATGACCATGCAAAACCCGTTGGTGGTGAGGATCGAAATGTTAGTGTAAGAAATTGAGTAACTGTTGAACAGACCCAAATACAAGTCTCTCCCCCTAAATCTTTAGGTCCGCATACATTACAGTTGTAATGACGAACGTGTAGCAGGAATCTGCAAATTGGAGAATGTAAGTACGAAATGAAAAAAAAAAGTACGAAATGAAAATATAAAGTTTAATCACTGCTTTGAGAAAAAGAGTAATTCCATTCAAATTTAATATAATTAGGATGTGGGGATAATCCTAGATAGTGAATTAACCTAATGCATTACAAAAATGCATGTGGATGGGTGGCTGACTATTTTGGGGCAGAATTTACAGGTGATATTTTATTTTTCCTCATAATTGTTATCGAAATATGACCATGCATGAAATTACACATGACCGAAATGTAATAAGATAATTTCAAAAAATTACTATGCATGATATTAGACATTGTAGCATGTGAGGAAGCTATGAATAAAATATTATGATATTAGACATTGTAGCATGTGAGGAAGCTATGAATAAAATATTATCATTATCACAAATTTTTATGAGCAATTTCATGCATTTGACTAAAACAATTATTTGCAATTCCCAAAAACTCATTGGTGAGGATCGAAATGTGATAAGATGTTGTCAAAATAATTTCAAAAATTACTTGATATTAGATATTGTAGCATGTGAGGAAGCAATTGGGTTCAAGGTGTCACTTCCAAACTAAGAAAATATTTGATCAAAATTTAATTACAATAATAAAAAATCACAAAAACAAAAATGTAATAAGATGACGAAATATGACAAAATATTAAAAATATAAAAAATATATGAAGGATAAATCCTCAGTATAAGAATACATGAGATTATATAAATAAAGATATGAAACCAAAGAATAAATATAATAATATATGGAGCATAAATCCTCAATATAAAAATACATAAGACCACGTTAATAAAAATATGAAATCATAGGATAAGTAGTATTTTTTTTGTCAATGAAATAAAAATATATCTTATAAGTTATCAAATTTCATTTATGACATCCAATAATTCAATAAATTTATATTTAAAATATACTAAATTCTCTAGTCTCCACTCTATCAACTTCTCATTCTCAATTCCATCAAACCCAAAAACCTTAATTACTGAATAATGTCATATTATTTTATTTTTAGTCAATTAAATGAAAATATATTTTATAGTTAATCAGATTTCCTTTATTACTGAATAATGTCATATTATTTTATTTTTAGTCAATTAAATGAAAATATATTTTATAGTTAATCAGATTTCCTTTATGACAGCCATGTATTCAACAAAATTTATATTCAAAATATATTACATGGAAACTATATTAATATAATATATTATTTATTTTTAGCATATACTTTGCACACGGATTATATAAGTCAAAACTATCACCCATTTTCTATATAGATTTCATAGGTTTTTTTATTATATATAGATTTCATAAGTTTTTTTATTATGATACATTTCATATATTACAACACAAACAATACTATATAATATAAATTTATATTGAAAATGTGTCGTATGCTCCTATGCAAGAAAAATACAAACTATAAAAATATCAGAGACGTAATGTTGTATGTGATGTTGACAAGACTACGGATAACACATCGAAAAACTAAAAACAATAAAAATACAAGAGAATTATCCATGAATATATCTTGTAAGTACAAACACAAAGAGATCTTTTGAAGAAGAATTTTGAAGAAGAATCTCTTTGAAAGACTATCAATACGTCCTATATGTCTATCTCTATGGACGTATACACTCATATGAAAAACTATTGACCACGTAATTGACCACGTAACTAATCTATATGTGTATCTATGAAAGCTATGGACATGTACACTCATATGAAAAACTATTGACCACGTAACTAATCTATCTTGCTTGAAAAACTATTGACCACGTAACTAATCTATCTTGCTTGAAAAACTATTGACCACGTAACTAATCTATCTTACTAGAAAGTCATTGGAGTAGACATACTTTATTACTCTACGGAAAATAGATAGACTTGTTAAAGGAAATGTGGTCAACACCGAGAGCAACATTGCGAAACTGTCTAGACTCGATTGCTTGTAATGCTTGTGCTCTCTTTGTTCTCTCAATTCTCTGTACCGATCTTCAAGCTCTACTTTTCATGCTCCATCATCTTGATCTCCATGAACTCCATGATCTCCACTTCTTTCCTCTCCATGATCTCCACTTCTTTCCTCTCCTTCTTAATCCACGTTCTTCTCTTTCCATGATCTCCATCCCTCTCTTCATGTTCCACGTTCTGCTCTTTAAAGACTCACATCTCTCTTTATAGTAGATGAGAATAAATGCTAACAACCCTTTCCTATAAAATAGGAGTAAGTTGTTTGATTGATTCAAACATCTCTCTTTGGTAGAATCTGCAAAAACACATGAGATAAAAGAAGAACCAAATCTCCTACATTTAGGTTAAAAGATCTCCCAATAACAAACCTCCTTAAATATCTTTAAGATAGATAATTGATTTAATTAAGAAAAAAGAAAAAATAAATATGTTGAATATGTTGAAAAATTCAACATTAACATATATATATATATATATATATATATATATATGATTTATTTTGCACATATGTGACGAACTGGAGCAAGAGTTTGGACAAATTCCAAATTTATCCAATTTATTTTAATAGAACCAGTAGCAGCTAAATGCAAATACTAGCTTAAACTAAGCTTCAACCAAATTTCACCAGTTGATAATAATCAATTATTTTATGTCAAATATGAAAAATAAAATAAAATAAAAAAAATTAATAACAATCATAAATAGTCTCTTTCACCAATTTCCTAGTTAATATTCCATCCGACTTTTGGACATTTCTCACCACCTTTTCCTAATAAAAAAACTAGTAGTTTTTTATCAAGCTTCAACTTAGCCTCTAGCTCTAGTCAGAAAATTCTAAATTTGAAAGCAAATAACAGCTGGCTTACCAATAATGTTTTTATTCAAATAAATAAATGTTCCATTAATTCAGTTGGAACTTGGAAATGGCAATATAACCATTTAAATAAAGACTTAATTTATGCGTACCCAAAAAAAAAAAAACTGTCAAAATTCAGTACGTATAATTTGATGTTGAGTTTTGTATTTTAATTTAAGTACGCATTAAGTATAATATGGTTTTTTTCGAAACACAACAATTGTTACCTTTGATTATTTCAATTATTTATAGTAGTAAATTGTATTAATCTTTGTTCTTTTAAGTCAATAGCTACAATAAAAGAGATTTTTATAATATTTATCACAAGACTTAAAATTGTCTTGTGATAATCAATTATAAATGCCTAGTAGCCAATTATTGTTTTTCAAATCAAAAGGCGTAAGAAATGATTGAGCAACAGTTGCGTTTTTGTATTGTAAATTTTGTTTTATAGTTTATTTGATATTTCATTGCTGTCAATGTGTTATAAACTTATGATATCATATTAATT
The DNA here is from genome assembly GCA_954870855.1 of Scutellaria minor. Lineage (NCBI taxonomy): Eukaryota > Viridiplantae > Streptophyta > Magnoliopsida > Lamiales > Lamiaceae > Scutellaria > Scutellaria minor. The sequence continues at coordinate 876,991 of OX940728.1, forward strand.
ATATATAAAGCTCGTACCAATCTTCAATCTAATTTAAAATCAATCCACTTCAAGTCTTCAATATATTATTATATAAATAAAATGTAATATATTATACATTCTACATATATTGTATAATTTTTTTTTCTATGAAAAAAAAATGTAAGATAATTGGTGACAATAACCTAGATTTTCTCACCAAAGCCTACCGCGAACCATTTTTAAAAAGCCCATAAAATATGGCTTTCTGCATTTGTTTTTTTTTTCTCTCTCTCTCTTAGTATTTTATTATCCGGAGGAAAAAAATAAAATTTAATTTTATGTAAAATGCTAATCCATTAAAAGAATATAAATATTGTCAATATGACAGCACAATTTTTTTTTTTTTGAAATTATTTCATCAATATAATCTCACTTTTTGCAATCAAAACTTATCTATACAAATTAAACTTATTTATGAATAATGAGTTGTAAAATTAATCAACTTCAAAGGATCAAAATCATAAAATTATACTCATATAATAATATGATTATTGCATATCTCTAAACACGGTTTGACCAAAATATATATGGAAATTAAATTCATCGATTATGTCGTCATTGCATATAAACTATTAGCAGGCCAAAAAAAATATTATATATATATATTATTTTTTTATTATTGATTTTCAATGGATTTTATATCATATTTTTGTTATTTTCCATTGTTAGAATTAACGTATGACAAAAACTTAGCACTTTATCTTATTACATACGTAATTTATATTATTAAAAAAATCAACATATATATAGAGATAGATAAAATAAAAGAAATTATTAAACAAAAAAAAAAAGAATCTTGCCAAAAAAATTAGTTGAACACCATTTTGCCCATTGGCATGAAAAGGCAATTCTACCCTCATATTGTCCTCGGAAAGAGGTGAAACACGGGGATATCTTTGTCTTTGCACATTCATCTTGCATGCCAGCCCCCTGAGTCTGATATACTTTGGACTGAATTACTGAAATTTGTCTGAGCATAAGAAATTGAATATTGCAGTAGTAATCCATTGTTTTAGAGTATTTCAATTTCTGCCCCCAATAAATTCTGTTATTACAATTCACATACTATAAACAATATTAGTATTATTTTTAATGTTATATTTGTAAAACATTGATTTCTTTATATTTATGACATACTATTTTCCAATCCTCGATACATACTAGATCAACTATGTTCTTGCTTATTAATGATTTACTAGAATTATATATATTTTTTGTTCTTTAATTGTCATTCTTTCTGTCATTATTTTAATCCAAACAATCTTAATTTTTGTCTAATAAGTTCTAATATCTCTTTTCACTTTAATTTTCATCAAAATAGATAATTTTCAGTGATATTATTATAAAGATGAAAACTCCATAAATTAAAGATTAATTGCTTTGCTTCACCTTACACACACTTAGCTTAGTAAAGAAAAACTTAACTGATTGTATTTTTTTAACAATATATTTATTTCATAATCATACTCAACAAAGAAGTTTATTACACAGAAAAATCAAGTTGATAATTTAATACGAATTTCTCGAAAAATAAATAAATCCATATTAGTTTTTTTTTTTTTTTATTAGTTTAAGACTTGAAGTGAACGAAATATCAATATGAGAAGATTTTATGGGCTGGTTAAGAATAAACCAAGAAACAAGAGACCAAAATGTAAAAATAAACCAAGAACGAAAAGGTAGAAACCAAGAGAATTAGTGAACCTGTCTGAATTTAACCTCTCTCTCTCTCTCTCTCTGAATCGTGTTTGGTTCCACACTTCCACCAACCCTCCCCCCCCCCCCCCCCCCCTTCTTCTTCTCTCTTTCTTCAGAGTGTGAGCCTTTCTGTTATTTAATACAGAGTTCACGGTCTTCGAAATTTAAAATTGAGTACATAGATGGGGTGGTTTCTTTGTTCTGGAAAATCAAAGAAGAAAGTAAAGAAAGAAGAGGATAAGAAGCTCGATGATCAGATCCAATTAAGTATAGGTATTGTAAAATTTGATATTTGCATTAAAACTGTATGGGATTTTGTGCATTTGGGCTCATAGAATTCTAACTTAGTTCAGCTAAAAAAATATAATTCATATGAAAAATTTGAACTTTTGCTTTTATTGTTGTCATTTTCTCCACTATATATCTTTGGATGATTTGGGCTTGTATATCTTTTGGTGGATTTTATATGAATTGCAGTTTTTCAGTATTGTTGATGTTATTGTGATATTATTATGATGGGATTTTATGCAGGTTGTAGTTATGTGCAAAGAATGAGGTTTATTGTTAGTGTAGTTTATTTGTAAAGAATGATAATTGTTAAGTTTTGTGTAAAGGTTAAGTCTTTTTTATTATGCATCATTTCTGTTGGCACTTTACTTATCCAGATGTTGATGTTGATGTTGATGTTGATGTTGTAGTTTTTTAATTTTGTTTAGGTGTATGGATTTGAATGGTTTAGGTATTAGTCCATTGTCTAACTCGTTTTTCAGCTGATCTAATGTTTATCGGCTGTCTCTGAAAGCAAGGATTGACATGATAAAATTTGAAAGTGAAGCAAAATTAATCGAAACTTTAAGCTTATCATGTTGCATTAGTTGCAAAGTCGATTATTTTTAAACTTTTTTATTATGCACTTTACTCTCGATTAGGCAGCCCAACTAGCTTAAATAGATTGCTCCAGAACAGTAGTCAAATTTTGTTACGAGGTATGTTGGAATCTTTTTATTTGTTTCTTGATTTCTTAGGGTTGATGAGAGTGCATAACATAATGCCTCTTTTTAAACACATCATATTATGTTTTGATGCATTTTGCTTGATGTTTGTCTCATTCGTTCTCATGTAGCTTTAGAAAGTGCCGAGGGCCTTGTTCCTCGTTAATGATAGTAAAATTGCATTATGTTACTGTTAAAAGATTGATGTCTGATTTCTTGGCGTTTCACTGTTAGTATAAAATTTTGAATTTTGACTTCCTGGATTATTGCAATGTTGAATAACTTCCTAAAGATGCATCAAGATTGAAACTTTTAAGGAGGTTTTTGCTCTCCAATAAACGTACAAGTAGCTGTTGATGGTGATAGAATTTAAGGTTTTAAATTTTTCCAAGTATTCTATCCTTCTGATTGTTCTGCATTATAGATATAATCAGTTTCTTGGAAACCCCTGTTAGGCTACTTTTTCTGTAGTTCTACACTCCATATGGAGATTGAGACTTTTTATTTCTTGATGGCAGAAAAAGTAAAGGCTTATCCATCGTTTGATATAAAGAAGGAAGCTTCTAAAGATGGGGGATCTGGTCATATTGCTGCGCACACATTTACCTTTCGTGAATTGGCTACAGCTACCAAGAACTTCAGACCAGATTGTCTTTTAGGTGAAGGTGGATTCGGTAGAGTGTATAAAGGACGACTAGAGAGCACTAATCAGGTTTTTTTTTCTTGTGACCTGATTAACAATCAGAATTGCTGCTTGAAGTGAAAAATGATATCAAGTCACTCGTTTAGTTTGACATGCAATTTCTTGTCTTTGTCACTCCGCTTTGTGCCTCATTCTTGTATGTGACATCTTAAATCCCTTTGTAATGAATAGCTCCATAAGATAATTTAAATAACTTTAGATATAAAAGGCTATAGAGTTGATGCTTTTACGTCTTAATGCTTGATAATGCTACTTTTACAAATGACACTGTGAGTTAGTGGTAAAACCCGTTTTCTCCATGTTGGATTGTGTAGATTGTGGCTATAAAGCAACTCGATCGCAATGGTTTACAAGGCAATAGAGAATTCCTCGTTGAAGTATTGATGCTGAGCCTGCTTCATCATTCAAACTTAGTAAACTTGATCGGATACTGTGCTGATGGAGATCAAAGACTTTTGGTCTACGAATACATGCCTTTAGGATCATTGGAAGACCATCTACACGGTATGCTTATTACGACTTGTTTATGCCTAAAATACGCTCGTTTCCTTAATCAGAAAAAAACGGATAGTAAAAAACCTAATGCTTGCATTCTCAGACCTCCCACCAGATAAAAAGCATCTCGATTGGAACACGAGAATGAAAATAGCTGCTGGAGCAGCAAAGGGCTTGGAGTATTTACACGATAAAGCGAATCCACCTGTTATATACCGCGATTTAAAGTGTTCAAATATATTACTAAACGAAGATTACCATCCTAAGCTTTCCGATTTCGGATTGGCCAAATTGGGCCCCGTCGGTGACAAGACTCACGTGTCAACTAGAGTGATGGGAACGTACGGATACTGTGCGCCAGAGTACGCCATGACTGGACAGCTTACCTTAAAATCCGACGTCTATAGCTTTGGAGTCGTCCTCCTAGAAATCATTACAGGCAGAAGGGCTATTGACAATTCGAGAGCTGCCGGGGAAAACAATCTCGTTGCATGGGTAAGCGATTCAAATGAAATGGAGAGATCAAGAAAACTCATGACAATCGATTGACTATGTAAGTGTTTTGCAGGCTCGGCCTTTGTTTAAAGATCGAAGGAAATTCTCACAAATGGCGGACCCGATGCTCCAAGGTCAGTACCCGTCGAGAGGGTTGTATCAAGCTCTCGCTGTGGCTGCAATGTGTGTACAAGAGCAACCCAACATGCGGCCTCTCATGGCTGACGTGGTAACGGCCCTATCTTATCTTGCTTCACAGAAATATGACCCCGAGACACAGCCTGTGCAAAGGCTGAATTCAGGCTCGTCCACACCAAGAATTCGAAGAGAACAATGATAGTAGCATCACTCGATGAATTTGGTTGGCTTTTTGATCTTGAGATGGATGCTGTCGACAGATTTGGTTCGGACCTGTCGAGGGCTCGTTGCCTAGGAAAAAGAAAGGTTGAAACATCCATTATGTTGATTTTGTGAAGATTTTCCTTTTCTTGTGTAGGTTTCTCTTAATTCTTTGCTCTTTTTTATTTTATTTTATTTCTTTGATCTCTCTGTTCTTGTTGTGCCCTCACCAAGAATTATCCCATTTCTCAGATTTGTACTAAGATTTCAAGATTTGGAGATGAGGGCTCTTGTACCTACATGTTAATACAAATGACTATAAACATTATATTTCTTTGATTTAAGTCTTGAAATGTGCGACTGCCTATTTTGAGGATCTTGTTGTGTATATATTTGGCTGCATAAGTTTTTTTTATAACTAGATGGGTAATCAAATTGATTTTGCTATCATTTACATGTTAGCAATTTAATAGATAGGATGGGTTCAATTGGTATGTTTAAATTTGTCCAAATGCCAAATGTAAGCCTTCAGAAATAACTTTAAAAAGGAAATAATAACTTTGTACATAAATTTTCACAAGACAATAATTTATCTGTGCAAATTAAACCATACATAATCAAGATGTAGTGCAAAGAACTAACAAATATAATTTGATAAAAAACCCCAAAACCTATGTTCTCATAATTTTTCTACTCACCAAGCTATTATTGTTAATGAATGAAAAACAGACAAACATTGACCATTATCAGTTCTCTGTGATAGATTATAATTTATAAGTAACAAAAACTCAAACATATCTCCACAAGTAACTTGAGTGTTGCAATGCGTTTCTGCGTATACGGTTCCGTTGCATTTCTTATACCTTCTCCGCCACACGATGGCCATTGATCTCCTCTTCCTTTGAGCTTAGATTTTGTCCATCATTCAGTGATTTCCCATCATTTGTCTCCTCAATGCTCGTGGGCTTCCCCTATTCATTCAAGTACTCGTTTAGCTAATTATCAGGACAGTGCATATATCACGTGAGAATTTGTCGGGGTTTATAACAGAGTAATATTGGCAAATGAAAACAGCCAGTTTATGTTCGACTGCACAATCTCATGTTCCGAATGTGGAGTGCATTACTCACCTTGTTCCTGTCACGCCATCCTAATCCAAATGGCCTAGAAAGCAAACTGATCTTTCTTGTAGGCATGTCTGGTGGGGAATCTTGATTACTTTGTTGCGTGGATCTGCAACGAAAGTAAATATAAACACATCAACGAGGATGCCCCGGTTTCCGAAATGCACAGATAGATTTATATAAGGACACAGAGAGTGGATTAGAGCTAGTTCAATAATATATTTATTAGAGGACAAAATGGATTACCGAGGAGAAGACAGTGCTTTGTTCGGTCCCGACTGGAACTGCATGGTAGCCTCCAGCATGGACTCTGCCATGACTGCCCTTTTTTCCATTTCAGCCAGGGCAGTTGATGCTTCTTCATACTTTTCCTGCAAAATAGAAACTCGATGAAATCTGTACTCGTGATAAAAAAGGAAAAGCAATGGACATGTTATAGCATCAAAGTGCTTCCTGAGCAGATATCTCTCTCTCTCTCTCTCTCTCTCTCTCTCTCAAGTGTTAACCATCACAAGGCATCAAAGAGAGAAACCTGAAGCACTTGAGCAGCGTATCTCTGGGCAGCAGCATCTTGCTCAGCAAATATACGAGCATCTTCTGTCACCTTCTGTTCTTGTTCTACCCTCATTAAAATCTGAAACCAATGACACGATTGCCATGTTAGTTTGTTAGATAGATAGATAGTCGTTGAATCTTATAACAATAGTCTTTACCTGAAGCATGGCGCTCTCTTGTTCCTGCTTATCAGTAATGGCTTGCTGAAGCTCAGTGATCTCTTGCTCTAACTGTTCAACCTAAAGAAACAAACAGAAGCATAACCATCAGATTGATAATCACTATTTTTTATAACAGGGGCAAAGTTTAAGATAAACAATACGAATTCTGTTAATCAAAACCCCACTGAATCTGCACAATTTTGAAATGAAGGTGCACAAAATCAAAAGCATAGCAGTGTATAAGATCCAAGGTTTGGATAAGAGTAGCATATTCACAAAGCAATCTAATTTTAATTCACCACTCTACTCTAAAGTAACAAAGATCAAAAAAGCTGAGCACATCAAGCTTCCAACATACTCTTGCACTCAATTGCCGCCGATTATCCTGTTTAACCATCTCCATCAGTGCTGTTTCAAGCTCTTCTGCTCTGTAAAAAACAAGTATAAAATTTTGCATCAGCTATATGTGTAGAATGTTGGAAACACAAATATATCTATCAAAAGATAATATTTCAGCAGCATTAGAACAGATATTCATTTGAAATTAAATATTGATAGTTTAAGAAATTTGAAAACCAAAACCTTTAATCAAAGAAAATCTAAGAAACTTCGCTACTTTGACTCCCCAAAATGAAGAAAGGTTAGTTTAGAGAAATGGAAATTCTTCAAAAATGAAAGGTGGATATAAACAAGGTCATCTACCTGAGCTCAGCAGATCTTTTGTCCTCAAGCAGCTTGCACATCTCAACCTTAAGCCACATCACCTGCGAACGAGCAATGCTTACAAAGTTAGCTGTAGTATAAGATATTACAATTATTTCATATAATCAAGGATAAAAAAGACGAGGCAATCTAGGCATAACCTAAGTATGCAAAGAAACAACATCTCTACATGTGATTTCCCTTTTAAACATACTTTTGTTACTTGCAAAGAATAATGAACAGAAATTATTCCAATATCTTCTAAACGAGAGAAAGAAGAAACTCTAGACATGTTACATGAATATGATTACTGTAGATTGGAGCCAGGTCAATTAAATAAACTCTTCAAAATACAATTTATATAGGGGTGGACTAAAGGCACCACACCCCTTTCTAAGGGCACCACACCCTATTAGTGTGTGGGCCCCACATCTATACACTAATAGGGTGTGGTGCCTTTAGTCCACCCCTTTATATATAGTTAGTCTATTATGCAGGAAAAATCATATAATGAGTACCTGCACTTCAAGATCTTTACCAGAATCCATCTCCACATCACCATTTGCGAGGGTTTGTTCTGGTTTATTAAGCATTGAACCTGGAACCTTTTTGAAACTATACAACTTAGAAGCAAGACCCTGGGAATCCTTACAGACTCTAACTCCCTTCGATCTTTCTTCCAATGTAGCCTTCACAGCTGGTCGGTGTTTATTTCTTAGTTCTTGTAGTCGTGTTTCCATAACATTTTGGTAACCCATGCAAGCTGTCAAGACAAGTTGACTGCTGTCGAAGGTGGAACCGGCTAGTGATTGCAGCAGTGTGATTGCATCTCCAGCATCCTTGGTTGTAACCAATGCAGGTCCTGCACAAAAACTGAGCAAAGATAAGTTCCATCCCGTAAATAAAGCAATAAAATTCGTGTAATCACAAAGCACACAAACTTGTAGAATGTACAAATTTAAAATTTTGATTGTATATCAAATATATCGAATTAAGAATACCGCTAAGCAGTACCATATAGCTCCATTAAAGCAAGTGCAGTCCGGAATAGCATTACACGATTCCCTTCGAAGAGAAGTACATCCCAGACTCTAAGAACTGAAGGCAGATTAAACTCATCAGGATAGTCCTTATAATCAGATTTCAGAGGTGAAAGATTTTACAAGTGGCTAAACAAAGATCAAAGACAATGACAGTTCTATTAAATGCTGCAAGACTGAGATTTAAAAAAGACTGACCACTTTCCCATGGAAGCATATTCATAAATATTGTGAGGAACCATGCCCCACTCACCCATGCCACTTGCACCCCTAGGTAATCCAGATGATTTACTGTGGCGAAAAAAGAAAAAAAAAATTGATGAGCAGAACAATGATTGACTGGAAGGCTCCATGGGAAAGGACGTGCATCAAGCAAAGCTATATTAAAAAGGGACAAACCCAATTTTGGAAATTTTTCACGCACTAACTCCTCAAGAACGAGTTGATCGACCTGCCAAAAGGGAGAAATACAAGAAACTTAAATTGTATTATGCCACCTGATTATGCTTCCTCAACTCCCAAAAGACATAATGAATTTATAGAACTCAGGTCTTATTTATAGTAAGGAACAGCTGGCAACAATGAAACAATATCCAAGAAGTACCTGAGATTCTAGCATTTCTTCTGTGTAATAACCATCAAAATAGTCATCTAGAATACCCATCAAAGTCCTGAAAATCAAGAAATTTCTTAGATACTGTCTAGTCTTATAACTTCAACAGTGTATCAAACAAGTATATAACTCCATGCATTTATAGGAAGCAAATATCCAAAAAAAGAAAAAATCAAATGAAATACAGACCTATAATGAAATTATTTTGACAATATGGATCTACTATACCATAAAAAGCTATTAAACAAGATTTCAACCCACCAAAACGCATTTTCCTCTGGCATCAGAAGTAATAACAATCCCGCAAAAAAATTCATGGCCTGCATAGATCAAAAAAATAAGAAAATTTCAGCAGCGCCACAGTATAACACATGATTGAAGAGGATAATAGCATGTTCTTGACAATGCAAGCACTTTATAGAAGATTTATCTCCAAATTAATAAACCAAATGAAAAACAATTTAGCAGACTACCTGGGTTTTATACAAACTACAGATAACTTTTAAAGCACTTAAAATGAGAATTAAAAAGTCGCTGAACAGTCAATATCTCAAGACAGCAATCAATAGTACAGAAATTCCTGTTCTTGATAGTGTAAGAATATTACCTGGCAATATCCAACAGAGGGATTATGCCTGGCATAAGCCGTAAGTAAACGTCTTAAAGCATTTCTACCATCCTCATCCAGAGCAGGATGACCAGGAAAAGTTCGAGGTAAATCCTGTGTTATAAAAGTGATAAAGTTGGATTTTATAATAGCAACAAAATGGTATGTAGTAAAGCGACTTCATAGATAAAGAGGATGAATAACCTTCTCAATCTGGGCTTTCAATTTTTCAGGTATACCTACAGACTCTACATTTGATTCATGATTCTTCTCCCCCAATTCTTTGTTTTTATTGTCAACATTAATCTCTGGAGCAATCAAACTGTAATAGTAATTGTCCACTCGGCGTGCTCTAACACCAACAAAAGCTTGCCAGAGCTGTAATGCAGAGTGAAAAGAATAAATAAAATGTATACAGTGGAAATAGATGAGAGATAGTCCCGATTATGTGTAATCTACCTCTCCTCTTAATGCCATAGGAACTCCCCCTCGGACAAGACATTCCAGTTCTTCCTTCCAAGGAGACAAAGATTCTGGATGAGTAGCATCATCTGTTGGGATGGTGTCCTGAACGGGATCTGACTCAGATCTTTCCAAATCATAAAACTCTTCATCAGAGTCTTCTTCAGATGCCCCTTTTCCTGGTCTAGCCTCTTCAATGGGAGGAAGCTGCTTTCTCGCGCTGGGGTTGGGCTCATTTTTCATTAAGTTGACCTTTTTCACTCGAGAACTCATCATTTCCTCTATGGCATGAAGAGATGGTCTGATCTCTGCCCATATTTGGACTTGATGAGCTTTAGTTTCAGTCCCAAATGGTGCCGATTTATTCCCTTCACTAAATCTGTCAAGCTTCTTGCCGTTTGAATCTTTAGCTTCAGCATCATTCTTTGAACTACCATCAGCAGTCCAATTAGCTGACTCAACGTTTGACTTTATGACATCATTGTTGTCAGACGACCCGCTTGTAGCCAACTGAGCAGACTCACATTGCCTTTCTAGAAAGTCCTGCCACCTGTCTGACCTCTCCTCCTCTTCTTCCTAAAAGAGCATCAGATTAAATAAGAACAAGCACTGGCCACTTTTACAGTTTTTTGGTTTCTAAATTACGAAATTCTTGAGCTGAAGAATGAGTTTGCAAGGGTCAGAAATGAGAAAACCTTGTATATATTTGCATATTCTCCGTATCTTTGTAAGTGTTGAGGTCTCACAGCAAACCCATAAGCATCCCTGTTTATGCAAGTTCAAAATCAATAGAAACTCAAGTAATTATTATTTTTTAGTTGAAACCAAAGTCTCCATCATTTCCATTACGTTTCCCTAAATTTCCAAGACAATGGAGGAACATCAATAAAACTGAGTCAAATCCAGCATACCTACAGAAATACATTTATCCAGATATAGCTGCATCCATTTCCATTCAATCAATTTTCTTTAAAGACAACTAAAAACTAAAAGAGAATCTCACCAACTAGATATTCCATCTTTTACTTTTGCATAAATTAGTGGTACTTTTAATTATTCCTCACAAAATTAGCCTCCAAGATTCTATCTTCAACTGAGAAATGGCATTAGACTTTTAGCACTTTACTCCAAACCTAATTCAACATTTCATAATCTATAACTCAAACCTTCATCAATTATCCACAACTCAAAACTTTTCCTAATTCTTTCTCCAAAATAAAATTCTAAAACACACTTACAAAAATGCTAAGTGGTTTTGATAGAGTGACAGATCAAAAAGGAAATCAACGCAAAAACGCAAGTAAAAAGCAATTCCAATCAAGTCCCAAAAACGAAAATGAGTGCCACGTGGATACCTCTTGTGATCAAAGGAAACTGCCGGAGCAGGGATCACGGCAACTGGCGCCGCCCCTTTCGCCGCCATTGTCGGAAATGTAATTTAAAATGCCCAACTCCAAGGATCCCTTTTTCCACTACTATTTTTCTGGGTCTTAGATATTCTATCACCTCAACTGATCTGCTCTCTCTCTCTCTCTGAAATTTCTGCAGCTGATTAAACCGTACAGTCTGCGAAAAGGAAATGGGTCCTATTAAATTCTTGTTTTTAATCGTCAGTTTCAGAGGCCTACAGCCATCAAGTAGCAGCTCCCACGCTACTATGTGGGGTTGTTGGGGTGGGGGTGGGGGTGGGGGAGGGGTGCTTCACGTGGAAATCGCGATTTTGCCGTCACAGAGAAATCTACCATGTGAGAGACTGATTTCTTAATTCTTAGCACGGAATGCCAGAGGAAAATTCTGCAAGCAAGAACTTTGAATTTGCAGGGAAAAAGAAAAAAGAAAAAAGAAAAGAAAATTAATCAGAGTTGACTTGCCAATACTGCGTAACTCAAAATGGCAAAATCTATCGTTGTTTTTCCAACAATAATTTTTATCTTTTTTTTTTTTTTAAATCTTACAAATTTAAGCACTTTTATCAATCTGACTTTCAAAATTGAAACTTTCTTTAAGTTTTCAATTGAGAAAAAATGAAGTTAATTATTAAAATTGGAACACGATGATGGTTGATGGGCCTACGGTCCAAAGGCGCAGCTCATATGAGTCGAGGCCCATTTTCCTATAATATAATGAAGAATTATAAATCTCACTCTTTGGGCCTTTAATGCTATTAAACAAGCCCATGTTTACATTTCCCATCAAGCCCATCAAGGCATTCATTTTGTTTAAATACAGAGACCTTTAAATTTAGTTAACCATACATTTATGTGTTCATAATATGACCTTTAGATTTAGTTAACTATACCTTTAGATTTAGTTAACTATATATTTATGTGTTTATAAGATGACCTTTAGATTTAGTTAACTATACCATTATGTGTTCATAAGATGATCTTTAAATTTAGTTAACTATACCTTTATGTGTTCATAAGATGACCTTTAGATTTAGTTAACTATACATTTATGTATTCATAAGATGACCTTTAGATTTAGTTAACTATACATTTATTTGTTCATAAGATGACCTTTAGTTTTAGTTATCTATACCTTTATGTCTTAAGAAAATGACATTTAAGTATACATGTAGTCTCGTTTATTCCAGAAATTGTATCAATTACATCGGTAAATTTTCTGTAAATGATTACTATGTTTAATCTTGTTGATATGATCGATTTTTAATTTTTAAAATAATTGTAACAAGGATTATCTACGAGTATCGCATCGCAATCCTGAAAATCAAGTAGGTCACGATTGGATTTAGAGAATATCGTAAGAAATTGTGATATGAAGAAGAGGAGCTTTGAGAGAAAAAAAGAAAAGTCGTGCTTCAGGAAAAAAAAGGCAAAATACGAAGAAGAAAAATAAGAGAAGAGATAAGAAGAAGATCGAAGAAGAAGGAGAGAAGTGATAAGAATAAGAACGTGCAGAAAAGAGGCTGTGCAGAAGAGAGACTGAACCCTAGCGTGAAAGTGAAAAAAAAAAAGGACAAATTATATATATTTTTCTGTCTGGGTCGGTCTGGTCCGGGTCGGGTATGAGTGCACGGATCTCAAGATCCGTGCAATTGGCTCATGTCAACCCAACTCTAATACGAATTAAATAACATCTCACATCACATCAGTTTACAATCTTACACTATATATATGTGAATGCAAGATTATTTTAGACTTTTCACCTAAATTATAATAAATAAATAAATAAATATATATATATATATTATAATAAAAAAATTAATTTTATTTGATTTTATGGTATAAAAGACTATTATCTCATGATATTACTTCGACTTATCTGTTAGCTACTTTATACAAGGGCCTGTTAGTGTTACATTGGATACACCAGTTTTTGACTAAGCCCATCACATTTATTTGGACTCTGGCCCAATATTAATAATTTCATACTTTTCTTAAATATCATCAGCCATTTCATTTTATTTTTAAATTTTATTGTTTATAATAAAGATATTTTAGTCAGTTTAGAAAAGGCTACTTTGTTTAAATAATTAAAAGGGACCCACTTTAATGTAGCGTTTGATTGGTGTATGAGACGAGGTGTCGTGTAGGTGACAATTAGGCGTTAACTTAAGCCGACACGCAGCGCACAATAATTCACCCGCGACGAAAGGCATATATTCCACATTGCCCAAATATCCCTTTTCTCCACCGCTGCTAACGTAAGCCCACCCGCTAACGTGCGCATCCCGAGGCAATTTAACCACACACACCCACCATGTCTGGCGCCCTAAAATTCACCAATTTCACTATCCTGCACCCCCACATACCCTACAAATATCTCAACAACCTATCCTCCCCCTCTACCGTCACCGCCACCGCCGTCGAATCGACGACAATCATCCGGTTTAATCACTCGGCTGGCCGGTGGCGCACGGCGATTTCCGGTGGCAGGAAATCTCACCACATTTCGTCCGATTGTGGAAATAAAGGGCCAAGGAGAGGGTTATTCTGCAATTTCGAAACTGATATCGGAGCTAAAATGTGTGCCCCGGTCAATGGCAAGGTCTGCGACCAATCCGACGTGTCGCCGCCGCAAAACGAAATCGGAAAGCCGGCGGTGCATCCGACGAAACTGCTTACGTTGCCTACGATATTGACAATTGGCCGCGTCGTTGCGGTGCCGCTCCTTGTTGGCAGTATGTATTGAATCTTTGTGCCTGTTGGTTAATTTGAGTTCCTTTGTATTATTGGATTGAGTGTCTACAAGAAATCAATGCTGCCTTTTTGTTCTTATGATTGTGCACAATTTGCATATTGATATTTTGCTTCAATTAGTTATATCATGATTCTACATTTGTGATTGAATTTATGTATTATGTTGTATAAAGTTGTTATATTTCGTGCTGAATATTGAATGTTTCTGATATAACACTACAATAGAATGGATAAGAATTCAGCTAGTAATGGTTGAATAACTTGTAACTCGAAAAGGGTGAAATGCATTATTAGCAGAGATGATTTCAATTTGAATGGTCACATCTTTTCCTAATTTGTCATGAATGTGCATTATATATATTTGGTAGTTTCCATTGGATATGGAAATAATGGGATTGACATTATATTTTGTCTTTATTAGCATTTTATGCTGAGAGCTGGTGGGGACCTGTTGCTACAACTGCTATTTTCATTTTAGCAGCCTTTACGGATTGGCTTGATGGGTACCTTGCTCGAAAGGTGCTGCTTTTTAAGATCCAAACTTGTTTGAGCATCTGATTGTGCTTCTCTTTATCTCCTCGTTTACACCTTCTTGATAAATTTTTTTAACAGATGAATTTGGGAACTCCATTTGGTGCCTTTTTGGATCCAGTGGCTGATAAGGTAACATTAGCAATTCGATGCACTTGGCATTTGATAATTTTATGGGAAAGATGTGTGGATGAAAGTACATCTTATTTGATATTATATGATATCTATGTAAAAAAATTTAATAATAATAATTGTCTTCATTGAAAAGTTACACATTTTAAGGGAAATAATTGGTAGTTTTAAAGTGGTATCAGAAAATTGAAGATTCGAACACCCGGTGACTCTTCAGTTCAATAAATACATGCATCTTGCTGTAGAAGTATAATTCTCTGTTTCTTTCGGAAGACAAACTGATGCTTGACTTATTTGGAAAGATAAGAATATTGTACAGCGATACAGCATGCTTATCTTATGTATTGTGTTTCTTTCTAAAATGAATGCAGCTTATGGTAGCTGCCACCTTGATCTTGTTGTGTACCAAACCTTTTGAAGCTGGTATGTTTGGGCAAGCACCATGGTTATTGACTGTGCCTGCAATTGCGATAATCGGTAGAGAGGTAAGAGCTGTAGCACTTGCTATGAATATCCATACCCCATTTGAATCATGTTTTTTGCATGGCTACTGGTCATCCATTGAATAAAAGATGTGTCTTGTATCGATGCCAAAGCTGATGTTAACAGTCCTGCGATAACATCTCTCTCTCTCTCTCTCTCTCATGATGTGATCTCTCATGATGTGATGGTCTAATACGTGCTTACATCACTATTTAATGACATGTTGAAAGTAATGTTCTCTTTATCTCTGGTTTTGGGTATTATATATTTTAATAACACCCACAAATTCATATACATATTTTAATTTGATTGAGTATATTTTAACAAGAAAATATTCATCTATTTATAGATCACCATGTCCGCAGTTAGAGAATGGGCTGCTGCTCAGGACAGAAAGCTTCTAGAGGTTTGAATCTACAACACAACTTTTGTTACAATTATAATTCTTGAACGGTGTAATTGTAGATTCCGTATACTGATCCGGTTGAATATTAGTCTGGCACAATAACATACTCACTCACTCTTTCAGGCAGTTGCGGTCAATAATTTGGGGAAGTGGAAAACTGCCACACAAATGACTGCATTAACAATCCTATTGGCTGCCCGAGATGGCAGGTTTTGTTTTCTTTACAGCATTGATCGAATAAATTTGTTGAAAAATATATATAATTACATGGTTTGATCGTCTTCTGAAACCCTGTCTGTGCAGTCTTATTGGAGCAGGAACCTTTTCAAATTCTGGGGTGATCTTGCTATATATTTCAGCATGGCTTGCCTTGTGGTCATTGGTCGTGTATATGAGAAAGATATCGAAAGTGCTACTAAGGTAGTATCTTTGTGTTGCAATTTTATCTTGGTTCCTAATATTACAAAGTGGACGGCATTTTCTGCTTTACGGAGAAGAGGTCCTTCTACATATGGATGAGGTATCGGGATTCTTTAGCATCAACTCAGTTCTATCCTGGAACATATGAAATAATGTAATTGCTACAGTGATCTTTCATCACTGGCCTAATTGATGACCAGTAGTACATGGATTTTTCACGTTCTGGTTGAGAGTCGATGCACTTTGTTCATCATCGGTTGCACTACCATTAAACCAACTTCTTTATGTGAAAGTGGTGGCTGATTGCTGGGGTTGGAAAGATTGGTTAGTGATAGAAGTTTGAAAGAAAAGTATATCGCATTCTATTATTTGTGTTAACTAATGTAATAGTTTATATATATTGGTTTTGTGACAAATTATAAAGCCTAATACTTGCAGTTGAGATGTATGCTCTTATTTATATAAACTCTTATTCATAGATTTCGAAGTTATTTGTTAATTTAAAGCATGAAGATATCATCACTTGTCATGTTATTAGAGAGAAATAAAGTTTTATGAAATACTATATGGCGGTTTACTTTTTTGTCAGAATAACTGATAATTGGTGAATAATGCAACAGATCTTGGGTTTGAAATCAGATTATTAAAAGAAATATATCATGTATATTGATCAAAGAATAGGCTCATAAGATTAATCACTCACATTTCATCAAATTTAACATGGGCTCATGAGCCAAACAAGTCGTTAAGTTCTCATCTCATCAAAGTAAATATATATATTTATATTAGACAATTTAATACATCCAAATTCCATGAAGCAAATGAAGTGTACCGTGTACAAGAAGCCAGAAGCCTAAGCACTAAGAAGAATCAAACACTAAACATCAAGATTATTGCAATTGCATCAATTCTGTTGCTCACCCTGTAAACTATGTATTTTTCTTGTTTCATATGCCAGTCAACAGAGAGTTTCTGGAAAGATGATTCCATCAGGCATCTTTCTGGCATAATCATTAACATTATCAACCACTCTGAGATGCCAAAGAGCAGCTTTGTACATCTCTGCTTATACATATTCCATCTACTTATTTGAGAAAATTGGCGGAAATAAAGCAGGTGAGAAGCTAGTCTACGTATTTGCATCTCCGGGGTTAACCCCACTTTTTATAGAAAGAACTGGCCCCAGGCTCGAACTGTGGCTCATTATATGGGAGTCGAGAAAAAGAACTATCACAGTGATATCATCATGAAAATGTCTCCTCACTCCTCGATCGATCTTTTTCAGGTCCGAATATCTCATTTCTCGTTTCTTCGCGGCTTCTAGCAACGCGGCTTTTATTAGTTTTTTGGCAATGCCCTGAAAAGAAGAAATCTCTTTATCATTGTGTTTCTCATTTATATTTAAGTATTAACAAGTACGCATTTTCAGTATAATTGAGATGTGAGTAGAAATCTTACGTAGCGTGGAGAGTTGTAGACAATGTTGACTGCCTCTTGATTGCTGAGGTGTTCCCATAGCCCATCAGAAGCAAATATAAGAAATTGATCCTCAGGATTAAGTTTTTGAACATGTATTGATGGCTCAGCCAACAAGATTGGTGTATCGAAAGGTTCTGGCAGTCTAAATTTTGGTAATAAAGGCACTCTGTTAAACTCAGCTTTCTTCAAGTAAGCATCACCTATTGATCTTGTAACCTGAGATGCAACCAAACCTGTATTAGCAATATATGTCGATAAAAGTTAATGGCCACAATTTCTAGCCACAGCTAAAAAGCTTCTCAATGCATACAACCCGGTTTCTTGTTCACTAAACCAACATATAGTATGACCTGCTTTATATAGTGTCATGTATTGGATTATTAACAGTTACAAAAGAAAGCAACGCGTAATTAGCTAAGTTATAAGCAAAGATTTGTTGGGTGTTGGTAAATTATGTTTGTACATAAATTCTGGCATTTCTAATAAAGATTCATTCTTTTCTTTTCTAATTAGTTGAAATGTTGAATGGAAGGCATATCCATGACCATTACATTAAGATAACATTCATTAATCATCAAGAAAACTCTAGAATTACACTTCCAAAACCCAATAAACAGCATTTTATGCTAATAAGGAACTGGGAACAGCATAAGGAAATATACTGTCGATAAACTGGGAACAGCATAAGGAAATATACTGTCAATAAACTGGGAACAGCAGAAGGAAATCTTTTCTTCTTCTTTTTTAATATGAAAATGGAGAAGATTAGTTATTAAAAACAAGGTATGTGAACATGATCTCACCTGTATAAGACCCTTCACTCGCCAAACTTGGTGCTTTAAATATACAATCTGAGGATCCTCGGGATGCAATGCGCGCAACTCCTCCCGAACGGATTCAAAACTTGCATTATGTTCAGATGATAGTTGAATAGCTTTGACCTGTTTACCAGACTTATCTAATCTAGCTAAAACCGCCCTCGAATCTCCCGCATTTGCAATGTAAATCAGTCCACTGCATATAACGCCCATCAAACAACATGAACCCACAGAAGCCATTTGTGGTTTGATTTCCCATTGCCTTTTGACCATAGAAAGAAATTCGTCTTCTGTTGTCAAATATGCGTTTTTTATAACATCTGCTGACATTTCTTGATTTTCTGTTGTAAATTCTGCACCACGAATAGCTGTCTAGTGAGTGAACATGAGCATTAGCAAGCTCTAAGAATTTCCAAAATAAAGGACTTTATTAACTCATTTTTAAACTTAGATGAGGTTCCAGACTCCTGCAACCGGAATTAACTGAATTCTTTCGCTTAGACAGCCACGTGTATTGAGCACGAAAAAACTAATTCAAGGGACTAATCAGACGGAATTCAGCACACATTATATTCTATTCTCTAATACAAACACATCTTTTTCTACATTCTAGACTGGCAAAAGCAATATTGACATCCTAAATTCCGCCCCCAACTAGTTCAGAAAATCATCCCAGTTGCTAAGTTTTCCTTACATAAAGGCATCTTGTAAATTCCAACATGATATTAGGAAAGTATCTTCTAATAACAATCTCAAGCATTTCTATGTTAAAAAGCTCCTTATCATCAAATATTCATTTTCAACAAAGATTTCTCCTTGTACATGTCGAATTAGGGTGATCGACCTAAAGAGAAGAACATTACCGGAATCACTTAGGACCTAATGTAAAACATTTTGATGAGCAGAATTAAGACAACTAACTAGCAATGAGGCAAGAAAAAGAAACATACTCTTAATGTTTTTGAAAAGATGATAGTTTATGAACCGGGAAGCTTCAGGGCCGGCATGCCCGTCATAGATTCCGACAAACGTCCCATGAGGGCCGGGTTCCATAGAGCTCATAGGCCCAGACTCAATCTGGCACTGATCTTCCAATACATTATTAGCTTGAATTACAGCCATAGAGAATTCCCCATGAATATGGGTTCCTAAATCTTTGTACCACCACAAACCATCCACACGACCACAAGGATCACCTCCTCTATTGCAGCAAATTTCGCTCGAACTCTCCAAAGAGGGCCTCCAACAAGGGGTTACATATTTTCTCCATGTAGTAGACACCATTGTCCTCTTCCTCACATACAACAATATATCACACAACAATTTCAATCTTAATTCACCAAACCAAACCCTAAACTGCAATTTATATATGTTATCTATCTATCCCCACCCCAAGTCCAACACCTGTTTTTATCCTCTTTCAACCCTAAATTTCAAACAGAAAACAAATTCAAATGCAAATGCAAATGCAAATGCAAGCACCAACAATCCGAATTATGCACAAAGAACAAGAAAAACAAGTCTATTTAGGTTGCTCCTAAAAACCAAATTACAAATGAAACTTAATTTAGGTTGCTCCCAAAAACCCAATTTACAAATGATTTAGAAAATCAGAGAAATTCCCAGAAAAAGAGGATAAAAAAATGTTTCTTTTCCTGACAATGCAAGCAGGGATAGATCAAGAAATGGAAAAAAAACAAAATTGAGCAAAAACGTACAATGAATTAATACGATGAACGTATAATAATCAAATTCCAATGGAGCTTTTTCTTGTCTTTGTGGTCGGTTTCTGGGTTGGGTTTTTGGGGATTTTCACTTGTCAATTTATTTGGAATTTATAGGGATTGTTTTTCCATAGATGAAGGGTTAAGGGTTCTGACTTTGACCAAGTTTATACAAACCCTTTCTTTTAGCCTACTTTTTCTCATCTCTTCCGTTTCCTTAATTCCAAATTCACTAAAAAAATAAATTAATTACAAGAAAATATATATTCCTTTTCTTTATTACTTTTTTTTTCTTTTCATGTACAGAGTATATTGAGGTACTAATCATATAATTATTGTGAAATATAAAAGTGTAAATTACCAACTTTACTTAATTTATAATTTTAATAGTTTTTGAGTTTAGTAAATATAACATGAACTTTCATATTTTTTGCAATTTTAATCAATGAGTGGTTTTAGGATATGATTACGCTCAAGGATGTATTCTTTCATTTTGACAATTTTGATTTTTTTCAACTTCAACATTTCTGATAATCATTTATCCATGACAACTTTATACTTCAGTGTTAACACAATCATATCCAAAAAAAATGTTCATTGGTTAAAATTGCCAAAAAACATGAAAGTTCATATTATATTCGTTAATATTCGAAAACTTGATTAAAATTATAAATTAAGTAAAATTTGTGATTTTTCCGACAATTCACTCAATATAAAAACTCATTTTATCTGATGTCATCAACACATCCAGAAATAAGAAAAATGAGTATAATACATTTGAAAACTTAGTTGAAAATACATAATGATCTTTATTTCAATTTGACTGTCAATATACAAAACAAAATTTATTTCAATATTAACTAGTTTTTTACCTAGAGGCAATAATAAATCATCTTTTTTCAACTTTGCATTTATCTCATTTTTTGCACTTAGCTAAATTAAAAGCTACATTAAATTTCCATTATGAAGCCTACAATTTTTGTCAATTAAATTACCTCAATTTTTATATTTAACAGACAGAGAGATGCCTTTAAATTAGGGGGCTAATTTGGACTTATCTTTTTTTTTTTTTTTTTTTGAAGTGTAGGATTCAAGAGAATGTATAATTATCTAACTTGTACAAAGATTAAAAAGTGTTAAAACATTTTAATAGTATTTCTAAATCTTTGATATGATTAAAAAGTTCGATTATTGATGTTAGATATCGAAATCCAACCAAATATGAATTTATAAAGTTTCTTCTACATTTTTTTTTTAGCATTTCATGTTAGCCCTTTAAATTTTTAAAATTTCCATCATCTTGATTGTATCTATTTTCTTTAATACCACATATATTTATAATAATTGTAGAAAAACGTGTAACGTGTGGTATTCTTTTATCTCCTGAGTCTACTCTCTAGTTTCTAATATTTCAAGCCACGAAAAGAAGAAGGGGTTATTTTCTTTTCCTCATTAATTGATGGAAAGAATAATTTGCTTCTTATTTATTTAAGATTTAATAATCATTAATGCTGGTTTTAACATGGATTGTGCATTTGTGCTTATACTTTTGGTTCTCTTTTGTTTCCTCAATAAATAAATAAATAAAATCTAATAATGCAATCATAGTCGTGATCAAAACACTTCATATGCCATATTGCTAAGCTTCAAAATGAGACGTGGCTAAAAAAGTTAATTATACGATAGAAAAAGATATAAAAACAAGATATATAGCCAGATATAATTATTAAAAGAGGAGTTATATATATATATGAATTCTTTATTATGTTCTTGTTTTAATACCTTTTTTTTTAGTAGTTACCAATTATTTACTAAGTTGCAATAAAATAGTTCACATTAAAAATAGAAAATTATGAGTTCAAAATTTTGGAAAAACTTCCATGGTTTCATAAACTTTAAAGTTTTTCATTCAAGCTTTGACTCCAACAATCATGGCTAGAATCCGATGTTAATCTCTTATATAATAAATGACATTTAAGTTAATATAATATAATAAGGAAAATAATAATAATTCAGATAATAATAGTAAAAATGATAATAGTGATGCTATGATGATGAATTTGTTAAAATTCTTAAATATTTGAGGGTGGTGATTCAACAAATTTATTCATGGAGCTATACTTAAATATTATATTGATCGTTAAATTAATTCCAAGATTGTATAAAAGAACATATAAAACTTTATTTAAAAAACTTGTTGGATATTAATATCACCATCACAATTATAATCTTTACTAGTATAGACCTCGTGAGATCCCGTGAGATGCATGGGTTTTTATCTAAAAAATTATTAATTTTATAAAAGAATTGAGTAAAATAATTATAAATAAATATAAATAATTACCAAATATTAGTATTATCTTATTTAATATTTGCATAAAATATAAATTAATTAATATATATTATATTTGTCTATCTCTGTGTATGACACGTGATTTTTCAAAATCAATAAATTTATAAAATGAATGTAAATAGAAGAAAACAATAACAAAAATTGAAAATTTCATGATTATTTTAAATAATAAAAAATAATAAATAACCACAATTTAATTTTTAGAAGAATAAACTTTTAAATACAATTTTAATTAATAGAGTTGATTCACTAATTTCATGAATAAATATTTCCCGTGATATTGATACATGTATCTAGAGATTTTAATTATCAACTATTATTATTATTATTATTATTATTATTATTATTATTATTATTATTATTATTATTTAAGAAATGAGGGAGTTTAGAAATAGATTTGTGTCTTAATTAAGAGCTAAATTAATGTAATTAAATATTGATAAATGAATGGTTAGGATTAGTTTATTTTTAGGAGGGATAAGATTGAATCACAATTTAACATGTGTCATTATTGGTTTCTCCTTTAGTATATATTAAAGATTAAAGACTATTATTATTATTATTATTATTATTATTATTATTATTATTATTATTATTATTATTATTATTGTTATTATTATTTAAGAAATGAGTGAGTTTTGAAATAGATTTGTATCTTAATTAAGAGCTAAATTAATGTAATTAAATATTGATAAATGAATGGTTAAGATTACTTTATTTGTAGGAGGGATAAGATTGAACCACAATTTGACATGTGTCATTCTTGATTTCTCTTTTAGTATATATTAAAGATTAAAGATAAAGATTATTATTATTATGTATGAAATGAGGGAGTTTTGAAGTAGATTTGTGTCTTAATTAAGAGCTAGATTAATGTAATTAAATATTGATAAATGAATGGTTAGAATTACTTTCTTTTTAGGAGGGATATGATTGAACCACAATTTGACATGTGTCAAGTTTCTATTAAAGATTAAAGATTAAAGAATCAAAGATTATTACTTATCAACTTTGTTTGGACTTTCACAGACTGAAAGAAATCCACTTTCAAGGTCCTTTAGTTAGCCCATTAGCCCAATTTAATGTGAGTTGCATTAGAGGCCCACTACCACAAGACTACAACCACTTAAAAATACTTAATTTAATAAAATTATCTGAATTTGAGAATATGTGTCGGTTTAAATATTAGTTTAATTTAAGGGTTAATAACTTGTCCTACCACAAAACCATTTAAATAGAACAATAATACCCCTTCATATAAAAATGTGACAAAACTACCACTTTTCTAATAAAACATTCTTTTATTCCACAAATCAATCATTACACATTTATTATTTAATACCAAATTCCAAGATTTGTCCTCATGCATTAATATCCAAACTAATTCACTTCTTCCACTCCAAATAGTAATTAAATCCGGAAATGACGTAAACTGATCAAAATCAGGCCCAACATGCTTCCGTAAAATTAATCTATCCCTTAGAAATCATACCTTTCTTTGACCGTTACAGCACCGGGTGAGATGGTTTGCAAAACCACCAACTGGAAAATCACTGCCCCCAGATCGTTCTACAAACAGCTCCTCACTGTTCAACTTCAACCCTCGGGGAAGATGATCTGCAAGTTATCCAGCTCCTTCAGCAACTGCACAACACAACCTTGGTTCGTTTCCTACACCAGGTGTACAAAGTATTCCTTCCAGGGATAGACTAACAACACTAAGAACTCATGTTGAAGCAAAAACCTTTATTTTATTAAGAACTTAGAAATATTTATTACAACATATGTAATCTCCTTTTGGGAGGAGAATTACTTGTTTAGCCTCTCATAGAGAAGGCTTGAACTCCTAAACACATAAACTGTAAACACTTAAACTATTACAGAAAGAAAGATAGATGTTTTGAAGAAAACTGAGGGGAATGGTCGATGTCCTTAGCTTCCTTCCTTCTATCTATTTATAGAGTGAAATCCGGATGTGAAATGCGGATTTCAATCCCTCTTGAATGAGCTGGCTGCTTTCCTTAGTGCTCCCATGTGATAGTTTGTTGGGAAGTCACTTTCAGCTGTTAGTGCTCGTCCTCTTTTTCTTCCCCTTGACCCATCCCATGTGATGATAGTTGGATTTGTTGGGGAATCATTTATTTCTTCACATGGTTCAACCCATGTGATTTCTCGTCCTATCCCATTTAACTTTGTCGGGGGCGCTTTAATAATTTGGTCGTTGTGGTCCCCGGGGATACCCCTTCTTTTGTGCTGGGCCCTTGTCTTTATTGGATCCAGCTACCTGTCGGTCGGGTTTGGGTCGGAATCCTTTCCCAAACTCGGGTTCTTTCTGTTCGGGGCACGCTTGACAGATCCGATTGATCCATATCCGATGTGTGCCATATTACAGAATTTCCGGTAAGTGTCTTTGCTCGCCGGAATCTTGTTCTCCCAGAGGATTTTTCTTTTTGTTTCAAAAAGTTCCTCTGCGAAACCTGTTATCGATCCAGTCATTGTATTCAACATGAATGATCCATTGGCTGAATTCTGGAAGACTTTAAATGAGTACTTGACCTTGTCCATCTCTGTTAGACAAGTCCAAAGTCCCCAAGCTCGTCGTGTAGAAGCTTCATCTTCAGTAAATGCTCCTACCAGTATCGGTACCTTTTCCGGGGATGTTGCCTTTATGTATTTCAAGACATTTCCGTCTGGTCTCCGAAGCTTGATAAAATGAAAAGCCTCATGGAAGCCTTTTTTAGCTGGTTCTGGAGCTGCACTAATGAAATAGAGCTCCAGGATGTCTTCTCTGGACAAGTGTGGATTGTTTGTCCAGGTTTCATGAACTGCTTCTCCTATCCATCTCGGTAATTTCGAGATTTCTGGGAATGCTGGTGATGTAGTATAAATTGAAGCAAGAGCTCCGAAGTTATACCATTCTTGGACTTCGTTTGGATGATTGTCTGGTTTCATCCAAACCCTAGGATATTTTCCCGAGATATCAACTGTTGTTCTTTCCGGGTTGATACCGTTTCTCGTCACTAATTTCTCCCATTGACGCTGATAAACCTGCAACGGAGAAACCTCGTTAGTGTGAGTTTGAACCTTAGCTTTTTCCTGTCTGCGGCCTCAGGTTCAACTCGACCTCTTTAACCCCAGAGG
The DNA here is from genome assembly GCA_954870855.1 of Scutellaria minor. Classification (NCBI taxonomy): domain Eukaryota; kingdom Viridiplantae; phylum Streptophyta; class Magnoliopsida; order Lamiales; family Lamiaceae; genus Scutellaria; species Scutellaria minor. Next base: position 902,648 of record OX940728.1, read on the forward strand.
TACTGGGTTGACTTGAAGACTCGGGTTGTGACACCGGAGTTTCAACATTCGTTACTGATAGTACATCCTCAAGGAATGCATCACCTGTAACACTCGCAAGCATGGTATTTGAATCCATAGCCTTCGGGTTAGAGTCCCGATCTCGAAGTTCTCCTTTTAGCACCGAAGAAGATGCAGCCTGGAGGAGAGGCTTATGCAACGCTTGGAACATATGTTCCTGAGCGTATTGACATGCTCGTATTAGATCAGAAACGGATTTCTGATCTTCTCGTTGAAGTCGTCCTGCAACTTCAGCATTGAGACATAATGTCCCAAATTCTCGTTCAAGACTCTCCAGGTTTTCCCTGAGATGTCTTACTCGTTTGAGGACTTCGTCAGCAACGTGTCCTTCCATCTCGTGTTAAGAAATCTGCAAGAACATTTTCGTGAGATTTCACAATGACAATATCATAATCATAATATTGGCATTCAGCTTGCCATCTAAGTATCCTAGCCTTTTCTGGTTTAGATTCAATTTTATTTTTCAGAAAAGCTTTGACACTTGAATTATCAATTTTTAGGATAAACTTTTTAGCCAGTAGAAAGAGTGGCCATTTTTTAAAAGCCTTTCTGACTGCAAAGAATTCCTTCTCGTTGATATGCCATCTGATTGTTTCACCATCTGTAAATAGACCGCTACAATATCTACATGGCACTTCTCCGTCTGGTGTGGCTTTCATAAGAATTCCTGCCCACCAATGATCACTGGCATCTGTGTAAAGAACCAGTTCATCTTCGTCTTGGGGTATAGCAAGTTTCGGAAGCTTACTACAGACTTCCTTAAGCTTCTTAATCCCTTCTCAATGTTCATCTTCCCATTTAAAAACCACGTCTTTCTTGAGTAATGGGCTAAACACCTTCCTGTGAAATGCTAGATTGTTGATGAACATTCCAGCAAAGTTAACAACTCCGAGAAAGCTTTGAAGTTGTTTCTTGTCTGTGAGATCATCTGGAAATCCTTGTATTTTTTCCACAATATGATTTTGTAAAATGATTCCAGATTCATCGATTTCAATTCCGAGGAATTCAATTTGTCTTGTTGCAATTACTGCCTTCTTTTCAGAAAGCACTAATCCTTCCTTATGACAAACATCTGAGAAGATTGTCAAATGTTTGAGATGCTCTTTCATGTTCTTCGATGCAATGAGAATATCATCGATGTAGACGAACATAAAGTTGAAATAATCCTTGAAGAGATTATCCATCTTTCTCTGATATATCTGGGGTGCATTTGCCAAACCCATAGGCATGACATTCCAGACATAGTGTCCTTGTGGTGTGGAGAAAGCTGTGTATTTCTTACTTTCTTCTTCCATCTTAATCTGGTAGAAACCAGACTTGCAATCGAACTTAGAGAATATCTTGGCACCTTTGATACAGTTAACCAAGTGTTCTCTACTCGGGATATAGTATCCATCAAACTCCAGAATGTTATTAATCCATTTGTAATTAATAACAAGTCTAGGTTTACCTCTTTTGATTTCTCCATGATTTCTTACCAGGAATCCTGGGCTGCTATATGGAGAAACTCCTGGTGAAACCAACTTAAGGTCCAGATGTTCTTTAAGTATCTTCTGCATATCCTCACGATCATTTTGATTCATCAAGATAGGTTTGAGTCTTACGAACTCATGTTCCTTTCCAGGTTTAACCTTTAGGAATGCTTTGAGCTCATTTCTGTCCCACCATGCTAAGGGATCTTCGTTGTAATTCCTATGGATCATTTTCTTGAAATCCTCGAGTGATATTTGTTCTTCAATGGTAACATCACTCTGTGGATTCTCCATTATGGCTTTTCGCAATTCTGCAATAGCCTCTGGAGGAACTCGTTCTTCTCCTTGTCTTCTGAACAAATACAAGGTAGTATCCCGTCTTTTGGTATCTTTTTGTCTCGGACCAAATTGTCGATAGGATAATAAGGCATCACCAAATCTTCTTTTATCCGCCATTTTTGGATGTCGAAGTTTGGCTTCATCACCACGCTTGCTGCGAAAAGGAAAAGACATTTTTCTATAAAATGCTTCCCGTAGTCGCTGGACAATAATGTTGTGAAAATAAGCCGTCTTGTCTCATTTTCCTGTGTAAATCGTTTGAATGTTTGTAGGAAATTGTTTCCGAGCAAAACATCTGCACCAGTATCATGGAAATAAATTGGTGGCGTCTTCACCTTATACCATGGGGTATCACCCGCGCCTCCGATCATAATCTCCGCTTGTTTGATTCATCTGTTAAGGATAAGAATCCTTTTGGAGAAATCTCGTCCTGCAATGGCTGGCAGATCTTCTCCCATTTCTTTAGGAAAAACCTCCTGCTTTGCAGTACATATTCCTGTTCCTGAATCAACATAGGCTGCGAAATATTCAGCCTTGAATTCAGTATATAACATTCCAATTGAAATGTATATAGAGAATGGACTAGTGGTCATCTGATTCGGTATCTTTTATCAGCCACTGTAAACTCCATTCCATCTTGTAATCTTTCCCAAGACATATGATCCTCAAGAAAGTTAAGACCCAGTGTTAACTGTTCTGGGATTCTTCCTGCGACTCCGGAGATAGTCAATTCGATTTCACCCATCTTTAGGCATCCTTGAAATCTACCAACTATCGGTTGTTGCAGGTAATAGAGGACATCACAAGGAAAAATATTTTCCTTCTGGTTGATGTCAAATATTACTTCAACTGCTCTCCAGCCTTCTGGACATTTTAGCTCTCCTGGTGTTTTGAATACACCTGGGATTCGCTGAACTGTACTAGGCCTTCTTTCTTCCCAACGACTGCTACTCATCAGTCTATCTTGTTGGAAAGACATTCTCTTTGTCTCCATTCTGAGGCTTTGACTTCGATTGAAGATCGGTTGATCTTGTATTTTCATATCTATCTCCTTTATAGTTGGAGATTCAATGAGTTCTGGCAAGACCACTTTCGCGAAGTCGTCGAAGATTTTTGGAACTTCGATAAATTCCTTTCTCAAGAATACATCTGAATGATGCGAATTCGATAGAGCATAGGAGATCTTGTATGTGATCGAGTAGGGCATATTCCTTTCTTTCATCAAGTCTTCTCTTTTAAAATCCTGATGAAGGGTTAGGACTCTATTAAAATCTCGATCTCCTAGATTGTATGCAATTCTAGGATAGACATTGAATGCCAATTTCCCTGCACACAAGTTTCCTGTGACTGCCCCAAGGCATGAATCCTTGAGATTTGAGATTCGCTTGTCAAATATGGCAAGATTGAGAGGCGAATCAATTCCTTCTTTGAAAGTTGTTTTTATAATAACTCTTATGGCTCCGATATGAATCCATGAGAGTGTATTTGCAACTTCTCTTTTAACTTGATTCCTTATATCCTGAACCTCTCGGTAAGGAATCAACTGCATCTCGATCAGGTTACTTGTGAATTCCATAGGAATAGCGAATTCTCCCGTAGTAACCCTATGGATAATTTGGTGTTTTCTTTTACGAATTCCAAACTTATCCAAGGCTTTTTCCATAGCTCCAATGGTAAAACCATCATAGATCTGGAGCTTCGGATCCTCCTTCATAATTCTCATGAGAGTCTTATGAGAAACTGTTGTGTGAGAGAGAAATCCTGACATATCCTCTCTCATTGTTTGAAGAATTTCTTCTTCACTCTGATTCTGATGTGGATTCACTTCCATCATCTGAATAGATCTCTTCTTCGTAGATGTTTTCATCTGAGGGTAGATCCTCAAATTGATACACCTGTATATGATCTTGGTAATAGACAGCTTCCTCAAATTCTGGAGTTGCTTCGAACTGTCTAAGACCTCTCATTTGGTTATCTGGACAATCCGTTGAGATATGTCCTCTTGCTCCGCAAGTCCAGCAATTACAGTCTTTGAAACTTTCATTAGCTCTAGTATGAGCTCGCCTGAAAGTTCTTCTTCCCATAGTTCTACTGGAACCTCCTTGGTTTGAACCTGCTGATGAGGTTCTACCCCTGCTTGGTACTGGTCTTTGCCCTGACTTATAACTCCGGGCTTTTTGTTTAGACCACATCCTCCTAGGTCTCCATGAAGACCTATGGCTTTTTCTGTTGTTGTTGCTTCCACGACTGTAAGGATGGCTTCTCTGCTTACTCCTTTTATGTCTTCGTGGTTGACCTCTCACTATTGTTGGGATGTCATTTTCTTCGCAACATAAGGGAACCATTTTATTGATTCCTCTTAGTTTCTTGTAGTTTTTATAGAGTGCCGCCTGGTGGCACCATTCAGATAACTTGGCTTTTAGGAAAGACATCCTTCTGGCCACTGTATCCAAATCGTCTGCACTCTTGTATTCCCTGATGAGCATTTCTCTCCAGGGACTTGGAATCTTCGCAAAGAAAAGTTGCGAAGCTTCTTTGTCATCCACCTTGGATTTCCATCGGTACTCGGTGAACAACTTGATATATTCGTCTATATGACAAATATCATGTAACTCGAGGCAATAGAGGGCTTGCTTATATCTTTTTCTCTTTTCCTCTTCAATTCCCTCAAAATAGCCTATGCCTATAAAATGGATTTTGAATAATTTGGCCATATTATCGACAATTCCTTTCAATGACTCACCAGCAGTTACATTGTTCCTCATATCTGGTGGTGTCATGTCCCACGCTCTTTTTACAGATTCTTCAAGACTCATTTCAAGGAGTAAAATGAATCCTTCCTTTGTAAGATCTAGCGTTCCTGCTGCAATTCTCATTGACGCTGCCCAGTCGTCAATAAGGACTTCTCGATTTTTGAAATCTAGAATATCTAGATTTAACATTAATCCATATGGGTGTATCGGATTAAGCTATGACTTTCCATAAGGCGTATTCTGAAGATCTGGCCTTTTGGAACGTTGTCGAGTTCCCGAAACAATCGGGTCTCCTCTAGTGGTAAAATCCCCCGCGTGTGGCATTGGTTCATCCACATGATGTAAACCTGAACTTTCTGCAACATTGAGATCTACAGGTGGTTGTGGAGGTGGTCTTTGGTGTTGATCACGAGTAACCAAAGCTGAACCATCTCCTGTATTCATCTTTAGATCTACAATACCTAATCCTGCAAAGGATTCAGCAAGTTCTTGTAGATCTTCAAGATTCATCCTTTCCATATCCATCACCTTAATTGATGATAGATTTTCCTTTGATGATAGCTATGAGCTTCTCATCTCGGGTCATTGGTCGTACGACTTCAGTTGGTACCCATTTTTGGTGTAAATAGGGAACTGTTCCGAAATCTATACGTTTTCTTCCTCCGGGAACACTTGGCCTGTCCTCCAGATTCTTGACTCGCTTTTGGATATCATGAAGGATTTCAAGAGTTTCCTTCTGATATCTAACCATCATCTCCATCTGGTTTTGGATTTGATGGACTTGTATTGGTAAATGATTATGGCGGTTGCCATAATTTTGCACCGTCTTCTGGATTTCTCTAAGATCAAGGCCGATCTTAGATGAGTCTGGAAGTATCTCGCTCCATTCAGGGTTTCCGTCCGTCATCAATGATTTAGATGAACGATCTCCTGAAGGTTTATGAGTTCGGTGTATAAACATTGGTTAACCCAAAGGAAACCCATGTAATACTCTTCTCCCTTTTTGCATTGCCTCAAGGTTTCCCTGTCGGCTCCTGCTTCTTCTTGTTCAACATATTGGTTTTGCCAATATATTACCTGGTCTCGGTGTTCTTGTTCATACATCGCCAAAATTTGACGATATCTCCTGTATGGTATACATCTTGGACAATTGTCCAGATCCATATTTTCACGAGAAATTCTCCTCACCAAAGTTAATTACATAACAATAATAAATATATACTTTTCAGGATGCGTTTATGTTTACGTTTAAAATCTATTTTCCAAGGGAATTTGTACGTGGCATTGTTACACATTCCAGACCACTGTTTTTTTAGACAGTATCGGCACGAGAAAAGTATTCCAGCCTATATACTTATTCCGGTGGAAAATCGATCTTTAAATGTTTTCCGAGATTCGTTCAATATTTGGAGTAGAATATATTAATTTAGAGTTCAAACATCAATTGGAATTAGTACAAAGTGTTTGGAAATAGTAAAATTTAAATGAAATTAAATGTGGTCAAAGGGTTCAAAAGGTTCAAAATTCCTTTTGTTTGAAAAAGTGGTATTTTTGTCACTTTGTTATATGAAGTGGTATTTTTGTTCCCAACTATAAATATTGTGGTATTTTAAGTAGTTTACCCTTAATTTAATCTACCCCTCCATACACACACACACATATATATATATATATATATATATATATATATATTTAACTTCTTGTTATATTTAAAAAAGTTGTCAATGACTTCCCATGAAATTTAATTTTATGTTTCTTTTAAAATTTTACTATAGAAAGACACAAGAAATAGAATGATGTTCTAGTGATTTATCAAGGTAAAAAAACATAACAAAATTTACACAGGATTACAGGTGTGTTACGTGTGTAGAATTTCACAAACTATTTGATTAATTTAAAAAAAGAAAAAAAAGTTTGGCATGAAATATATAACAAATGAATTGTACATGAAAAGAGTTTTTTGAGTTTGCATGGCTACTATTAGTTTCTCAAGCATCTATCCTTTTCTTACAGTAACAGGCAAAAACGTGTTTCACGCTTTTCATGCCTTTTTTTTAATTTATTATGGGTGGTCGTGTCGTGTCTGAATATATATATATATATATATATATATATATATATATATATATATATATATATAATGTATATACATTTACTGAATTTATTAGGTAGACAAAGAATGAATAGGGTTTGACGAATTTACAGATTTTGGTCACATGCAAAGCTTAATGATTTGGGTGTTAGAACTTAGACGAGATTTGAAGTTATATTGGGTGTAGATTTATATATTCTTAATTTATTTAAATTTTTACACTCATTTATTTATGTAACTTCACTAAATGTAACGATATTTCCTTTTTTTTTTTTCTAAAAAATTGTCTTGTCTTAAAAACTAGCATATTAAATTCTTCTCAAACTTTTATTAAACAACCTTTTTTTTTTTTTTTTGGTATGGTATTGCATGACTATACATTCATATCAATATGTATATTTTTAGATAGTGTTCTATTGTATATAGGATATATGCGAGATTGAAAATTAGAAAATCGAATTACTAATTAATTATTGGTTGTGTTTTATGAATTTAGACATGATTAACACATCAGATTATCAGAATATCAAAATCTAAACAATATTAGAGAATAATGTGGTAATGGATAATTAACTCCTAAACACATAATTAATATCTAGACAAGAATGATAGTCTTATATTATTGTTATCGACCATGGATGGTACGATAGTGATCTAAACCATAAAATCAAATAAAATTAATTTTTGGTATCATATTAAATAGTTTTATTATTTTTCTACTATAATTTGGATGAAAAGTCTAGACTCTTGCACTCACATATGTATAGTGCAACGTTTTTGACTGATGTTATGGAAGATGCAATTTATATTTTATCAACAAGGATAAAATTATCATTTTATTATAATTATGATTAAAAATATATATTATCTATTATTATAAAAGAATCACTATTCTAATTATGATATTCTAATTATGGTTGAGAGTGATTTAACCCTAAATTGGATACTCAACAAGTCATGTCACGAGAGAAGGGGTGGCAAAAAGAGTCAAGGGACGGTGCTGTAGTATGACTCACATTTGTTCATACAAGAATCGTTATATATTAATTAATTCTTCTGAAAATTGAAAATGTTAATATATTTTTTATTTTGAACATTACTTAGCTAACCACAAAAATAGAGAATAATTCGAATCGTAAAAAAATATAAAGTTTTGTTCAATTCAAAAAATCATGTAGAAACTACAATTTTGTGAAATTTTTTACTCAAATAGACATCTTGAAAGAAATTTATAAATGTATGTATACACAGTTTATTTTTTTGAACAAAAGATTAAGAATAATAATTAGGTGGGAAATTGTCCCGTTGCAGATGATTAGTCCTTTTTTTGGCTCGTGAACCAAATAAAATGCCCCTACTTTATTAGACATTGTTACCAAATTTTGAATTAAAATTTAAAAAGTACCAAAAAAGAGGGCTACTTTTTATGTTTTTATTAATAAAAATAAATCAAGTTGATATATTTTTCTTGAAATGGCTTAGGATTCGGATTTATGTCTAACAATAACTTTGTATTGTTTCTTTGGCTTTTTCTTTCTAGTAGTAACCAATAATCTTTTGTTATTGTTGGTGGTGTGAAGTAGTATTATTAGCCAAAAGACATCATAATATCACAAAAACTTAAAAGATGTGATTGTTTTACGAATCACAGTTTGTGAGATGGAGTTCTACGAAATCCATTCCACTTATTATTAAATTAGGTTAGGTTATACTATATTTGATTTTTTTTTAGATGGAGATTTGTGGAACGGTTTTGGTTTTATAAGTGGGTGTCTCTAAAATTATAGATATTATTTTGTTTGATATTTTAATTATTCTACATATATTTTAAGATTCGGTTAATTAATTAATTGATGTAAATGCTTATTTTCAATGGCTGTTTTGGAAAATGATTCACTCCTAATTATATAAGTTAGGAATAAATCATTGTAATTCCCCCAATTAGGTTACTACTTACAAGATATAAATGATTTTACTATTGTAAATTGTAATGAAATTAAATGACAAAACTATTTTCCCTAATTCCATTTTATGAATAAAGCGGATGGATGGATGATCATAAGAATTTTTTGTTCTTTTTAAATCTTAATTTAACGCATGACTCGTTGATATATAATAACAAAACTAATATCACTCAAATCAAAACAACAATTTTACTAGATTAATTTATAGGAAGTTTATTATGTAGATATTGTTGGATTAATTAATGTTAGAATAATTATTTGGATCCAGGTGATTCGTGAGACGATTGCATCCAATTTTTCACCCCTAAAATATGATATAATATAAATGATATCAAGAAATATTTAATGATAAAACTGATAATATATAGAATATACGTGTATCACACTATTAATCCATACAAACTCAACACTACATAGACCATAGTATAACAGTATCCATATAAAGTCTAAAAAACTAAAGATCAAAACAAGTAGATTCCTCAAATCATGGTAAACACTTTAGAAAAGTTTGCATTAAATTGATCACTTGTTTGGATGATCAATATCTCCCACCAAATATTTTCACATGATTAATTAATCTTCTCATGAATTACTTGGTATCTATTGTGTCTGCACGTGATCCAAAAAAGCAATCTCTTGCTTTACCTCAAATTTAAAATGATAGTATTAATTTTGTATATATATTAGAAAGGAAAAAGTTAAAATAAATATACAATATCAAACACATACAATTTCTTCAAACATAAAAGAAATCCACCCCAACTTCATTTGATCGATTGAGTGACCACTTGCACTACTCAATTTCAAGTCTTGTTGTATTGTAAACTAAAAATCCCCATTCTACCCCTATAAAAAAATATAATTTGACATTTATAGTTTATTTATCGCTATTTCTTTATATTTATAGTTAGAAAACACAATTGAACAAAATATAACGCTATAACATCGACTGTCTAAACAGTGCATAATCTCAATCTCGACCCACAAACCTTATAATGATCAGATCAACTTCTTTTTTTTTTTTTTTCTTTTTTTGAGCGGTATTTTGTAATCTTGAATATTCATAAAATAAAATGAAATGAAAAGTTGTGGAAACACATGCATGGTATGGCCAATTAATGAAACAAAATTGGATTTATGTAGGGACAAAAAGTTAAAAGTGGAATTGTGGGAGTGGATAGTCACGCCATGTTTGTCTTCTCATCATCTTCTTCATGTGCTCTGAGTCTTTCAGACAAAATGAGCTTTTCATTAATTACATAATCTTAAAAATGACCTGTAAATCAATGAAGCCCACGTCTTTAATTCCACCTCACCTTTTTCTTCATATTTAATTTATAAATTTGCCATTATTAAACCACACATATTGGACCATTATGTTTCACAATTTTTATTATTTTGGTATTTTTACTAATAGTGTAATGTTGTTTGGGATTGCAATAAAGGGTTTGGTGTCGTCTTAGGTTGAGATTCTTCTATTTGAATGAGCAAACTTTGATTATAATTTTTTTTAATAATTATTCGATATTTATAGGAAGTGGAAATTAAAGATAAGGAAATAGTATGCTGCTAATAACAGAGAAATGGTCGATTTGGAGCTTATTATGCATTAATACCAAGCTAGAAGTGATATTGGTTGCCAACCATATATCTGCCATGTGTCACTTCTTGATTGGTAAATATAATTTCAAAATTATGTATGATAAGGAAATAGAAAAATCATATTAATTTTGCACATAAAAAGTAAACAAAGGAAGATGCTGTTTTCTCAACTTTTTAGTAGGAAATTAATGATGTTTTTTTGTGGTTTAATTGATATGCACTTAAACTTTTTAAAACTAATAATGAACTTCCATTAATAAAAACTATCGAGAAGACCCACATTTAATTTAACGGGTTTGAGTCAATAATAAGAGTTTGTGTAAAAATATCAAACAAATTTCAATAAAAATAAAGTACTGAACATGAACATGAATATCATACAATATTTTTCAAGAATCATCTCAAATTTAGAAAAATCTAATTTAATTTTAAAGAACTAATCCATCAACCACCATCTCCATATCTAAAATATATTCTTTAATTGATAATCACTTAATTAGCACTTTTAGAATGTAGCCATTGATCTTTCTTTAAACATAAATTAGATTAAATAACGAAAATAAAATCATTAAGATGCCCTTAATTTCCTTTTCAATAGTTTTGCAAGAGGAAAATGATAAATCAATGTCCACTTTAAAACCAATCATTTTTCTACCAATATCTAATTCTCAATGGGCACCAATGCTTATTTAAAAAGTCATGCTTAATGATTAATTCCATGGTTTCATTTTTCAAATGCAAAAGGAGGGAGACATGCAAATTGGCACTATCATTTTCAGTTATATTTTCCATTTCTTTTCATATTTGAGTTGTATTATTAAGAGTATGTTTTAGAAATTTAATTTCGCAATCTACATATAATCCATAATAGAGTTTGATTTGTGTAAATGAATTTGAATTGTAAATAATAAAACTCCATTTCACAAAGTTATTTTTATAAAACGGTCTCGCATATATAATTTTTTCAATTTTAAAAATAATTACAATTTCTTCTCGATATATATTTTTGAATTGTCACCACCTTTTTCTCTTTTGCAGTTTGAAATAATTACAATGTTGTGAATTATTATTTGGTTGAAATTACTTTTCTTTAGACGTCGAACTCTCATCATTGTAGCCAACCAAAAATAAATAAAATTATCGGGACTTATATATATATGTATATATATATATATATAGATTAATTTAATAAATTAATAATTTCGAAGATACTCGATTATCTGAGGGAAAGTGAGTGGAGTGTTTCCAGAATTCACAGAAATCAAATTGAAAAGTTGGGCCCACAAAGCCCAACCGCCAATTGATCCTAAGCCTATATAAAGCCCACGTGCACTAATTTTTTTACATTTTCCAAGTGGTTTACAGCCCGCCACGTGTCTCTCAGCTTATTTAAACTTTAAATTTATAATAACAAAATAGACTATTTATTTATTTATAACTATATTCTTTTAAAGAAAATGAACTAGGGAGAATTACTCTACCATTCTTTAGATTTCATTAGTTTATCAATTAGACTCAATTTTTATGAAGATTGCTACGATTAGATCTATTATCTACGGGGCAAAAAAAATGTTTCGACTGATTTATATGAATACTATAATTCAAATTTACTAGTTTTATTAATTTCATTTATACAGTCATATTTAAGTTTTAAAGGATCACATGTTATTTATTTATTTAATTTTTTGTTGAAAATTAATTTTCACAAACCTCAAAATTTGTTGAATAATTTGATAAATTTTTTAGGACCGTGGATATAATTCATCCTATAAACTATTAATTACTATTATAAGTTTTGAGCTGAATTTGTTACTTTCATAATATGGTGTAGTATTACATAGAATATAATAAAATAATTTTTTTATAAACTCTAAAGTGTTTTTATATTCAATAGAGCTTTTGAGTAGAAGGCTAACTACTATCCCACAAAATTAATTCGATGATATGTGTGTCTAAGTTTTAATAAAAATCATAGATTCCAATCAAAGGTTTTTTCCATATTTATATATATATTGAACGTATATAAATAATAAAAAATTCAATTTCAAGAATTACACAGTTTCTTGCTTTCATGGCAGGTAGCCTGTTCAAAAAGTACCATACGAAATTCAAAAAATAAAACAAAACAAATCAGAATTTTGGATATCAGTAATAAATGAAACCCATTGGATCATTAAATCTGATATTGAGGGGCCCACTTTAACCAGTCATTATCCAACACATGCCCCCATGTATTTGGACACACAGGGAAAAGCAAAATTCAATAGTAACTCTCAACCTAAAACTGTATGAACCACATAATAATTTGAATTAAATCCTCTAATATTTCGAAATATAATACATAGTTATATAAATTTTGACTTTTAGTATTTTATCATATGAAATTTACGGTCCATGAATAACATAAAATATTTAATTATAATGGTATACAAGTATATATACAACTATGAACCTATATTAGTATATAAGATGATTTATCTTTCTCCTTTTTTAAGGGACTTATAATTTTTGTTAAGTCTAAGAATTTAATTTAATTCCTGTAAGACCATTTCAAGAATTCAAATTTTTGAACAAAATTAATCAATCCCTTATTAATATTTGAGTTGAGAAAATAAGTCTAATTTGAGCTTAATTATTGAAATTGGTTGCAACTTGTTAATTTATTATTATTATTATTTTTTTTTTTTTTGATAGGATGCAAGTTGTTAAGTTTGAAAAAAAGCAAAACATATCATCTAATTTCTAGCTAAATTATTGAATTGTTGAACTAATATAAGGTCAGGGTGGTCCAATTTCTATATGAACGTTCATCTCTAATACTTTGATTTTATTTACTAAATCTTAAATTTAAAATGTAAGAATCATCTTAACGTTACCATTGACTTTTCGTCAAAGAAAACAGTTCTAATTTATGCATTCTACAATAATTGTAATTAATCTATTTTTAGTAAATAAGCCCATGCCTTCAACATAGTAATATTATATCACTAGATACTTTTGAGATATTTTTTATTCGTCTATGTTAGTCTAATGAGTCTTTTATCCATAAACTTATGAAAAAAGCATTATTATGTTCCAAAAGTGGATTTTTGGTCTTCAAAATTTGTAAAATATTCTTATATCCACTGTGTTTAAAAACATGTTTTCTTTTTTACTCACAACCTATCGTACTTGCTAATTTTTACCGATTATTTATAATTAGACTTGAATTACTTAAGATGGAAAATCAACATTAATTTATTTTGTGATAAATCAGGTAATTTCCATGATTAATATACTTTTTTTTTATCACATTTAATTTAGGCTAAAATCAGCATTAGCTAGTAAAAAATATTAGTTGCAATAAAATATGATCAAATAAGTAGTTTTAATTTTTTTGATATATGAGATGTAAAAATATATTTCCACTGGAAACTAAAAAACTCAATAAACCAATATGGAGAAAAAAATTCATTTACTTTTTATTAATATAAAAACATAAATTAGTAAATACACTCAAAATTCTAATCATCTCAAACGTTTTTCTCTGAAAATAATACCCAAAAAAAAAAAGTCATCTAAAGTTTTCATAAATTAACATTTATTTAACAATTTAAAATAATTGGAACATCTGAGAAGGGTGGCACTAGAGAAAATCGATTTCACCAAACTAGCCGTTAAATAGAAAACGGTGGAAGGTGGTGGGCCAGAGTCTCGTGGGTCGGTGTAAACGAAAACCCACCCTATGGCCCATGGACGGCCCAATTTCCACTCAAATTAATTTTAATTTTAATTTAATTTAATTAAATTTAAATCCTTATCATTTTCCATAATTACTAATTATCTCTGAATCCCCACCCATTTTCACCATAAATACCCCCCACTGCTCCTTTCAATTCCCCCCTCTACCACTACTCTCTCTTTCTCTCACACACACACACACAGAGCCTGTACATACACACAGCTATCTCTACACATCATCTACAATGACGAAGGAGGTGTCGGAGCACGGGTCCTACGGTGCAAAGGACTACCACGATCCACCGCCGGCGCCGCTGTTCGACGCCGATGAGCTGACGAAATGGTCCTTCTACAGAGCTCTGATTGCAGAGTTCATAGCCACTCTTCTCTTCCTCTACATCACCGTTCTCACCGTGATCGGCTACAAGGCCCAATCGGCGACCGACGCGTGCGGCGGCGTCGGAATCCTCGGCATTGCATGGGCGTTCGGCGGCATGATCTTCGTCCTGGTCTACTGCACCGCCGGCATTTCTGGTCAGTGATTAATTCTTCTCGATCGAGCTCGAATTGACTCGTCGTTGATTTCTAGGGTTCGGTTTTTCTTATGTGCTAATTGCAATTGCAGGCGGGCACATTAACCCGGCGGTGACGTTCGGGCTTTTCCTGGCCCGAAAAGTGTCGCTGGTGAGGGCGGTGATGTACATGGTGGCGCAATGTTTGGGCGCCATTTGTGGAGTCGGGTTTGTGAAGGCCTTCCAAAGTGCGCTGTATAAGAGGTACGGCGGCGGCGCTAATGAGCTCAGCGTCGGCATCAGCACCGGAGTTGGGCTGGCGGCGGAGATCATCGGCACCTTCGTCCTCGTCTACACCGTCTTCTCCGCCACCGATCCTAAGAGGAGTGCCAGAGATTCACACGTCCCTGTAAGAATTTTTATTTTTTGGTTATTAAATAATTCCCATGCATTTTCTATGTTATATATATTTAATTTTTATTAGCTTTTATTCATTTATGGAGCGAAATAATTATGGTAAAAATGAAAGGGGTAAAAATGGAAAAAAGAAAAAGAAAAAAAAAAGAAGAAGAAGCAGGTGGTTTAATTTAGAAGATAAAATGTAGAAAAAAAAAGAGAAATTTAATTTAAGAGTTATATATTTTGTTCTTGTTTCTCAAATTTAAGAGATATCTGGACTTTATATTTGTTGTTGTTTCTCAAACTTGGATTTTTGCTATGATTCAAGAGTTAAGTGTGAGAAATCAAGAATGGTACACAAGGTACAAAAGTGAATAGTAAATGAAGAAATTTCACTATTTTGAATTTACTCAAATCATTATTGATTGCTCACTTTGTGTCAACTTGGTCCATCTTTTTCTAATAAGTGAATTGTGAATCTGAGTCATCAAATGTGTTTTACAACTTGGGTAGTTTCAAGAACATGCGGTGGTTATAGCTTTAACAATTCCATGCCCAAAAAGAGGACTTGGAATTTACTACCATTCATGAACCTTATGAAAAGGAAAAGGGCCCACCAAAATTCACACCAAATCTTTCTAAACTCCTATTTTCGAACACTTATTGCACGTTACATGTATTAAATGACAATGCGGATGTACAACCGTGTAGGAAATTTTGGCATGTAACATTAATAAGGTATACTTACATTTTTAAGTGAAAGTCTAGAAGATTACATCATGTTGGGATGTGGATATGAAGAATTGTGAAATATATGTTGTTTCTTTCCCAAGAATGATTGGAACTTGATCTTGTGTAAGCAATTATTTAACATATGAAGGGAGACCATGCTTTGTCTTTTGGACAATCAAGCTTAACTCCATTATTGATACATTGAATTTAGTAAAAGGGAATATCCTAAGTAATCTCTTTGTCTCGACTTGACTCAACTTATTTTCTTCGATAATGTTCTGAAATAATAATATTGGTCTTTATGTTGTATGCATGCTAGGTTTTGGCACCCCTTCCAATCGGGTTCGCGGTTTTCATGGTCCATTTGGCTACGATTCCGATCACCGGCACCGGCATCAACCCTGCTCGGAGTCTTGGAGCTGCGGTTATCTACAATGACGATAAGGCTTGGAGTGATCAGGTATTTTCTACATTAGAAATTAAATACTTATTTAAAATAAACCAATAATTATTTATTTAATTTTTGGTGGTTTTTCTAACTTTATTTGTTTTGTTTGGTTGTAGTGGATATTCTGGGTGGGACCCTTCATTGGTGCAGCCATTGCAGCATTCTACCACCAGTTTATATTGAGGGCTGGAGCTGCTAAGGCCCTTGGCTCATTCAGAAGCAGTTCAGCCCATGTTTGATTGTTCCTATGATAAATTATTCAAAAAAAAAAAAAAAAAAAACCTTGTTTTCATTTTTCATGCTTTTGAAGCAAGAATATTGGAACAAGTGAAGAAGATGAATTTCCATGTCAATCATGAATAATCTTTTTTTTTTTTTTTTTTAAATCATGTATGTTGTATGCTCTATTTAAGTTTTCTGAATGAGATTTCTTAATTAAGCTCATCATCTGAGTAATTTTTATTTTTTTTTCAGTTCTTTTATTATATAACATTTTATTTTATAATGCATGCAAAGATATATAAATCTTACATCGATAAAAAAAACTAAATCATATTTTCTAATATTTTCCCCCCAAAATAGAGGGTAGAATTCTCGTGAAACCGTATTATATGCTCATAAATCCTCATATGAATCATGTACCTTCTAATTATGGGATAGTTATATATTTGGAGTAACTTCAACCAAATATAACAAAAATAACCTGTAATTACTCCACAAGTTTCTCTTTCTCCAATTCCATAAAATAGTTTATACTTTTAGTGGTGTACTAGTGTGTACTTTTTTGATGCAACATTAATATATAATTGCTAATGGCACAGAATATTCTTAATGACAGAAGTGACCACATAACTTTATCGTAGGTATATACATATATGCTAACAAAATCACCACTTATACAGCTTAGACTTAGTACATGATCCAAGACAACTAGCCAAGTATAGTACAATCATCTTTGCTTACTTAGTGCCATCCTAGTGTACTCTCTCTCTCTCTCTCTGACCCATTCAATTAACAACCTAATCATATTTTGAAATTATTAGTTTATACACAAGTGAACCACTTGGTGCAATTTATGAAACATGGGCAAATTTGAAGATAAATTTGTACTTTGCAAATTATATTTATTTTCTTTTTAAAGATTGAACTTAACATATGCATGGACAAGGCAAACATAAAGATCTCGTGCTCGTGCTCGTGCCTGAGCTCGACGTGACGATGTATCGACCCAACTTGGCTCATCGACAAAAACATTTTAACACATTTCCAACTCGATTAACCTGAAGCCCGAAATAGGGGTAATGGGAAGGTGAATAATAGGTGTAGTTTTCACTCTTGTTGATTAAGACAAGCATTGATAAATTCATAAAGAAATGGTGCACCATCTCGAATTAGGGAGGCCCCTACCTATTCATGTTCCATAGTACTCTGTAGTGAAATTGGAACTTAGCTTTCAATATGGGGTTGGCACCTCTACTTTACAATCTTCTGTCACATTCGTGCTTTTCCTCGACACAATCATGCTTCGTATATTTGCAGATAAGAATAAAATGAATCAAAAATTCATTGAAAACCCGAATGAGAAAGTTTCAATCAACTCCTCCAACAACACATGCAGTAGAGCTATGAAAGCATTCTAAACAAACAACCTATAGAAACCATCGACGAGAAATATTGTATATTTTCAAGAATGTTTTTAGTATGTAAGGAAATATGAGTAGGATATGTTTCATCGTTGAAATTTTTCTAAGTGTTCATTTACAAAAATGGCTGGCCTAATCGGGACGCTCTACACATCAAGAGGTGGATATGAGAAAGGAAATGAATCTAACCAGAGTAGGCAAATCATTCAACATCTTCATGTTTCATCCGATGAAAAGCTTTCTAAGGGGTCCGTCTTTACGATCTTTGGAAGTTGATTCGGTTAATGCTAGTATTCTCCGGATCCCGGTTGTGGCTGCACCTCTCCCAAGTGCGGCTGCTCGGGCAACGATCTCTTCCTTTAATGGGATGATTCCAGCAGGTGTTGATGGATTGGTTATCGTTGGTGCAACTGAAGTGGTAGGTGTAGCTTGAGCCTTGATAGATGGTTGATACGTCCCTGCTCCACGCTTGTTGTAATCGTCTAGTATGCTTTGCTGATCAGTCCTTTTGAGACCCTAATATAGATTAAGGGTAACACAATGTAAGTAAGACAATATAAGTTTATCCAAAATAACAAAATCAGTTGGTAAAAATAATAATTTGCAAATTTTACTCAAAAGACAAACTGGAAAACAAATCCACGAAGTTATGGGCAAGAACCTTGAGGTCCAGAATTCGCTGGAACTCTGAAGGACTACCCTCAGGCAGCAGAGCGGAATATGTATCAGCAACCGAGTCAATTGGGGATAAAATGACCTGTGAAACATTTACAGAACATTTAACCAGGAAAAGATGTAGAGTGCCCCGCTAAAAGGGTGCTTGGTTAAAGCTTATTCAAAAGATCATATATGATCTTACACCTTATAAAAGATGTTTTACTTGTTTTAAAAATAAGTTGTCAAAGTTTGGAATTTGGATAGATAAGATGATAGAGCTTATAAGATTTTAGTAATGACAATTGTGTAATTTAAATGATAAAATTTGAAGGAATTTGTCAAAAGAAGATTAGGTTCCCTTGCTTTTTAAATAAATAACTTACAAACTCTTAAACATCTTATATTGGGAAGAAATAAGATCTTATTTCTAAATGTTACTAAACACTCTTGATGAGCTTATAAACTCTTAAACAATTCATAAGATGTTTAAGAAGCTTATAAACTTAGCCAAACACCCTCTTCTAAGTCATAATTCCCAGGGTTATGAAATCATACCTTTAACAGTGCCTCAGCTTTGCTCATTTCACGACTTACAAATTTTGAGTAGCCAGCCGCAGCAGATACCTACTCAGAGAAGCAAATGGGTCAGTTTCATAAAATTGTGATGAGACACAATAAAATTAACATTAAGAATGAAGATTTTATCCTAACAGACTTAAACAGCATCAGATCACATCTTAATTTCTAGTATGGACTATAAATCTAGTTCTCATAGATTTTAAACCGTGCTAAAATGAATAGTGAATATGATCTATATCAGAAAGGTATAGATCACATCAGAAAGGTATACAGTCACATTGTTAGGATGTCACAAGAAAAAAGAGTGTCAGTAGAGCAGAGCCTAAGCTTATCTAAAGCTTTATTTGGCTGCTCCACAAATGAAAACGGAGAGATAAATGCCTTATTACATGTAGGTCAAGTGAATATGAGGTGATACTTAGTGCATTCCTATCCCTAAAAAAGTAAGACAAAATATAGTAGATACTTGAAAGGCAATGAGATGAAGCCATGGATGTCTAAAATCCCATGTTGATTTTATGGCAGTTTATAGATAATTAGTTGCTGCACTCTATCAGAGTTGATATTTTACCTTTTTTCCAAGTGAAGGAATTTCCAGAAGGATTGTTTTTACAGCTTGCGTATCCAACAGCATCTGCAGATATCAAAATAGAAACACCATATGCACAAGGAGGTTAACAGCTAAAGTTTGCTTTCACCACAAAGTGTTCTATATATTTATACAAGGAGATAATTAAGATATTCATCATTCAAAAATCAATGGCCAGCAGATCGACCAAATCCATAATGTTAGGAAAACTCATGCAGTAAATGTGTGGAAACTTTTGAGGGATTGGAGACTGGTTTTCTAAGGGTTGGGGTCTTGTATAGTTTGTGTTTTCTTGGATGTGGTAGTTGGTGTTTTAGGTCTTCTTTGCTAACTAGTTGCTTCATGTATTCTTTCTGAGGGATTTCTCATCCCTCTTTTTCTCTATTTTAATATAAGTTTAGTTTCTTTTCAAAAAAAAAAAAAAAGAAGTAAATGTGTGTGGAAACAAAGAGTTAAAAGCAATGAGTACTTACTTGTTGTGCTCCTGTTTCTGAGATCTGCTTGCATTTGAATATATTGAGATAGAAGCGTGGACCAAGAGATGATGCAAGCTGCAAAAATCGATGAAAGTATTAACTTCAAATCTTGGAATAATTTAAGAGAAAATAAGTTAGTAAATTAACGAGTGGTTTGTCATGGGTTAGTTTCAGACAAATGGACTCATAACTTTATACCAAGGAACAATTGAGCAAAGATCACTTCTCCCTTCAAACCCTTCCTCGAAAAGATTTTGCAAATCTGATCAATGGGAGGGTGAATACCATGAAAGCAAAGACAAGCCCGAGAAAAATTACAAAACAATTCATCATGCTCACTCATTTTTCAGAATTCAAATGCAAGCATTCAGTAAATAAATAGCGAACACCTTCAAGTATTAAGATCCGACTAAAGAGCAACATATAAAACGGATGAAGTAATCCAAAATATTCACCTTATCCAGAAAGAATTGAAAATATATAGGAGAAAGAAGCCTCCCAAGAACAGGAATGCTTGCAGTCAGGATTGTATTTATGCCATTCACATACCTGCAGGAATATCCATACCTTAAGGTTAACACATAAAAGGCAACCAGAACAAGTGATCACATATTTAAAGGCTGCTTACTCAGATTGGTCACCAACACTTTCAAGCATGCCCCAAGGGACACGTGTCATTGCAGCCATCTCAGCATCAAACTTAGTTTCTATACCATGTACAAGAGTTATCAGCGATTTTGTTATAACTGCTGAGAACTCATCCTGCATGAAACAACAAATGAGATAGGACGGTGGGGGGTTGGATGTGGCAAATAGTGAAACGAAAAAAATTCTACCTGTACATCAGACATATCTATCCTATCTGCAAATTGAGGATCAACAACTTTGCCCACATTTTCAGCCAACTCACCCGCCTGATAACATGAAAAAGGGGATAAAAGAAAAGAACTCAGCATTGGATAAAAAAGAATAAGATATATAAGAAAAACTTAAACAAGGTTATACCGGCAGCAAACATTTTGAAACCTCCAGTCACCAATATAATGCTCTTGATCAATCAGAGAGTACAACATAAAAATTGCAGATATGGTATTTTGTTCACTAGATATTGGCTAGACAAATATGAATTAATCTAATGAGTATAATGACTATTTTCCGCAAATTCTGATTGTTCTCTAAGGGTCTCAATCAGCTAGTATAGTAGCCTGCTGCTACTTTTCTTACAATTTCATAATTTCAACAGGGCAGGACGTGTAGAGTATCACAATACTTCTGCCATGACAACAAAAAATTTACTCACATAAGTTCTTTTGGGACGTATCCTATGGTAGCTTGACTAATTAATGCAAACAATCCCATAATTGAGGAGTCTAGCTTTAATGATACAAAACTTCATGATAATAATTTTTTTTCAGTTGATACAAATCTAGAGTTACCATTAACAATTCTAGAACAAGAAGCGGGCTGGACTGGATAACTGACATTCTAAATTATCCTAAACACATCAATCTGTATCTTCTGCATTCTAACTCCAATCAGCATTGCATAGCATCTAGATTGCACAATCAATTTGATTATTTCAGATAAATGAAGCATCTCAAAAACCAACCGTCTTGTGGCAATATTCAGCTGTATTTACTATATAGCAGATCAGACGTTCGTCCTTGTCGGATGTCTGCAAAAAGATAGCGAGTCAGTTGAACTGCACATACATAAGTATGGCTAACATATAGAAAAAACAAAACCAGATAATAAATAAAAGGGTACCTTGATTTGACCATCCATTCCTGTGGCAGCTGCTACAATTCCTGTGCCACCCTTTGGCAATCTTGCAAAAAGCTTTGTAGCATATGCTTTAAGAATTCTTTGGAATACCTATTTCCAGAACAATAAAGTCTCAGAGTATGTATAATGAAGCTATACAATTGAATACCCACATACAAAATGAACTTGGGATGCTAAGAGGTTCTACAATCAGTTGGAAGAAACGATCGATAAAATAGATGAAGAATAAAATTGCCCAGACAAATGCATCACTCTTCAAGCTAACAATATAATGACATATATCCTTCAATCCTCTGAACAATCATAAGGTAGAAGGTAAATTATAAATTCATGTCAATGCAACTAAGAAAGATCACTATAGAGGTGCCATTTCTGCGTTAAAACCATGAGAGAATCAAGATTTTTTTGAAGTTTAAACTTGGGTACTCAATCTTCAAGTTCTGCTTAGAAGTTAGAAATAATAAAACAAGGTTACACGTTTTAACAAAATGACAACATAATTTAAATAACTATGTCATAAATAGTGCCTAAAGATAGGGCTTCAATCCTCAATAGGTATGAACAATTGTACCACCATGCGAAGGAATTTTAGGACTAAAACTTAATAGGTCAGTTTCATTAAAAAGGCAATAAAATCCAGCTGCTGACATGCATACACCAATGGAAATTCAACCGCACCTTGAATAGATTAAACAATGTCTGATTTTTCGTCAAAGCACTGCATCTCTTTAAGCTCCTCCGGATAATCAAAAAGACCTTCATAGAAGAGTAAGCAATGATTTAGAATTGAGCAATACTTTCAGTGAGTTCAATGAAATTCAAGAATAAGAAAAGACAGGAAGAAGTGCATAAAAATAACTAGCATCAAATATAGTGACATATAAGCTGGTCTAATAGCTACTTCACAAGAAGGCGTTCCTCTGTACTCATGGTGCAAATGCAACATAGAAGAAACAAATAGACCCTTTTTAGCTTTACAGAGACTTCTTTAATTAAGAACAAACTGATCAATACATGATCCATCTGTTTACCTGCATACTACTAGATAAGATATTAGTTTGACTTCCCTCATCAATATCCCATGTCTCTTCCTGCAGAATAAGATACAGATGCATTTTAGTCAAGGGGAAAAAGGATAGCAGGAGCTAAAAGTTAAAACAACTAGAAAGAATAACAATAATGGACCAAACCTGGACAAGTTTCTCCAAATGTTCCATAAGAGTCTTCTCTTCCAGTTCAACATATACCGCCAAGTAAGGTTCAAAGCATGAAGAAATGATCCCTCTAAAATTAAACTGCCAGGTAAAACAATAGAAGTTAAGACAACATAGGTTTGCACCATTATGAAAACCAAACTACATGCACATATGAAGCAGATTACAGAGCTATACAATAAAATGATGCAAGTTGGTTTACATAAATGTGAGCATGAATTTCAATAACAGAATCTGAACCATTGCAACCAAGAAAAGAATTTCATGTTTGCCTACTCAATTATCTAAGACAACCAAGCATAAATGAAGTAGGGAAACAAGAATGGCCCATTTCTGGTAATAAAACAAAATTCCATTCATTTTGTGAATCTAGTTACTTGTAAGAAAATCCAGATAAGAAAAGTTACCCCAGCATCAGGCACAGACAAATCTTTGTGGCCATCTTGATCCTGATAAGGATAGTATCCATGTTAGGCAGGATTAACATGAGGTAGCATGATACAGCATATCATGTGAACAATAGATTATATCAATGAAGTAAAACAGTTAAAGATTCATGCATGCCTCATTCTCACTTCCATTATGCGCAGCAAGCTTTTTCTCATATTTCTTTCGAATGTCCGAGACAGTCTGATTGTGCAGTTCCCCCATATCTTCCCCAGTTTCACTTCCTGATTCTCTGCTACGACTTCCACCACCAAATTTCTCTGCTAGTTCTTCCTCAAACTCCAGAGTCCTTTGCAATGCCTACAATCAGCCACCAATTAAAGCATCGATTATGAAATTTGCTATAAAAATATGTTGAAAATCCTAAATCCATTTCTAAAATGAAATGATGCTCCATAGGCAGGGCGTGCAACATGAAACATGATAAGGGGGAAAAAGGTTCCACCTCAAAATACCACAAGCTGATCCATATTTTTATAAAAAAAAATATTACAATGATATGTTATAGTATTTCCATGGAAAAGATGATGATGGTGTGTAACTGACAACTATTAAGTTTTTCACCCATATTTATATCATCAATGAAGAGGCAATTAATAGACTACATGGCCAAAGCTTTAGCAATCCCTACTCCTGAACAAACTGAAAGGAAAGATGAAGCAATACAAGTGTAAAAGTGAATGGATATCTTAAGTTAGAACTTTTTTTTTTTTTTTTAAATGATTAATAGAAAGGAGATTGACATTCAACCCACTTAAGGGTTCTGGCATATGGAGGTAAAAAAAAAAAAAAAGAGAGCAAATTATTAAATAAATATAAATTATATATGCTTGGGGGCAGGAGAAAAGTATGATTTACAGAACGCTAAGCTGAATAAATGAGCACTTATAAACCACAGTGGCCAAGATTAGTCAGTTTGTAGACTACTATAGTCTGGTAAGAGAAAGGTACGTACCAGCAATAATGTCCCAACATCTGGCTTTTCTTTAAGATTGTTGAGGATGTCCACAAGTTGTGTCCTGTTTACACAGAAATCTATTCATAAATCACCATGGTAATACATAGAATTCTCCAAGAATTTACAGTTTATTGTTAGAAATGCAAAAATGCAGTGCCATTCTATAACTATCAAGCTTGTTTGATGAATATATCAACATAAACATAGATAAAGGACAAAATTATGAAAAGAACCCCCTTAACTGTGTTTCTAGTAGAAACCACTCTAACAGAATTCAGAAAAGTGATCCCACTGGATATTGAGGTCAAAACTATACAGATGCATTGCTGCTATCAATATTCAAATTATCACACACAGTATACGATAAATTATTGCACAACTTATTTAGCCTGATGCCATCATGTTGGTCCAACTAGGATGTGAAGCAAAGGAGAATAGTCTTTGGCCACAAGGCTAAATCTCAGAATCATGGGCTTGACATGTGAACTCAAATGGGGGCTAAATCACCAACCTTGTCAACTTGCAGAACTGGATGCAAAGTAGATAGGGGACATGCCATGAAGATGGGAAAATTTTCCAAATCTCCTCATTGGTTCTTAGCCGACGCTTGATCCAAGCATATCTTCTTTCTGTTTTATCCAGCTTCGCCAACTCTGCCAAATATTACCCCAGTTTCAAGATTTAAATCATCAAACTCAACTTCAGATAAGATTGCAAAGCAATCAGGAAAAAATTAAATTAAAAATTTAGACCAACCAGCTCCCTCAAAAATTTGCTGATATGAAGTAAGCTCCCTGCTACAAAAGTTCTTCACTAACTCTTCCCTGACTGATGGCTCCAAAGCATCAACAACCAGGCAAGCATCAGATAGATGATGCAGTAAATTAGTTTCCTCAGTCTCTTTTCCTGTACCTAGGCTATAGAAGAGTTGTTGGCAGCAGGTTAACAAATTAACTGAGAACAGAACTAAAGGAAGAGAAAGAGTCAAAGAAAGTAAAATCGATAATTCACTTTTCACATATAATGAAACTCATTCCAACAACATGCTTAAAAGAGTATCTATAACCACTAAGACAAGATGATCTTAAAGATCTATTCACGTCTTCTCTGCATTGTCTGACATTAAAGTTGTTGAGATATTGATCGTTATATCTAATGTATACCAATGAAAAAGAGTGTTAGGGCCTAAAATCAATATGTTCACTGAAACTAGGCAGGTCCATGCAATAAACTACACGTCACCAATAACCTAGTCCTAAAGTTTAAGAAATACCATGTGAATAGCATTTTTCTCAGACAGATCTTCAAACCTCAAAAAGTAACCCACCTAGAGAAATCCGAGAACACATGAGATTTCAGAATTTGTTTGATGCTCTTGAACTTCTCCCGAAGGTCTGTGATCTTCTGAAAATCTCTATAAGCTTCAAAATGGCTGCATAGCTGGTTGACGGCCTGAAATATATGCCCAAGCCAAGAAGATATGGGAAATAATAATTAGGAAAAATACAGTCAGATCTGCAAGGCATCAGTATAACAGAAAGAGAAGCTGGCATAAAACACTGGAGATTAAAACATATTAATATTATTTATTAACATGATGCACAATATCTTTAAAGCAAAAATCAAACTTAGGCCCATGTAGAGCAAAAACATATCATCTTTATGTTTCAATGAATAGCTCATAAAAAGGCTGTGAATTTTGTGCACACCATGTAATACCTCAAGCTGTGCAGCTGCCTCCTTGTATTGTCTTTTAGAAGCCATAGTTTGAAGCTGTTCTACAGCAGATACTGTCATACAAAAAAAAAAAAAAAACTGTCATTGATTTTTCGGAGATGACATCAACTTTAGTAAGAAAAATAAAAGCAGCTAATATCTGATATATACTTCATATAAAGCCAGCAATTCATGATTTCTCATCTCAGAAAGAAAACTCAACAGAGACTCTTCCCAAATACTCATAACAAACAGAGTGGTTTACGACTCTTTATCAAATATTTTTATTTTGTGTATTATAAAATAGCCACTGCTCAAACACTAAGAGATTCCAATAGATAAGCTATATTTTATCTCGAAAACAGTACAACTAAATGCTTAATTATTAAAAGGTGTACAACTTAAAGCCTAAATGCAATAAGATTAAGAGAATTGCAGATCAAACTCTTATCTAAGAGAACCAAGACTGAAGGCTCACCTAGCATAGTAAGGCGATGAAGGGCAGTAATTGTAGTAGTTATATGCTTCTTTGCAAAATCCAGTTTCTTGATGTCACGGCATATTTCTTGAACCATTGTTTCGCTTTGCTCTGCTTTGGTTTTTATTTCTTGCATTTTGTGAAGGAGTTCCTGGTCCAAATGGTAAAAATTATAAAGAATTAGCAGTACAGAATATAAAGCCTTCAAGAAAAAAAAATGAACAAACTGCAAGAAGAATAAAGTTGCCCATGGTAAGGAAACCAAATTTATACAAGTAACTGATAAGAATTTGGGTAAACCTGCACTGCACGAGTAGCTGCTGCAAGATCCTCCCTGGCCTTGCTCCCAGAATTACTCTAAAAAACCAACAAAATAAAAGGCAAATTATTTTCTTGACATGCAGTCGGATGAAACCACCTGGACTTTTAAGTAGGTGACATCCAAATGCTCACAACAATTATGAGCAAGAGTTTGTCAACAACCAAAAGTACAAGGAAATAAGAATAACAAGATAATCACAAAATTAGGCATGAAGTACTAGTAACCTACTGCGGGCTTTTGGCCAGCTACAAGGAGCAAGCAAGTTAGTACAGAGGCGGCCCTATTATAGTTTCATTTTCACGAATCCTATAAGAACAACTTATGTGGTAGATAATAGTTAGGCAATCATCGCAGATATATTTACAAGCTTGACCGGGTACAAACTTTAACTACCATATACTCTAGATAGATCTCTAGTGAGATACCTAAGTCTTGTCTCATTCAAGCCATTAAATCTTATTCTAAGAATACTAACATATGATCTCATGTTTGACTGTTTCCATTTACTTCATCATATGGTAACTATAATCGAACAAAGTCCATATATTCCAACCCCGACAGTATTATCAATGGTACTTCAGTTAGAAACCTCTAATTTCAATAGAAGAATTATTACTGGCTATGAATACACGACAAATTAAGCAGCACTAAAATAAGGAAAAACATTCAGAAAATATTAATATTGATACTTCAAAAAAATGGAAACCATTAAGTGGAGATGCCAACCTGCTGTCGAACAGCTGCCAAAATCTCAGTATCCACTCTGCGAATTTCACTATGTATTTTCTGCATCAGGGGTTCAACACCAGATAGAGAGGCCTCTGCATATTGACCAGCTCTTACATCGTCAACAATTAAATCTTTTGAAATAGAATAACATCTGAAGGTTCAACACACCACTGCACAACAGACTCTTAACTATCTGATATATATGAATTGTTAGAACGAAAATTTGGCCTAACTATACTTATTTTTCTCAACTTCCTATCCAGCATACTAATGGCTTCATAGCTTGGAATCAATGATTAATGCACACAAGAAGAAGTATTGCAACAACATAAGCACTTGAATTGATTTTTATAAATGCTAATCAATTCCGGGTCAACTTTTCTTGGCACAAGTTCTCCCATTAGACGAAACTAGAAAACATCCTATTATACTCCAATTCCCAAAATCCAAAAACACAGTGAAATTTTCCCTCATAATCACAAACTGTAACTCCACCTAAATTCAATAATTCAGAACAAAAGTCCTTCCAAGTTCCAACTACTGAGGCCAGCCAATTGAATATACAAAATAAATAAATAGTCATAAAAAACCATGCACATAAACATCTCAACTTTCTAAACATCATTGTGTGCGTGTGTGTGTCAATGCATTTTTGACCTGTGGGGAACATCTGGTTGATGTAATCCAGAGCACTCTGCTTGTCAGCAGCCGCCATTTTCGCGATCAAAAGAGCTGAAAACAGATCATAATTCGACAAATTAGCGATTAATCACTAAACAGCACATACTCGGCCATTGGATCTGGATCATTAGCTTAAACCGAAAATTTTCTGAATTGGGAAAAACATCGAGAAACAACATCAAGTTAAAATTTCAGTAATGGGCAATTACCAGCCTCGTCCGCTTCTGATAATCACGCTTTCAGCGACAGAAAATCGAAATCGAATTGAAGTAATTGAGTAAAGGAGCGATCTTTATGAATTGGCAGCAATGGCAAATGGGGAAATGGCGGTTCTTCTGAACCGGTTCTGCTCGATATGAATGGACGGTCAATCTCCGTTAGTTCGGTTCACCACATTAACATCTAAAAATTTGGATATAATTTATGCTGATAAATTACATCAAATTACAAATTATTCATTTAAATATAAGTATCCTATTACTATGTATATTATTATTTTAGTTATAAGAAAATTTCGACTTATCGAAATTTGTTAATATCTTACCTAATAATTATCTATACTATTTTAAGGAATCGCTTTACTTAATGATACAAGCTTGAGGTTTTATCTACTTAATATTATTTTATAAATAAAACTAACATGATATTATATTTTATTGAGAAAAGATATAGCATTAATTGGATTATAACACACCGATAATGAAACAAAATTTAAACACCTCAAAAATATTATAAATAGAATTCTAACATGTTTCTAGTTTCACACATTGAATTTATAAGTATTGAGATGTGAGGATTTGGACTATATTTAGAGCATTAGTCCTATTTCTTTGGTGGTCAAAAGAACATGAGAGATTTCAGGCATGCCTTTTGTTATCCTTTCCTTAATGGTCTCAAATTTGTCAAAAGAAAAAATAAAAAAATTAATCAAAGAATCAAGAAAAAAGCAGTAGATGATGAATTGAAATCTGATTACTAAGGCTGGGAAAGATCCAAGTGAAAGAAATACATGTGCATGAAGTTAGTGAAGAAATGTGGCTTCCAAATCCAAAGGGAAGTAGCCCGGGACGAAGGAACGGGCGCAACGGCCTCGTTGCTGTTGCCATAGACAAGGATAAATCGAGCCAAAACGCGATCAGATGGGCTATTGAGAATCTCCTCACCAAAGGCCAAGTTGTTATTCTCATCCACGTCGTTCAGAGATCCTCTGCTGATTCATGTACGTTGTCTCATTTTGCTGTTTGATTGAATATCGAATATTAATTAGAAGTTATATCAGGTGTAAATAATTATGCATTGACTGGGCTGAATGGAGCTGCCAATGGCAACAATCAGATTCTTGAAAAGCCTACTAAAGATCTATTCGTGACCTTTCATTGCTTTTGTACTAAAAAAGATGTAAGTTGGGATGATTGATGTTCTTTGTTTTGTGTTTTGATTTGATTAGTATAATGATCTGATTCTTGTGCTTTTTTTGTGTTGGTAGATTCAATGTTTTGATGTTGTGTTGGAGGATACTGATATTGCAAAGGCGATAACAGAATATGTTGCTCATGCTGCAATCGAAAACTTAGTTCTTGGAGCGTCTCGCCATGGCTTTATCAGGTGAGACGACAATTTTAGCCCGGCCCGACTCAAATTACTTGACGGGTAACAATTGCCACATTCTAACAGAACATAACCGTTTGTCGTAGCGCAGAAGATTGAAGACGTTAGATGTTCCAACGCACGTATCAAAAGGATCACCCGACTTCTGTACCGTATATGTCACCTCGAAAACGAAGATTTCATCAGTGAAAAACGCTTCTCGCATCGCCCCATTCACATCCCCTCTAATGGCCCAGATACAACAAATGCAGGAGCAGACAAATAACGTAACCATAGTGATGTCACCGGATGCACGTGCCACCCCGAGGCATATGCCTAGCATGAGAGGTACGGAAATCAAAACACCGCGCAAGGCAGCTACAGACGACATTGATGTATTCAAGTAAGCTTTCACTCGTCTCTCAACTCCAACATGTCGTGACACGAACAAGTAACAATCTTTTGGATTTTACAGATCACCATTCGTGGCAAGAGGGTACAATAATCCAAACATGTTCATGGACCTCTCAGAATGCGACACAGACATATCATTCATAAGCTCAGACAGGCCAAGCACAGACAGTAGAGGCATAGATCCCATGTCTGGCATGTTCTTTGATGGCCTAGATTCGGCCCGGAACTCACGAGTCTCGACTAGCTCAGAGAGCAGCTTCGGATCAATGAGGTCTGGGACGAGGCTCAGTGAATACAGCTCCTTCACTGACTTCTCATGTTCTTCAGTCGAAAATGTAAGAACACTATCTTGATGACAAGACATTGCCTTGAAAGAAAATTACTTCACAAGAGAATGAACAATGCAGGATGACGTAGAAGCTGAAATGAGAAGGCTAAAAATGGAATTACAGAAAACCATGGACATGTACAGCACAGCCTGCAAAGAAGCTCTAACAGCAAAACAAAAGGTATATATCATCATCAATTCATCAATCATCACCAAAACTAAGTAGAAAAACTTAACATAGGCTGTGGAGCTGCAAAGATGGAGAATCGAGGAAGAACGAAGGCTAGAAGAGGCGCGAATGGCAGAGGAGGCGACGAGAGCAAGTGCAGACAAGTACAAAACAGCAATGGAGAATACACAAGCAGCTCAGAGGATAGCAGAGATAGAGTCACAGAAACGAGTCGATGCTGAGAAGAGAGCCATTCAAGAATCGGATGACAAGGAGCTGAGTGTGACGCCATTGAGATACAGAAGATACAGCATAGAAGAAATCGAGGAGGCAACCGAGTACTTTGCAGAGTCGCGCAAGATCGGAGAAGGTGGCTATGGGCCTGTCTACAAATGCTTTCTTGATCACACACCCGTGGCAGTTAAAGTACTACGCCCAGATGCAGCTCAAGGACGATCACAGTTTCAACAAGAAGTAAGGCCTATTCAAATTGATTAAAAATTGATTTTGTTATTTTGATTGAATTTCCAATTTTTAATGAGTTTTTATTTGTCCAATATATGCAGGTTGAAGTGCTGAGTTGTTTGAGACATCCAAACATGGTTCTCCTACTCGGAGCCTGCCCCGAATACGGCTGCCTGGTCTACGAACACATGGCTAACGGCAGCCTGGAAGACCGTCTATTCCGACGGGGAAACTCACGTCCGTTAACATGGCAACTCCGTTTCCGAATCGCCGCCGAAATCGCCACAGGCCTCCACTTCCTGCACCAAACCAAGCCGGAGCCGTTAGTCCACCGTGATCTCAAGCCCGCCAACATCCTCCTCGACCAAAACTACGTCAGCAAAATCAGCGACGTGGGCCTGGCGAGGTTGGTCCCACCCACGGTAGCCGATGACGTCACTCAGTACAGGATGACGTCAACAGCCGGCACGTTCTGCTACATCGACCCCGAGTACCAGCAGACGGGGATGCTCGGTGTGAAGTCCGATGTGTACTCGTTAGGAATCGTGCTGCTTCAGATTCTGACAGCTAAGCCGGCGATGGGGCTGACTCACTACATCAGCAACGCCATCGAGACCAACACCTTGTCGGAGATGCTCGACCCCTCGGTCCCTGATTGGCCCGACGACGAAACCTTGAGCTTCGCGAAGCTGGCGATCCAGTGCTCCGAGCTCAGGCGAAAAGACCGGCCTGACCTCGGCAAGGTTGTGGTGCCTGAGCTTTATAAGTTGAAAGAGTTTGGTGAAGAAAATATGTGCCAGTTTCTGGTGGGAAGTAGTGCAGCTCCTTCTCCTAACCATAGCTACATTTCTGTAAACAAGGTAACTAACTCTATCATTTTATAAAGAATATATAACTTATTTATCTTATAAAATGTTTTTAGAGTATATAAAATATGTTGTCTGATTTTAAAAATAAATTGTTAAAATGTTTGATATAACTTATTTAAATGAACAAATTTGTAGGTATTTATAAAAAAATAAGATTTTTTTTAATAAATTGAGATTTATTTATTTAAAAAAATAGTTTATAAGCTCATAACATCTTATTTTATGATGAAATAAGATCTTTTTTTTGAATCTTTGCCATGTACTTGTGCGGAGTTTATAAACTTCCAAACATCTTATAAGATGTGTTTAAGAAGATTATAAACTTACTCAAACATCATCATAATCTTATTTAGATTCAATATACAGATGAAAGTGAGTTCAAAATCATGCAGGATGTGAAGAGTGATCCTAATATAGTGACGGAGCATAGCACACCGGAGGAGGCTCCAAGCTCTGCGTCACTGCCGGAAAATCTAGAAGGTATGTGTGATTCAAGAACCATGTTTTGTGAACAAGGCTAAAACGCTCTTTCTGACTTTTTCATATTTCTTGCACAGGAAATGCGGATGCAAAAGATGCAGAATATGTCGATAAAGAAAATGCTGATGTAGAAAATACCGATGTAGAAAATGCGGAAAATGCTGATGTAAAAAATGCAGAAAATGCTGATGGAGAAAATACCGATGTAGAAAATGCGGAAAATGTCGATACAGAAAATATCAATGCAGAAAATACAGAAAATGCCGATATAGAAAATGCCGATGCAGAAAATACCGATGTAGAAAATGTCAATGCAGAAAATGCCGATGCAGAATGAAGGAAGTTTCAATATGGTTGGAGTGCAATAGAAGAATGAAACTTGGCTGTAATGTAAGCTAAGAAGCTTCATAAATGTACAATAGTGTTAGTTAGTGAGGATCATCAAGATTGTAGACTGCCTCTCAACTCTCATTGCCTATTTTGTGCAATGCAATTTCATGTCAAAGTGTATTATTATATGTTGCATGTGGAGTTTTTTAGATCGATACTCAAGTGATGTTTTCAATCTTTATTGTATATATTGTATAATAATGATGTCTCTAAAGAAATATACTACGATGAAATAAAACGTGAGATATAAAATAAATAAATATGTGTTTTGAGTAGGTTTGAATTCTATATTCCACAATCACGTATCTGACTTATGTAAGTTAGATAATTTATAAATTGTTTTGATTTTTATTATTTTAAGGTACATTTTCTTTGATGAAAAAGGGTATTTATTCTCAAATGACAATCAAATGTTCAAGGATTATATATATATATATATATATATATTTTTTTTTTTTTTAAATCCTATAGTTCAAGTATATTTATTGACATTGACCTTAATATTTCACTTTCACTAATGTTTTGAGCTTAGAAGAGGGAGGGAGAGAGAGACAGAGAGAGAGGCGAGCTTTAAATTCCACA
Organism: Scutellaria minor; assembly: GCA_954870855.1. NCBI lineage: Eukaryota > Viridiplantae > Streptophyta > Magnoliopsida > Lamiales > Lamiaceae > Scutellaria > Scutellaria minor. Next base: position 936,299 of record OX940728.1, read on the forward strand.
CTCGAAAACTCAAATTAATTTTCAGAAAAATTCCTGCAAAAAGATATGCATCTATGGCCGTCGATGAGGCTGAGGGACTCCTTCAAGAGCAATTACTTGAAGAAGCTGGAATGGAATTGTCATCGAAAGAACATTGAAAAGCAGCAGCAGCAACAAAATCAACCTAATTGCAATCAGCAGAAGCTTCTGGAAACAGATAAAAATGATTCGGAAAATTCAGGGTGTGGTGGAATTGCTCTTCTATGCCGAGAAATCCTCATGATCCTCTCCTGTTGTTACTGTTGTTTCTGCTGTGGAGGTAACTCTCTTTATTTTCTCCTCTCTCTTAATCATTCTCTGTATGTTTGAGTTTTCGAGTTTTGGATCCTATGGTAGGTTTCTGAGACTCGTTTAGATCGATTCATGTGGATTTATGTTTTCGTTTCTGCTGTTTTATTAATTCATAACTTGGAAAGAGGAGCGTGCGCTGTATGCTCTGATGAAGAGAATTTGGTTGTGTTGACCAAGGGTTTGTTGATTTTTCGCAGCTTTATAACAAAGTGACACTGCTTACTAGTTTGATGTAAAATTTTACATAATAGCCCCAAGATATTTTAGACGAAGTTATGAAGAAATCTATGCAACACACTGAAGCTGAATATTGTGGATTGAACTTCTGGTAAAAGGGGTTTTACTAATTCTCGAGGACAAGGCCATCACCTTTGTTTATGATGCTAGAGCTACTTAGAAGTATTATTTTTAAGCTAAACGTTCTGAAATAGGTTCCAACATCAAAGCTAAGAGAATGTCACTGTATTAAGAAGATGCTCTTTCACTCAAAAGTGTTAAGATCATTTGACTGGGTGGTAACTGGTAAGGCTAGTCTGTAAATTAATCAAATGTAAGGTGAATGTTTGGGATTTGATATTTCTTGCTTAAAAGGTTCAAGCCATGAGACCAAGATATGCCAAGATTTATGCTATTCTGCATGATGGCTTTAATAGTCTTTGATCATTGATTGGGTTCAGTTGAAGTTCTGAAGATAGTTGATGTACATGAATCGTTAGATTATATGTTACTCGGTGGGACTTACATGCTTAAGTGTTACCATAAGGTCTGTTACCACTTGCCATCTCAGATATTCCAAGAGACTTGTCCAAGTTAAGCTTATTAGAGCACAAGGAGCATTACCAATAGATCTTAAAGGAATATCACACACTATTTGTTTTTAATTGGAAATATGTGCAATTTAAGGTGTTTATCCTGGCCATTCCATAGACTTGTTGAATCAAGCTCATACCTGAATGAAATTTGCCTGTAGAAGTTGAGAAATAATCAGTTTGTTTTGTTCAGAATTTTGTCAAAGGCATAAAGGTCCTTATCAGTAGAAAGTTCTCGCATTCGACATTATCATCTCTCTTGCTAATTTAGATAGCTTCAACAAAAAAAAAAGAAGGTGAATTTCTCATTATAGCCTTTTTGCATCTAATTACACTGTTTCATGATATTAAGGATGTAGAAACAAGATAAATTAGGCATTGCCAATAATTGACTAATGCAGTAGCAAATGACGGGTGATTTTAGTTCTATCAGTGTATCCCTGTCAACATGTATGTAAGTACTTAGTAGGATTGTAGACATCATGGATGAGTTTAGTTCCCCATGGTCTGAACCAAATGTCTTCAGTTCCACAGTTCAATATGTTTAGCTGATTGAAATTTTTGTAGACTTTATTTCAGGTATGACTTTTTTAGCCTGATAGTTTTCTTCTTCTCCTTCAGCTTGTGTTGTCGATGATGAAAGCCGCTGAAAGCCTGAAACGCATTGAGGAACACACATCCTGGAACTTGGACTTGTACAGAGTAGACGGTAAAGAAATCATCGACTCAAAACATGTTATAATTTAAGTATATTATATCAAATTCTAGATTTAACCTCTAAATTGCTCAACTAAGTTGTCAATTCCATTGATACCTATTACTCTATGGTCTATTCAGCTTGTTTAAGTATATAGTAAGAATTTGTTTATGATTCCTCACCTGGACATGAAGTTCACTTCCTCTCTTGCTGAAGCGAGTTCATATCGAAGATTTTGATATGAACTCGTCCTTAAGTGCACCCAGGTTATCTTGGCATAGATTGAAGCCTTCAAGTCAGAATAAAATTAAGTACAGAATGTTTTAATTCAGTAAAATAACTTTTGATATAATGTACACAGTTCATTAAGATGTTTCTTGACATCTTGTTATATATCATAGCAAAAAAGCATATTTGGATCACAGTACTTAAAACAAATTCAATCCTTGTACGTACATAAGGACTAAATTTGTATCCAAGTAAAAGTAGATGGACCTAATGCAAAACGTAAACAAGTATAGGACTTAATATTTATAGATAGAAGTATAAGGGCTTATATAAAAAAAAAATCAGGCAAATCTTGCCTTTTTCACAATAATACCAGACAGCCGTGTAGGGCAGTTGCAGGCTTGCCAGTCACAATTATCCTGAGGCATTATTTCATAGACAATGTGTCATTGTCCTTCCCCGCCTCTCTACCGGGTACTCGATCCAAAATTTGATTTAAAACGGGTTTGATTTTGATTTGAGTACTCGAATCGGGCTCAACTTTACACTATCGAACACCCACTAACCCGACCCTCAGGTATAAGTGTGTATACTTGTACTCGTATTTGAATGGATTCGGATCAAATTCGAGAAGGATTTGGATTTGGATTTACGATGAGTTTGGCTACCTGGGTGTAAACAAGTCAATTATTGTTACGTTCTTGTGCGAACTCAATTATAAAATTCGAGCCTCGAGCTCATCGAACTTATTCTTGTAGAACTTGAGCTTGACTCAGACATATAAATTGATATAACTTGAGCTCAAAACAATTTTTGTCAAGCTTAACTTATTGAACTTAATTTCACTTAAATAGCACATTCAATTATTCAAACTCTGACTCAACTACTTCATTTATGTTAACAGCTCGAAAATTACCGGTGATTAAGGAAAAAAAAAACTCTAAACTATACATGTAAAAAAAAAACCCAGAAAAAAGTCCTGAGAAAAAGAATGTGATAATAAAATGTCATTTTTCAGAAGATATTTTGCATCTCTCCAAAGTCCAAACAAGAAACAATAAATACCGACTAACTACTCCAACGCCATTTTCACCTTCCAAGCTTTCAGCTACCCCACCCTACCCCCCATGTCGAAGTACAAGCACCCCATTGCAGAGGCCAATGAGACGAGCCCCTTCGGCTCACTGAGTCCGGCCGAGTTCTACGCTCGCCACTCAGTGACTCACGGCTCCGACTACATCACCAGCAAGCAGAACCTCAAGCTCTTCACCCAGTGGTGGACCCCTCAGCAATCGGCGCCGCTCAAAGGCATCGTCTGCGTCGTCCACGGCTTCACCGGCGAATCTAGCTGGTTCGTCCAGCTCACCGCCGTACACGTCGCCAAACACGGCTTCGCCGTCTGCGCCATCGACCACATGGGCCACGGCTTCTCCGAGGGCCTCGTCGCGCATCTGCCGGACATGAACGCCGTCGTCGATGAGTGCGTCCTGTTTTTCAATAGCTTCCGATCGAGATACGCCGCCGATTTACCGGCGTTTCTGTACTCGGAGTCGCTCGGCGGCGCGATCGCGTTGCTCATCACGCTCCGCCGTGAGGGGATCGCGCCGGAGCGGAATTTCGCCGGCTTGGTTCTGAACGGAGCGATGTGTGGGATTAGCGATAAGTTTATACCTCCATGGCCATTGGAGCATTTCCTCTCCATCGCGGCGTTTCTGATCCCTACCTGGTGCGTGGTGCCCACGCGCGGCTCCATCCCTGACGTTTCCTTCAAGGTAATTCTCAATTCAGTTTTGATCATAAATTATTAGGTTTCGATTAAAATTAGGATAATTACAAATTGATTTTTTCCTAATTATATTTATTTGATTATATGTGTAAAGGTGGAGTGGAAGCGGAAATTGGCACTTGCAAGTCCGAGGAGGAAGGTGCAAAGGCCACGCGCCGCCACAGCGCAGGAGTTGATGAGGGTGTGCAGGGAGGTGCAGGGGAAGTTCAGTGAAGTGGATGTGCCGTTTCTGATCGTCCATGGCGGTGAAGACGTGGTGTGCGACCCCGCCTGCGCGGAGGATCTCTACCAACGCGCCGCCAGCAAGGACAAGACCATCAAGGTATACCCCGGAATGTGGCACCAGCTGGTGGGCGAGCCCGACGAGAATGTGGACATCGTGTTTGGGGAAGTTGTCGACTGGCTCTTGAGTCGAGCCGAGCGTGGTGCTGCCTCCACCCCGTGATCGGTGGTTCGTGGTGGAGATGAGATGGCGCGTGGTCGAGCTGTTACTTTGGTGGTTATAGTTTTGCAATAATGGATAGGGTTTGTATTGGACTGATGTGGAGACTTTAATATGTTGAATTGGATTCATCGACGGGTTGATTTAAAACATCGGATACAAAGTTTGATTGTTTTTGGGTTTGAAATATAAATTATTTTGTTTTTCAAGGGTTAATTTCATTTCTAGTGGGTGCTAAACTTAAACAAATTTCAGATCGCTATTCATTTTTTTCAAAATTTTCTGGTTGCTACTCCAAATTCAATTTTTGATATATTTTCCGGTCAAAACTCGTTAGAAAATTAAAAAATACAATTTACCTTCGAATATTAGTCAAAAATGCATAATTTATATGCCAAAATGACCATTATTCAAAGTTATTGATTTCATGAATCTCATTCGAATTGATCACGAATCGAACATAAAACATTCTAGGGTTTTGAATAAATTTTTGTTCGATTTAAGTTTAAATCAAATAAGAATCGTTAAATTAACTTAGGGTTATAATTTGACTTTGAAAGAAGGTCATTTTAGCATATGATTCATACAGTTTTAGCTAGTATTTGGAGGTCAATTGTATTTTCGACTTTTCTGGTGAATTTTGGCCGGAAAATAAGTGTTTTGGGTAGCAACCAATTTTTTTTTGAAGAGAATGAGTAGTGATTGAAAAACTTCTTGAGTTTAGACACCTACTAAAAAAAAGTGTAATAGTTCATTTAGCAAATTAATATTAACCATTTTTCTAATTGCATTTCAAAATTCGCGTTGCCTTAATTTTTGATTGCAATCTAGTGAAATATTTATGTCATTTTTTCCGATAAAAGTTCAAATTTTTCATTGGATTATTGCAAATGAAAATCAGACAAAAATAATAATAATAATAATAATTTGTTTGATTGTTGCAAATGAAAATCAGAAATTGATTTGGGCCATTCGTTTGATTTGAAATGTGATGTGTTTTGACGCAGACTACATTTATTTTTGTTAAAATTTTGGGTATCAATTTCAACTTTAACTGAAAAAATAACATAAATAATACATTAGATTGTCAATTGAAAAATTATGTTGCAAATTGAAAAACTGAATATCTCATAAAGGTGAAGTTATTTGCACACCATAACTTCTATATACAACCCCACATGTTCCAAGACAAAAACAACCTCTATCGAAATATCAAAAAATACCCTTATATCAAACATTAAAAAAAAATAAAAAATGCTTCCTTCTTCCCCAAATTCCACCATCTTCATTCTTTCTCTATTATCTTATAAACCCTAATTTTTGAAACAAAATAAATACATCCTGAAGAGAGACTAAAATTATTAACATCTCAAATCTTTAATCGATCAATCTTTGATTCAATGCCACATTTCCATTGGAAGAACAAATAAGTTACTTCTTTCTTCAATTCAAAACCTTCTACTTCCATCTGATCCTCGTTTGCCTTTTCCCAGGGTTGATCTCTGCGAACCAAAATAAGAGGTGTGTTCATAAAAATAGGGGGTGTTGATATCTTTCATTGGTGATCAAACTAGTTTTGTTACAAATATGGTAGTTAAAAAATATGAACAAAACATGCACTGATGAAATTAAGCACAAAACATGCACAACAGTACAACATTGAATTATGACTTCAAGTTAAACAAAATGCAACAAGTATATTCTCTCCTTAGCACAACACAATTAACCAGAACTGCAAAAGCACTTTAATTTCATCTCATTTTAAATGTTTAATTTCTATCATACCTGTCTTTGCATCCTTCTTTCTCCCTTTCATCAAACCAGCCGGGACGTTCTAGAACACGCACGCTAGTCCGACTTGCCAGGCACAAAATTCCGAAGATGCATGTTGTATTGAAGATAGACGAGATCAACCATGCGTTGCTGCTCGATTTGAGGTCTAACCCGGGCCAGAAGCGTCTCGGCCAAACCCCTGTTGAGCCCGAACCTGGGTGCACCCTCGCATGTCTGGCTCAGAAATCGCACAGCCATCCTTTGAAGCTCAGGGCATTCCACACCATACTTCATCCACCAACAAGCTGCAAAACATCATATTAATCATTATATATATAGTTTCATATAGGAATGAGATATGATGTATCAGAGAAGAAAGAATAATGAACCTGGAGACAGCTTTGATCTTTCATCAGGTGAACATCCAACGGAGAAAGGACCGTGCATCGCACGGTACTTTTCCAGCTGGATAGTGACGCGATCTTGCACGTGTGGGTCCACACTCGACCTGACTACGCAACAGATTAACCCGGTGACGACTTCTGGATCAATGTACACGTCCGTTGAGTAAAAGAACGTGGGGTTCAAATAGTATCCAGCAGAATGAAGAGGGCTGTATAGAAGCTCGTTCCAAACTTCGTCTATCGCTTTCCAGTATGGCATGTACTCGGATTTCTTGTTCTTGAGCCCCTGTTTTATAGTCTCCTTGACTTGATCGATTGTCTCGTATATATACCCAACATGATCCCTATTTCCTCCGTGCAACCATACTATTGCACGAACCAGAGGAATCACCGCATTTAGCACACTCGATGCCCTCATCCAGAACGACTTATCCGCCACCAAATCAGCCACTTGCTGCCCTTCGATGGTCCGAGTTAGGACCAAGCTACTAGAATTGGACAGAAACATTTTCACCAATGTCTCCTTCTCTAACACGATGTTCTCGAGCGTTAGCAAGGGCTGAATGGACTTTATCTTCGAAGGGTGGACCAGGTCACTCGCACGGCTCTGATCTTGAAAGAATTTAAGAGCATTCGGATGGCTATGAATGAATGTTATGATGAGTTTCACCTTGTTGAGTGTGTCCTTAACAACTTCCATTCGCTCAAACTTCTCCAGCATAAGCTCTATGCAAAATGAGGGGCTCACGGTCCAAAACATCGACCGGTAATTTTCCATTAGTACCCTCCCAACTTCCTTCATCACAGGTGAGGTCCAGTTTGATACTATTTGGACAACATTACTTATCCCAACTACCATTATCACTTTCTTCAAGAAATCCAGCATAGAATCCACATTCCCAGCACAGTCTGTGATATCCGATGAGCGAAGATAGATCGTACCTTTAGTGCAGTCGACTAAGACGTTGACCAGATTCCGGCCATTTGAATCGGTCCATCCATCCAGTAATATACTGCAACCAGAACCAGCCCAAGAATTTCTTATCTCGCACACGTATTCGTGCATTTCTTTCATTGCATCCTCGAGTATCCACCCTTCTAACTCCTCGCGGGTGGGAAGTTGGTACATCATCGTTTGTCCAGAGAAAACGGACATCATTGTGCAGAAGGTAGGCGAATTGATAGCATCAAGGTCTAGTCCATTCTCGTAGAAGAATCTACCAATGCACTTCTTCGTGTTCTTTAGCAGGGACTCATGATCAGTGTTGATGATGGGTACTCCTGCATCTTCCAGCAGCTTTACGAACGAAGATGGCTGGGCTTCATCATCGATTTCTGATGATGAACTTCGATAGCGTTTCGCGTTTGATGGGCCGGCCTGTGTATGAGTAAGGTCTGACTTGAATGAGTTCATGTTGTAACTTCAAATGTATCTTCAATTCTGTAACTTGTATCTTCGATTGTGCCTGCAACGTGCATTTTAAGGAATTGAATTGTTCAGCAGATGTATCATGATAAAGACAATTGTTAAGGGTGACAATAGGATTGATCATGTACTAGAGTTGATGAGGTTTTCGGTTGCTACTTATCTTATAAATGACTCCTTTTGTTTCACTAAGATAAGTAGCGACCAATAATTTTTGCACGCACTGAGAAAACATTTATTTCTATGCTTTTCCCAGTGTTTGTGGGACCAAACCGGTGAGCAAACCGACTTGTCTGATGGTTAATTTGCGGTTCAACCAACGGTTTGACCGGTCCAATGAAGAGAATATTGGAGGGTGAAAATATGTGCAAACTTGTGCAATATAAAAGACAAATGCCAACTTTTTCATTAAAATATAAGAGCTAGAGCAGACATAGCACAAATGCACTCAAAAGAAAGAAAATTCATTCTCTTATTCAAACTTGTCCATGCAAAGAATATAAACAATTTCAGTGGAAAAATCAGAACATTTTGCAGCATTCAAGAAACAATAGTAAAACCCAAAAAAATAAAAAGCCAGGAATGGAACTTTTTTTCCTCATTCAAGTTCAAGAAAGTGTATGTCTCCTTCTCTATATCATCTTCACAAATGACACACAACTAACCTTAAAGAACTCATTAAAACCTATTTCTATTAAAATATCTTACCTAGGATCTAGAGGCCCACCTGGTAATAGATATCATTTTCTTTTCAAATTATTAAAAGCAATAATATAGACATGATTGTCCTCAAACTCTCTCTCTATGTATTTTTTTGGAAATTTCTTACATGGCTATGAAAATGTATTGCTATTACCTATCATGCACAACCATTTAAATCCGCAATCACAATAGAGTATAATTAAACAAAATGCAATTAAAATTGAAAAATCATTAAACCCTTTGAGATCATAGTAAGTGACAACCAATTCCATCAACAAATAAAATGTAGATTTTCGAATAAATTTTTTGCATCTCCCAAAACCAACTCTACAACCCCTTCTCCCATTTTTTCAATTCCAATCAAATATTATTTTATCTAATAAACAGCCATTTGGTTTTGATCCCATCCCATAATTTTTTATTTATTTTTAAATCCAATCAAAAAATCAAAATCTTGACATTTAAAAAACAACAACAGTTCTAGTTATCACCCAGAAACATAAACTCAAAAAAAAAAAAAAAAACCCAATTTTTTTTTATTGAAAAAAAAAAACCCACAAGAATGTCATGAAAAATGTTGGTTTGAGACACATATCACCAAGCAAAAATGTAATTAATCCCAAAGATCACAACTTTATCTCTCGAATCTTCCATACAAACATTCCATGAAAAATGGGTGTCATTTGCAGCTGATCATCACAGAAAAAATAAAATAAAAAATCTTTCTTAAACTCAATTAATTCATCATAAACCCACAAAAAATTCATTAAAACCTCAACAAAAACAGCAAGTAAAATGCACAATCAAGACATAAAACAAAAAAAAATAACAACAGAGATTACAACTTCCTTACCCTTTGCATGCAACCCTTCTGCTTTTCTGTAGAATGAATGACAAAATGAGGAAAGAAAATGTTTTTCGATGAAATTATAAAGAAGAAGAGATATACACACAATGCTACTTCAATGACGCGTGGTTTTGGTTTTCTCTGAGGCTACAACAATGGCGCCTAAAGCAGCTTCTGTTTTTGGGTGTGAATGAAATTTCACTCTTTTTTAATTTATGTGTAAAGAGAACTCACTTTCCCTCATTTTTATTACATTTTGAAATAATATTTCATTTCTTATTTCCGTATTATTGAAAAAAGAAATAAATATTTCGAGTCATATATTTTCGTCTACGGTCAACCGAGCATTTTATTTTTTGATATTACTTTTTACGGAAAATGTATAATCACGTTCATGATTTAACATATACGGCCAGCTTAGCATTTACTGTCTCGATATTTTAATATTATTCAAGAAAAAATTTTAAATTGCTTTTTGAAATATTGTGCACATTGAGCTAAGATCTAACGTCACAATTTTAAATATTAGTCGCGACAAAATGTAACTGACTCATAAAGCATCGTCTGCGTGGCCAACTAAGCATTTAACGTTTTTTGCTTGATTATTTTTTTATTTTTAATATACATTTCCCTACCCACCATTTGAGAAAGACGTTATAATTCCCACAATATACACGTATTAATGTGTCAGTCGATCATTTACATCCGAAGGATTGTGATTGTGGTCATATTGAGTATTGAAATTAATACCTTCATACTAGTTTTTTAAAAAAAACTATTATATTCATTGTTTACATATATTAATTTTTTGTCACCTAGAATTTACTAAACACTCCTTAGTTATTTATTAAAGACACATGCATCATAATTTAAAAAGAAATCATTTTTATTGCCAAACAAATCCCATATATAACTCATTTTATCCCTCAATTCAAAAGACACCAAATATTATAAAAACACACAAAAATAAAAGAGAAATATTCAAAGAGAAAATTATAAATGAATTGAACAAAACGCAATAACAACATTCTAGAAGAAAAATGGTTGAATAAAGCCAAGAAAAGAAAAATAAAAAATAAAAAAATCAAACTTATCAGACCACAAGTGAAAATGATTGATGATGTTCAATTTGAAGCGATCAAACAATTTTAGGACTGGATTACTTTAGGTCGAACATCTTTAAAAATATATTTGATTTTTTCAAATTGAACATATGTTTGTTGTCAGACAACATTCTACTATATTGTACAATAACAAAAACTATGCAAACAATATTTAAGCTATGGAAATGTTGGGTTGGGGTTGGGGTTGGTTAATTATGATAAGTTGTACGAGGTATGTAATTATTATGATAAGTTGGTTTTGGTTAATTATGATAAGTTGTACAAGGTATGTTAATTATGACATAATTATTGAACTCCAATTTTTTAAAACTTCTTGCATGAAATTGCAAAGATGAACTATCACAAATTTTTCATCTTTGCAATTTCATGCAAGAAGTTTTAAAAAATTGGAGTTCAATAAATCCATTATTATTTTTGTAATTTTACAAATAAATCACAATTTTTAACTTTTTTTTAAGCAGCTGTCATTCGATTTATCGAATGACTTTCTAGTAATTTTTTATGACTGACTGCCAAAACTAACATACTAGGTCACATTGGACAACTAGTTTGCCATGTCAAAATTTGTATATTATCCTTTTAAATAAATACAAAGATTGATAAAAAACATGATTACACTCTTATCAACATAAAATGTCTCATTTTAAAATTAACAACTATATATTGCATGGTAGACAAAGAAGATTGACATAAGAACTATTGGAATCAAATTTAACTTCACAAGTAAAGAAGTTTGACTTGAAGAGGAATTTCAGGTGTTAATATATATAGTGAAAGAACACTAATCTTGGTAAATTGTGTTTACAAATGATTTTTTGTTATTGTAAAAAATGTTCTTGAATACATGTCTTCAATGTCATATTGGTCACCCAATCAAATTATAAAAAATCTTTGAAGTTTTTTAGGTGAATCAAGTTACGAATGTTTTACACTTCATATATGTTAATTACAAAGATTAAAAAGTCACGATTAACTTAAAAAAAATTAAATTTCAAGATAAATTGAAAACAAGTCAAATAACGTAACCAAAAAATTAAAACTAATAAACTTTAAGAATAGGTTTTTTGTTTTAGCTAAAATTGACTTTACTACTTTTAATGAAAAGAAACCACAAAAACTAATAATAATAATAATAATAATAATTATTATTATTATAATAATAATAATAATAATAATAATAATAATTATTATTATTATTATAATAATAATAATAATAATAATAATAATTATTATTATTATTATTATTATTATTATTATAATAATAATAATAATAATAAATAAATAATTAAACTACACAATACTAAGTCATATATAATTCACAACTTTTATATCATTATTAACAATCAAAAGCTAATATTTAAATTCCATTCATGTTCACTTTTGTTTGTAAGAGTGCAATATCTTTTTGTATGTATGTAAATACTAATATTGTTAATATTTTAATATTGTTGTATGTCTGTAAAAGCTAATATTGTTAATATTGTTGATGCATACAACAATACGTAGAACAATATTTAATTATGTAAAAGCTGAGATAGTCGATATTTAATATTTAATTTTGTATGTTTAAACAATATTTTAATACTACAGTGACATACATACAACAATAAATAAGACAAAGAATAATTAAAAAAAAAACACTTTAAATAACGATTTATTTAGACTATCTGTTTTAAACCAAAAAAAAAAAAAAAAATTCCTAAATTACAAATATTTATTATAAGGAATTATTACATAATTTTATTAATTCTATATGTGCAAAGGTGTAAAAATACCCCTAACTTTATTGTTGAGAAGCAAATATGTCATTAATATATTTTTTTTTTTAGCACAAATATACATTCAATGTTTGAATTTGATAGTAAATTGTTCATATTATTCTTTCTATGGATATTTTATCCACATTCTTCTAGTTCAATTTTTTTTTTTAATTATTATATGAAATAGTTAATCTGATTTGAAATATTATAAATAAATTTTAAATTTTATTGATAAATTTTACCACGGAAAGAAATCTGAGAATTAAATAGATCTACATTCTATAATAATAACAAAACAAAATGACATTTTTCCTATAAAGAAAAACACTTTTTTTTTTTAAGTTTTAAATAGTACAGAAATTTAAAAAAAAAAAAGATATTATACATGAAACATAAACATAATATAATCTATTCAAAAATCTAAACAATTTTTCTTTCTTTTATAATCATAGTAAAATATGACATTTTGATTTTCAAAATTAATAAGTTCAGTAAAAGTCCTACAAACATAATATTAGAAAAATTAAATATAATTACCTATCGAATTAAAAGTTATTTATAAAACTTGAAATTGATTTAGAATTAGAAATTTTTGAACATATAATTTATTATTTAGAAAAATATATATATAAAAAAAAAAACTATGCAAAAAAAAAAAATGAAAATTTTTACTAAGTTGCAACATAATATAAGAATTAGGTACATATTTGCACCAAAACTTAAACATTAGAAATATATTTCCTCCAAGAAAAGATTAAAAATGTATTTACACCTCGGCCTAAACATTAATATTATATTTGCACATTTCCTCATTCTATATTCTAGCTTCTATGTATTTAAAAACATAGTGGTTTTCTACACCCTGCCGCACCCAATCTCCACCTCCCATCCAACAACGACTGAAGAGTAAAAAGTCAAATCGCAAACTCTGACTCAGACGTCCACGTCATTCGCCTATCTCATATGTGGACCAATCGTAACTTCCCACGCGTTGCGTCTCCACCAGCGTCTTTTCGTGCACCCCAGTCTTATTCTCGATTTCCACTCTTCTCTTCAATCATCACATTATTCATCAGATTAACAATTCATATATAAAAGATAGTTTTTTGAGAAACTCTAAGCTGATTCTTGCAATGGCGATGAAGTCTGCATAATTTGCTCAAATATTCTCTATCTTCATCAATATCAGAAGAAGATGAAGATCTCAATTTCCTCGAGCAACAAGAGCAGAAAAACTAGTCCGACTTGCCATGCACGAAATTCCGAAGATGCATGTTGCATTGAAGATATACGAGATCAACCATGCGTTGCTGCTCGATTTGAGGTCTAACCCGGGCCAGAAGCGTCTCGGCCAAACCCCTGTTGAGCCCGAACCTGGGTGCACCCTCGCATGTCTGGCTCAGAAATCGCACAGCCATCCTTTGAAGCTCAGGGCATTCCACACCATACTTCATCCACCAACAAGCTGCAAAACATCATATTAATCATTATATATATAGTTTCATATAGGAATGAGATATGATATATCAGAGAAGAAAGAATAATGAACCTGGAGACAGCTTTGATCTTTCATCAGGTGAACATCCAATGGAGAAAGGACCGTGCGTCCCACGGTACTTTTCCAGCTGGATAGTGACTCGATCTTGCACGTGCGGGTCCACACTCGACCTGACTACACAACAGATTAATCCAGTGACGACTTCTGGATCAATGTACACGTCCGTTGAGTAGAAGAATGTCGGGTTCAGATAGTATCCAGCAGAATGAAGAGGGCTGTACAGAAGCTCGTTCCACACTTCATCTATCACTTTCCAGTACGCCATGTATTCCGATTTCTTGTTCTTCAGCCCCTGTTTAATGGTCTCCTTGACCTGATCGATTGTCTCGTATATATACCCAACATGATCCTTATTTCCCCCGTGCAACCATACTATCGCACGAACCAGAGGAATCACCGCTTTTAGCACGCTCGATGCTCTCATCCAGAACGACTTATCCGCCACCAAATCAGCCACTTGCTGCCCTTCGATGGTCTGAGTTAGGACCATGCTACTAGAATTGGACAGAAACATTTTCATCAATGTCTCCTTCTCTAACACGATGTTCTCGAGCGTTAGCAAGGGCTGAATGGACTTTATCTTTGAAGGGTGGACCAGGTCACTCGCACGGGATTGATCTTGAAAGAACTTCAGAGCATTTGGATGGCTATGGATGAATGTTGTTATGCTTTTCGCCTTGTTGAGTGTGTCTTTAACAACTTCCATTCGCTCGAACTTCTCCAGCATAAGTTCTATGCAAAACGAGGCGCTCACGGTCCAAAACATCGCTCGGTAATTTTCCATTAGTACCCTCCCAACTTCCTTCATCACAGGTGAGGTCCAGTTTGATACTATTTGGACAACATTACTTATCCCAACTTCCATTATCACTTTCTTGAAGAAATCCAGCATAGAATCCACATTTCCAGCACAGTCTGTGATATCCGACGAGCGAAGAAAGATCGTACCTTTAGGGCAGTCAACTAAGACGTTGACTAAATTCCGGCCATTTGAATCGGTCCACCCATCCAGTAATATACTGCAACCAGAACCAGCCCAAGAATTTCTTATCTCGCACACATATTCGTGCATTTCTTTCATTGCATCCTCGAGTATCCACCCTTCTAACTCCTCGCGGGTGGGAAGCTGATACATCATCGTTTGTCCAGAGAAAACGGACATCATTGTCCGGAGGGTAGGCGAATTAATCACATCGAGGTCTAGTCCATTCTCGTAGAAGAATCTACCAATGCACTTCTTCGTGTTCTTTAGCAGGGACTCATGATCAGTGTTGATGATGGGTACCCCTGCATCTTCCAATAGCTTTACGAACGAAGATGGCTGGGCTTCATCATCGATTTCTGATGATGAACTTCGATAGCGTTTCGTGTTTGATGGGCCGGCCTGTGTTTGAGTAAGGTCTGACTTGAATGAGTCCATTTTGTATCTTCGATTGAATCTTTATGTAATTCTGTAACTTGTATCTTCGATTGTGCCTGCAACGTGCAATTTAACGAATAGAATTGTTCAGCAGATGTATCATGATAAAGACATTTGTTAAGAGTGACAAGAGG
The DNA here is from genome assembly GCA_954870855.1 of Scutellaria minor. Taxonomy (NCBI): domain Eukaryota; kingdom Viridiplantae; phylum Streptophyta; class Magnoliopsida; order Lamiales; family Lamiaceae; genus Scutellaria; species Scutellaria minor. The sequence continues at coordinate 951,739 of OX940728.1, forward strand.
AATGATCATGACAATGTACTTGAGTTGGTAAGGTTTTTGGTTGCTACTTAATCTTATAAACTACTCATTTCATTTCACTAAGATAAGTAGCGACCAAGAATCTTCGCACGCTCTGAGAGAACATTTATTTTTATGTTTTTTCCAATGTTTGTGGAACCAGACCGGTGAGTGAGCCATCTTGATTGATGGTTTGCGGTTCAACCAACGGTTTGACCGGTCCAATGAAGAGAATATTGGAGGTTGAAATGGTATCAAAATATGTGCAAATTTGTGCAATATAACCTACGATGATTGTATATTTGCACAAATAAAAATTTAATGCTAATGGAGAACTTGTGCATCTATTTTGATCATAAGTAAAACAAAAAAAAACAAGAATATAACTTTTTTTCCTTAATAAGTTCAAGAAAGTGTATGTCTCCATGTCTATATCATCTTCACAAATGACACATAACTAACCTCAAAGAACTCATTCAAAACCTATTTCTATCAAAATATCTTACCTTGGATCTAGAGGCACACCTGGTAATAGATATCATTTTCTTTTCAAATTGTTAAAAACAGCAATAGATACATGCTTGACATCAATCTCTCTCTCCCTCTCTCCCTCTATATATATATATATATATATATATTTATTTATTTATTTATTTATTATTTTATTTTTTTGGGAAAGTTCTTACATGGCTATCAAAGTTATTACCTATCATCCACAAGTAACCATTTAAATCCGCAATCACAATAGAGTATATTTAAACAAAATGCAATTAAAATTGAAAATTAGTGCATCAACCAATTCCATCAACAAATGAAATGTAGATTTTCGATTAATTTTTTTGCATCTCCCAAAACCAACTCTATAAACCCTCCTCCCATTTTTCAATTCCAATTAAATATTATTTTTATCTAATGAAACAGCCATTATGTTTTGATCCCATCCCATAATTTTTTTTAAAAAATCCAATCAAAAATCAGATTCTTGACATTTAAAAAACAATAACAGTTCTAGTTTATCACCCAGAAACAAAAACTCAAAAATAAAAATAAAAGCTCCAATTTTCTTTGTTATGAAAAACAAAAACCCACAAATGTTGGTTTGAGACACATATCACCAAGAAAAATTGTTATTAATTCCAAAGATCACAACTTAATCTTAAATCTTCCATACAAACATCCCAAGAAAAATGGGCATCTTTTGCAGCTGTTCATCATAGAAAAAAAAATTCCAACAAAAAAAATTCAAGAAAAACCTCACAAAAAAAAAAAAAAAAAAAAGTAAAATGCACAAACAAGACATAAAATAATAATAATAATAAATAAATAACAACAGGGATTACAACAAAAAACCCACAAAAATGCAAATTTTTTTAATGAAAAAAACAACCCACAAAAATTTCATGGAAAATGTTGGTTTGAGACACATAGCTGCAAGCAAAAATGTAATTAATTCCAAAGATCACAACTTTATCTCTCAAATCTTCCATACAATCATCTCATGAAAAATGGGCATCTTTTGCAGCTGATCATCACAGAAAAAAATAAATAAATCTTTCTTAAACTCAATAAATTCAACAAAAAACTCACAAATAACAAGTAAAATGCAGAAACAAGACATAAAACAAGAAAAATTTAACAACAGAGATTACCACTTCCTTACCCTTTGCATGCAACCCCTTTGCTTTTTCTGTAGAGTGATGAGAAACTGAGGAAAAAATGTAATTTTGGGTGAAATTATAAAGAAGAAGAGAGATACACACAATGCTAATACAGCTGACGCGTGGTTTTGGTTTTCTCTGAGGCTACAACAATGGCGCCTAAAGCAGCTTCTGTTTTTGGGTGTGAATGAAATTTTCACTATTTTTTAATTTATGTGTAAAGAGAATTCACTTTCCCTCAATTTTATTACATTTTGAAATAATGTTTCATCTCTTATTTCCGTATTATTAAAAAAAGAAATAAATATTTTAAGTCATATATTATCGTTTATGGTCATTTTTATATTATATTTTACGAAAAATATATATTCACACCCACGAATTACGGTATACGGCCAGCTAAGCATTTACTGTCTTGATATTTATTTAAGAAAAAACGTAAATGACTTTTTGAAATATTATGCGCAACCAGCTACGATCTAACGTCACGATTTCAAATATAAGTCGCGACAAAATGTAACTGACTCATAAAGTATTGTTCGTGACCAACTGAGCATTTAATGTTTTTACCTGATTATTTCTTTATTTTTAATGTACATTTCCCTATTCACCGTTTAGAAAAAATACTATAATATTCATAATATACACATATTAATATATCAATCGATCATTACATTGAAAGGATTGTGATTGTGGTCATGTTGTGTAGTGAATTAATACCTTCATAATAAGTTTTTTAAAACACTATTTCATCCATCATTTACATATATTAATTTTGTTATGTAGAATTTGCTAAACATGCATCAAAATATAAAAAGAAATCATTTTTATTGCCAAACAAATCCCATTTATAACTCATTTACCCCTCAATTCAAAAGACACCAAATATTATAAAAACACAAAAAAATAAAAGAGAAATATTCAAAGAGAAAAATATAAATGAATTGAACAAAAGGCAATAACAACATTCTAGAAGAAAAAAAGGTTGGATAAAGCCAAGAAAAGAAACTAAATCAAACTTATAAGACCATAAGTAAGTGAAAATGACAGATTAATGATGTTCAATTTGAAGTGATCAAACAATTTTAGAAGGGTTGGATTACTTTAGGTTCAACATCTTTAGAAATGTTTGATTTCTTCAAATTGAACATATGTCTGTTGCCAAACAACATTCTACTATATTGTACAACAAAACTGTGGAGGGGGTTGGATAATTACTCCTGTGCACTAGGTGCATAGATCTAAGATCTATGCAATCCGGGTCGATCCGATCCGAATCCGTGAATTTTTATTTGTTTAAAAAAAAAAATTCAAATTTTTGTCTTGACCTTTATGTTATAAATGTGTGACCTTTATGTACAAACATCCTTAATTTTATGTCTGTAACTTAGAAAAAAAAATGAAGATTTTCAATACAATTTGTATTGTATACCTTTATATGATATCAATGTGACCTTTATGTTATATCATGTCACCTTTATGTACAAATATTCTGACCTTAAAGGTTACATTGATATCACATAAATGTATACAGTTCAAATTGTGTTGAAAATCTTCATTTTTTTCTAAGTTATAGTACATAAAGGTCATGATAGTTGTACATAAATGTCACACATTTATAACAGATCACACTAATATAACATAAAGGTAACAATCTGAAGCAAAAAAAAAAAAAACCTAAATTCAAAAATACGCGGATCCGGATCAAAACTGGGTCGACCCGGATTGCATGTACACCAAGTGCACACAAGACTAACTCTAATTACGATAAGTTGCGTGTGAGGTATATCATTGTCAGGGGCGGAGCCTCATGCCACACCTGGGGGGCTTTAGCCCCCCCAAAATTTTAAAAAAATTAATTATTTATATAGATTTTTTGGAATTTTTTATATTTTTAGTGTTAAAATATTGATTAGCCCCCCTTAAAAATCCCACAAAATCAATCAGCCCCCTCAATATTTTTGGTCTAGCTCCGCCCCTGATCATTGTTTTTGCAATTTAATCACAAATATTTTTTTTTTGCAATTTCATGCATGAAGGTTTTAAAAACTGGAACTTGATAAATCCTTATTATTTTTGTAATTTCATACATGATAATCAAGAAATTTATAATTTAATCACAGCTTTTAACCTTTTGCAACTTCGTATAAACATTTCTTTTTTTCAAAACAACTGCAATTTGATTCATCAGATGACTTTCCAATGATTTTTTATGACTTGGCTGCGAAAACTATCATACAAATCATATTGGACAACTAATTTGTCATGTCAGAATTTGAATATCATCCTTTGAAAAATATACAAAATACATTCCTCCTCAAATTAATATAAAACGTGATTGCAATCTTGCCAACATAAAATGTCTCACTTTAAAATTAATAACTATTGAAGGTTGGCATAAGAACTATTGGAATCAAATTTAACTTCACAAGGAGATAAGTTTGACTTGAAAAGGAATTTCAGGTGTTAAAATAGTGAAGAACTCTAGTCTTGGTAATTGTGTGTTACAAATGATTTTTTGTTATTATAAAATATGTTCTTAAATACATGCGTTCGATGTCATATTGGTCACCCGTTCCAACAATCAATTTATACAAAAATCATTTAAATTATTTAGATGAATCACGTTATGAATGTTTATACTTCATGTATGTAAATTTCAAAGATTAAAAAGTCACGATCAACTTAAAAACAAATTAAACTTCAATACAAATTGAAAACTAAGCCAAATAACATACTAAATAAATTAAAACTAATAAAACTATAAAAAGTAGGTTTTTAACCAATATGATTTTCCACTCTTAACGAAAAGAAGGGCTCACAGAGCCACCAAAAGCAAAACTAAAATAAAATTCCGTCCATGATCTGTGCGCACAAGCTGCACGACTTGCACCACTTGGCAAGACATGCATGAGCCGCACAACCCTCACAACGTACACGATCCACATGAGCCGTGTGCATAACCCGCACGATGTACACAATCCATAAGAGCCGCACGAGCAGTTTATTTTCAAAAATTCATACGAACGATTCTTGAAGAATTTCAAAAGATCTTGAGAAATGTATTCTTACAATACATACAAAAATATTTAATTATGTAAAAGCTAATATTGTTGATATTTAATATTTAATTTTGTATGTTTAAACAGTATATATTTTATTACTGTAGAGACATACATACAACAATATTAAGCAAGACAAAGAATATTAAAAAAAAAACTTTAAATAAAGATTTATGTTGACTATCTTTTTTAAACCAAAAAAATAAAAAAAACTTCTAAATTAATAATATTTATTATAAGGAATTATTACATAAGTTTATTAATTCTATATTGTATGTATTTAAAAACAAAGTCGGCTTACTACACCCTGCGCACCCAATCTCCACCTCCCATCCACCAACGACTCAGATCTTCATCAAGTAAAAAGTCAAACCTTCGCAACCTCTGACTCAGCCGTCCACGCGTCAACTTATCATTCGCCCAGCTCATACATAAACCAATCATAACCTGCCACGTGTCACGTCTCCACCAGCGTGCTTTTCGTGCACCCCAGTCTTCAGCACCGCCATTTTCACCTTCTTCACACTCGATTTTCACACTCTTCTCTTCATCGTCACACTATTCATCAGATTAACAATTCATGTACAAAAGATAGTTTCTTGAGAAATTCTAAGCTGATTCTTGCAATGGCGATGAAGTCTGCGATAATTTTCTCAATTATTATCTGCTTAATTTGCTCAAATATTTCTCCATCTTCATCAATATCAGAAGAAGATGAAGATCTCAGTTTCCTCGAGCAACAAGAGCAGAAAAGCTCCGCATCATTGGATGATTCCCACCCCTACGGCAACCCGCGCGACTACGAGAACTATGACGATCTGGAGGACGACGAATCGGCGGCGTACGGCGACGACGACGGTGGCCACAATCCGCCGGAGGTGGACGAGACACACGTGGTGGTGCTGAAGCAATCCAATTTCAGCGAGTTCATAGAGAAGAACAAGTTCGTGATGGTGGAGTTCTACGCGCCGTGGTGCGGCCATTGCCAGGCTTTGGCGCCTGAGTACGCGGCGGCGGCGGCGGAGCTGAAGGACGAGGCCGTGGCTCTGGCGAAGGTCGACGCCGCCGAGGAGACGGAGCTCAGCCAGAAGTTCGATGTGCAGGGATTTCCGACGGTTTTCTTCTTCGTGGATGGGGTTCACAAACTATACGCTGGTCAACGCACTAAGTAAGATTTATATGCACTTACATTTGCTTAATTTCATGATTTCAATTGAATATGACACTGTGTATTTAATATTTGCAATGATCATAAATGTTAATCTGCTGTTTTTTCAGTTGTTAATGTGATTAGTTTCTAATGAATTCAAGAATATGATAAACCCTAGATTTCATTACTTTATCTAGAATTTAAGTGGTTGAGTAGAGAGGAAACAGAATGCTATTGATGTAATGAAACATATCTGTTTGAATATAGAAATTTGTAGAGCTCAAGAGTAGCAGTGATCTATGGTACCTACTGTGTGCATTTAAATCAGAATTATTTTTTTCTCTTCAAGTCTATGCAATTGGTTTTTGCGGTTTTAGGATAGTTTTGGGGCTTATGTAATGGCTTGTATTACAGGGATGCTATTGTTTCTTGGCTGAAGAAAAAAATAGGTCCTGGTTTGAATAACATAACAACGATTGAGGAGGCAGATCGCATATTGGCAGATTCTGATAAAATCGTTGTGGCCTATTTGGAGAGTTTGGTGGTACGATTTCTATTAAACTGGAAGAAGTATGAATGAATGACTATGGTTTTAACTGTGTGATTTCTGCTGATTAATGTGAAAATGGTTTAGGGTTCAGAGAGTGAGGAACTTGGATCAGCTTCACAGCTCGAAGATGATGTTAGCTTTTACCAGACAACGAGTCCAGATGTGGCAAAGCTCTTCCACATCGATCCACAAGCCAAACGCCCATCTTTGGTTATTCTTAAGAAAGATGCTGAAAAATTTAACCAATTTGGTCAGTTCTTTTTGTCCTAGAATTTAAGTATTTATGTGAAAGTCACATTCGTAAATGATTCTCTATCTATTTAGGTGGTGAGTTCACTAAATCTGCCATAGCTGAGTTTGTGTTTGAGAACAAGCTTCCTCTTCTCACCAATTTGACACGAGAAAGTGCTCCTCTGGTTTTTGAGAATCCAATTAAGAAACAGGTGCCATGCTTGTTAGCTTGATTACTTTGATCATATGTGGGAAGGATACTGATTTATTTATCTGTTCATTCATTGTTTGTTATAGTTGATTCTTTTTGCGAGTTCTAAAGATTCGGAGAAATATTATCCCATATTTCAAGCAGCAGCAAAGGGTTTCAAGGGAAAGGTGAGGAAATTGCTTACTGATTTGCTCTTTGGAAATTATGGATATTGCTTTTATTGTCTCGATTTTGGATCACTCTTGTGAAAATATGTTCCATCGTTTGTAGCTTGTATGCGTCTATGTGGAATTGGACAATGAAGACGTTGGAAAACCAGTTTCAGAGTACTTTGGAGTGAGTGGAGACGGTCCAAATGTAAGCACTGGATGAAGTCCTTCATACTTGTAATGTTTAACATTTTTAGAATCAAAATTCAAATGTGAGATGAAAATGAGAGTGTTGAATGCAGGTTCTTGCATATACAGGAAACGACGATGCTAGGAAGTTCTTATTGGATGGCGAATTAACCGTTGAAAGTATCAAGGTTACTACTCGTTTTCTTAAAACTTTTAAATCTTCAAATTCTAAATGGGAGTTTAATCTAATCTAACCAATTTTGCATCAATATATAGTTCTTTGGAGAGAAGTTCTTGGCAGACAATCTCAAGCCCTTCCACAAATCTGACCCTATTCCAGAAAGCGTAAGTTCTTTTAATTCTGTAAACTTCAACGTGCTACCATAATTCCTGCCTCTCTTCTAACTTCTTCAATCGTTTTCTATGTAGAATGATGGAGATGTCAAGATAGTTGTGGGCAACAACTTCGATGAAATTGTGTTGGATGAGTCCAAAGATGTTCTTCTTGAGGTATAATGTCTGATTGGGACGAGATATGGTCGTATAGTTTGTTATCAACTTTGATCATGATTTTTTGCAATCATTTAACGAACAGATATACGCGCCCTGGTGTGGACACTGCCAAACCTTGGAGCCTATATATAACAAGCTTGGCAAATATTTAAGAGGCATCGATTCCCTGGTCATAGCCAAGATGGACGGGACAACAAACGAGCACCCACGAGCCAAGGTACGTTCCACATTCATTCTTTCTTATAAGCAATTCAAGTATAAAACTAAGTTTGATTGTGTATATAATTTGCAGTCTGATGGATTCCCAACAATTCTTTTCTTCCCTGCTGGCAATAAGAGCTTCGATCCGGTTAGATTGCTTTGACTCTTTATCCAATCTCATAACATCCAAATGGCAATTTTATGGAATGTAATTCTCATCAAAACTATACGTGTTTTTGCAGATTACATTTGATGATGAACGAACTGTGGTTGAGTTCTACAAGTTCTTGAAAAAACACGCCTCGATTCCGTTTAAGCTTCAGAAGACTGCAGGTTCTCCTGAGAAACATTCTGATGCGAAGGATGAACTATGAGGGAATGCATAGTTTTGTTTTTTTTTCTTTTTTGTTTTCTTTTTTTGAGGAGAAAATAGTTTATCTTTTTATTCTCAAACAATTGGTATGAAATCTTTTGACTCTAAAAATTACACACATTACAAAATTATAGGATATTTGTATTCAAGTTGGATTGCAAATAGCTTAGAAGATTTATGTGCAGATTCTCATGTTATGATCATAAAAATGAATTTATTACAGTAAAAAAAATTATAATCTTGGTAATAATTTAATTTTTTTTTTTCTAGTTGATAAGACTAACAGTCATAGTAGTGTATGGTAACAAACCGTGGCAAATCTAGTATGCTCCATTTGCATATTCGGGTCCAATGGAAAAAAAATGTAGTTAAAAAGACAATCAAAAGGAATAATTTCATCATTTTTATTTCTGCTCTTTTTCTCAAAATATTTTGAGTACTTAATTTCAGAGAGTTTGATTTAGTTTTCAAAAAAAAAAAAAAAATGTATATTATGTCTCTTAATATATTAAATGGTTTAGAAACAGGTTTTCTCTAATTAATGAAATTAAAATTGTGGGATATTCGATATTTCATTTCAAATTGAGGCAATTTAGTTTGATTAATTATATATAATGTATATAATGGAATTATTTAAATGATTTTTGAACCAATATTTTCTCTGATGAATTAAATTAAAATTGCGGGATTTTGATATTTTATTTCAAATTGGGGGAATTAAGATTTTAAGTTTTTAAAAGTTTGTTGTCAAAATTCCTCTTTATTGTATGGTATAGTTGTATTTAATATTTAAACACATACTGTATCGTCAAAGAATAAATCTGCAAATATACTGTACGTGGTCTACTGTCTGATAAATGTAACTATTGAACTTTGAAATAACATTAGGGGGATCTATCATGTTAAACATGTATATGAAGAGTACCTAGTTATATTAAATTAATATTTTTTATTTATTTAAGTAAACTTTTATTTCATGTTTAATACAAAATTATTATTTTAAATTTTTTATTTCATCTTGGGTTTTGTAGTGCATATTATACGTACACAAATAAACTAGTATAGTCTCCTTGTATTACAAACATTTTATAGATAAAATGGATTTGTCTAATCCACGATAAGCTAATTTTCAATTGTAGATCCAATTTTTTAAGTTTTTTAATAAGGGACTCAATTTAACTTGTTTTCTCCATTTAAGGCTTGAAATTTGGATTGAATTCCCAATTCAAGACAAAGTTCCATTTTCTTTTCATTTTTTCTTTTTAATTATATCTATAAATTTATTTATATTTTAATATGTATTTATATTTTTGATAAATTAAGAAAAGTTTTAGATTTTTTGGGAATATTAATAAATTAAATAGTCTTGAAATAAATTTAGAATTTTTTTTTAAATGATAATTAATTCACAGCAATATCTAATATCACTCGGATTCATATGAGACTTTCATCACACAATTAGCAAATAAAAACAATATTCACTAAAACAAAATTATTAATTTCGTAGGATCAAATTATTCGAGCTCGATTTCTCGATAAATAATTATTAAAGGGTGTGATGTGGGATTTGATTTGAGTAGACTGAAAAGCAGATGCAAAAAATGACGAGAAAAGCGTTAGTTTGCAACAGTTAAAAGTGTCAATCATTTTCCCAAATTAACGTTTTCTACCTTCTCTTTTTCCCGCGTTTACCGTCACGTGATTGATGATTAGGTTAATACTGTGGACATGACTTAAAGCTACATGTATTACTTAACAAAATGAAATCTAGGTTAATTTGATTAAACTTAAATATGATAAATCTATCTCCAAAGTTCTTATAAGGTTGGTTTCATTCACGTGATGAATTAGATGGTATGCAGTATTCAACAATTGATTGTATATAAATACAAATCTCAGATCTATCTACGTGTACATATGCAAATGAACGATAGTTACTGCATTCAATGTATTCCACCAAATAAATACCATTCTAAAAAGATATAAGAGTATTTGAGAACAATTTTGTTGTGAAATGAGTGTTTTCAAAAATAAACACTATCAATTAGAGACTTATAAAATCAAGATTTTGTTTGACATCTTTCATTTCCTAATTATTTAAAAATGTTTTTAGAAAATGAAAATTCCATGATTGGAGAACTTCAATTTATATATATATATATATATATAAAGAAGAAGAAAAATGATTAAAAATACAATGATTATATAATAATATCTAAAAATTAGAGATGTAAAACATTACTTTATTTTGGTCGAATTTTAAGGGGATAATTTTCAAAGTTCACGTCTTAAATTGACAATTTTTATCATTTAGATTTGAAGTTTATTATAACCTATGTATGAAAAGCAATTTTGAAGGTTCACATCAATATGTTGCCAATGATCTCAAACTCTAATGTTATTATTTCCTCAAAATAGTTCATAAAATTTCAATCCTCGTAGATACTATTTCCTCAACTTCCATATAAATGAGGTAAGCAATAAATTCTAAATTTTAAAAATTGTCTGATAAAACTTGCACGTTCCCTCCACTACAAAAATGGGGAACCAAGTCAAGACCTTATGTGAATATTTATAAATTGAATTTGATTGGATATTAATTAATTGTTAAGATTTATTATTTAATAGTTCTTTCTTTTTCCCTTTTTAATAACTAAAAATAAAGAATATTTATATCGACAGTATTTAGTTGATTAAGCAAATCATCTCCTAAAAAAAGGTAAAGTTAAATTAAGCCTTATTCATTATTAACTTTCAAAAGTTATATTTTAATTTATTTGATAATTATGATTGAGGATGGACTTGAATTTTTTTTAATCAAAACGAGCATGAATCAAATTCGAACAACTTTATCTCAAACAAAATAACATTACAACATTACGTATACTTAGACATTACATATATGTACGTTACAATATTACATATACTTAATATTCTATTCCATTCAATTTTCACCATTCTCAAACACTTCAATATTAATAATCAGCTGATATATGTACAAATTAGAGTGTACGAAGCCCAAAGATTGTTGATGGTCAATATCGGGCCGAGCCAATCTCAACTCGGGCCGACACACTGACAAACATATTTATACAATTTCTTAACAATTTGAGATTCATCATCGACTAATATTTTATTTAGAGTTTGGTGGCTAAAATATAACATTTTATATCACTTTTCCACACAAATGGTAGCTTTATTATTTTCCCACCACAAATCAGGAAATTTAACAAAATTATCCTTTAAAAAAAAAAGTAAAAAGAATAAATTTTGTGTTTGATGTTTCACGGTATGACACATATTTTGTAATCCTACGAAAAAACACATCGTGTAACCCTATGATTAGAAGGGTTACACAATATGAACATATCGTTAATCTTAATGAGATTAAGCGATATGTCCATATAGTGTAAGCCTATGATTTAGAAGAGTTGCACGAGATTGTGTCTTATACAATTACACAGTAGAATCATATCATGCATTCCTATAAAACATACGTATAATGTAATGTCACCAAATGTGTGGTGATTTTTTTTTCCTTTTATTAAAAATAAAAATTTGTCCATTTTTTGATTTGTAGTAGAAAAATAAAAAAATTATTATTCATATTAAAAAAAATTCACTATTTAATTTTCCTTATCTGAAAACCTCATAGAGTCGTACTTGTCATTCCGAAATCCAAAGAAATTTCTAGAATTGCAAATTGCAATTAGGCGTGTGAAACAATTCCACGTCATCAATCAGACCAATTAGGTCGTAATCCAACAGGCAATATTACCGTTACGTGGTTTTGACTGGAGGCGAGTGGGGCCCACGCTGGACCACTGGACGGCGAGACTGGCTCCGTTCCGTTCTTGGCTGGACCCACTCGCACCACCGTCTGCTAGCTCGAACCCACGTTTATCATAATTTATTTATTAATTAATTACCTAGTCAATTTTTATTGGCATAATAGTTAGCTTAGCTCAAGTGTCTGCTATTTAATTTTACAAATTTAATGGGATATCTTTCTATTGATAAAATATAATTAAATATTTGACGTGCAATACGGTTACATTTAGAATAGAAGTAGGAAAAAGAAAATCGAGCATCCTAGGGTGTGACAAAATAATATAGAATAAGCTATGAGGAAAATGGTGTGTACAAATTATGGTCCAATTTGAAGATGATTGGATTTCTTTTATTGACCTAATAGTAGAAAATTAAAAAAATTAGCGATAGTCTATAATTATTGTCAATTCATAGGAAATTAGCGTTTTGGTCATGATTTAACTAATTAGTTTTAAGTTGTGTTAGGACAATCATGTGTAATTAACTCATTATGGGTAGTGATCTAAATGAAGAAAATTAAAATTGTTATGAAACTATATTATGAATTTAATTTCGTAAAACGAATCAAATCATAACCTAAAAAAACATTTTGATTTTGAAAAATGATTTTAAATAATGAGTAGTGTGACTCGTCTCAATGAGTTATTTATGTTAGATAATCTCATATAAATTTTTGTGAAAAAGTTATATGATTTTCTAATTATAATTAATGGAATTTTACATCTATACCAAACTAATTACATCGAGTATATAAACTAAGTATCGATTACTAGAAAAAATACAAACATACACATATATATATATATGTGTGTATGGATCATTAATATTGCATGATATGTTGTAGCATTTACAATATCATGTCTGAATTAATTTAAATTTAAATGGCCTTTAAATCATATCTTTGTGTCTTTAATATCAATACACATATCAACTAATTTTTAAGATCCGTTTTAAGGAAACTAATGAGGTTTTTCAAAATACTTATTTCAAAAAATATTTTCCCTAATATATTCCAATAACTTTATCACAACACGCTTGTCAAACCTCAATTATGTGCCTAGGAGTTAGAACTCCATTGATGTGCATGTCACTACGTAGTTGAAATTTTAATTTTTTTTTTTTTTAAATGTTACTACTTACTTTGAAGCATGAATATAGAAAAAACATTTAAAATGAAAAAAATAAAAGTATTTAGTAAGAAAAAAACACAGCAGAAATAGTGCGTCCCCATTCAGCTGCCGACGAATGCGTGTAAGTGGGCTCCACTCTCCATACCCTACACGTCATCACCAATCACAGCCCTCCCTCCTATAACGGGCAAACGATCTCAATAGATCCACACGGTTCAAATTCAATTTTTTAACGGCTGTGATCTTATGATAATAGCCTCATAAACGCATCACAATTCACAACAATTTCGTGTCCCAAAAAATAGATATATTATTAATTAAAGAAATATAGATATTATTACTTTTTTTGTTTAATTTAAATTTAAAAGTGAACGACTAATTCATTAGGAGTGCGAAAAACAAGTAAATGGAGTAATATTTTCAGAATTTATAGCTAATTAAGTGCCTAAAATATATGAAGTTGCTGATCATTTTGTTTAATTTGTATGTAATGTATTTGTTTAAATAAAAAATCTGAAACTTTAACTTATATAATAAACTATTTCTTCTACTTTTCTTTAATGTCTATTTTAATCATACATATCGAAATCAGAACACACAAGTTGAATTTAATAATTAATAATTATATCTTTGTGTCCCTTTAATCTGTTTTGATTTGCTGCTAAAAACATCAAGCACGATAAAGTAATTTTCTAAATCTTTTTAAATACTTTTTTTTTTCCTATTTAGGTCTCATAAAAAATCTTGTCTTAAATATCATATTCTCTTGATAAGGCCTATCATATAATATGTTTCCACAAATATTATAGAGGAACATTACAAAATTTGTTGCAATCGGTGGGAAAAAAAAATTTATACTAAAATAAAATGTCAAGAATTTATAAATTGTTTTTAGAAAAATTAGAGAAAAGGTAATAATATTTCTGAAATAAGATATTATTTGACCAACGTTATAAATTTTTATTGTTTGAATTACACAATTTCCAATTCAATAACTTAATTCTTCAAATATGATGAAACATCTCATAATTAGCTGCAACCATATCATAAGATCTATTAAATAAATAAGTCAAATACCCTCCAACTATATATATGTTACCAAATGTAACATTTATTAAATTTAGTAATAAGTTATATTGAGGGACTCGTTACTACTGTCTTTAGTTAGAAAAGTTGTATTAAAAATATATTGTAAATAATTAAATTATCTTCCGGGTAGAAAGTACTTCACACTTAAAAGTAATATGATATCATAAATACGAATACTATTAATGACTCATTTCATACCAAATACTTTGTTATTACCTAATTTTCAATTTTAAATGAAAATAGGATTGGCAATGAAACAAAAATCAGATTGCGTCGGAATTTATTGTGTTTTTCCCTTTTCTTTGTGGGGTTTCTTTTTATTATATTTTTCGTAATTATATATATTTTTATAAAAAAGGCAAAATGAAATGAAAACAAACATGCTCTCTGCAAAGACTGGATTTGTGTAATTGTCTCTCTCTCTCTCTCTCTCTCTCCTCCTTTATATATATCGATGTAAATGGTTTGACGACTTCTCCCTCCATAGCCTGCAATCCAGCAATACAAAATAGAACCCAATATCTCTTCCACCCGCCATTTGTAAGCAACAAACAAATACAGGGGAGATATAATCGAATGATGTGAAGAAATTCTCTTCAGAAATGGCGTGTATTGATGTTAACGACAACCGTAGCATTAATAACCCAATGGTCGGATTGCAGGAGCCTAGCATCGATACCGATAAATTGAGTTACGAGATTTTCTCCATATTGGAGAGCAAATTTTTGTTCGGTTACGATGATCAGAAGCTTTGGGTGCCCAAGCAAATCGCTGAGCCGAAGAATGGAGTCGTCGACGCCGTCGATGATGGCGGCGTTCAGGCGATGAAGAATCAGAGGGGGAAAATCTGCATTCTAAGCATCGACGGAGGAGGGATGCGGAGCATTGTAGCGGGTAAAACGCTGGCGTATTTGGAGACTGCGTTGAAGAACAAGTCTGGAAATCCTGATGCCAGAATCGCCGATTATTTCGACGTCGCAGCTGGAACAGGCGTCGGCGGGATCTTCACGGCGATGCTCTTCGCCGCCAATGATCAGAACCGTCCGATTTTTCACGCGGACGACACGTGGAAGTTCCTCGCGGCGGAGGGGAGAAAAGTCTACGCCTCCGCGAAAACACGCAATTCCAAAGGCGGATTTCTCAAGAGAGTTTTTAAGAAATCCGGCGGCGGCGGTTCGTCGGCCGCCGGTTTGGAGAAATCATTGAAGGAAGCGTTCACGGATGAAAAAACCGGGCGCAGCTTGACGTTGAAAAACACGCTCAAACCGGTTTTAATCCCCTGCTACGACCTCTCCAGTACGGCGCCGTTTTTGTTTTCCCGAGCCGACGCTCTCGAAACCGACAGCTACGACTTCAATCTCTGGGAGGTTTGTTTGGCCACGTCAGCTGAGCCGGGAGTCCTCGACCCGGTTTGCATGAAATCCGTGGACGGGTTGACCCGGTGCGTGGGGATAGACGGTGGTTTGGCGATGAACAACCCGACGGCGGCGGCGATCACCCACGTTCTGCATAACAAACAGGAGTTTCCGTTTGTGAGAGGAGTGGAGGACATTTTGGTCCTTTCAGTTGGGACCGGCGGGCAGCTATTGGAGGGCAGCTTTGACTATGAGCAGGTCAAGAAATGGACGGCTAAGGATTGGGCTCGGCCGTTGGCTCGGATTTCGGGCGACGGCTCCGCCGAGCTCGTTGACCATGCGGTGGCTATGGCTTTCGGGCAAAACCATAGCAGTAATTACGTCAGAATTCAGGTATGCTATAAGCAGCTCATTTAACAAAAGTCTTTTACCTTTAAATCTTGATTATTAATGATGCAAAATATGCAATGCAATTTATCGTTTACTCAGATTCTCCCTTAGAATTTTTGGATGGGGAAGACAGGCTGGAATGGGGATGGGGGCGATGTTAATGGCTAACGTGCCCTATTTTGGGGGCATGCAATTTAATTCTTTGTGTTTCTTATAGGAAGTGGTAGAGAAGAATGTAAAGATGAGTGAAATCCTAACCAGTTGGAGGAACGTTGTCGTTTTGGTGCAATATGGAAGCCAAAATGCCAACCATGAGTTTAGTATTTAGACATTGACATGGATTGCTGTGACTCCGTGACCTGTGTGCTATGTGATCATTTTTACTGTGTAACACCAGGGTTTTTGTTTTGACTAATTTAATGTTGGTTCCTCTTGAAAGCTAATATTAATACATATACTTCCAGAAAAACAGTCATGTTTAATTAAAGATGTGATTCTTGTTCTTAATTTGGTCAAAATAAGTAATGCAACTTTTCAGAGCCCTTTACGTTTTCTTTTGAGAAAATCACTATCAGTTAAATGATGGTGAGATTGAAGGGGAAAAAAGGTTAAAACCACTCACAGCTTGCAATATTTGTCAGTTTTTGACATTATATGTTGATGGGGTCCTTTTCTCATTTCTGATCATGAAACTGATGTTAGACGTTGTAAGGGGGATGCTTCTAGTTGTAGAGAATGTGACCTAGCAACAAAATGGAGTTTCCTCAAGAATCAAGATTCTAAGATTACAGAGTGCATTTTTAGAATTCGAAGGGGACTGTGTTTTCTTTTGCCATTCTTGTATTTAACCTGAACTTGCAGAAAACAGATGGTGTGGGGTTCATTTCCTTTATTTATATGGTCCTGCTTGTTGTTGAACAGTAATTGTCCTGTTAAACTCTCTTGGGGCTTGCTTTGTTATATTCTCTCTCCTGTTTCTTGCTCCTCCTCTCTCTCCTCTACATATGTTGTGTGTGTATATATTTATATACACGTCTACATTTTTCAGGTGTGCAATCTGTGCATACATTTATTTATACTGTATCATACCACATGGGATTGACTAAAGACAGTTCAGGCTACTATAGAAACATATGATTAGTTATGGGGTTGGACATCTTTGCAAGATATGAAGTAAAATTTGATTAGTTGTCTCTTAAAACCTGAGCCAGTTCATAATTTGACAACACTCATTGCCAATGATTTGACTCAATGGCTACAAAGTTAATTACAACTTCATCCAATATAACCAAAGAAATGAATAAGAAGTATGCAGGGAAGCGGGATGCCGTCTACATATAATTTTGTGGAAAATCAGTATTTGCTGGTGAATAAGATGTCTTAGAATCATACTATTGAATGATGAGTTTTGATCCTAAGCTCATGTATTTATTGAATTCTTGAACTCAGGCAAATGGTGCGAGTTTCGGGAAATGTGGAGCAAATGTTGATTCAGACCCAAGTCCAAGCAACGTAAAAATGTTAATGGGGATAGCAGATGAAATTCTGAAGCAGAAAAATGTAGAATCTATTCTCTTCAGTGGCAAGAGGATTGCAGAGCAGAGTAACTTGGAGAAACTCGACTCCTTTGCCGAGCAACTTGTGTTGGAGCATCAGAGGAGGAGTTGCCGAATAGCTCCCACTGTTGCATTCAAGCAAGCTACAAGAAATTCGCCTTCTTAAATAACATCCGACTACTCAAAATACTCATTTAGTAAAGCAAATTAAAATGGTATGCTTTCTCAATTTGAGCTCTAGTACCTTATTCTATGCTATCTTTTCTTGCATAACATATTCTGCTGATATCAACTAGGCCCCCTGTGTGGGACACATAATTGGTAAATAATACATAATGATGTATCATCAAATGTTCTTTTTTTTTTTTTTCTTTCTTTTTTGCATTATGAATTTGTTGAAAGTAATCAAGAAAAGATACTGGTCTTGTTTGTTTCTGGTACCCCGTGGGCTGTGTCTTGTCATTTTCTACAAATTTGAGAAATAACAAAGCTGACAAGTTTTGGTTGTTGCAATAGTATTATTTTCAACTACTGTTAGACTTGAAATCTCTGCCTAACACCCCTGTCTGCCACCGACACTAATTCTTGGATGTGAG
Organism: Scutellaria minor; assembly: GCA_954870855.1. Taxonomy (NCBI): domain Eukaryota; kingdom Viridiplantae; phylum Streptophyta; class Magnoliopsida; order Lamiales; family Lamiaceae; genus Scutellaria; species Scutellaria minor. The sequence continues at coordinate 969,970 of OX940728.1, forward strand.
AGAGAGCCGGTGAGGGGCATTTTAGTCATTTTATCCGTAAGGCCATTCATGGTCTGTAAAGAATCATAGACATATATATCCGTAGTCCGGAATGAGAATCATGCATTGTTTGACTCTTAGTTTGGACAAAATCAAAATATAATCTTTATAGTCGACCCCAAATAGTGAGATAAAAACACGATTTTTCTTGATCTTAGTCGATACTGAGGATCGAGTCGTGCCGTGTCAAAAAATGTTGCTGCTGGACAACTTGGTGGTTTGGCTTTTGGGTCTTTATCTTACTAGGGTCTACCACTTTTTCAGTGGGAGCCATTATAGGATTTGGCCGCATTCTTGAACACAAGTTGTAGTACTTGAAATAGTTATCTCCCTGTGGCCATATGGCACACATCCGTATAATGGTCCTTGCCATTTGGTCTTGGTAGCTAGTCCATGATTATTGTTAGTTGGCCATAATCATAAAAACTATGTCATACCAAATAGTCATGGGTTCCAATTGCCGACAATAACACCTTTGGGAGATGTCTCATATTGTTATGCATTGTGCCAAAAAATAAAATTGGGTATCATCTTTAGCCGAAAGTGTTTGTTAGCATCTTGGACTTTCAGTCTTAAAGCCTAATTCATAGGAAGACAAACATTAATGTTTAGTGTATATTTGTCTGTAAGGGAGAATGACAACAACATTATCCAAACATATTAGCAACCCTGGTTAAGAGTCAATAATACCATACTCATTTCTTTCAGTGTTCTGCCTAACCCAGACCAGACTCTACCTAGGCACTAGGTCCTAATCTGTTTAATGCATATGGGCCTTGACAAAGGCAGTGGTAAACACACTTTTGACATTTCTTCCCAACCATAGGATTAAGAAGAATTAGGAGTCAAAAGATGGTCTTTGTTTGGAAGAAGATAAAGTTAAAAAATCATCTCAAACTTCGATAAATCTTGTGACTCCATAGGTAGAAACAGTGGAGAATTACTGCAGTGATTAAACTGTGTTTGGAACCAAGTGAATAAAGTTCCTAACATAATGTCTTTTATGAATAAGTTATATCTATTAATGGATAATAGATTCACAAGACTTTATAATGTCCTCTGACTTTGCATGTGTGAACAAATTTCTTGACTTTTTTCACAACCAACCCATGTGGGTTCTAATTCTTGCATTTTTTATGAACTTGGTCAATTATGTTTGCTGCAGGTAATTGTGTATGAACAAAAAAAAAGAAGGAAAAAAAGAGATGAAAGAAGTAAAGTACTATATAGCAGCTTTCACTAATGGAGAAGAATAGGGAAGATAGAGAAGGTGGGGTATGAGTGGAAAAGACATTGAAAGTGGTGGTGGATCTTGGTGGGATTCTTTGCCGGCCAACGGCGGAGCATGGTGGTAGCCACCACACTATGGAGGTCCGATTCTCTACAATTTTATTTCAAAACAAGAAAAATTTGTCCATAGAGGAAAAATTTATTTCCTCATGTTATACTAGTGCCTATTTTTCACTTTCTCTTTTGGGTCAACTTCTCTAAGATCTGTAGTGATGGTGGGCTACAATTATCAAGAAAATCACTATTATTTTACCCTTAGTTTTTTGATGTATCTTAATGGATTTTGCACCTTTTGTTTTCCTTTATTATTTATTTATTTATTTATTTTTGTGATTAAAGTTTATGTGGTGGGAAAGAGACTTGGAGTTGAGACTGTCTTAAAGCTATAAATCATGTGTTTTTATTGGGAAAAATTTGGGTATGGTTCTTGATTTGGACTTGGATGTAAAGCCATTTTCTAATGAAACCACTTTTTTTTATTATTTTGTCAGAACTTTTGTTAGAAGATGGGTTCTCCTCCCATGCTTGGAAAATCCTTTTTATTATGGAAACTTTCATGATTTCCTTTTCTAAATTCTTGGTAAGAACTTTGTAATAATATGAATTGGCTACAAAAGCTCATATAAGAAACTGTTCACAAAATCAAATCGGTAAGATGGTCTCACATTATAATTAGGTTATTGTTCTTCTATTTTACTAGTGTAGATATTATATTTAATGGTTTCATGGAGTGTAATATTTATTATTTATTCATAAACAATTATATTGATACTTATATATACATGTATATAAATAAATAATAGATATCAATATACCATGCCCAAGTATTTGATCAAATCTAACATTGGATTACATTTCTATTTGTTTTCAAGAATGAGAAAATCATGGGGCCATCATCAACTTCTTGTGGTGGTTGAATAACTCAATGTAATTCGAACAATGCTTTGGGACTTCCCACCTAATTAGTTTTTGTTCACAGGATTTTTTTTTTACTTTAAAGAGACAATATATATGTTTGGATTAAAAATATATATAAAACAGTCCTATTTGTAAAAAGAATTGGTGAAAGTCACTCAAAAATATTGTATTTAAATTTCGATATATGTGTGTGAAATGCATGGTAGTTAATATACTTAATAATACCATTAAAGTATGATCTAAAAAGTTTGCACATCATTATCAGAAACATCAAGTACCAAAACGTCAATTTTGTATTATTAATCTATATAAGCAGTTTCAATACGTAAGTGATGATTTGAAATGAATAATATTGATGGTATAAGTGGAAGCTTGCAATAATTCAGAAGTGGATAGAGGAACAAACACACTAGTTTAGTAATTGCCTACTTCTTGATGTTTCTAATAATAATATTAATAAATGATTAATAATTATAATAATAATAACAATAAAATAATAATAATGATGATAGTAATTATAATAATGATAATAATAATAATAATATTATTATTATTATTATTATTATTATTATTATTATTATTATTATCATTATCATTATAGTAATAATAATATTATTGAAGGGCTACATCCACTTTGCCTCCATTATTTGCATATATATTTAGTGACAACTACAGTATATGATATCTCTCTATCTATGGGTCGTAGGTGTTTGTAATGTAAATGTGTATATATGATGTATGAATTAATACATGCATATATAGTTTTGTGAAATTAGTATAACAAATTAAATAAGCATATATATATATATATATATATATATATATATATATATATATATATATATATATATATATATATATATATATATATGACAGACACATAATTTTTTACTGAGGGAGCCCCAACTAATAAAAAAATAACGCACAACAATTATAAAAATAACATTCGAAAGTAGTAAATTTCAATATTACAACATTAAAAAAAAAAACACATTAAAACATTTCTATTCAATTTTTTATACTTTGAAACGATTGCATAAAGTTTAATAGCTAACATTTCCAAATACATCATTTTAAATATATGTTATTAAATAATTTAATAATAGTGTGTTTCTCATTACATTTTGAAATAAACTTTCAAATTAATGATGGTCAATGTGAAATAGCTTTTTCTACTATAAATGATATTTTACCGTAGTACTTTTTCATTATCTATGAAAGATAAAACAAAATAAGAAATATAAAATAGCATCAAATTAAATTATATATTATACATATACATCAAAATTTATAACAATTGTAACTCAAATCTAATAATTCGCATAATAATAGTTTAATAATTAATGGTTTAATAAAGAATTAAATAATATTTTTTTCAATTACTCCATACTTCATTAAGCCAAAAGAATGAATATAATGTATACTTCCAAACAATTGATAATCAAATAAACTAAAAGAAAATCAATAATTAATAAAATAAAAATATATATAATGAGTTTACATATATGAAGAATTTACATTAAAAGTTTTAAAATTTGGTTTATTCAATGAGAATTTGATAATATGAGATTAAAAATAATTAATATTTATTTATTTATTTTTTAATAAATAAAAATAGAAAATACCTAAATACCCCTATATTCTTTCGAAAATTTCAGGTGGGGCCCAATGCCCCCTTGCCCTAGGGTAGGTCCGTGTACAAGGTTTTTTTTTCCTCTTCTTTTTAATTACAAATTCTATATATTTTAATAGAACTCTTTTGAAATAATCTAATAAATCTAATTTTGTGAGATAAGTCAATAAATTTATGAGATAAGTCAATTTACGATTCATAACCCACAAAATAAATATTAATTTAAAGAAAATGAGTTTGAGCTATTCAAAATAAAACTCCCCATTTCACAATTATAATCGCAAGACAGTCGTGTATAAATTTTTATTTTGTCTGTTTCTTTGAAATCGAAATAACAACCCCCAAACTATGTGATGATTAATAACTCGAAGGCATTAAGATAATACAATCATGTCTGTATATATGTTGATAGAAAATATGGAATCTAGCTAGCTACATTAAGCACTCTAGCTAGGTCTTGAGAAAAGCTTATCCATTTGATGACATTTACCAGAAAAAAATTAAAGAAATAATAAAGTTATGCATAAATAATTGATGAGAATTATTTAGCTGATTAAGATATGACAAGAGAAAAGAGTCCAAATTAGGGCAATCATTTAAACCCAATTTAAGTTTATGATAATGGTGATGATTAAGACATGTGGGGTTTTCAAGAATTCCAATTACTCACATCAATCCTTTTATTTATCCACTAACCTACAAATTGCTTCTTAAATTTCAATTGAGAGGCACCGAAAGTGAAGAAAAAGAAATAAAGTATACAAATGGGTTTGTGACCACTTCTAATATAATACATACCTTCAAAGATTAAAAAAATATTTTATAGGAACGAGAGTTACTATTGAAAATGTACAATAAGGCAAGCTTGACTAAATAATGTAAATTATATTGAATTTGTAATAGTGGAATGTGACTTAACAAGCAAATAATTAATAATTAATAATTAATTGCATTATAGTTAAAGATTATGTTGGGTGTCTTTATTCGACCCCAAGAATGGATTGGATCAAAACAAATTTTGTATTGATAACTTTGAATTTTGTATTAAATTTTGATTGGAAATAATCTCCACCAAATTTAAGTCTTGATTCTTCTAATAAGATAATCGATAAATCTCATTGATATGAATCCAAAGCTATTAAATTAATTTTGCATCAAAAAAGTTATTAAAGTACTGTAGATTGTCAAAAGACTCAAAACCCAATAACTTTTCCTTTAGTATAAATTAGATAATTTTAAATTGGAAGTATTTGCTTTTATCAAATGTTGAGATAAAGTTAATCTCATTTAAAAAAAAAAAAGTATTGTTATTTTGTCTATGGTGGGATCTCACATAATGACTCGGATTAAATTACTTATTTCAGTCCATATAAATGTGGGGCTAGAATGAGCTTAAAAAATAAATTGCATTGTACTTAACGAACATTAGTTCTTATTTATTCCATGTAACAAGTTGTTTTGAATTTTTATAGTTATTCACTTATCTGGACCCTATAATATGGACCCTATAATATGGTATTTAAATATTCACATGTTGGGAGTTTGATTCTAACTAATAATAATTTAGAGTTGAATTTCTAGTTCATTAACATCGCTTTGACTTCAATAAACTTAATGATCATCATAGTGTCATTATATCTATAATTCACATTTAATAAAATATTTAATACATATAATTATGTGTATAAAGTGACTATATTATCCAAGATTAACTAGGTATAATAGTTAATATATAATACTAAATAAAAGTCTAGTATAAAAACATACGTTAATGTTAAAATGCTCACTGTGCCACCATGGGCCATACTTAATTTGACACCGACGATGTATAATGATCTCATCTCCGAAATTTATGAAAAGTGAACTAATAAATATAATATATATCTAACACATCAACAATGAACGCATATTAATGTGTCTACAGTAGGTAGGGTAACGATCTTTCGTAAACATAATATAGGAACACAATTGAATTTTTTTTATTAATTCTTCTTGATAATAAAAAAGATAAATAAATAGATTAAACCAATTTTTAATTTTTAAAGTTGTAATTATTTTGATACAAACTAACAATTTGAGCCCACACTTTAACCCAAAAACAGGATATGAAAATGGAAGAGCAGTGGACTAGTCCATAGATTTGGGCCTAAAGGCCTCCATATGGGAAAGACCCTAAGTAATGTATGAGCCCATACATCGCTCGGCCCACTAAAGTTGAATATTCTGAAATCCTAATTGTAGGCTTATGCCAAGCTTTAGTAAAAGGAAAAGAAAAGCCCATTTGATTTAAAGTTAGTATCTGTGAGACTTGAAATATAAAATTTAAAATCAATAATTGAAATTCCATTCAAATATTAATAAAAAAAAAAGTTTCATTGAATTAAATTATACCCAAAAACCTTGGAACGAAGAGACAAAATGTGATACTAATAGTCATTTCAATTCTCAAAATTATATAATATCAATCGCATTCACAAAATTTGGCTATATAGCAATAAAAAGTGGTTGTTGCAATCTAAGAAAAAGTAATTTTACTTTCAGAAAACACTTAGCTACAGACGTGATTAAAAGATGGTATGATATTTGTGAGATAAGTCAATTTATAATTCATTTTATCTATAAATTAAAAATTGATTTGTAAAAATGAATTTTGGTTGTGGTCATTAAGAACCTATCTCATAGAATAAATCTTCATCTCATGGATATAAATATGTAAGATGATCTCATATAAGTTTTTGTATTAAATTTTTTGAAATATGTATTAGTTGTTTAGAAATAACTTTTAAGTAAAATGTTTAATAGATATAATAGCACTTTCTACCAAAAAATCAAATAAAATTGATTTTTCTACCACAACATATAGATTTGCTACTTTTCTACAACAATTTAAGTAAAAAGTCTAAAATAACCCTTACACCCACATACATATAGTGTAAGATTGTTGACTGATATGATGGAAAACGTTATTTATGTTTTATCAGAAAGGGTAAAATTATCATTTTTTAATATTTGTGGTGGAAAAAATAAATATATTATCTATTGTGATAGAAAAGTAATTAACTATTGTAACCGTGGTAGAAATGGATACTATCCAATATATTTAGAAAATAACTACATTTTCTAATACAATTTTTTATTTTTATTTTATAAAGTATCATCAAGAATTTAAAACTTTCTTCTCCTCCTTTTATTTATTTATTTATTGAAATTAAAGTGCATCAAACAAACAACATATTTTCACCAAATTAGTTTCGACAGTTTTCTAAAAATGGGAAAACTTAGCTAAAGGTTAAAGAAATAATGTTGGGAAAAAGATAGACCAAAAATGAGAGAGAATTCATTCTCCAAACATATGTTCATAGTGATAACTCACAAGAATAGGTATGTGTTATGATGAATGTTTTGTACTACAACAACATATGTACATGCATGTGAACACATCATTACAACTTATTCTTCTATGAAAGACAGATTGTACCATGAATATGTCTCTGTACTTATTAATATATATACATAAAATATAAAACAAAGCATCATTTTATATTTTCTACTAAGAATTAAAAGAAATTAAGGTGAAATAGCTAACACTATATCAAAATATAGACGAAAAAAATTCTTTTCTAATCACACAAAATATTGATCTCTAAGTATATTAGATATGACTTTAAAATGCTTGATGCTAAAACTTAGAGAAGCAAAAATTACGTTCTAAACTTAGTCAATGAGTTTTTTTTTTTTTGTTTAAATTTCTATCTAATATAATATCTAAGACCGAACTACTAACAAATTGAAGATGGGTTATGTTTGTCCCTAATATTCGATTTTCTATCATTAATTTGTTTCTATTTTATCATAACTTTTGTGACATGTTATCTATCATAAAATTTTGTCTCTATTTCACAAATTTCTTGTGGTGAAAATAATTTTTTACTAGACATTTATCCTTCCTTAGTTGTCTGTACCACCACACCAATGTTTATGATCTAATTATTCTATCGTAGTTCTTACATACAGAAAAAAAAAAAAAAAAAAAAAAAAAAAAATATATATATATATATATATATATAAATTTATATCATCAAAATTGGGAGGGTAAAAATCTTTCATATTTGAATTATTTTCACAAGTGTCAAGAATGATCTTGCATGAGAGCAACAATTAAGCAAGAAAGATGCAAGAGAATAAAGTTATGAAAATTATACAATGATTTGAATTAAACAATAAAGTTATATTGAGAAAGATGAGATATAAAATTCAAAAGTTTGTGTAGAGAATAGAATCTACTTTATAGTACAGTCTGAACACAATATATGCAAAAAGAAAGGTGATGATATATATTTATATGCTCCAAACCCCATGCCATGCCATGGTCCTCTCTTCTTCCTTTTTTTTTTTTTTTTTTTTCTTTACCTCCTTTTGAGACAAAGCTGGTTATATGCAGGGGGAATGTTCTCCATTTACTGCATACTATATACACTACTTTCTTCATCATGCCTCTCTCTCTCCTCTCTCTAGAGAGAGAATAGAGAATGAATAAATAGAGCCCAAAATCCAATTGGTTTCAGGAGATCTCCAAGGGGGGTGGGGTGGGGTGGGGTGGGGTCCCTTTTCTTGATGGCAGAACCCAACATTTGTCTTTTTGACCTACATTGACTCTGTAATTTTATTCCCTAATAACCAACCACAGACCAAGAAATGCAGAAACACACACAACATTATAAAAATCAAGATTGGGTTTTTTTTTTTTTTGAAAATTGAATCCATGGCATGGAAACCCTAATTAAAGAAGCCTAACATCACAACATATCCATACCCCCCTGCCCACATACCCTAGCTACCCACCTACTCTGTGTGTGTGTGTTTATGCCCCCACCCTAACCACTATGCAGATGAACCTGAAACACCCCACCCCACCCCACTACTCCATCTCTTTCAAGATTTCTAAATACATTACTGTGGAAAGTGACCACAAATGCTTTGGGTCAGCATCCTACTTTTACTATATTACAAGTTTGTCTAACCAATATCACATCCTTCTTTTACCTAATCATCTCTCTTTTTATTTTTTATTTTTTTATTTAATGGATATATATCTATATATCTAGAAGGAGAGATATTGGATTTAATTGTTCTCAAGGGACAAAGATTTTCCATATTATAAGCATGAAACAATGGGGATAAACCCTTATCCATTAAAGATTTAAATAAAAAATTTAAGACAAAATTAATTACATATATATGTAAAAAGAACATTTTTTTTAAAAAAAAGTTGAAATTACATACATTGATTCATCCCTGCTACGCCTATACCGTACGATTTAATCTGCCAAAAACTTGGAATAACTTACATTATTTAATTACTTTTTCTTATTCATTTCAAGAGCAAAGAAAACCCCCAACCCTCTTATATGTTCATTCCTTTTTTGAAAAATAGATATATCAATGTAGACTTCAGAAATTATTTTGGTACTATATGTGTGTTTTTTTTTTTTTTTAATATAGTCAGTGTAAAAATACTTGAAAATAACCCCTCTAATATGTTGATTCAATTTTTTGAAAAGTAGATTAATGTAGACTAGAGAAACTATTTTGATAATATATGTGTGTGTATATATATACATAATCATAGTGTAAAAATACTTGAAAGCCAAATCAATCTGCAATTAAATCAAATCAACAAAATGCATCAACTCCAACTGAACAAAACAATCAATGTACAATAAATTAAGACATCAAAGCCTATATATATATAGACACACACACCAAACAAAATGGCTCATCAAAACTAATTTAAGTCAAATTAAAAACCCTCATTATCATTATCTAAATAGAAATCTGACTAACAAATTGAGTTGATGGGATGCATGTAGGGTTTTCATTTGCAGGTTTCTATCAAAATGATGTTGTTGTTATGTCATTATACTCAAAAACCAAAATTCAAAACACACACACACACACAAATATGTATAAATATATATATCTAGAGAGAGAGAGAGGGGAGAGAGAGAGAAAGGAAGAGGAGTGGGTTGAAGTTGATTGGGCAATACATAGGTTGTAACTTTCATGTTGTCGGTTTATAGAGAGAGTGGATGCCTTATCGGAATATGAGCAGCACATAATTGCTTCTTGTTCCACGTGAAACTCTCTCTTCTGACAAAATATTCATTTCATGTCAAATTTACTTCATTATTACAACCTTATTTCTAAGCTAACCACCAACAATTAATACCTAAAGGCAAAATAATCTGTACTTGCAAGAAAATAAGCAATTAAGGTATTAATTACGTACCTGGTAGAGTACAATGGGTCAGGATATTAACCAAGACTGTATTAATGTAAGATAAAAAGAAAGATTAGGACATATCAACTAAATTCTAGCTAGTACATGTAGACAATTGAATAAAATTAAATTTAAATAAATTAAAAAAAAAAAAAGACACATATACGATGTGTGGATATGCTTGGCTCCTCATACGCCATCCACGGAGGGCCAACGATTCTCCGGTGGGCTCTGCAAATGGCATACAGGGAGCCAGGCATATACGTATATATGTATGTATATTTAATTTCCTTTCATCGATAATAATTAATTAATTACAAGCTCCATGCAATACATACGCACAAATTTGCAAACCCTAAAATCAAAAACCACAAAATGATGGAACAGTGGAAGAGAGAAAGATGAGAGAGAAACAAGGTAAGAAATTAGGGTTAGGGTGAGCTTTGTGTATGTGTATATATATGTGTGTGTGTGTGTATGAATTAAAGAATTGAAAGAGAGGAGATATGGAAGATCAAAATGGGTCCAAAAGAAAAGAAGATTGGGCAAACAAATGAAACCCCACAAAGGCTTTTTAAACAAATCTTTTAGAAACCCCAAGAAAATGAAACCCCAAAAACACACACAGAGAGATTTGGAAATGGCAAGAAAGAAGCATGGCCATGTGAAAGCAGTGGCTAAACACAAGAAAAGGGATCCTAATTTCTTGTGGGGTTTTCAAATGAGGAGATTTGTGGGGTTAATGTTTATAATTCAATCCCAACTTCGCCCACTAAATATAGACACACTCATGTCTAGAGAGAGAGAAGATGAGAGAGAGAGAATAGGGTTATGACCCAATTTCCTAAGCTCATCACTCTTTTGTAGGTTTGAAATCTCCTTTTTCTGGGTCGTAAAGTGAAGCTTGCTTTTCTCTTCTGAATCTCCTTTGTCTCCGAGTGTTTGGACGACATGGATTCCTCTTCTATCTACTTTTATTTAATTCCCTTTTAATTTCACGATATATAAATTCATCCAATTACACTATATTAATTACAGGGTTTTTTTTTTTTATTAACTAACTTATTTACCATTTCAAGAAATTTCAAAATCTTGTACTAAAAATTAGATTTTTTGAATTTTTTTTGGATAATATATATATATGTGTGTGTGTGTGTGTGTGTGTGTGAGTGTGTGTGTATTGCATAATGAGAACAAAAGTTGAGATATTCATACATGGTGTAGGTAATTTATTATTATTATTATTATTATTATTATTATTATTATTATTATTATTATTATTATTATTATTATTATTATTATTATTTTGAGATGTAATTCTTTGCTTTTGTTTTCTTTCATCCAGTTACACTAAATACATTAGAGTTTTTTTATTATTAATTTATTTGCCATTTTTATTTACCTTTTCAAGAAATTTCAAAATCTTGTCTGAGGTAGTTGTACCAAAAACTAGATTTTATTTTGAAAAAAATAATATTGGATAATATATATTGCATAATGAGAACAAAAGCTGGGATTTAATTCTTTGCTTTTGTTTTCTTCATATATAACTTTTATGTTTTATATAATTGATTTTTTAATTTTTGGTGGCTTGATTAATTGTCTTGCCCTGACCACACAGAATGGCTAAATTTTACATAACACTATGTTTTAGGGTTTGTAATAATCCATGCTACTTTAGTGTAACTGATTTCAACTGTACTTTATTCACCTAACAACCCAATTTTACATGGAAAGAGCAAAGACCAAATGAGTGTTTGGTTTTGGAATTCCATTTTTCCTTAATGCTATTTTCAAGTTATTTCACTTGTCTTCCACATTCTCTCATTCAATATTTACGTTTTATTTACACGTGCATCGTGCTATATATGTACTAACGACGTCTCATCATACATATAACGTTGGCCCATCTAATCTGGTCTTGTTTATTTTACCTAATTCCAACTTAAATCCAAATGAGATCTTTTTATTATATAGAAATTTTCTTTAGTCTATTTTCGAACTGCATTTCTGATGACACCTTATCGTATATATAATATACTGATAAAGAAAAGAGAATTTGGAGTTGATTTAATTCTATGTACTAATTTTTACAGATGGTAAAATATTTGAAATGAAGTAATTAAAAGAATGGAAAGTTACAAGGGGTAAATAAATATATTGCAAATGATGGGAAATTATAAGTAAATGGCAGGGTCACATTGCCTCATATATGCATGGCAAGTGTAACACGTCTAACCTTATTTGATGTTCCTTTGAATGGTCAATATCTTATGAGAATCTTTTTGCTGTCAATAATAATAATTTCACCAATACAATTCTAAGGTTGACATCAATTACACCTACCTACCCCACTCACTGTGTGTACAAATTTATATTATTATGTGTATATATATGGTTTTCCTCTTTGGCCTTATTTGCCTTGCTTTTATTACTTCACAATAATCACATTTTTGGTGTTTTAGTGCCTAATATAACACTCAATATTTGATTCAGGACAAAATTAAAATAAATTTATCTATATATAGTGTCAAATGGTAATTACTAATTTTGTAAGATAGTGAAGTTGTGTGTGGAGAATTGTTCCTTTATAATGAGTACTCAAGTTATCATGCATAAGTTCTTTTTAAGATGGTAAAGAAAATGTGTATAATTGATTGTTTTGGATAAAAAGGAATTGAGTTGAATTAATTAAAATCAGTTTTTGTCTCGTACGATAATGGCATCTTCCAATTTTGTTTCATAATTATCATTATTTTCAATTTAATTTCATAATTTACGAATCTGTCTAATTTCAGTTTATCGGAAATCCCCAAATAAATTAAAATTGGACAGATTCTTAAATTTTGGAATTAAATTGAAAATCATGATAATTATGGATCAAAATTGGAAGGTGCCATAATTATGAAACGAAAAAATCCACCATTTTATTAACATCTTTTCATGAGACATATTTTGCACTATGCATCATACTTATAAACAGACAATAATTTGAATGTGCCAAATTGAATCTGGCGCCTAAAACAAGATTAATAAACGATAAACTAAATGCATGTGAGTGTTTTTTGGAATTTTTTATATATACTGTATATGAAATTACATAAATCAATTCATATGCTATATATTCCATATGAGACAATTAATTAATTTAGGTATATCCCAAAGAAATTCAGATGAATTTTCACCAATAATTGCAGACATTATTTTTAAGAATGGGTGTTTATAAGAAACAAAGAGTAGTACCCATGCATAATGCGTGTGTCTATTCAGACAACAATTTGAAGTATTATAATAGATCATTTCTATAAAACCATTAATTGTATATGACTTGTTATCTAAGTGAAGTAATTAGGCAATCAAGTAAGCTAATTTCATTGTTCTAATTTAAAGATACTTAGATCTATAACATACCAAATTAAATTAATGTTAAGAAAAAGGGTGTAATTTTGAGTAGGATAAGTAAGACCTTCTTCCTAACCAAATTCTATAAGAAAACATCCAATTTTTTCCAACTTCTTATTTAAGTTAAAATGTGTCATTTAATTTATACATCTAGATCTTCTAAGTGGGGTTTCGTCTCACGAATCAGTTATTAGGGGTGTGCATCGAACCAAATAAAATTGGACCGAAAAATCAAAAATCCAAAAATCAAATTTTAAATGTTTTTAGAATTTGATAGTATTTAGGCCAATTTTTTTTTCTTCAAGCCCACGTTGATAGTATTTTGTAGTATTGACTCCACAAACACAACCCAATTTTTAGTTCGGTTTGATTTATTTTTTTTATCTCTTAAAACCGAACCGATATGCATTTTTCGGTTTAGTTCGGTTTGATTCGACTTCTCGATTTTAACAAAATAATGCTCACCCCTTTCTATCACACACAACGCCTCTTTCAAAATATACATATACATATATATAATTTTCTTTTACATCTTTTATTTTAGTTTTAATTTATAAAAAACTTTTTGTTGGATTAGAAAATATTTACTAAAGAAAATAGCTAGTGCAGTTGAATTATTTTTCTGTACTTACAACATTCAAGAATCCAAAGAACCACTGTTAAATCAAAGAGAGAAAATCAAGAAATTAAATTATGCGTCAAATCATGACTTTTACATTCTTCTTGTTCATTGAATAGTTGACAAGAATTTTTTATTTAAAAAAAAAGAGGTAGAAAAGCAGATATTTTCTTTTTGTGGGACACTACAAAATATTTCTTTTTGACAAAACAATTTCGTGTTAGTTAGAATATAAAATAATCATAACCGGTCATACTAAATAATTAATTTGTAATTATTCAAATTAATTGTGGTCGAAACTCATTTAAAATAATTTATGCAGTGGGGTTACTAAATCAGATTATGTTTTATCAACTTGAATTGATTAATTTAGCAAATAAAAAATATGTAAAAATTAATATATAAAATTACGATTAAAGTAAATATATAAAATATAATTTAATGTCCCACCCCGTACACATTCAATAGTCAAAATGATGTAAAGCATAATCATTTTTCATAATGATGCATAATGTGAACCATGTTTAAGAAACGGATTCTTATAATCTCCAAAAAAAAAAAAAGGGGTATTCTTATGTGTTAAGATTCAGAATTAATGTACCAACTGAAAGTGGTCATAAAGTCAAAAAAGTGAATATATATTTTCTTGAAATAATCATTTTCTATCTATTATGTAACTATTTAGAGTCCTAAGATCGGATCGATGGTTTCGTGTAGAAAAATCATAAAACTGATTTTGTAATTACAGTTCATATCTAATATATATGTATATATTAAAATTTTCAATATTAATTAGCCTTATACATATTAAAACTAATTGCAATTTTAGTATTAACAGCTAAAATTATAAAATTGAATACATGCAGAGTTGATGTTGCAAAGTTTAATACATATAAAACCAAAATAACAAAATTTTAATTTTTTACTCATATTTTGATTCAGTTCAAGTATTTCTATGAGCTTTGAACAACAACTATACACAACTATTTTACCAGTTAAGATTAATTAAAATATTGATTTTCTTTACCAAAAAAAAAAAAAAAGGAATTAATTTTTTTTACTAAAATGTGCATTATATATTTTCACTATAAAAGAAAAAAAAATGGAATTTTCATTGGGATCATTAAAAATTGGAGTATGTGAAAGATAATAAAAATAATAAAGTAGGAAAAAGAATCGATGAAAAGAAGTAGGTGTGACAAGAAAGGGGACAAGGGCATCTCAGTCCCAACATGAAAGTCACAGATACATCAGTCAAAAACGTACGATTCTTAATTCCCAAAATCATTGTCACTTAACAAACTTTGCTAATTATTCTTGATTTATTTCATTACTAAAATAAAATAAATAAATAAACAGG
Source organism: Scutellaria minor (assembly GCA_954870855.1). Classification (NCBI taxonomy): domain Eukaryota; kingdom Viridiplantae; phylum Streptophyta; class Magnoliopsida; order Lamiales; family Lamiaceae; genus Scutellaria; species Scutellaria minor. The sequence goes on from OX940728.1 coordinate 985,511, forward strand.
TGTGGATAAAGCAGTCCACTAAAAAAAAAAAGTTGAGCTTCTGTCAAAGACAAAAAAGCTTAAGATGATTTGACATAGTTGATGATGAAAAAGAAGAATCGTTTGTAGAAATTACGGAATAAGAAGATGAAAGTAAGGAAAAAAATTATGGACATGCGATATAAATTTGAATTTCTCATTGAATGTGATTTTTATTTTTAATAGGAATTACGAAATCTAATTTTATAAGATTGATCATTATCAGTATATAAGCTTGTAAATAATGTGGTTCAGTATATAATTTTTTTTGCGTTTATTTTTGTGTTTATTTTCGTGTCTATTTTTGTGTTATCCATTTTTAAGGGGTTGTTCTTTTTTTTTTTTTTTAAAGTCATTTTTACACTTTTTTTTAAAAATCATGTTTCAAAAATTAAAGTTAATTATTACACAAAAACTCATATAAGAAGATTTTGATAAATATAATTTCATGAGACAGTACCCCATTATTACAACCAACCAAACTCATTTTCTCAAATTCATATATGAATTATGCGGACTGATCAGTCGTACTACTGAGTTAGATCCATGAAAAGGTTCTAGTAAAAGTCTTACTAATCTAGTTTTTAATAACAAACTTAGAACAATAGATTTATGAATAAAGGAGAGCATAAAAACGTATGTTTAAAATAATTTATATAACTATAAGGTTATGCCTTCATTCAATTAACTATAGATAAAAAGTTATTTGTTAATGAATTTAGACTTATAAGCATTAAAATATTTTCACTTCATTATCCTCCCATGACCAATATCGCATATAAATTATAATAGTTATTGTTAGCCAACTGCGATATTTCAGTCACAATCTAAATATATAGATATTCCTATTACTTATTCCAACTAAAAAAAAAAACTTTAAGACATTTCACAATTGATGATTAGCTCTTTTTCTGTCGGTGAGCACTAAATTGAAAATAGTATAAATATTTTAAAATTTGTAAATAAATATTGGTTCAACCAAAGGTGATAGATAGGATTAATTAGTTGCCACTTCTTAGGAATGCCCTGTCATTTCACCCAATCCTCCTCTCACTTTATTTGATAGAACTCCTTTATTAAAAATCTTACAATAATCAAAACTAATAAGAGGAAATGACCCTATCTACCACTAAACATTTAATATAAGATAATCTCTATCATTAAATATAATTTTTATCGTTTTATACCATATAATATAACTTTTATTTTTTTATTTTTATAACAATTATATTCACATGTGAACAATGTCACGGAGGGATATGTTGACCTCAATTAATGTCTAATCAAGTGTAAAAAATGAGGATATAATAATATTTTTTTATAGGATTTGTAATTGTTTGAGCACAAAACTATATTTGATGATAGAATTTTTTTTTTTTATATCAAATTGTGTAGTTTAGTTAGGGAGGCGAAACTAATAATTTCTCCTTGCTAAAAACAAAACAAAATTAAGTATCAATTAAGAAACCCCAAGTATTTTGATTTTTTTTTCAGCTCCATTTACTTTGGAGGATGACTTAGGGTAATGACATTTTATCTAGTATTTACTTTGATGAAAATAAAAAGTTAGGTTATCTTTCCGACCTGGGATAAAATGTCAAAATCCGGATAATACCATGGATAATAATCCAGGCCCACCCCCTAGGATAGTTTACCCAACACTTGGGATAACATTAGAAAATTACATTTCTATCCCTAGTAAACATCAACCATTTAAGCATTTAGGTATATTACTATTATCCTAACCTTCATATATTACATAGTATAAGGTGGATAAGGGTATAACTATCCTTATCAAAGTATTATATGCTAGAGTAAACATTGGAAGTGGATAACAATTTATATTTTGTCCTATGAAGTTATCTCACTGGTTTAGATAATTAACCTGTCTCTGTTTGCTAAAGTAAACGGGTAAAAGAAGTTGAAACTTTCTAGTACTACTTAGTAGAAAAACATATATATAAGATTTTGCTCACTGATTACTCAATGAGACAGAGCCCACTACATATCATCAATAAACGCAAACCAATTTTCTCTGTTTTGTGGTTTATGAGATCGACTATCTCACAAAATTAGATCTGTACATGAAACTATTTCACCGGAGTCCTACTCTTTCTCTGTTCTCCGTTGTCTCTCCTATTATATATTATTATTATTAATTTGAAAAAAACCAGATAGAGCTAGGAAAGGAGTCTATTAAAAACATACTAGTTTTGAACATAAGGCCAACAATAAAGTTAAAATTCTCCAGGGGATATATTGATGAGCACTACATGACATTTGAGAAAACTACTACAAAGAAAAGACATCCACACCCCTCTTGATAAAAATTATAAAAATTAAATTATGTTATTACATTCACAATAAAGTGAGGAAACACCACTTCTGTCCTCTTCTGATTCACCCCATTACGATGCAGTATATAATCAGCTTAAAAGAACTATTTGCTCACATGGAAACCATCATAGTTTTCTGCATTATATATACTATGAGGTATATTATTATACCTATATATATACTCTTTTCTTTTTCTTTTTCTTTTTTTTGGGGGGGGGGGGGGGGGGGGGGTGGTTGGGGGTGGTTAGGGGGAGCAAAGTGAGTTTAACTGTCACTCATTCTATACAATTAAGTTAATTAGCTTGGATTGGAAACTTGTGGTTAATTATTAACTAATTCTAATAATAATGATATAATAAGGATTAATTAATGAGTTTGGTTTTTAGTGGTTTTCAAGAATTCTTTAGGGTTTATGAAGTAAGTAGAGCAAATTATTGTAATTAAGTGTATGCCTCATGAATCAAACAAGATTAAGCCAATTTGCTTTGTTTTTTCTTGTGTTTGGTGATTTCGACTCATCTATATATCCTCTATATATTGTAGTAGTTATCATGTACTCATTTGAGTATTTTATTTCTGAAGTTATGATATAAAAACAAATGTAAAAATCTCATATATGGTTAATTAGCTGCGATCCTTGGATTTAAATTTATAACTTAAAGATTTTTTCAATTGATGTAGAGCTATATCTTTTCACATGAAATTTGTATTTTATACTTGAGCTATATGCATATGTAGCATTTACTCACATAAATATTGATATGAAACGGATTTATAAATATAAATTATAGAAAAAAGTATTACATTATCAAAAACTAAACTCGTTTTCGTAAATTTATACATGAATTATAAATAATATATTAATTATAAATTGATTCGCTCTCACAAAATCCGACCTGCTCTATTATTTATATGATAAAAAATGTTAACCTAATAGTATTTCATATTAAATAATAAAATCATCATAATTCACTACAATGAAAATGAGTATTTGTGATAAAAAAAATTGCGACAACAATTGAAAAAAGCAATGAAAAAATACTTATTTGCGACAACATTGTTGTCACTAATGTATTACCGACAACAATATTGTCAAAAAAAAAAAAACCTATTTACGAGAAGGCTTTTGCGATAATAATTTGACGACAAAATGTTGCAAAATATTTTTACAAAAATTATCAATATTTTTGCGACAACATTTAATTGTTGCAAATGCTTTTTTTTTTTCCCCTTGTAGCGTTGTGCTTATACGCACGATATATATAATTTTAACTGTTGTACACTGGCATGTCATTATAATATAAAGTTATATTATGTTGATGCAACATAATCCTTACTCTCTATTCCAATCAATATATATATATATATATATATATATATATGTATGTATTAATTTGAACTAATTAAAGAAATGTTAACTAAAATTAGATTGTCTGTGACATTCTAATATATTAGACAAATCTAGTAGTTTATTTTAAATATTGTTTATATATATATATATATATATATTATCATGAATATATTAATTGATGATGCCATATTATAATACTTATAGTAATTTGGTGATAATTAAGAAATCATAACGAAATACTACATCAAACATGGAAATATATCTTTCATTTGACATATTTTTACTAGCTCCAAATAAAGAATAGATAAATAACTAGCAAACTTTTAGAGTTTTTCCCAAGTAATTACAAACATAATCATTTTAATTCGAAATACGTTATTGAACAAAAAAAGAAGAAGACAAATAACCAATTAAAATAAAGAAAATAAAGATGAATTAGTGTACATGTTTTTACACAATTCAATGGCATGTCATATCAAAATTGAATCTTAAAAATCAATTGATTCATAAAGCAAATATATTACCTAAACAAGACCAGACAAGCTAAGACAACTACTCAAATCAGCTTTAACTAAGGAGATCATACCTTCATCACTTATATACTATTATTAAAATTAAATAATTTATATAATAATAGAATTTGGGCTACACCCCCTCTATTTTCTTTACATAAAACTCTATTAATTTACAATTATTATAATAAAAATGGAGGAACAAGGCTAGTATATAGGGTACCAAAATCTAGAAAATGTTGTCTGAGGTAGGTAGGGCATGGGCATGGCATGTCCAAGATTCATGTCCATATATAATTTTTTTTTTTTTTTAAAGTGGAAAAAAGTGGAAAATGGTAAGCAAAGAAAGACGAAAGAGAAGAGGAAAGGATTAATAAAAATGGAAACAGTAGTTTTATCGTGTAGAGTGTTGGAAGGAACAAGTGTGGGAATCCTTGTGTCAGCTATCATGCATCTCTGTATCTATATGTTGTATGTATGTATATGTTTATCTATATCTATATGTTGTATGTATGTATCTATATGGGAATATGGAAAGTGAGTTTGATTACATGCTTGTTTTCATCACTTTATTTGCTTCTATATATGCTCCTCGAACTCCTCTAAGCATGAATCATCATCATCTCTCTCTCTCTCTCTCTCTCTCTCTCTCTATCTATAATGTAATGTTATAATTTTGGGGTCTCGAAGTTATAATCAGTAGATGAAGCGTGAGGATGTATAGTGATTTAAGTAGTAGCCATCCCATCATGATTTGCTTTCTTTTATTAATTATATTCAACAACATTAATTAATGTTAACTACTTTTTGTTTTTTAAGTACTAATTAATCATATTTAAAGTACATTTAGTGCTTCTCATTGTCAGATATATATATATTTTTTTTGTCCTTAAAGTGCATTAGTTTTTAGCTTTAAGAAAAACCCTAAATTTGAATTTTAGTTTGGAATTTTTGTTTTGTTAATGCAATATTTGATTTGATGTAGTATTTCTTGTTATGTAAACAATTGTTATATTCTGTAGTTAGTGAATGAGTGATTTTATGGTCCCATTTCCTTTTCATTGAACAATCGTACGTGAATGAATTGAATTTGCTAAACTAAAGAATATTAAGATAGATGAATATATAAAATGAAATAATGAATATACTATAAAGAAGATTATGTATACCACACTAAACTTTAACAACTAGTAAAATAGAATATCAATGATTTTCTAATTAAGAAAGAAATTAACCATATCCTTGATTGAAGTAAATTGTAGGTTATTTAATTTTGTAGCTTAATTGATATTCACTAATGGTTGACATGATTTTCTCTTTTCATGGTGGTAATTGAGATTTGAGTGTTTTTTCATTCCTAAGGTTGGCTTAGTAATGTAATGAGTTCCAAGCTTGTAACTGAAAAGTTCATAATGAACTTTGTTTGTACCAAATAATATAACCAATATCGAGTTTAATATAAGTAGAAGAGTTTAATATATATTTATATAATATTACTAAAACTAGAATTTGAGCTAGTTTAGCATGTAAGATACATTAGTGTGTCCTTTAAAAAAAAAAAAACACTAATTGAATAATTAAAGTATTAAAGCTCCAAGATACAAATAAAAAATATTTTCAGTCTCTTAAAATCCAGAGTTTGAAATTTTTTATCTTATTTTAAGAATTATTCTTATTCCCATGTATATCACATTTTTTTATACATAATGATCGAGAGTTGTTCGAAAAATAATAAAAGCAAAAGACATATAGAATGGTTTGGGCCCAGGCCCATCAATCATATATAAGGAGAGAGTATCAGAGTCCAGTATTAATTTTCATGGCCCAAGGGTACAATCAAAATATTTACTTGTTCCAAGTACAAGGAATAACAAAGACATCAAATCTACTTCTTCTTTTTTTATTTATTTATTACCAAAATTAAAGAATATTCTTATTTTTTTAAATTTAATTCTTAATAAAGTTTTATTACATTTTCCCCTTAATAGCCAAAGTAAATTCTGAAATCAATTCTACCTTCCACACAATTAAAATATACTAGTTTAAGCATCCACTTTAAATACTATATATAGTAAACTTTTAAAGACATATTCCACTATTCACTAAACTTTTAATACAATTTCCCCTAGCTATAAGCCAAAGTAAATTCTCAATCAATTTCACTTTGCCCACAATTTAAAATTTTCCCTAATTAAGTACCTACTACAAATATAATTTATAGTAAACTTTAATTTAATACAATTTCCCACACTTAAATTTCCTAATTCAAGTACCCACTATAAATACCCACTAAATTCTCACACCATAAATCCATCAAAAACTCAAATATTTTTCTTGATATATATTTCCAATAAAATCACAAAGAATGTCGTTTTTCCGCCCAAATTTATTTCTTATGATCATGGTTTTAGTGTACACCACATCTCAAACAGGGGTAATTTGGACCAATGCAGTACCATTTATAGTGAAGTGTGATGAAGCAGAGTGTAAGCAAACATGTGAGAAGGCATTTGGCCCTAAATTAGAGTTCTCATATTGCAAAAATACAGCATTTGGTCCAATGTGTACTTGTGTGCATTTACCTTTATTGCCCTCAGGAAACCCTATGGAGACTCCTGTGACAATTTAATTTTTATTTTTATTTTTGTTTCTTATGTTTTGTATAATTACTTGTATTTTTATGAAATCACATTTATGCAATGAGAAATTTACTTATCTGATTTGATGCGAATAACATAGTTTTGAAATCGATTCATACATGTAATTTTCCAAACACATCTCTATATATACTTTGGTTGTAATCATGTTAATAAAATCTGAATTTTAGTTAGTTTATCAACTAAGATACACTTGGGTGGGTTAGGTATACCGTATCGAAATTTTCATGTTACACTGTATGATATTTTACCAAAAATTTCGATATAACTAAAATTTTGATATTTTCGGTAGTTTTCACAAACCTAGATAAATCAGTATGTCCCTTAGAAAAAGATTATTAAAGCTCCAAGATACAAATAAAAAGTATTCTCAGTTTCTTAATTAAAATCCAGAGTTTATTTTCAATGGACCATATTTTAAGAATATATTATTCTTATTTCAATGTACATAATATTTTTTATACATAATGAGTTGTTCTAAAATTAATAAAAGCAAAAGGCATATTGAATAAATTGGGCCAGGCCCATCAATCAAATATATATAAGAGAGAGTATGAGAGCCCAGTTCTAATTTTATGGCCCAAGGGTCGAAGTTATAGTTCTGTAGAGCTCATATCTATAATTACATTGTGAAATTCAATTGAATTCTCATTATTTTCGTTTTTTTATGAAACAGATCATAAGTTATTATATTGCATAAAAAATACATAAATATTTTCAAAAATATAAAAGATAAATAAACCAATTACCCATACATATTTCAGAAAAATGAAAAAAAAAATATACAAAATTTGGACCATCTCAATTCCATGTGAATAATTGATAAACAATGCAGAGATTTATTTTTATTTTTATTTTTATAAAAAAAATCCGGAGAAATATTAATAATTAGTGTTGGGAAATAGTGAGTTTACAATGATGTATATGATAACAAAGAGTTCAAACTTCAAAGTTACAATCAAAATATTTACTTTTTCCAACAAGGGACAACAAAAACATAAATTCTTCTTTTTATATTACCAAAATTAAACAATATTCTTCTTTTCTTTTGACTTAAATCATAAGAAAAATTTAATACAATTTCCCCTCAAAAGCCAAAGTAAATCATGGAATCAAATTTTTACCTTCCGCACAATTAAATTTCCTAATTTAATTACCCACTATAGATATTACTACATATAGTAAACTTTTAATACAATTTCCCCAAATTCTCAAACCAATCTTTCCTTGCCCACAATTAAATATTCTTAATTCAAGTACCCCCTATAAATACAATTTACTGAAAACTCTAATTTAATTAATACAATTTCCCACAATTAAGTTTCCTAATTTTTATCCACTATAAATACCCACTAAATTCTCAACACAAACCCATAATTGTTTTTTTTAACGAATTTTCTTGATATTTGCAATAATATCACACACACACACAATTGTCGCCCAAATTTGATACTTATGATCATGTATGTGTGTCACATGAAATTTCATGTTTCTAATTAGCTTTTGTAAGTGATCATGGGCAAAATTGCTTGTTTATGGAATAAATTTTTTAATTATAATGATAAGTGATCATCGACAAAAGAATTGCTTACAGAATAAGATCATGAAATACGAGATGTCATATACGTTTGCAGTTTTCAGATCTCATCAAGAACAGATCACACACTACACGGAATACACAACAAGATACCCCTCTTCGATTTTCGATAAGATTAATTATACATGGGATTTTTCAAAGGTGGGTATTTATGTAATGGATGAATGAATTTATGATGGAGGAATAAGGACGTCACCAATGTTGTTGTGCCATGGATCAGCCAAGTGTGTTGCCAAGTTCTCCAATGGCCCTGTTCCTGGGTATGCTGATTGTTGAACACAGAATCCCACAAATGCCAACAATGCAAGTCGTCCTTTAAAAAAAACACATAAAATAAACAAATTTAGTACAAAAATACTGGAAGAAATTTATGAATTAGAGACGAAATTTAGACATACAAAATCGTAATAGAAAGATGCATAGAAATATCCTATTATTGACTGAATATTAGAGACAAACATTATCGGTTTCCAATTTCTAGGTAAATTAGATGCTGAAGTTTGGTCACTAAATTTAATAATTTATATAAGAAATCTTTACATCTATAAGTTTTAGCAACCAATATGTTAGTTACTAAAGATTGAATCTGAAATCAAATGGAATAATTTTGTGGTTTTTTAGGGGGGAGGGGGGCAAAAAAGTAATTTGACAATACCATTCTTGATCTCCTTGACTTTGTATTCTTCAAACTTTTGAGGGTCCTTGGAGTAACCCAACGGGTCAAAAGCCCCACCCGGGTATTTCTTCTTTTCCGGGTCTTTCTCAATGCTCCTTTGGTGCTCCACAAATGCTATTGCTAAGAACTCTATCACCAAAATTGTGGGTAGGGTACCCCATGGAACCGGGTTGCCCAAATACGTGGCCTGCCCGCCCGGAACTGCGGCCCACTCTTGGGCCTTGACCCAGTTGCCCAAGCCCAATGCCTCCGGGACAAGAATTCCTGGCTGCAACATTATTGTATAGTCTCACATGTCACACATCTACCTAAACTTGTAAAAAGAAATAAAAATTCTAAGCATGACAATAATCAACTTACAACAGCAAGCATAGCCCATCTGCAATGAATGAGCTCGGATTCCTTGTACCTCTCTAGGTTTTCGGGCACTTCTCCTAGACGAAGTGGGTCAAATCCGAAATCTCTGAAATCCAATAATTATATATAACTCAATTAAATATGTTTGATAATTTTTCTAGATAGTGTAAAGTATACAATTCAAATTATAAAGGGTGGATATTAATTACTTACCCTGGGGCCGAGCCATCGAGGTAGGGTGGGCGGGGCTCGCCGGGCATCCAATTGGCGGCCATGGTGAAGCGAGAGGTGGTGGCATTGGTGCCGAAGGTGACGGAGGCGGCGAATTTGGACTTGGAGGAGGAGAGGACGGTGGGGCAGACGGCAGCGGCGGCGATGCCGCAGCTCATGACTGCATTGGCTGCCATGATTGGATTAGTGAGAGGAGTTGAATTGGTGTGGAATGGGGTTGGGATGTGGAGGTACAAGTATATGGGAATGAAGGATATAGGCAAATCCAGATGTTGATTGTTATTGGCTAAGAATATTGGTATCTATCATGTGATTGGGCCACGTGTGTGTTGCTAATCAACCAATGAGATGTTGATGTGGAGCATTGAGTGGATATTGTGAGGGGTTTTCTATGGTGGAGGTTGAGTATCAAGAGTGTTAAAAATCAGGCAATATCTTGAGTGGATTATTGTCTACTTGCAAAAATACATGTTTTTTTTGTATTTCAATGCATTTACACAAAAAAAAAAATATATTTTTTAAATCATAATTGCAAAATATATAGGCCCAAGGACAAATAAATATTTGTTCAAACAGTGTATTTATTTCAATGATGCAAGAAGAGATAACAATGGGCTGGGCCAAAGCCCATCTCCAGTTTGGACTCTCTCTCTCTCTCAATGAAAAGCAGCGAAGAGGAGAGAAGAATTGGTTCCACCAAAGCCAAAAGAGTTGGACATGGCTGCTTTAATACTCATCTTCTTAGTAGCACTCAAAGGCATGAAATCACCATTAAATATAGCATCTGGTTTCCTCAGGTTCAGAGTTAAGGGTGCAACTCCCTGCAATTCCACATCAACATTAGCTAAAAGCCTAAAACAAATATAAAGTTGCAATAATTAATGTAGATTTGCTTACATGGTGTATGGCTAATATAGAGAATATCGCTTCCACTGCTCCAGCTGCCCCGAGAAGATGTCCAACCGCACCCTGACACGTAAATAGAGTCGAGCAATGTAGCCAAAACATGCATTGAGTCATGAACTACGATAAATTATGATCCGTTTTTATGATCATTAGGTTACCTTTGTGGATGAGAAGGCCAAGTTACTCGATGCCTTATGACTACGAAATAAAGACTGAATTGCTTTGGCTTCCACCGCATCACCTGCATCAAGAATTTAACACGTTGGCCTGAGTTTCACACACCATTAAATGGTGCTCTTAAAGATGAGAATGGCGATTTGATGGTTTTAAATTACCCAAAGGAGTGGAGGTAGCATGTGCATTAATGTAATCCACCTGGCTAGGGTCCAGACCAGACTGCCAATTACAGAACAAGAATTACGAGAAGAAAAACCTATGTTAATGACTTGATAGTGTTTCTCTGGTTTATTGATGAATGATGCATTTCTTTGTGGAACATCCAACTAAACGTTGTCAAGTACTGTTATTATATCGTCAAATACCTGTTTTAAAGCACGTGACATGGCCAAAATAGCTCCTCGTCCATCACCATGTGGTTGAGTGATGTGATATGCATCACCTTAAGAAAATAGCAATTTCAATGAAATGCCGAACGTAGGTTATAACATTTGCAAAATCTGAAGGTTGAAGAAATTACCTGACATCCCATAACCCCGGACCTCTGCATACACTTTTGCTCCTCGTTTCTTTGCACGCTCCATTTCCTAGAAGACGCAAATAACAAACTCGATTTTCTGTTGAATATAGTTGAGTAAGAAACGAGGAAGCATCCATAGTTTGTAATAGCACTTACCTCCAAAACCAGGATGCCAGAACCTTCACCTATACTGTGTTCGAGCGGTATATTAGGATGGTATATGTGAAGCAACTAAAGCTCACAAAATACTCAATCACATGAAGTGGTAGTTATTACTTACACAAACCCATCTCGGCCAGAGTCAAAAGGTCTCGAGGCTTGTTCAGGTGCATCGTTATACTTGGAGGTCAATGCCCTCGACCTATGTATGTGAGAACATTTATAAACTCGGTCAATAATGATTATTCTCAAACTCTGAACAAGCTTCAATGGAATTGCTTTTGCTTTTGGACAAGCATCGCATGCAGACACGATAATCATTACCTACAGAAACCAGCTATAGACAAAGCATCGATGCTTGCCTCAGTGCCACCAGCAACCATGACATCAGCATCGCCAAATTGAATCATCCTGGTAGCGTCTCCAATTGAATGTGCCCCGGTAGCACAAGCTGTCACTGCAGCATGGTTTGGTCCCTAGATTCAAAATCAAGACTAGTATATACAAATATATCTAGCATAATAGCAATGAATACCCTTAAACTCACATGTTATCTGCATACCTGGAATCCATATTTCATGCTCACGTGGCCAGAAGCCATGTTTATTAGTATCCGTGGGATGAAAAATGGACTGAGCCGTCGTAGTTTCTACACTTCAAAAAAAATAAAAAAAGAAAGAACCAACAGCTTTGATATCAAGTAGAGTGCATATTCTACCAACAGCTTTTGATCATAATCAACGAAGAAAATAAAAGTTCCACATATTATAATACAATTAATTAGGCAGCAAGAGATAATGACCAACGAACCTTCTCACAAATCAATTTTGAAGCATCCAATATGTCAGAGATGCTACCAGTTCCAGCACCTATGGAAACTCCCTGTTGATCTTAGAGTCAGAAATGAGAAGTCGCAAATAGAACTTACATATTCAAATTTTGATAACATAAATAAATAAACTACCGTTCTTTCTTTCTCATCCTGCTGGGTGGGGATATAATTTGCATCTCTTAAGGCCTCATCAGCAGCACATAATGCATAGCCTATAAATCTGGCAATCGACCTATGATCCTGGGTTAGATTGAAAAGCAGAATCTCACAAATCAAGATCATTGAGGTTGGCATGCTGAAACAAAATCAATACGAAAGCCTTCTGGACTTTCACCAAAGGTAGTTGGCCCAATAAAATACGTACATAACAGCCAAGAGCAGATGTTCTTATCCTGTTTTTTTGCTTTCTTCGTATTTGGATCCATCAAAAGATTCAATGAACTTTAAACAAGAAAAAAATCCTATGGAAAGCTATTTATTTGCAAGATTAAAGTGAATGATCATATTTAAATGAATATCTTCACTAAATAAAAATCTTGAATGGTGAGGTAAAACATTTTAGAGTGGTTGTAAATTTGCGGTGTTTGTCATTGCCAACTTTCCATTTATGTACTAAAAATGAGAGCAAAACAAACAACTACTACCTTAGAAGAGTTAAGCCACAACTCCTCATTAAATTCACCCGGCTCGGATCCACAGGGTACAATTCCAGCGACTTTGGATGTTAATTGGTCAAAGGTATACTGCTGTGTCTCTCCATCAAATCCATTCATCTTCAGATCCTCAATAGTTATCGCCCTAATGCCACAATCCCCTTCTAGTAAACGCTTCCAGGTAGCTTCCACGCCACAACCCAAAGGACTTACCATCCCTAAACCTATATATAGTTAATCAAGAAGCCAACAATTACCCCAAAGGTTAATACAAAACATGAAAAGCACTATGAGTTGTTTCATCATACATACAAACACACGGTGGAACGTACATTATAAATCTGCGCATTCAAATCAGGCATGATTCAGGGCATTTGCATGCAAGCATATATAAACGAAGGGTGTGTTTGTGCATGCGTAACTTTAGATAACTTGCCTTACTAATCATTATATATATATATATATATATATCTTCTTTTGAAGCATGAAATTCAGTTGTATTCTCAACTACATCATCAACCAGGAAACAGGCTTGTAGTTCAAAACTCCCTCCCACAATATGATTTTCAGTCACTATTTCGATGTAGAACCTTGACAAATTTTATAACAATACCAATTCTAATCTTAAGATAGAAACTAGTAAAGCGAAAGTACCTGTTACAACAACTCTACGAGGAGGTAAAATGGGTGGAGGGCCGAAAGGATCCGAAGAGAACAAGCGATTGAAATGGATGATTGATTTCAAGAGTCTGTCACTATGCCTTGCCAGCGCCATTTGCTTCAAAAATCTTCTAGGAAATGAAAGTTATAGCAATTCTTGCACATGATGTTAGCAACCAACATACAAAAGAAACAAACAAAACAGCTCGTTTGCAATGATTCAATTTCCAAAAACTCTACCATTGAATCAAGTATCATCAACAACAAATCACATTCTAAACGACATCAAACAACAGCATTAAATAACTGGGCTTTCATTTTCTACCTCTTTGGGAAATTTTGTCGAACAAGTGATGAGCAATTCAAACACAGAACAAACAGCAGAAAAATTCTTCTTTTCTTACATTTCTTTTTCAAGACAGCATTTTTATACTCGAAAACATAATTAAAAAAGCATTACAGAAAGAAAATTACCTCTTTTTACCCAAGGAAATGGAAGAGTTCACAGTGAACTCCCTGATAATATGAATATGAATCCTCTTCAAGTCGGCGCCTCAAAATTTTATAATTCTAATTATTTTGCATATTTATCCTTCTAAAGTTCGGGATTTCAAATTGGCCAAAATAGTATAGTTGAATTGATAATTTTAAAATTTAAATAGTATGAAACAAGAGCATATTTATCAAGGAATTTTTTTTTTTTGAAGTAGAGAAATAGAAAATAGATAATAATAAACTATTTAGAGAAAATAAAAGAGGAGTATTCACAAATTTTAAAATTTATTGGGGCCAAATTGTAATAAAAAAAACTACTTCCCGGTTCCCTGCGTAATTAATTAATTAAACCTCCTTTTTTCAGAAATCGCCATTTCATCAGCTTCCTCGTACTTCAAGATCAAGAATTCTATACTGAAAACGACAAATTTCAGATCAATAATCCATAGCCCAAAAATAAAAATAAAAAGGGAAATTTTTGGAGCCCAGGATGAGCTCTTCACAGCTCTCAGAAGTAAGCGATCATTAATTTGCATATTCTGTAAAAACACATGCATATGCGTATGTTGATGGTGAATAATGCATGCATCGTCAGATCTAAATAGGGTTTTGGATATTTTGTTGAATTGGGCTTTTGATTTTATAGGGAGGGATGAGCATGAACATGAACACAGGATTTACGAAGCTCTGCAAGGGGTTGGCTGTGGTGTTAATAGGCGGCCACATTGTTGTCCAGATTTTGCCATATTCTCTCTCTTATCTTGCTCTCATCCCCGCCAAGTATCTCTCTCTCTCTACTGTTCATGTGTTATAAATTTGTGGCTATTCAATGGAGTGGTTATGGGATTATTTGAGCTGTTGTGATGTGGATTGTTGTATGCTTTGTTGGTCTAATTTTGTTGGGTTTGCAATTAGAATGGAGTAAATTCTAGGGATTGGAGAGAGAGAGAGAGAGAGAGTGGAAATTCTACTCTTGATCCAAAAGCTGATTTTCATTAAAACTTGCTTCTTTTCTAGCTCTACAGATTAACTTAGAATTTGAAACAATACAAGATTGACTTTGATGGCTCACCATAGTTGAAATCATGAACTGAAGGAAGCATGTGATGTATTGTTAAAAGTAGCTTCAAGTACTGTTCCTTATGTATACATCTTAGTTGGACTAGATACAGAACAGAAAAATCGAAAGTGTTGACAAATTTACTATCTTTTGGATGTTGTCAAGGACTATTCCGTTTGGTTGGAACCTCATCACGGCTGGATATATCGAACAATCAGCCTATGGGGTACACATTTGGTGTTTCGTTTTCTTGACACGATACAAACTTCCCCCTTTCTCTTAGTTTTCAGTAATATTTTACAGGTGATCATCAGCATAATCGGGCTTCTTTTCATCGGAAAGCTGCTCGAACCTATATGGGGTTCTAAGGAATTCTTTAAGTTCATCTTCGTAGTTAACTTCCTAATATCACTCTGCGAATTCATCACCGCTATTTCCTTGTACTACGTTACTAGGCAGGAAACATACCTGTAAGTGAACGATATTCCTTGTCTTTAACGTTTCACATTCTTTAAACTAAGGCATTCGTTGTTAGCTCCTTTGTTTTATATCCATTGCAGCTATGTGCCGATTTCTGGGTTCCAAGGGGTCCTTGCAGGTTTCTTAGTTGGCATCAAACAAATAACACCTGATCAAGAGTTGCCTATGTTGAAGATTAGAGCAAAAGTACCAACATTGGTCTTTAGTTTCTTGTCTTTTGGCTTAGTTCATTCGAGCAGTGGTTTCTTACGTTTGACTTTCTTGCAGTGGCTGCCTTCTCTAGCACTCCTGGTCTCGGTTCTTGTAAGTTATGTCACGACAGAATTAGCAACATATCGTCCTACCTTAATATTCGGGACCTACATAGCTTGGATTTACCTTAGATACTGGCAAAGAAAACCAGAGACTAACTTAAGAGGTGATCCAAGTGATGAATTTGCTTTCTCCACATTCTTCCCTGAGTTTTTAAGGTGATCAATTTCTTGCATTTTCATTATCATTTATATCTGCATTTCAAACCCTAATTTGAGTTCATGCAATGCAGGCCAGTGATCGACCCCATATCCACGATTCTTGAACGGATGTTTTGTGGAAGAAGACCCGATATGTCTGATGGGACCCGCGACTACGCTTTGGGAGGTACCTCGTTGCCTGGCTCAGATTCTATCGAAGCATCTAGGAGAAGGTAAGCTCACTCGTTACTCATTGCCAATTATGCAAGTTTCATTTTAGACATTAGAAATCGTGTTTTTTTGAAACGCTAGGGAAAGAGGTGCTCGAGCACTCGAAGAAAGATTGGCTGCTGAGAGAGAGAGATTGGCAAGAACAGAACAGGCACACAAAGATGCTTCAGAAAATGCTTAATAAATTCGAAAACGCGACTCTAGAATCTCAGTTTCCAGTTCTGAGGATTATCACAAGCTTCCTGTTTATATACATCTGAATTCGAGAGTATTTTTTGAGGATCTTGATCATGGTCTTTTACAATTTTGCATTTTGTTAACATACATGTATTTATCTGTTTCATTATCCAAGTTGGCAAATAAAGCTTCATTCTTTCTCTTGTGCTGTGTAGTGTGGATCATGAAGGATCAACATACATACCTTTATCCTGTTATCATGTTCCATTGAGACACATGATTTCATTTATATACGTTTGTATATCTGAATGGCAACGGGTCAGACGGGTTTCAGCAAAATCGAAAGGTAAAAAATTGCAAAAAATGTGGAAAAAACAAGCAACTTGACTGATTTTAGATCATATTTGATCCCACCATGACTCAAATGAGAATCAAATAAGCATAATATTAACAGGTCACAGATTTAGTCGACGAATCGAACAATGTTATCAGCTTCTTTCTTCAAGAAACTCTTGATTTGTCCAAGCACCTGGCAATGTGCATCATTGGATTAACAATCAGACAAGAAAAAGGGATTCAATCTAAAAACGAATCAAATGGTAGAGTACAGAGGAAGAGGAAAAAAGACCTCGATTGCAATCGTGGTTGGTGAGATATCGCCTACGTCTTCAAACCCAAGCTCGATCGCCATATCTATTACAAGACACATATTTACATCGTCACAAATAAGTAGCAAAACTAGGAAACATCGAACGATTGAGATCATACTTTCAAGAGAGACTCTGACATCAGCATTAGCATATGCTTCGCCCCTCTCTTCGAAAAGGGTTTCTAGTCTCTTCATCGTCTGCAGAAACCAAAAGATTGATCAAATAAATTAATTAATAAAGAATCCATGAATCATTGACAAAAGTGATAGATAACCTGCCTTAGTATAAAGATCTCCGGATCCATGGTGAAGAAGGGGCCGAGAATCGGTTCCAACGGCTGCGATTCTACGCGCTAAGGCTTCCAAAGGTACGTCTAGCCAAACACTTATACCCTTTTTCATGTGTCTCCTAATATGTCGAAAAAAATGACCATATAAACAACTTATAAAAATAATTTAAAAAAAAAATCCAGACTACACATATTATTACCAATTGATTGGCCGAACAACTGCACCCCCACCTGTTGAAACAACTAATCGATGCATCAAAGACATCTTCTGCAATACCTCAGTCTGAAGAGCAAAAGAATGGAAGTTAAACCTCGACTCAAAATCCAAATCACGAGTATTTACTTGAAGCAATTATATATTTCAACTATCGTATGTTTCATTCAAATTTAGGGCTTGCTAACCTCGTTTTCTCTGAAGAAGCTCTCACCATATAACTTAAAGATTTCAGCCACGGTACTAACACCAACAGCATCCTCTATCTGTGTGTCACTGAAACATTCGCAAGTAACATTATCGGTATAATTTCATTAACTTTTCCAAAAAAAAAAAAAAAAAAAAAAAACCCCTCACTAAACTTTCAAGAAACGAAAGTAAATAATTGGAGTTCACCAGTCAACAAATGAATATCCGAGGGCTTCTGATAAAACCTTGCCCACCGTTGTCTTTCCAGATCCCATCATTCCTGTAACATACAAAAATCGACTTAAAAATGCAACGAGCCTAAACAGTTGGTATACTGATCCAGATGATATGTGTACCCACCAACAAGATATATACATCGCCCACCTAGATATGGTTCGATTTCTTCAGATTTGCTCTGTAATAGTATCAACATAGTCATTGTCTGATTCAACTATCCAAATAGTCGACAAGATGCCACTTTTACAGTATATCAATTTATATTCATACAATTAAAAGGTTTCAATTTGTTTGGGAAATCAATAAAAGGAAGAAAATGTCGTAAGCACCTACCTTTATGATCTTCGATTCATCAAATAATGCTGGAGAAATTTCAGATTGCAGCACCGAAGCTACAAAGAAAAAAAAAAGGGGGAACATCCAAGAATGTTAGTTCCCAATGCACTAGAGTTTATGTACTAAGTTCTTTCTTTTTATGAGTTAAATGAAACTAAAAACCAGAAACTTCCAAAACGAAGCATACAAGCCTTCACATCCCCTGTTATCGCACATGTGATGTGTTTCAAGAAATACGAATACATCACAACCAACAATAAACCCAAAATTTGGCAGCTAAATCAACCTCAATCATCATTCACCAAACATATACCCAATTTCTTTGGGATCAAGAAGATGCCATACAAATTACATATAGAAATTTACATGTTTGTTGCTCCAAAGTAATTCATGTATTGAAGTTATTCAAAGAATCATCACTATCAACAAATCAAACCACTAACTACAAGAATCAGTTCAAATGCAAAAAATCCAAAGTGTAAACATTTGTACTAAACTACCTGCACGGTCTTCAGAAGAACATGAGATTACAGGTCCGCGAAATCTCTTGTTATTAAGCACACGGCACGAAACAGGCACACGATACAGCCATTGCTCCTCGTACTTCTGAAAAAACTGCAAAGAACTGCTCGATTTTCTAGCAATCTTATCAGGGTTTATCCAAGTGGGAGGTTGCAAAACCCTCATCTCCATGTTATAATACCACTCCCTTTTTCTTCCAAAAGAATTTGATTACAATCCCAAGAGAAATGAAGCCACTGTTATCTTCTACAAAAAAAACATCAATTTTAGGGGAAATTTTAGCATTAACAAAAAATCCCCCAAAAGAAAACCTAAAAAGATTCAATCTTAAACATCCTATTTCATCAAAGTTACATGAACTCACATCAATTCAATCAAATTCTTCGAAAAGATCATCAGCTCAAAAAACCCAGATGAAAAACAACAGGAAAAATCGAAGCCAACACATACCAAACAAATACAATAAATTCAATGCTTATTAAGAAGAAAAAAAAACCGAATCTTCAAATTAGGAATAATGCACTCCACCTAACTATGAATGAAAAGAAATTTAACTGTAAGTATGGATCCTCTGCTGGAGCAAAAAACCCACCACTTCATGCTGGACACACCGTGTTTTTGTGATTTTTTTTTTTATAACCGTTTTTAATTTAAAAATCGATATAATGTGTTTTGAAATATAATACACGTGTGATACATAGATATATAATATAGAGTATTTGATTTGCCCAACACCTCGTGCTGGTTTTTTGGCACGAGCACAGGATCCATTTTCCAAACTTTAACGGTGGTAGGTGATGAAGAAGACTTGTAGTAGGTGGCTGAGAAAACCATTCAAATGGGGTTATATATATACACTAGAATATACAGCCTGTATTTTTTTTTTGAGAAATAAAACTTTGTTTGGGATTAAAGAAACCCCAATCATTACCGACCACACTTCATTTTATATTAATTTCAATTAAAAAATAAATAAATAAACAATTGTATCCTGTAAAAAATAATGACAAATAGTAATTTTGAAATCCTACTAGGCCAAACAATTTTGAAATCCTACTAGCTCCGTTTGGCCATCATTTCTAACTTACTTCTACGTGTTAGGCCAATCGAATCAAACAGAACTAGTCAAGTTTTATCGATTTTTTATGTTTTTTCTTATGATTTTCACATAAATTTTATATATTAAATTTATTCGTGAAATGTTTGTCATTATATTGAAATTTCATTCCTCGAGAAATTTAGAAAAAAACATTAAAGAAGAAAGAAAGATGGAAAAGTAAAAATAAAGTGAAGGAAAAGAAAGATGATCGAGTTTCAATTTTTTTTTAAAAAAATTCCAAAGAGTGAAATTGATAATTTTTTTTTAAAAAAATTAATTGAAATATATTTAAATTGGGATGTGCTTAATAAAGGATGATATATCTTTAGCCCCACCCTAAAACTTTTTATATACAACTTAATATTCAATATTGAGTTGGTCTTGTGTGCACTTGGTGCACATGCAATTCGGGTCAACCCAATTTTGACCCGAATTCACGTGTTTTCAATTTTGATTTTTTTTTCTTTTCTTCAGGTTGTTACATTTATGTTGTATTAATGTGATCTTTATGTAAAAACTAGTAATACACCCACGCGATGCGCGGTTTATTATTTATTATTGTAAAATATATTATTTGTAATAATAACAACAACAACAACAATAATATATTAATAATAATAATTGTTATTATTTCATAATTTTTATTTATTTTATTATTTCTCAAAGATTTATCTTTTTGTAAATTTAACCTTTAACATGTGATTTTGTTATTTATTTGAAAACATGAAAACTAAAATTAAATTTTCGAGGTTGCCAAAAAATTTTATAAAGTTTTTTTATATCATTTATACAAATAATTGAGAATTATTCAGTTATTCAAATTAATAAATTGACTAAAAATTAGATGTTGAGATATTTCCATTTAGGTTTTGATGAGACAATGTAATATTAGATGACTCTTTAGAGTACCCTTTTCCACGATTTATAAGTGAATTTCTAGAAGATAAGTTTATCTTTTTTTGTCTTGAGTTGTAATGTTGTAAACATCAGAAAGATAGAGAAAACTGAGTTAGCAGGATTCTGGAGATGAAGATTTCTCGAAAACTGATTTTCAGTAAGGAAAGTCAGTAAGCTGAAGATGGAACCAGGATCAGGAAGCTAAATCCGTAAGCAGATAGAACAGATAGCAATATGAAAGACTGGAAGCTGATTGCAGGATTTTGGAACAGGAAGCTGTTCAGGATTAGAAAGTTATCGCAGGTCAGGAAGCTGACTGCAGATTTCGAGAACAGGAAGCTGTTCTGAAACAAGAAGCTGACACAGATGAGAAAACTGACACAAAACAGTAAACAACAACTACAAGCTAAGCATAAAGCTGTAAGTTATCTAACTAATTCCTTTCAGTACGAGGAATATTTTATGAATGCTGTATGAGGATTGGTTCCTGCCAAGCATTAGTTAGATAGAATTTTGTGTCAAGCCAATGAGGTGATGCCACCTGGACCCGCAGCTCTGCAACAAAGCTATTCTCAAGTATTTCAAGTTCAGTCACTCAACTTTCTGAAGCACTCATTCAAGTTCTCGACCTCTCAAGTTCAAGACTGTCTTTATTGCTGCACCAGTTGAAGAAACCATATATTTTTAACTTTTGTGCTGTGTGCTAGGTTTTTTTTTTGTCCTTAGTTGACAGGATTAGATCCTTGCTAAGTGTTAGTCTTGTGTAGACTTATAACTCTGTGTGAGTTTTTGTACCCTGTGTGGGATAGTGCCTAAGAATCTGTTGATTCCAATAGGTAAACTTGTTAGGAAGAGGCTTGTAAAGTTGAAGCTTGTAAAACGAAATGACTTAACGAAGTTCCTCCTCTGAGAAGGAGTAGAGTGGACGTAGAAGGATTACACCACCTTCGAACCACTATAAGCCATAAGTGTTTATTGTTTTTATCTACCTGCTGCATTGTAGTGATATATCTTGCTGTATACATCATCAACATTCTGCAAAAGGTTTCTGTTAAAAGTATTCTTTAGAAAAGAAAATTATTTGTCAAAGGAAACTCTATCTTAAGTTTATTCCGCTGCATACTGTGATAACCGGGTCAGAAACCTAAATTAGCATTCTGCCAGGTTTCTGAATTGAGTCAGGTTACTGCATTCACTGTTGAATCAGGAACCTATTTCACTAAAAAGTTTAAAAATGAAAAATCGATAGAGGTTCATTTACCCCTCTGAATCTCTGACCACTTGGGACCAACATTATATTTATTTCCAAAGAATGTTTAATAAGGCATGAAATTGAAGGAAAAAAAATAGATCTTCTATTCTTAACTATCTATTATATAAATAAATATAGATATTCAGTCAAAAAAAAAAATTTATATATAGGTATACTTAATATTATAAGATTTTATAAAATTATAATAAATATAATCATATTTTCTTAAAAAGTATTAGATTTACAAAAAATATTTAAAGTAAATCATTCAAAACACATTCTTAAAAAAAAAAAAAATTCTAAACAAATAAAATCAATCAAACCCAAAAAAAAATCAATTTTTTTATATGCAATATGGATATCAAATTAAAGATGATTAAATTGATGTATTATACATTAAAAATTGATTTATAATGATTAATTTTGGTAGCTCAAAACTTTTTGTAGAATATATATATATATATATATATATATATATCACCACCCCTCCCACCAATAGGCACCCTCCCTTTTCACACTCTTGCCTCCTCTTCTGACCAATCACATTTTCTTGTTTTTTTTTTCTGTTTTCTTTTTCTTAGTTTCCATTTTTGGAAAGCAAAATGGGCGGGAAAATTGGGCATACTATTTTTAACTATAGTCCTGTTATTATATATACTAGTAGTCCACCTGGACGATGCGCGGTTTATTATTTATTATGTTAATATTTGTAATTTGTAATAATACAGTGAAGTTGCATAAACTAACAAATTATTCATAATATCTTTTAATATTTTAATTTAAAACATGTATCATATATAAATAATTTTTCATATTACTCATGTGCGTTGCACGAATTGTCATATAATTTTAATAATTTTAATTTTTAATTTTATTTTTAAACATTTTTATTTTATTTGTTTATTTATATTTTCGTCAAATTAAAATTATTATATACAATAATATTTACTTCAATCATAATAATTAATCTTTCCTTTTATATTTTTTATAATTTGTATATTCCACTTTCATACTTGAATCATCATTTATAGTTTTCTTACGTCATTTCTTCATTTTTCTCTCACAAAATTATTTGTTCAATTTGTGTTTAGTGTACAAAGTCAATTTGGTGGGATCTTCTTAGATAAAGATATGAGACAATAAGATGTGAATTAACTTTTTTTACCTTTGAATATTTAGCAAATCTTGTATTCTTTCAATTTTTTAGTTTTATATAGATTTGATAAATCATTATATTTTCTATTGTTCTTTTTTTCTTTAGACAATAAGATCTGGAAGAATTTTTCTACGTTTGAATGTTTAGTAAATCTTGTATTTTTTCAATTTTTTTAGTCTTATATAGATTGGAGAAATAATTATATATACGGTTTTTTCTTGTTTTTTTTTCTTCATTCTTTGTATATCTTGTTTTTTTTTTCTTTTCCATTCTCTATGCATCTCTCTTTTGTTGAGAAATCATTATATTTTTCTCCATTTTTTAGTTTTACATAGATTTGAGAAATCAATGTATCTCTCTCTTCATCTCTCAGTTTTATATAGATTATAAAATAGCTTCTAGAGTAAGATTGATATTTTTTTTATTCTTATTAAAGAATAGCTTTTCAAGTAAGATTTTTTTTTATTGACATGACATTTTTAGGCTGGAAAGTGACAATCTTGTAATTTTTGTCAACTTTCTTACTTTAATATATAGTATAGACTAGCAGTCCACTCGCGCGATACGCGATTTATTATTTATTATGTTAATATTATGTAATTTGTAATAATATAATGAAGTTGCATATATTAACAGGTTATTCATAACATCTTTTATTATTTTAATTTAAAATATGTACCATTTACAAATGATTTTTCATATTACTCTTGTGCGTTACACAAATTGTCATATAACTTTAATAACTTTAATTGTTAATTTTATTTTTAAATATTTTTATTTTATTTGTTGATTTATATTTTCGTAAATTAAAATTATTATATACAATAATATTTCCTTCAATCATAATAATTGATCTTTTCTTTTATATTTTTTATAATTTGTATATTCTACTCTCATACTTGAATCATCATATATGTTTTCCTACCCTATTTCTTCATTTCTCTCTCACAAAATCATTTGTTCAATTTGTATTTAATGTAAAAAGACAATTTGGTGGGATCTTCTTAAATAAAGATATGAGACAATAAGATTTGAAAGAACTTTTTTACCTTTGAATGTTTAGCAAATCTTGTATTCTTTCATTTTTTTTAGTTTTATATAGATTTGAGAAATCATTATATTAACAATTTCTTATTATTCTTTTTTTCTTTAAACAATAAGATCTGGAAGAATTTTTCTACCTTTGAATGTTTAGCAAATCTTGTATTCTTTTTTTTTTTTTTAGTTTTATATAGATTTGAGAAATAATTATATTTACGGTTTTTTCTTGTTTTTTTTTTCTTTATTCTTTGTATGTCTTTTTTTTTTTTTTTTTTTTCTGTTCTATATGCATCTCTATTTTGTTGAAAAATCACTATATTTTTTCTCCATTTTTTTTAGTTTTGCATAAATTTGAGAAATCATTGTATCTCTCTCTTCATCTCTTAACTTTATATAGATTATAGAGTAGCTTCTAGAGTAAGATTGATCTTTTTTTTTATTCTTACTAAAAAATAGCTCTTCAAGTAAGATATACTATTTTTTTATTGACACGACACTTTTAGGCGGGAAAATGACAATCTTGTAATTTTTGCCAACTTTCTTGCTTTAATATATAATATAGATATACAAATATGTGTGACCTTTATATACAAAGTATAGATATACAAAGTTTTTTCCAACTTTCTTACTTTAATATGTGTGACCTTTATATACAAATATCATGACCTTTATGTACATGTACTGTAACTTAAAAAAGAAAATGAAGATTTTTAACACAATTTGTACTGTATACCTTTATGTGATATCAATGTGACATTTATGTTATATTATGTCACATTTATGAACAAATATTCTGACCTTTATGTAGTCAGAATATTTGTTCATAAAGGTGACATAATATAACATAAATGTCACATTGATATCACATAAAGATACACAGTACAAAATATGTTGAAAATCTTCATTTTTGTTATAAGTTACAATACTTAAAGATAGAGATATTTGTAAATTAAGGTCACACATTTATAATATAAAAGTTAAGATAAAAATCTAGAAAAACAAAATAGAAATTCATGGATTCGGATCGGATCGACCCTAAAATCCATGCACCAGGTGGATAGGAGAATTTGTGTTCAATATTTAATATTCACAGAAAGATCACAATCATTCACATACAGTAGAGATTATTATTTCAAAAATTAGGCCACTTAATCTTAACTTTTAAATTTTTTATTTAAATATGATTTGATTTCAATATTGATTTCAATGGATAAATCAGGCCATTAATTATTGTTAGTATGGGAATTTTATTTATTTGATAACCGATAAATTAGGGCACTATTTAAAAATAATTAAAGATCAGATTTAATATTAACAAAAGTCAAGTACAAAAGTCATGCAACCATTGGTTGACACACAAATATTAATTTAATGAGCCTTAAATGAGGAAAAAAATTGAGAATATTATAGATTTACATTAATACAGTATATGTGTGGAAAAACAAACATGAAAAAATGGTCATGATATATATCCACTTCTAAACTAAGAAATTAAATGAAGCAATTTCCAAGTTGTGGAAAATCAATAAATAATATTCAATCCATAATTCAACTCTGATCCTTCTTCCTAAAAGAAAAATCATTGAGACCAACATGAATTTCATGTTGATTTCTATTTCCCAATGGAGTATAAGGGTCTTCAACATCATCCCCTTCTATCTCAATAACCGAAGCTTCAGACAATCGATCTTTTCTACTGAAATCATCAACGTCGACGACGTGGTGGCTGGGAGAGCCCGATGTGGCCCCACCACCACCACCCCAGCTGCCCTCATAGGCTCGAGGAGACGCCTGATCGCCGCCTTCATCGCTACGCTTTTCACGGCCGCGTAGTAGATGGACTGGCGACATGCCAACGTGCATCGGGGAGGCGGGGCGACTGGAAAACGGGGTGGTGGTGGTCGAGGGCTGGCCGTCTTTTATGTTTTTCCTGGCAGTGTGGTGCCACACTTTCAAGGCTGATGCAACATGGTTGCTGAATATCACTGGTTTCATTTTTGACCCCATTTGAGTTACTAAGGCATAGAGTGGGAGTGTCACATAGCTACATAGGACCTGTATTAGGACACTGTCCAAAAAAACAAACAAGAGTTAGCATGTGTATATGTTGTTTAAGTCTTTGAAAATTGATAGGATTATAATCGAGTCGAGTCGAGCTGAATGTATACGAAAGAAAGTTACCCCATGGCGATCCGAATGATCATATCCGGAAGATTCTCATGGTAGCAAGAGGGATAACCATATTCATACTGAAAAAACAAAACACCAGACAAAATGTTTGTCATAAACATGTGGGAAATAAACACAACTACAAAGATATTATTACACAGTTTGTGCAGACAACTTACAAAGCTCCATGCAAAGAAGGCCAGTTGAAATGCATTCTACAAGAAAACAAAACGCAAGTACATTAAACCATAAGATTTCTTGAATCATTAATTCAGCAAGTTTATGATATCATAGAGAGTAAAAACTCACCAGGAAAAGAACAAAATGAATCAAGAAAAGGATCAATCGTGGCCGTCTAAACCAGAACAGATCGTCGTTCGGTTGAACGACAGGTGTCCCTTTGATCACATCTCCTCTCTCAAGAATTCTTATTCCCAATTTTGTTATGATCACTTGTAACTTAGCTCCCACCAACAGTATGATCTGAGATTAATGCAAGAAAAAATCAACGGTAGAACAACTGTTTTAGTTTAGCCTTCTTGAGCTGCTAAAAAACGTGTTTATGACTGTGTTTTCACTCACGATTAAAGGGATAAACGGTATCCAAAAGTGCGAGTACCACCCTGATCATAGAAAAATGTCAAATTCAGAATTAGCCTAAATTCTTGAATTAGTTCATGATGTTATTTTATGATGAGAAATTGTGAAAAAAAAAAAACAAAAGAAAAACTCACCATTGGTGTTGGTGAGGAGTAATAGAACAGCACATAACCATATCACTGGGCTGAAGAATATTTAAAAAAACATTGATCAGTTTTGAGATTTTTGGTTAATTAATAATAATGTAATAATTAGGAAGAAGAGATTGGGTGCGATTATAACCTTATTCCAACAATGACTTTGAAATCATCTTCAAGTGATCTGTTTATATATTTCTGGAAATTGAATGATTCCTGGAATTGCGGTGTTAAATGTTCCTGAAATGATATGAAACAATCTCATAAGAATTATACTCATATTTGCAAGTAAAATTTGGAAAATGTTTTGATGTAATTAACTTACTGTTATGAAGCCATGCCTAAGTGTTAAGTAATCTACTTTCTGCACCGATGTGAAGAATTGCCTGAAGAAACATACCTAAAAAAATGAAGTATTAGTTATTAGAAAATATTGAAGCGTAAATAAAATATTTAAAAAGTGATTTTTTTTAAAATAAAAAGGAATTGAAAAGTCATACAATCCATAGAAGAATTGGTGATTGGCTCCAAAAATGCAAATGTCTACGTCCAAATGACGTGTCCCTTGCGAACCTGAATCTCTCTGGGTCTGCACAAAGTTTATTAAAAAAAAAGGAATTTGTTAAAATAAATAAATAAATATGTGTGTATATTTTCTCCAAAGAATAATTTTTTAAATTCAAAATATTATTATTTTTATAAATACCAAGTTGGTCCAATTATTTGACAAATATTTCAACGGTCAAATAAAACGAAATGCATGACATCAAATTATTCACCAATTGAAGAAACGTGTCTGAAATTGTTAGTGGATAAATTGGACAAATGAATTATAGAGATGCAGGCAAAATTTAGTTTAAATTTGAACTCTTACTAACAAAATCCCAAAATTTTCAAATTTAAATTATTACCTGTAAATGATTCCCATTTTCTTTAGTTAAAAGAATTAACCTTAAAATTAAATTAATCATATAAAAAGCATAATATATTTTTAATCTATTTAGATATTGAGTTTGATGTACTTACCATTGTAGTATTGGTATTGAAGTGTCTTTGTTTCACCCTCCCAACTCCTCCATTTCCTCATCTGCATCAATGAATAGCAACTAAATATTATTAAAATACTAAATCTCAATTGAACATACCATTTTATAAATATTATAAGTAATTAAATATATCAAATTTATAATCTATGAATTATGAATTAATTACCTTTAGTTTTCCCAAGGCATAAGTGACAACACAATAGAGCACATGAGCAACTGTCAATACAAAGATGAAGATATGGAGCTGGTGAATCCCATAAGCTGAAATCACTTGCACTTTGCCCTGCAAAAGTTGTACGTAAACAAATTTAGACATGACAATTATAATTTTTTTTCCATTCATAAATAATTAAAAAAGTGAAAAAATAAATAAACAAATACCTTTTTAAGACATGGATCATCATATTCGTCATCCCTTTTACTCTCCCTACAAGGATGCCAAGAATGTGCCACATTTCTTGGAACACAAATATTTGAAAGAGGTTTTTGTGATACTGTTAGCAGTAATGATATGAACCCTAGCAGCATAAGCTCTTTTTCCCAAAAAAAAAAAAAAATTAATTACTAATATTATATAATCATCAAAAAATAATAATAATAATTAATTATTTAGTAAATAATTTACGTACCTAATTTAATCTTCTCTAGAGCTTCATATAGAGGTAACTTTTTCCTTTTCTTTAACCACTGCAATAAAAAAAAAACAGCAATGGTAAGTCTATACATATGCAGCACTCATATAATAGTATAGTTAAAAAAACAGAAAAAATAATTATAAGAAATAAATAAAAGTATATATTATAAGGGTTTTAGGTATATGGCACATACCGATCCAGTGTGATGAATGATTTGTTCGATTACAAGCGATATAGCAACCAACACGAAGCAAACAACCGCCACCGCCCACGTGGCGGTCGCTTCCAGTTCCCGCTCTTTTGCCATTTTTTCCGATGAGGAAAGATTGTCGAATACTGATATATTAATATGATCAGCTCAAGAAACTTGAACCAAAAAAAATAGGAAATGAAATCAGTACAGCTTTTTGTGTTAAAATATTGCACTTTATATTTTTTTGTAGGATTTAAGACTCTATGAGGTATGTAGTATCTAGCTACGAAATGTTTATAATATAATGGTCTATATAGATCTATATATAGAAAGAGAAAGAATTAATTGGAAAGCATCAATAAAAAAAAAAAAAATGTGTCAATAGGTTTGAATTTTCAACCGTGTCCATAGTGAGATGTCTAGAGAGAGGAATTCATTTATGATGCATGATTGATAAATGATTGACTTTTTCTTAGGGTTAATTGCGCGAAACCCCCTCGTGGTTTCAAAATTCGGCATAAAATCCCCCCGTGGTTTAGAAAATGCGCGAAACTCCCTTGTGGTTTTCTAAATGTAGCCCGAAATCCCCAATTCTGTTAATGTTAACGAAAGTGTTATACACGCGCCTTTCATGCAATTTTTTGTGTTTTTTTTCACTTTTTAGGGTGTAAAATAACATATGTACCCTTCATTACCTATATAAAAAAGGTTAAATGCATGAAACCCCCTGTGTTATGGAAATTTTGCGTCGCTTCCCCCTGTGTTTTCGAAATGGCAAGGATTATCCGTAAACTAGTAATTTTATTTTTCAACTGGTAATTTTACTCCAATTTTCAACTGGTAATTTTATTTTTAACTGCTTAGATGGTAAAATTTCTGTATATTTATTTTATTTGTAATTTCATGATTTAATTTATCGATCGTACGTTTTAATTTATCGAAAACGTAGTTAATTCGGAGAGCTTGTGTATTTTAATCGAAAGTATAATTGAAATGAAAACATAGAATTTATGATATGAGAACGATCGCGATCAAAAGACGAAGAAAAGGAAGCGAGAATCAGGCTAATCGGAGACCCGAGATCCAAGTTAGGCCCAATTGATGAAAATTGAGAAATTGAGATAATACACATCTGTTGAGAAAAATTAAACACTTTAGACAAAGATTTACTCAAGGTAAAATGATATTCTCCTCCCACTCTCTCTTCCCTGAATTTTTCCGGCGGCCGGCCGGCCGGAGCGCCGCCGTCGCCGTCACCGGCAACCCACCGTCGCCGGATTTTTCATCAAACCGAAATATATCGTAACCTATGCCAATTCAAAGCTCTCACCGAGCCTGTTCCGATTCCGGGCTCGGATCAGCCAACCGCCGCCGCGTTCGCCGGCAATCGGCCGGAGAAAGTTCGGCCATTTCTCTCTCTAGAAACCCATTTCTTCTCTCTCTTCGTTTCCGGCCATCCGACCACCGATCGGAGCGATTCTTGAGCCTAGGTTGAAGTTCTCACCGAGCCCGTCACGAATCCGGGCTCGGATCGCCGATCGGACTGATCGATCTCCGGCAACGGCCGGTCAAAGTTTCTGCAACTTTCCTTTCTCTCTCTATCTTCTCTCTCTTTGTATCTTCTTCGTTTCTTCTCCGATCGAGCCGATTCACACATGCATGTGAAGCTCTCGCCGAGCCCGTCACGATTCCGGGCTCGGATCGTCGATCGACTTCTTCCTTCTCCGGCAATCGGCGGTCAAAGTCGCGGCCTCTCTTCTCTCTCTCCTCTCTTTTCCCTCTCTCTCTCCCCCCTTTCTCTGTCTCTCGCTCTCTGTCTCTCCCTCTCTGTATCTCTCTCCCACTCTCTTCTCTCTCTCTCTCTGGTTGTGGCAGTTGGTGGTGGTGGGTGTGTGTTGGGTTACACACTTTTCTTCAGAATCGCCCTCCTCTGTCATCTTCTTCTCCGACCAACCATCATCTTCAACCCTTCTTTCTTCTCCGACCGCCGCTTGCATCTTCACGGTGCTGCAACCACCAGCCTCCGCCATCTTCTTCTCCGTCTGCCATTCGCTTCTTCTCTCTAAAAACAGCGCTGCCGCTGCTATTCACTGCTCCGCCATCGCCCTTCTTCTCCGACCATGGATTTTTTGAATCATGTTTTGGCAGAAAACCCTTGTTTCACTTATGTGCGTGCTTTTTCTCTCTCTCTAACTCAACTGTGTTGTTTAGATAATAAAGTCAACAATCCAACTCTATGTATGAAGGGTATAACGAGAAATATGATTGAAAAATTAACACCGTTAGTTTTCTTTAGAAAAATGGGAGCGTCAGCTACATTTAGAAAACCACAAGGGAGTTTCGCGCATTTTCTAAACCACGGGGGGATTTTATGCCGAATTTTGAAACCACAAGGGGGTTTCGCGCAATTAACCCCTTTTTCTTATATTTCAGTTAAATTTGACTTGGCTAATTTCTTAATAGGTTCATACCTCATAACGTGTTATTTTAAGGTACTTAGATAAAGTTATTGATTTGTGTAATATCATATATAGTTATTAGTTTGGTTTATTTTTATTAAGAGTGAAAATTTTGATTAAAATAATATATGAGAAAAATTGTGATTTTTCTGACAATTAACCTTTATATATTTGATATTTAGTATAACACTTTGAAGTTAAATATATGGAGGTGGTGGCGATAACGATGGAGATATATATCTAATCATCCATCTAACTATATAATAAATACTATCAATTAGATGGCTCAACATATGTTGACAACTTATTGGGTGTTTTGTGATAAACTTGTTGAATTAAGAAGTTTATATATATATATATATATATGAGTATTTTAAAAATTAAATTTATGAGTTTTTTTATTAATTATCTTGTAAAATATTTGATAGTGTGTACAAAATATATATGATATATTAAAGATGAAATTATAAATATACTAGAAACTTGGGCAATATATTAATTATGAATTTTCTAATATATTTATATCTCCAATTACAACCATAACTCTTTGTAAGCAAGTATACACATTTATTCAAGCGAAAGAAAAGTAAAGTCGAACAAAATTAGTATTAATTATGTGGGTGTGAAATTAAACAATTATGGGGTTGTTAACAAGTCCAATAAATTGCTCGACAAAAAACAAATCCAATAAAGAAAGCATTGAAAGGGTCCAAAAGAACTAATCAACGTAGGATGTGACATATTTGTTTGACCGTTTGTACTCTGCGCTTTCGATGTATCACCTCAGCCGGCTTAAACAATTGTGATGTCAATTTTAAGTCTACTATTTTGAGACTAATTTCTTCATATGTATTAATTACTTGGATTTATTTTCTTTTTCTAGATTCGAATTCCAATTTAATATTCGTTACTAGGGGAGATGAATTGCATCAAAAACCTTTCCAAGAAGTTATATATTTAAATAAACTTAAAACCATAAATCCGTCATTATTTTGAAAATTCTAAATCTCTAGAGATTAGTTGCCAAACCGGTCTCATTTGTCTTCTTCAACCGAAAGCGTACAACTCTTAGACCACTGAATTCAGCAACATTAGTGGAAGAATATATATTTAAATATATATATATATATATATATATATATAATTGTCTCACAAATTTAATTTTATTTAACGAAAACAACTTAATTATGACATGTGTGAATATGCTTACATTAATGTATGAAAATTTATATATGAAAGAATTAATTTTGTTATGTAATTTGACATATTATTGATATATAAAATGTATCACAATGGAAAAGCGACAATGATGGTCACGCTTACTTAATGACGAAATTGATTTGCGTGCTTAATTTGGGAAGTTGATAATGAATCGAACAAGTAGCCATAATATATTGATCACGAAGGATAATAATTATCAACGGTATTGGAATTTTTAATATCTAGATTAATTTCATCCCATATCATGGTAGAGTCCAAGTCAAGTCAAGAAAACTAATTGTTTTATTAGTCAAACTATTAAAAAAAATTGCAAGAATCCAAGGACGTCAAGTGTTTCTCCATAAATATTGGGTTAAAATGTCAATATTTGACTGTTGAATTTGAAAAATCAAATTGAGATTAGATATGTGGTATAAAGCTCTTTGATTTTTAGGACACTGGAAATTTAATTAACGAGTTTGTCAATCTAGGCATGAAGATGTCTGAAAAATATAACCATAGTCTTTGACAAGGATATCAAAATTCGTTATGAACATTGGTCATAGAAAATGATTATTTGAAAAATTGTTCTCATAATTGTTATGTCAATTTTAATTTTAATCTCATTCGAATTAATTTTTTCAAATGTAATATTGTAAGTTTAGCCACATGTTCGAATGAGATTAAAATTGTGTAGTTATGAGACAAAATTTTGCTTTTGAGTTACTATTAATGGAATGGTCGAATCAAACTTGAATCCTTAATCAAATTACTTAATCATGGACTAACATAACGTATATACATGCTATTTAATATGATAAAATTAATACAATCATATAATAGATAAACATGTCCAATTGATCATTTTGACTCTAATGTATAATCAAAATGTCATGTCAATAATTAACGCATGCTTTCCTAGCTAGCCACAAACCAACTTGGATAATGATATCATAGATTCTTATCTATTCATAATTACTCTTATTTCACCTTTCTCAATTTTGATCTAACTTAGAGTTTCAATGTCTATTTATAGTTAAAGTAGTTTAGGTAAAGATAAAATAAAACCCATTTCCTGTTTTTGTACAAAAAAGCTGAAGGCACTATATAACAGTAGAAAAAGAGAATATTTTTGCATCTTTTAATACATAGAGTACTTAATTTGAATACTTCAATAAAATAAAAGAAGGATTCATACATCTTTAGCTAATAAAGCTGGTGCCTCCTGTCATCCAACCATCTCCACCTATATATATGAAAAAGAAAAAGAAAAATCACTCAAAACCAATCTTTTAATTTTATTTTCCAACTTTTGTATCACTCAAATTGACACGTCATCTTACAAAATCTTATGAATTCATGCTAGTTTGGAAGATTCAAGGAAATTTCTTAATTTTTGTTAGGGTTGTTCAATTTTTTTACCATCAATTTTAAATATTTTAATTTTAATCTGATTTTGTTTGACATATATGTTATGTGAATGTCGGAATTGAAAAATCCATATTAGAGATTCCGACGTTCAATTAGATACAAATCGAAATTCCAAACAAAATCGGATAAAAATAGCAAAGAAGTGATAGTTGAATGGTCAAAATTGAACACAAAAACTTGTATGATTTTATTTAGCATGTTTTATCATGTCTACGTCCAAAACTGAAAAATCCACATCAGTTAGAATCAGAAATTCCAAGTAAAATCAGATAAAGATAAGAAAATGTGATAATTGAAGGATTAAAATTTAATTACTGTAAATGAATGGAAAAAAAAAGTGGATAAAACTTAAAACAAATACCCAAAACTACAATTTTCCCTTTTAAAAATTAGCATAAATGAATATCAAAAATTTCACATGAGAGAGAGAGGGGTATTAATTAATAGAATAATTACCAGTGGAAATCCCATCTGGGCCGGGCCTTGGACATGCGATTATGGCCGTAGGCATAGTCGGTTTGGGCCCGGCGAGCGTTCTGGAAGGCACAGCAGCCGATGGAGTATATTCCGATGAGCACAACCACCATGACGATGTTGAGGACGGAGAGTTTGTGCCAGTCGCGGCGGACGTCCTCCATGACGCCGGCCTTGCAGGAGTCGCACTCGTAGCAGAGCACCGCCGCCGCGTTGTTCCACCGGTAGCAGTCCGGGTCCTGCGCCACCGCCGTCGGCCCGTAGTTGCACGATGTCGGCGGCTTGCAACACCCCGACTACATCACCAATTTTTTTAACTTTAATTTTATTTTAAAATATTATTTAATTGCATATAATAACATTATATCAATATTCAATACTACAACTATAATGCTATTTTTAATTGGTGTTTTTTTTTTTTTTTGCTAATTAACAAGTTGGGGAAAAGGTGCTTGAGACTTGTGAGGGAATCCCCTACTTAATTTGTATTTTATTTTCATCATGGTATTGTGTAGATAGGAAAATAATGTTATTTTAGACATGCATACAATAAAATTATTATAACAAAAAAGAAAACTTAATTCAATTTCTTCAAATTCAAATCAACTACTCTAGTATTATTTTTGTCATGAAACAAAGTTGTGTTTGGATTGATGGATTTTGAAATCCAAAATTTAAAGTGAATGGATTTCAAATCAATTCAAATTGAATTGGATTCTAAATTCACTCATATTATGCTTAAAAATTAATTTAAAATGGAAGTTGTAGATTTCAAATCCACATATATCCAAACACTGTTATTGAATTTGCTACTATAAATTTCAAATCCCTCCATTCAAATATGTACAACCCTAAAGCTTGTACTGAATTTCAACTTCTTAAGGTTCAAAGAACTCTTAAAAAATACTTAGATAGACAAAAACGACACTAAAAATGCAATAGAAGATTTGAACTAATTTTATATATGGACTAATTAATGATCACTTCAAATAAAATTTTAAGAACTCAACCAAACTCAAACTCATGCCAAATAAAAATACCTGAATAGGAGTCATATCCTTGGTCAAATACTCAAAAGGAGTCCACAAAATAATCTTCTCACAAGTCTTAGACCCCAAAATGCAACTCCTAATATTCATCCAATAATGAGCATCCAAAAGCCTCTTCTTCAACCATGGCGAGTAGTTCTCCAAGTGATACTCCTTATATAACCTCCCCTGCACCCCCACCCCCCCACCCGGGCTCGTCACCACGAACCCGAATATGGTGAGCCCCATTAGAGCCCCTATAAGGAACAGCATGATCACCAGGTACACCCATAGAGCCCATGCCACGTGAAAGCACGCGCCGATGAACCCTGCAAGGGATATGATCAGCACAACAAACCCCACCACGAGAAGTGGCGTTTGGAGGAAGCTCTCGCAGCTCGTGCTGCTCCTCGCCATCCATAGCCCGGCCCCGATTATCGGGATCGAAGCTAGGAGGGTGAAGAGGTTCAGAAACCCTATCACTGTGTTGCTGAATCTGTACATGGTGGTGATATTAGGGTTTTGGTGTGTTTCTTGATGTCTAGTGTGTGTAATGTGTGTGTGTGTGTTTTAGTTGGTGTTGTTGGTGGTGGTTTTTTGAGTGATGATGATCATGATCAGCTTTTATGTTTGAGACAATTCTTTAGTAGCTAAAGTGAGTTGCTTTAGTTCATTGGAATATGAAGTGCTTTTAAGGGAGTGATCAACATCCATTTGTTCTTATATAATTGACCAAATTGCACTTCTTAGGGACTAAGGAATCACTTTTTTTTTTCTTCCATGGAATTCTTGAAATTACCAAAGATGCTTTGTGGAAAATGAGTGAACTTGGTTGTGTTAGGTTTTGTGAATAGAGGACACAGTTCTCGAGAATATATAAATATGATCATCCACTTCATTAAGTAATCATGAAAGTGTAGTTTGAATCTTTATATCTAGTGTTCTATTTGATCACTACAAGAAAATCGCAGATTAAAGATGGTAAATATCTAGGTTTCAATTTTGGTTATGAATTTAAAAACCTTTCATTTTTTTACAATTAAGATGGTCATTTATGTTTAAATTTTTTAATTTTGATCAAAATTTTCAAAATCGTAGTAATGAAACAGAACAAAGAATTAAACATGTGTAGAGAGCCGTTGAAATTGGAAAACAAATACTTGGTTGTCAAAAATTGAAATTGTCTTACATATATAAGATCAAAATTGAAATGAACTATAACTATCTGTAAACACAAGATATTGATTTTTAAAAAATATATATGTATGATATTGAGATAGAATCATTAGTTACTAAAATGTTCATTCTTGAATTTTAGAGACAGGAAAATAATGTTATATTTTAATAAATATCATCTCTAATTTACAAACTTCATGAATCTGATATCTCATTTTCTTTTTAAGTTATGTTTACAGTGTGTCACAACTTTTTTTAGCTATAGTAAATTTGGTGGAATAAGAACAAATAGCAAATTTTCTAGCTACCATGGATTTTTGGATTTGGTGGAAAAATTTGCAGATAATGCACTAAATAGGTTTTCGAATATAAATAAAGTTTGTAGTACTCTTTATATAGGTGTTCAAAACAGAAATTAACACACATACATATTAAATATTAACCCATATTAAATATTTTATATTTTAGAATGAGTATTATTATATTTGTCATATGGCACTTGCATCGAGAAGAGAAATAAAAATGACTATTCTCTTTCTAGTGATCTTTTCCTTATGAGATTAATTACTTAATTATTAATTTAACTATACAATTTAAATTATCACATAAATATTATATAAGCCTCCATTCATCGCTAAATGTTGCATGCGTGTTTGTCAAAGTATATGTTTTATTTTGTAGTTTAAGTATTTTTAGATAAGTATTGATGTTTTGCATCTAAAATTTCACTAATAGTATAATATTTTAAAACCTATCTTCTTGATCTATATCAATATTCACATCAATCACAATGTCAATTTGCAAAAGGAATTTTTAGGAAATCAAAAGAGA
The DNA here is from genome assembly GCA_954870855.1 of Scutellaria minor. Taxonomy (NCBI): domain Eukaryota; kingdom Viridiplantae; phylum Streptophyta; class Magnoliopsida; order Lamiales; family Lamiaceae; genus Scutellaria; species Scutellaria minor. The sequence goes on from OX940728.1 coordinate 1,023,310, forward strand.
TCTATGTATCCTTCTTGCTAGTAGAATAAACTAAGGGTATCAAGTTCGCAGTTTAGAGGGCCAAGGCAAGTAAAGAACAGAGGGCAGTTTAGTAAATTCTCTCTAATATGTGGAGCCCAAATTTGCTTCTTTACAAAGCATCATCCCGACAAAAATTAGGTTTTTTTTTTTAGTTCTTTAATAATCAAGTGTCTTATCTCCTATTGGGATCTATTTAATTAATGTGCATTTTGAGTGATCTATTTTTTATTAATCATAAAGTTATGCAGGTCTTTTCTTCCTTTAGAATGCCTTTAGTTGCACATACATATGTTTACAAAATTTAATTATATAATCCACCATTATTGCCTTTTGTTTCCTTAAATCTAGTTTGATTGAACTCTTGCAAGATAAGTTTTATGTTCAATAAAACCATCTCTTGAGTTCGAACTCAAAAAAAAAAAATAAAAAAAAAAAAATATCAAATTGCAAAATATATTTCTTAAAGTATGGTATACTTTCTTGATCATCGGTTTTAAGCTTCTGGTTATAAGCAAACCAGATAAAGTAATAAATCATAAAGTTTTACCAAATAAAGATAATAGTTAATAAAGAAATCGCTACTGATTAATATAGAATTTAATATTTATTACTGGAAAAAATGACTTGGAAAAGATGGCTGAAATGCTTCAGCATAGCTCAAATCTACTAACTAAACAGAATGTATTAATTATTTACTTATCTACTAATCAAATCTAAGTACTAATTATTTACTTATATATCTACTAAAAACATTTAAACCCAATGAAATCTACTAACTAAATAGTACTCTACTAATTATTTACTTATTTACTAAAAGCAGTTAAACGTAGCAAACTGCTTCCACCACCAATTTCTTAGCAATGCTCTCATCACAATTTGTGATACCAAAAACATCTTCAGAAGCTTTGATCGAACATGTTTCTTTTCCCACACAAGCCTAAAAAGATAAATAATTTATTGTTATTTGAAAAAAAAGAAAAAAAAAGGTTAAGAAAATGCAAATGAGAAAAAAAATAAAAATAAATAAAACTTACATTTTTTACAATTGAGAGTGTATCGTTTTTGGCTTCACAATTGCCCTTTTCAAAAGAGCCACATACTCCTTTTATATCACCAAAACCGGCGAATTTGATATCCGAGATTTCCTTTCCTTCGCACAACAACTCCATATCTTTCGACTCGTATCCATTGCCACAAATGATACCCGGTCTAACTGTTTGGAAATTTACGAAACTCGGATTTCCTCCAAACTCCTCGAAAACGACCAGTTCGTTAATGTCCCCATCCATGAAGGATCTTGGAACATTTATAGGTATAAACGAATACAATATTCATTATTTGTAATTTATTGAAAGAATCGAAATTATGGAATTGGCGTCAATCGGAACAAACCATCTTTGAGTAGGTTGACCGCAATTTGAGCTACATTTGTTCGATCCATATGTACCACGATAATCACATGGCTCGTTGGAGCAACCCTTCTCCTTGGCCAATATCGGCCCAAACTGTTTCCATTGACCCAGGCTAGACCCTTACCCAACCTTGTAGGTCCACGTATGCTTTGAGATGTCCTTGGTGATGGTTTCGTCACCCTTCTTACCAATAATCTCAATTGGTGCATGTACACCATTTGTACCAAGATCAAAATGAGGACCGTAATTCTACATCATTGGACCTTGTTTCTTCACTTTAAATTGGAAAGTTGTTTGCTAATCTAAAAGCTAAATACAACTGTCCTTGGGACTGAAAAATCAACAATCACGTTTAGAAAATGAAAAATGAGAATTAAAATCTATATGAATTGCATACTTACAATGTCTTTCTCTGAAGCACCACTAGGGTGCCTTTGCTCCACTTGATTAATGCACCCGCTAAATTTTTGGACAGCTTTGTTTAGGGTGCTCCATCGGCATTGAAGGACCTTAACAGTACGAGGCTCTGCTAATGGATTGAGTTGTCTATTGTAGCTGGAAGTTACTCGAGACCACAGAGTATCATTGGTTTGGTTTATACCAATTATAGGATTTTGAGAAAATTCAACATAACATTCCACTAGGAGGATGTCCTCCTCACTTGAGAAAGAAGCACCACGTTTAGATGTACTCATTTTACCAAGTGTGAGGAATTGTGTGTGAATTTTCAATTAAGTTAAGGCACATTATATAGAATAAAAAATGTTGGCACATCCAAAATGAGTGTCAAACACACCCGTGAACTTTTGTGACAATTCAATGCATTAAAGTTGATTGTGACAATTCAAATAAAAATCAGTTGATTGTGACAATTGAATGCATTAAAGCAGCCTCACATTGAATGCAATTTGCGTTTTTATATGGCATGTGTTTAGATTTGACAACACATGCATTAAAGTTGTATGAAAATTATTGTGTAATATAAAGATACGATGTCTTTGTTCACTTGATCATAGAAAAAATCAACTTACCTACCATATTGATATAGTTTCCATACCATCTCATCTAATTAAGATGAATTTTCATGAGGGAGGTCCTTCCAGCAATTATTTTTATTCATCATCATCATCATCTGAGGCTGAAGAAGAGTTATATGCTAAATTAAGAAATGAGCAAATGGTCAGTCACCAACAACAACAAATGTGTATCCTCCAACTTCAAACTAATGTTGTTGTTGTATCTGAATATTTCCAACAATTTGATAATACGTACCATCACGGCTCAATTCATGGTCATGTGGTGATCAATCGTGATCGAGCGACCGCTGATCAACGTTTATACAATGACTAATTTTCAAGTTCTCCAGTATACAATGAGACAATGTTCAAACGACGTTTTCGCATGTCTCGTCGTCTATTCTCTCGAATTTTGGAGGCTGTTCAAGCACATGACACTTACTTTGTACAAAAGCCTAATGCATCCGACCAGCTTGGGTTATCCCCACACCAGAAGATAACTGCTGCAATGCGGATTCTAGCATATGGTGTAGCAGCTGATGCGACTGATGAGTATATTAAGATCGGAGAGTCCACTTCTATTGAAAGTGTGAAGAGGTTCTGCCGAGCTGTGGTGGAAATTTTTGGTAACTGGTATCTTCGGTCTCCCAACACTGAAGACATTGCAAGACTTCTCCATATTGGGGAAAAACGAGGATTTCCAGGGATGCTGGGAAGTGTTGATTATATGCATTGGAAATGGAAAAATTGTCCAACAGCTTGGGCAGGACAATATACTGGTTGTAGTGGAAGTCCAACAATCATTCTAGAGGCTGTTGCTGATCATGAACTATGGATATGACATGCATTTTTTGGTTTGTCAGGATCGAACAATGATATTAATGTTTTGTCAAAATCTCATCTTTTTTCTAATCTGGCCAATGATGTAGCTCCACCCGCTAACTATGTCATACATGGAAAAGAATACACTATGGGTTACTATCTAGCTGATGGTATATATCCAAAGTGGGCAACTCTAGTGTAGACAATTCACAAACCCAAAAGTCCGAAGCAACAACATTTTGCAGCACGACAAGAAAGTTGTAGAATGAGCATTTGGTGTACTACAATCAAAGTGGGACATAATCAAAGGTCTAGCACGAGTTTGGGATAAAAAAAATGTTGCATAACATCATGACAGCTTGCATTATAATGCACAATATGATTATTGAAGATGAGTGAGATGTCGAGACGTCTGTTCCTGATTATTGCGAAGTACCCACCCCATAGGTTGAAATTGCATACGATGAACACAGTCGATTTCAACAATTTCTTGCACGTCATCGTCAAATTAAATATAAGTTGGCTCACTATGCGCTTCGAGATGCTCTTATCGACCATCTGTGGGAAGAGTTTTCCAACTTGGAGTATTATATTTCCTAATTCATTATGTTATTGTTTTTTAGATTTTTTGTAATTGTTGTGGTTGTTCTAATTTATCCGTACGCGTATCTTGAAATATTTTGTATGTCTCGCAATTTAATTTCAAATAAATAAAATTACTTAAAAAAAATATCTTAGTATCAATTAATTGATTCGTGTATACTAATTTTATAATTTAATAATATATTACATAAATCTTTAATTATTTAAATTCTTTAATTTCACAAAAACAATTAAAAATAGATATTTTAATGATATAGAGTATTTATTGTTAGAGAAGATTTATGATATAAAGTACTCCATACTCTATAATGGAGGATAGAGTACTCTATAATAAAGAATGTTGTTGGAGATGGCCTAAGCTCAAATCTACTAACTAAACAGAATTTACTAATTATTTACTTATCTACTAATCAAATCTAAGTACTAATTATTTACTTATATATCTACTAAAAACATTTGAACCTAATGAAATCTACTAACTAAATAGTACTCTACTAATTATTTACTTATTTACTAAAAACAGTTAAACGTAGCAAACTGCTTCCACCACCAATTTCTTAGCAATGCTCTCATCACAATTTGTGATACCAAAAACATCTTCAGAAGCTTTGATCGAACATGTTTCTTTTCCCACACAAGCCTAAAAAGATAAATAATTTATTGTTATTTGAAAAAAAAAAAAAAAAAGGTTAAGAAAATGCAAATGAGAAAAAAAAAAAAAAAAAAAAACTTACATTTTTTACGATTGAGAGTGTATCGTTTTTGGCTTCACAATTGCCCTTTTCAAAAGAGCCACAGACTCCTTTTATATCACCAAAACTGGCGAATTTGATATCGGACATCTCCTTTCCTTCACACGACAACTCCATATCTTTTGACTCGTATCCATTGCCACAAATGGTACCCGGTCTAACTGTTTGGAAATTTACGAAACTCAGATTGCCTCCAAACTCCTCGAAAACGACCAGTTCGTTAATGTCCCTATCCATGAAGGAAAGAATCGAAATTATGGAATTGGCATCAATCGGAACAAACCATCTTTGAGTAGGTTGACCGCAATTTGAGCTACATTTGTTCGATCCATATGTACCACGATAATCACATGGCTCGTTGGAGCAACCCAAGAAGTCGGCAAATATCGGCCCAAACTGTTTCCATTGACCCAGGCTAGACCCTTACCCAACCCAAGCATGTCCACCACAACAGGATCCTCGACTAAAGGGACCTTAAAATTTTGTCTAATAAAAAAGTATAACCCAAAAAATCACTAAATTAATATAGTTATTAAACAAAATCAGATTACAAAAATTATTTAAAAAAGAAATAAACTTTGTTTAGGAAAACTATATTAATAATACCTTGTACCAAGTCATCATTCTGTTGATAGGAAGATCCTCTGTGCGCCATGAGATGCAACTTTCGTATCATCTTTACTCATTGGCATATTGGTCGGCCACCCCTCTGAACGTTCTAAGTTGTTATACCTCAATTTATATCATACTTACTATTGTGACGAAATGGTAATCTCCGAAGGCAGCTTCCTTATGCTCCAAGTGCATAATCGGATGTATCACTATTAATGTACAAATCCCCACCTAACCTCGCTTACTCCAAATATAGAATTTGTGTGTATTTGAATATATGTCAATGTCAAAACTTTCTTGCCTCATTTCTAGATTGCAGAATTCCAGTGGAATTCAAATAGATATTTGTAATTAAACATCATATCTCCATTAAAAAAAAAAAGGTGTTTAATGAAGAAAGAAGAATGTTAAACGGTCAAGAAAAATGAAACCTAATTTTTAATTTTGGAATGAAGTAATAAGTAGCAAATAGAATAACAATGATAAATTTTATAACAAGTTTTTCAATAGGGGCTCTCAGTTTGACTTTTTTTTTTTCTCAATTTGAGGCTTCAAAATAGATTGAGTTCAGAGTTCAAGACTAAATTTTAATTTCTTTTTCATTTTATTTATAAATAAATATATATATATATATATGTATTTATATTTTGGACAAATTAAGATAAGTTAGTGTAATTTTAGAACGATTTTCATCCGATCGACTTGTCTTTTCCCATTGCATCACCAGATCTGTAAATTTCACAGGATTATAAATTATTATATGCTAACTTGAGACGAGAGGTAAATAAAAAATTAGAAGCAAAGTAGATGCCAAGAACTTTGCCATTGACGATTATCAAAAAGGGAGGGAGAGAGAGAGAGAGAGAGAGAGTTTTAAAATTCAAGCTTTCAAGGTAATGACTTCTTATGTATGATCAAATGGAATGAAGAATCATGACTTAAACCATCGTACAAGTTATCCTATAAGGCAGGGTGCAAGCAAAGAAAGGTAGCTATATCACTATATATATATTCCTCGCTTGCATGAATCCTACACTATGATATCAAACTCAGATTATAAGATTCTTATTTCGAAAAGAGAGAGCAAGTAAAACCTGAGATATGGCGGAGGCAGCAGTGTCATATGCAGTGCAAATACTGGGCGATCAATTGATTCAGAAGTTGCACTTCCTACGAGGCGTGGAGGGCGAGGTCCGCAGGCTGAAAGACGAGCTGCAACGGATGCAGTGTTTCCTCAAAGACGCTGACGAAAAACAAACCAATGACGAGAGGGTGCGTCATTGGATATCGGAGATCAGAGACGTGGCTCAAGATTCCCAAGATGCCATTGAAATCTTCATTGCACGAAGAAGAAGAAGCTTGTTGAGGAAGACCGTTTGCTTCCCAATCCATGTCTACTACGTCAATGAAATCGGGAAAGAGATCCAATCCATCCGGAAAAGGCTTCAAGACATTGAGAGTGTCGTACAACGTACGGAATTGAAAATCTGGGAGAGGGGACATCGATGATGATGTCGAGGAGATCAAGAGAGGTTGAAACATTGCGGCGATTGGCTCATTGGCAAACAGACAAACAGTTGGTGGGCATGGAGAGCGACGTGAAATTGCTGCTCGGAAAGTTGATATTGGATGAGAAGGAATTAAGGCTTTCAAGTGCCACCATCACTGGAATGGGTGGAATCGGAAAGACAACTCTTGCCAAGATTCTGTACAACCACAGAGCCGTTGTTGATCGATTCCAGCGCCGGTCTTGGGTAGTGGTTTCAAGTGAACTGAGGCCAAAAGAGATATTGAAGGAGCTGATGCGGCAGCTGCTGAAACCCACAGAAGAGAGGCTAAAGATATTGGAGGAGATGGAGAAAATGGAGGAACACAACATTCAAGAAATGATTCACCAACATTTGAAGGACACGCGATATTTCATAGTTGTGGACGATGTCTGGGAAAACGAACATTGGGAAGCCATAGCCAATGCCTTTCCCGACCAAGGTAACATATATATATCTCAGCCTTCTTCCCTATTTACTACCACTTTTCCATGATTATCAAATTTTTATATTTGCCATCCTCATCTAGGATTGTTTCAATTACTTAGTAGTCAATGTTCGATATGTGCTCAAAATAATAAAACTACAACAATCATAAAATTAAAGTGCAATAACAGGAAATTTGTATAATATGTTTGATTGCATTTAATTTATGTCGGTTATTAATTAGTGATGTCCTTGTATCTATAGGTTTAGCCTAATGTCAGGTACATTTTGTTAAAAAAAAAAATAATAATAATAATAATAATAATGTCCTTTGAAATACGTTGTGTGTTAATTATTTTGAAATAGGATGAAAATAGAAGATTTCATGTTACAGGGAAGAACACGAATTAATGGGTGCTTGGTTGTTGATGTAATTTATTAAAATAGAGTAATTGATCTTTTTATTGTTAGTAATGGTGATCCTAAAATTAAAATTACCAATTTCAAATCCACATGTATAAATAAGTTACATTTTCCCAAAATATATATAAGGTAAAGTTTCTTTTTCATATTTTTGGAAAACAGCTTATAACCTCTGTCTTTATTATTTTAGTTTTGAGTAAATGAGATCATTTTCAAAAACTTTTTGTTGAAAACTTATACACTAGTTGTGACCTTTAGAAATTGAGTAGGAAATCCAGAGATGGGGGTTCCCCCTTACTTACCTTGAAGCGGGGATGTTGGGGATGTGATTCATACCCCGTCCATAAAATTGTAAATGAGATGATACAATCTATAAAGTACTTGCAATAACAGATGGAGTTTCTATAAATTCGCACGTGATAGGTGATTTCTTGGTTTCATCCAATCATTAATAACTTGATTATTTTTAAATAATAGTAGATAAAAACAACGCTTGTAAGGAGTCCTATTAAAACCAAAGAATATATGTTTGCCTACCATCACACCAGAATAAAGAGTTTTTAGAAAAAACTTGCTAGTGGAAGAAGACCTTATAGAGATAAGAGACATAGGGTGTAGGGGCGAACCCCCTCAAAATTCATATAATTACAATATATTTTAGTAATTTTATCATAATTTATGGAAAAAGTATATTGAATGAAAATCTTATGATCCAATAAGTTATTATTTCTTATGTTAAGGTATAATTGAGTTACAATTGTCATTGATTTATAATTTATATATTTTTTTAGTCAATATATATTATATTTTGCAATTATACACAAGGACGAAAATATCGGTTTCGGTAAATATATAGGTACCTTGATTTTACGATTTTACGAAAATATAGGTGGATATATCAATTTCGATGGAAATATCGGACATTTTTGAAAAAAAAATGAAAATTTTGTATAAAAATTGAAAAATATGTGTAGTAATATACAAAATATTATAACTAACATTAATACATATATTGAACTTAAAATTACAAATAAAATGATATATTTACAATAAATATAAACATACACTAATATTATATTCATCATAATCCTTTTATTAAATTTCAAAAATATTAACTAAATTTAATTAAATTATGAGAGGAGCCTAAATGCTAGAGTACTAATTTATTTTAAACAATTTAACTAAATTTATATAAAATAATTGTTTGCTCCACTCATAGACAAAAATATAGGTATATAAAAAGAGAAAGATAAATAACTCAATTTTAATAGATATCCTTCAAATACACTATAAATGGCCCATTCTTGGATAAGAAATCTTATCCCCAATTGTAATAAATGATGTGGATTTAAGAAATCTCATTTTATTAAAATAATCATTTAAATAAATGACTTATTTCCATCCTTACATCTACTAAAAAATTTATTTATGTGTTTCTTGTATATCTATGTTCTTTCATCTATTTGAAAGTGATAGTTGTGCTTTTATATTATGTGTAATGTGAATATCATTTATCTCCAAGTATTTGAAAACGAAATGAAATATTGGTTAAAGTTATTGTCTATTCACTGTAATAGTTCCAGGATTAAGGATATATATATATATATATATATATATATATATATGAATATATATAAGATATCATATTGGATATCATACTGGATATCATCTAATAAAATTGAAGAGAATAAGATGACTTTCATACAGGATATTAACTTTCCATGCAATAAATTTATAAAAAAAAGAAAAAAATTAATAAATAATTTTTTAAAAAAAAATCTTCGATATCGACACAAAACCGATATTTCTCCGATATTTTATAAAGGGACTCACATATCGATATTTTATCGATATTTTCCGATATTTTGACAAAAAAAATTGCGTATTATTATTTTGGTACTTGAATTTGTGCGAAATTTTCATCCATGATTATACATGAGTCACCTACATTTACATTTTACAATAAGTTGATATTCAACCTTTAAATTTTTTTTAATCATTTTAGGTATCAAATTCAAAACATATAATGTTGGTGTGAGGTTTCTAGAAAACTAAAATGGGTAAATTATATATGTGATCGCTAATCTTTGTGTTTTTTAATTAAATATTAAATATTTGAGGTTTACTATTTTAGTTGTCGAGGATTTAATATAAATTTGTTAAAAATACATACGTAGGGTACCATAAGTATAGAGAAGGTTAAAATCTAACAATGATTTATAATTTGAAGTTTGTGAGTAAAGAATAATAAAAGTTAAAAATTTAACATGCTTTAAGTGTGAAATGAAAATGTAAGTGACTACATGTATATTATCTGATTTTTATACTAGTGTTGGTTATATACTCTTGGAAAAAAAAAATTCAGGCTCCATCTTTGCTTGATATCAACTCGGAAAAACTTGAATTCGAGTGGAGCTCGAGTATTCAATATTTTAGAAATATAATTTCGGTATCGAGTGTGGAGTTAAACCCGAACATATCAAGTTATTAGATAGGTCGAATTAAAGTCGAACTTCAAATATTGTATATGGTGATTATCTTTTTAAATGAATAATAAAGTTGTTATTCGAACAGATAACGGCAGTAGATTGTTGCTTACAAGTCGCAATCTGATCAAGACTAAACATACTCGATATGTTCATTCAATGAAATTGTTAAACCCAGAAGAAAGTTGGAAGTTGTTGTTGAAGAAGGCGGATATTGAGAAGGATGATGGGAAATGTCCAGAAGAAGTGGAGAATATAGTGATGCAAATCTTGGACAAGTGTAAAGGTCTGCCATTAGCAATTTGTGTGGTCGGTGGCATATTGGCCAAACTGCACACACAGTCCAAGACTGAATTTGAGAAAGTGTTGAAAGGAATAAACTCTCATTTGGGAAGAAGTGGAAAAAGTAATGTATCAGCTATTTTAGAATTGAGTTACCAGAATTTGCCTCCACAGCTCAAACCATGCTTCTTGTGTTTGGCCTTCTTCAAGGAGGACACGGATATCAAAGCAAAAAAGTTGGTATATATATGGATTGCACTTGGCCTCATTCAGCAGGAAGGAGAAGAAACGATGGAGGAGATAGGAATGAGATATTTGGATGAGTTGATCAATCGAAACATGATTCAAGTGAAGAAGATGACGAAATATGATACAGTAAAAAGTTGTGGAATGCATGATCTCATTCGCGATCTATCCATCGGTAAAGCAAAGGAGGAAATGAGGTTTGAAACATTAAGGGATGGTGGTGAAGGTAGTTCTCAATCCTTGTATAAACCTCGTCATTGTGCTATCTACACTACCAAGAAATGGTGTCTGCATCTTGATCAGAAGAAACATGTTCGTTCTGTTTTCATCCATTCCAGTGTCTATAATCAGATTGGTCCATCATCTTACTGGAAGAGTTTTCAACTCCTTAGGATACTTGATTTGGAAGGTTGTCGTTTGTCAAAATTACCAAAGGCAATTTGTGGGTTGATTGAGTTAAGATACTTGGGATTGAGAGATACATATATAACTAACCTCCCGCGCTCAATAGGTAAGCTCAAAAACCTTGTGGTTCTTGATTTAGGAAATGTGTTTTACATAAGCATACCCAACGTTCTATGGAAAATGGATAGCCTACGTCATCTTTACTCACGCTCAGTCTTGCGTGACACCCCTCTGAAACTAAACACTTTGAAGAATATGCAGACATTGAGCTACATTTTGTTGCATGATTCAGAAATTGAGCAAGTGGCACAAATGACTGGTCTTTGCAAATTGGGTATAGATGTGGAGAGAATATCCAATGGAGGCAACCTATTCGCTTCATTAGCTAAGCTGGAAAATCTTTTCTGTCTAAGCATAAGATGTGGTGGTTTCCTAAACATGGAGGGGCTTGCTACACTGCACCGTATCACTCAACTTAAATTGCAACATTTGATGAGGTTACCAACTAATTTCCCACCAAACCTTTCTCACTTGACCTTGGAAAGAGTCAAAAAGAATGACGAAAACCCAATGCCAATACTAGAGAAGTTACCAAAGTTATTCTACCTCAAATTATTATATGCATATGATGGTCAGCAAATGGTAATCTCTGAAGGCAGCTTTCCTATGCTCCAAGTCCTCCACATGTCTTTGTGGTACCTAGAAGACATAGAAATGGGAAAAGGGGCAATGTCGAAGCTCAGAAGATTGAACCTAGGTTGGTGCTCGAGACTCGAAAGCCTCCCTCAAGAGCTCAAAGCAATGAAAAATCTGGAGGAGTTGACTATACCAAGAGAATTGAAATCGGAATCGGATGTATGCTCCCACTTAATCTCCAATCTACCTTTTCTAACAGTTGTAAATATCCCCACCTAATTCCCTCACTTTTTTTCTCCATCTCTAACCTTGTCAAACCTCACTTACTGTGAATATTTGTGAGAATCTGTGTGTTAAGTTGCAGAAATGAACCATCTTTCCTTCTCTTTCTACTTTGTTATATCTTTTATTTTTCTCAATATAAGTGTATTTTTTCAATACACTATCATAAATTAAATTTTCTAAAATTAATTGCATTTTCTACTATATATCATGTATAAAACTATAAATATATGAATTTATGGGATTATTTAAAAAATATATTATCATTATACATATACAATTTTTTATTTATTAAAAATATTTCATAGGATTATTTAAAGAATATATTTTTAACACATGATTTTTAATAACCATAATATTTTCTGAAAAATATCATGTGTAACACTTTAAAATTTGTTATTATATATAAAAGAATTACCACACGTGTTGCTTACATTTTTTTCATATTAATTTTTTTTTTACAAATAATACATAATTAGAGCCTTAAAATTAATTAAAATGACTAATTTATTATATCAAATTTATTGTTGTTAATAAACATTACTAAATAATATAAGAATTTTAACTGAAATTGTTATAACAACTCATGCTAGATTTCAAATATATAGATCATTTATATATTTGAAATTTGTAAGTTTTACAATTTTAGAGGAAAAAATATAGATAAATAGATATAACTATGAAATTCCCAAAAAATTTTTTTTTTAATTAGTGTGATTGATAGTTTCTTTTAATCGTTTTAAAATAAACTATGGCATTTTTTTTTGGAATTTTTGACTTTCATTTATTTGACAAGAAAATTGAGTGTCATATATTATAATCAAAAAATATAAAAGCAAACTAAAATAAATTTGGGAGGATTGAAAATATAATAGACATAACAATGCATGTCTTTTCAAAATAATAAATAAACAATTATGTTCCTTTACAAATGCAATATGTATTTAAACAATTAAATAATATATTAGTTAGATTGAGTTACATTAATTTAATATTAAACTAGCAACGTTTATTGTACAAAATCATAAATATATTTTCTCTTATATAAATAATAATTTAATTTAATCTTTTTTAAATCTTGTGTATTGGGCCAATACTAGTTGTGAATATATATATATATATATATATATATATATATATATATATATATATTAAATGGAACCAAAACAGTCTTATTTAAAATGCAAGACGGAATGACCCTATCATTTCAAAAAACGCACAGTATGATAACTTGTTGGGCCGCTGGGCCCTGAAAGTCCAACACAAGATATTATGTTGGACATTTTTTCGCCATACCAATTAACCATTTTAAAGTACGTCCAGTAATGAACTTAAAATTAAAATATTTTCTTTTAATCGAAAATTAAAATCAATAGAATCGTAATCAAATCAACTATTTTTGCACTTCATAATGAATAACTTATAAGGTCATAATATTTACTCTGGTGTGCTGTCGTCAGGACCCAAAAATAATTATTCACCTCGACTAATCCACTTATGTAGTAGGATAAGTAAGGGGTCGAATCCACGGAGAATAGCGTAATTTAATTGAATAGATTCATGTAAAGAAAATGATAAAAATAGGGGGTGATTGGTTTGTTAAGCAATTATTAAAATCATGCATCATAATAGATTGTAAACAAGGATGGAATAAACAATGAATTAAACAATCTAGCCCTCGGATAACCTCTCCTCGAACGATTCTTCCAATTAACAGGTAGCCTCGTTTATCTATTCCCTATCTCGAATCTTGCCTCTAAACCAGCGGTACGATCGAACTAGTTCGAATTATTTCTTAAGTTTAATTAATCAGCAGGTACGACCCCCAATTAATCTATCTTATGAATAACCCCAAAACATGTATTCAAGATTCAATTCACAAGATGCATTAACGATCCAAAATAATAGGGCAAACTAGACCATGAAAGCGGAACGTCCGAATCATGCAACCTAGACTTCGTTATCCTAAGAATCAAATTCCATTTGCTACGATACTCCCACAAATATAACAATTACGGATTATATCATGCGAGTTAGCTAGAATTGATTAACAAATAGATTAAGGTGGCCAATCCTAATAAATCCATTAATCAAACATGCAAAGCATAAGATCAGATAACGAAGAAATCAAGATAGAGTAAGAGAAACGTTACTACTCGATTAAAACGGATGAATCATTCAAGGTTTGGTGTCTCCTTGGACTAGAACAAAAGTTTAGCCAAACATGGCTATGAACATCACAAATGTCATCCAAAAACTCTCTCAAAAATGTATTCTCTCCTCCCCTCTCTCCACCAAACGGCTCTGAAAATCAGCCTCTTAAAAACTAAGCCCTAAGATGTAATTAAGAAATTAATGGGCCTGGGCTAATGGGCTTTTAATCATGTAAGTGATAATTCAGCATCCACATTCCCAACACTGATCCCCTCAATGTTGGGCTTCTTCTTCACTTTCAGCCCATTCGACTTGTAGCCTGTGTATCCTCTCACTTGGCTTGTCCCCCAATCATCATATATTTTGCAAAACAACCTGAAATCCATGGAAAATGTGAAATCAAAGCCAACGAGACGACTACGATAAAGATCGGGTAAATGCAATAGAATAGCGAACAATTAACTATAAAAACTGTCGCATAACACATGTAAAATACGCACAAAACCCATCTTATCATACTCTAATAAAAATAATACGAATAATAATAAATACATTGAAGATTATGATTGCAAAAAATGCCACATATAAAGCTAACATTTGTGTAAAATATTAATAACTATCTTTTGAAAAGAAAAATTCACCAATGATCGTTTGAAACCATACACGATTATACCCATAACTATGAGTGATTCTTTTTAGCTCAAGTTGTAAAGTGAGACATCCGTGGACTTTGGGGTGCATTGGGAGAAAAAATAAAATTACCTTGTAAAGTGCCAAAAAGTCATATTTTAGGTTATTTTCTATTTAATCTCTAAACAAAATTAATCAACAGGAATCACACAAAGGATATTAGAGATCTCTAGTAATACGTACGTCTAATCATCACCCAATGGATCAAATAAAACTTATGTGAAATGGGGTTTTATATCGTTTTATATGAGATCGGCATTGAGCATGTTGATTGAGTTGACCCGCATTTATTAATTCATATGAAATTCTTCTAATATAAGCTTTATATGAGACTGTCTCACATAAAACATACTCGTAACTTATCCATTCAATGACTTTCACACTGGACATTCCCAAAAACAGCAATGCCAATACTAGACAAGTTACCAAAGTTATTATATGCATATGATGGTCAGCAAATGGTAATCTCTGAAGGCAGCTTTCCTATGCTCCAAGTCCTCCACATGAGTTTGGCGTACCTAAAAGATATAGAAATGGGAAAAGGGGCAATGTCGAAGCTCAAACGATTGAACTTAGGTGGAATCAGCAGATTGGAAAAGGAGCACCATTCCATTCCTTGAGACATTCCAACAATGGATCAATCAGTTTCCCTTCACATATTGCAGTGAACACCTTATCGAACTCTTCACCTGGCGAACAATCTTTCTCCCCTGTTAAGAAACCAGTCCCTGCTTCTTCCCTCACAAACTTGTACAATGGAAGTGACCTGCAATTCTTGATTCTGTTTCCAATGCCTGCCTTCCCACTTTCCACCTCGACATGAGCACTCTCCACTTCTTTAGGCAAAAGGGCCTTCAATTCTTCCTCAAATGCCCCAATCTTGTGGTATATAGAACTGCCAAAGTTCTTCTCATCATCATCATGAACGCTATTCGCCAAGGCATGATCAACGAGCACTTGCCTTAGTTTTTGCATCAACGGGTAGTTCGTGCTGCAAGGATCGTCAATGCAGCCAAAAACATGCTCTCTATCAACAACTTTGAGCAAGTCCTTTTTGCAAAACCTCGATGGATGAAGCTCGCCATTTTGCCCCATGGTTAGGACCTTCTTAGCCACTAAGCTCACTGTGTTCTTCACTGATGCCTTGAGATTCTCTTCCATGTGTCTTAGATCAATAGCCTGGCATAATGAGTTCACATCCTGATTGTGCTGCTCTGCACTTTGAACATGGTTGGTCACTGGATTAGCTAGAAACTGCAGCTCAGAACAATAAGCAGCCATGGCTATTTCCGCGCCCTTGAATCCGTAATCCAGGCTGGGATTACGCCCCCCTGATAAGTTCGAAGGCAAGCCATTGTTGTAGAAATCATTCACAAGCTCAGAAAACTGCGCAAACATGAGCTTCCCAATCGAAGCAATGGCCAAACGCGTGTTATCCATCGACACTCCAATCGGGGTACCCTGGAAATTCCCACCATGCAAAGCCTTGTTTCTTGAAACATCAATCAGAGGATTGTCGTTGACAGAATTGATCTCTCTTTCAATGGACTTTGTCGCGGCCCGAATGACCTCAATCTGCGGGCCCAGCCACTGTGGCGACGTACGAAGCGCATACCTGTCCTGTTTCGGCTTCTGCAAAAGGTCCATTTCATGCATCTTCCCAGCCTCTTTAACAATCGAGCTTCCATCAAGAATGTGCTCCATTATAGCAGCAGCCTCGATCTGGCCCGGATGGTGCTTCAGCTTATGAGTCAAGTGGTCCGTAAACTCGGTCTTTCCCTGCATGACCTCAGCAAAAACAGCTAATATAACTTCGGATAAAACAGCAAGAATGTTGGCCTCAAACAGGACCATAGAAGCCAAGCTGACCCAACTGCAGTGCCATTGACAAGTGCAAGGCCTTCTTTAGGCTGCAGCTCGAAGAAGCCCGAGTCGATGCCGGCCAGGGCGAAGGCCTGGGCAAGGCCCAGGGCTTCGCCGTTGGGCCCGGTGGCCTTGGAATTGGGCCGGCCCAATAGAAGGCC
The DNA here is from genome assembly GCA_954870855.1 of Scutellaria minor. NCBI lineage: Eukaryota > Viridiplantae > Streptophyta > Magnoliopsida > Lamiales > Lamiaceae > Scutellaria > Scutellaria minor. The sequence goes on from OX940728.1 coordinate 1,040,149, forward strand.
CGCGGTGTAGGAGAGTGAGACCAGGTCACCAGAGGCAGTGATGGTGCCCCTGAGGGGTAAGCATGGGGTGATGTTGTGGTTGAGAAATTTGGTTATGGCTTCCAACACTTGAAACCTAATGCCTGAGTAGCCTTGTAGCAGTGTGTTTATTCTTACAAGCATTGAGGCCCTTGTTCCTGTGTGTGGCGGGGTGTGGTCTGAATCTGAGCCTTTGCCAAATATTCCAGCATTTAGAAACCTAAATTATTACAAGAAATTTGTAAGATGTAAATTATTTCCATGGATATGTATCTGTTAATGTGTAAATAAATGATAAATATTGTATTCGTTGTGATTATTTATTACGTTTGATAATTTATATTATATTTTGATATTTTTAATGTATGTTAGATGTACGTCATTTAATACACGAGAAAACATTGAGATAAAACTTGTATAATTATATGAGTGCAACAGAAGACCAAATAAATATGGAATAAGAAATATTTTATATATCATTAATATAATATCTCAATCTTACCTAACCCTATCCACTCTTGAAATCCAATAAAATATTTTATAATTAAAATCATTTTTTAAACTAAAAATCATTCTTAAGTTACGATAAAATGCATACTATAAGGTTCTCTTTCATGACTATGTGACTGGTGACATGTACTTTTCGTACAACTATAATAAGTATCATATTAGCGAAAAATATATATATATATATATATATATATATATATATATATATATATTGTTTCGTTTTAGAAATTCGGGCACTATAAATTTTCCAAAATTACTCAGCATTTACTCTTTTTAAATTTTTTTTTTTTTAAATTGTATAAGATTTCTTATAATCCGCATGAGATTATCTAAAACGCCACATATTTTAGGATAAAAGGAGTATAACATAAATTAATAGTGTTCTCTCTAAATAAATTATTAATCATATTAAAATAAATTAAAAAGAGAAGTCACTACAATCAAAAAGTTTTATTAACGACAACAAAATGTGTCGAGAAAATAATGATAATTGTTGTAAAAATATTTTAGGACAATTCTTATCTTAAAATTCTCCTTGCAAATAATCTTGTTGCGGCAACGATGTTGTCCCTTATATATAAATAAATTTTGTTAATGTCTTTTTCAAAAACTTGTTATAATTTGCGTCAATACTTCATAGCGGTAATTTTTATTGTCCCGAAAATTCTAATCACAAATAATCATTTTTATTGCATTGAGTTCAAAAGGCAACCTATAAGTGTAACTAATCAATTTAACACAACAACAACAATCAAAGTACACAATTATAGAAACATGACTTGTTTTTTCCAAATGAGAGAAGTAATAAATACCTAATAAGCTCTTTTTGCAAAGCACCTCCTTGTTTGGTCCTCCTATGTGAAGTAGCACCAAAGTCAGTTGTGACACCATAGCTATCAGTCCCTTTGTTCATGCTCTCCATCACCCAATTTATTTAAGGGTTTATAATTAATAACTAACCTAGGTACACCACGTTCTAATTCAGCTTGTTTAACTACATAGAAGGCTGAACAACTCCACGGTGACTTAGATTTTCTTATTAATTTCTTTTGTATTAAATCTTCTAGTTCTTTTTGACAATGGGTTAGAAACTCTTGATTCATTTGAATTGGTCTAGCTTTTGTAGGAATGTTTCTATCATTAAAATCTTTTTCATAAGGTAAATCTACAATATGTTGTTTTCGTTGCCAAAAGGCATTAGGAATATTACTACATAATTCTTTTGTAAATTTATCTTGTATTTCTTTAATTTTATTTATAACATCTGTTTCTTTTAATCTTTCATCTATCCTTAAATAAGGGATTTCTTCTTTTAGATAATTAATATGTTTTTGTTTCTTTTCTATTATATTTATTTGTCTAAATATAGAATTATCTTTTAACATATTAATCTCTTTTTGTTTAACAGGTATCATAAAAGGAAATGAAATATTCTTTCCATGTATATTTGTACTTATTCCTTTGTGATCTACTTTAAAAGGATAAATTTGTGTTAAAAAAGGAGTTCCTAATATAATGTCTTGAGATATATCTCTTACTAAAGTAAAAACATTCTTGAAACAATAACCATCACAACATATATGTGCTTTAGATAATTTGTATTCTATATATGGTTTTGAATTAGCAGTATATAATTGTTCATAAGTTTTTTCATAATACTTAGAAGGTATAATTCCTTCTCTTATAACATTGTGATCAGCACCTGAATCAAACAGTGCTATTAAATCTAAATCAAATTTTCCTATAACAATCTTAACTTTAATACACCATTTTTGAAAATTTATTTGTTGTATAGAGTTTATAAATTTCTTATCACCAAATCATCTTCTTTTGTTAAACTAGTAACTTTGCTAGTAGTTGCTAGGTTTGTAATATCCAAATGCGGATCAAAATGTTCAGTATATAAAACTAATTTATTATCTAAATCTATATCTTTCTCTTTCAATTGTAAAATCTCATTTTGCATTTGATTTACTTGTTTCTTTAATATGTTAATTTCATTTTGTAAATCTTTTGTTGTTATCTGTCTTAAAATACTCTGACTAGGATATCTGTCAAAAATCTTATTTAAACTAAAATCTTCTTTTATATGTATTTTCTTTTTATTGTCCTCTTCTAAAATTAAATCTTTTAATTTATACATATATTCTTTCTTAATATCATTATCTGGTATTTCTTGTATAAGATCAAATATAGCTTCTTTTTTGTCTTTTGATATAACATTTATATGACATAAACCATGATTATTATCACTTTGGTCTGTTGATGTTTTTGATTCATTTTCTATAATATCTGAATCAGAACTATCTGTATCACTTTCTTTTAATTTACTTAAAATATTGTTTAATTCAAATCTTAATTCTCTAACTTTGTTTTTCTTCTTATAACATTTGTCAGTTGAATGTCCTGACTTATTACAATTCCAACATATTATTGGTTTTTTAGAATCATTTGTTTGTTGGTTATTTCTAAATTTTGAATATCTTTTAGATCCTTTTCTTTTCTTATATTTATGATCTCTTTTATATTCCTGTCTTTCATACATATTATTCTTAAAACTTCTATGCTTTTTCTTGTTGGATGTCGAGGGAGCTTCTATTTTAATCATGTCACAGAAACATCCTAATTCTTTTCTGGTATTTTTCTTATCATTACGATATTTATTTTGTAATTTTAATTCTGAACATAAATTTAAACCTTCTTTCTTAATAAATGCAAATAATTGTCCAAATGTTAATTCCTCAAAAGGAATATCTTCAAATCCTATTTCAGTTTTAAGTTTTTGTATTATTCTTTCAGCAAATAGTTTAGGTAATCCCATAATAAATCTTTCTTTCCAAAAACTAGAATTATAATCTGTTCTTCTTAAAACTTGCGTTAAAAATATGTCTTTATACCATCTATAATCTGATAAAGTTGGACATCTTAAATTTGTTAAAACTATTTTTGAAGCATTAAACTCTTCTTTAGAATTTCCTATAAAATGCATAGATATTGTTATTATTAACTATTCACAAGCATCACTCTTTTCAGCATATTCATTATCTGTTCCTTCTACTAAATGTAAAGTTTATAACTTAATATTTTATTTTTATCTTCATTTGTGAGTGTATTATCCCACCAATTTTTTAACCATCCTGTAAATCCTTGTGTAATCATCATACAAGCTATTTCATCAGATTGGTTTTGTATCATATATGCAGCTCTAGCTATATTCATTTCTTGTAATGTATTTATCATCTCATACTCAGACTTCCATATTCATTTCTTGTAATGTATTTATCATCTCATACTCAGACTTACCATCTATATTCCATTCTGTTATTGATTGACCATCATATTTTGACTTTGTAAATTGATTTTTTTCTTCATATTGTATATCTACTGGAGTTGGTCTTCTATAATAATTTCTATTATTATTATTATTATTATTATTATTATTATTATTATTATTATATCTTCTTTTTCTAAAGATTTTGTTTATTTCATTATCACTATTAAAATTTTTACTTATATCTTTAACACTTTGTGTTTCAGATTTTGAACTATCTGAACTAGTTGTATTGTCAGAGGATTGTTCTTCTTTGTTAGTTTCTTGAATAGTATCTAAACAATTAATCTTTTGACTTGATGTTCCTATTTCTGATAGCTTATTTGATATTTTAGATAAAATATTGTCAGATCTTGGATTAAAACTTATTTTCTTATCTTCCAAATTATTACTAGCATGAAAATATGGTTTTGAAATCTCTGTCTTTGGTATGTCATTAATTTTCTCTTTTCCTTTTTCTGAACTTATTTTGTTTGATATATGTTCTACCTGGTCAGCTATAGAATGTAAAATTTGATTAGAATAATTATTTTGTTGTATAATTCTATTAGTATCCTCATTTTTACTTGTTAATTGCTTAAATGGATCTGCTATAATTTCACCTTTAAAGGTTTGTAATTTTAATTGTTTTAAGGGAGGATGTACTGCCGTTACGACATCATTATTTAATAAAATCCATTTTTTATGTAAAGTGGTATTAACATCTATAGAGGGTTTTTGTAAAAAAATCATTTATACCTTCTTTAGATAAAAATATTTGTAAAAAAGTATAAAAAGGTATGTTTGTTTTTAATCTCTTCATATCTAATATCCATTCTTCTTTTAATTTTTTTCTAATTTGTTTGTCTAATTTTTTATACCATATTATCTTTGTTTTATGACAACTACTCTTACTTTCAGTATTCCAATGTTCCATTAATGGTTCAAATTCTTTTTCAGTTGTTATTACATTTATCATACTTTCAGTAGTTGGTGAAGTAGGGGGTGAATTATCAATTTGTGAATCTGGAATGGGAGTTTTAAATATGTATCTTTGATTAAAATCTGAAAATTTTAAAAATGATTGTCTAGCATTTGAAAATCTTTGTCTTGAACTAGATGTTTCAGGTATTTCTTCTCTAAAAGAATTAAATCTTAATAATATTTTTCCATTATTATCTTCTATTATTTGTGACACATCATTTTGTTCTATTTTTCTTATTGGTTGAGGTTCTTCAACTATAAATTCATTTGGTATAGTAATTTCATTCCATTTGAGTAATTTTGGTACAAAAACATTAGGTTTTTCAGCATCAATTTGTAATAATAAAGTTTCTTTTTTAAAACTAGGAATTCTTTGTTTATTAAATCTTGGATTAATCTGTGATGTCATAAGTCTAAAATATATTCTATAAATTAAAGCAAAATTTGTAGAATCTTTATGAAATTTGTTATTTTGTATATGAACATCTAAAACCAAGGAATTTAAAATCATTTTATCAAATAAGTCTACTGATATGTTTGAGCACTATTGAAATATATTGGTCCATTACATACATTAGTCTGTACTAAAGATAAAATAGAATCTTCATATTTAATTGCTCTTTTGTCTCTTAAAGCTAAATATATAGGTGAATCAATTCCTAACCTCATTAAAGGTTTTACAGCAATTTGTACAAGTCCTATATTCATATATCTATATCCTTTGTTAATATATTTATTAATTGTATATTTTGATAATAAATTAATACATTGTGCATCTTATTGTAAAGATATTGTTTCTTCATGTGTCTCAACAGTATAAGCAGTTTTGTAATCTAATAAACCTATTTTATAAATATTCTCAATCTTTTCTTTAAGTATTGTCCAGTTTGAATAATCTATAGGCAAAAATGTTTCTCTACTCTGCATCATATTACTATGTGAGCTACTTCTGTATAACAGTTTCTTAAGTCTTGAAGTCATGATTTCTTTAAGTTGTTTATATATAACTGAACGGATTCTTTCCTAGGAGGGTCACATGGGAACACTATGCGTGGAACACCGACACAGGCTTACCAACCGTCTTACAAGCTTACCAACATAAGGTCCAACACCTAATCAAGAATTCTTACAGAAATTATGAATTCTTAACTCTTATAACTGGTTCTACACCTCTAATGGCTTTGATACCAAAAGGGAGCAGGATCGTGAAAAGGGCGACATGCCTATATGATTATGTATGTATGAAAACAGTTTATAAAATCTAACAGAATTGTCAAAATAGTCTTTAATAAAACATAAAACAAACGTACAATTTTGTTTACAAGATGTAGCAAAGGTCTGCTACGTAGATCACACTAGGTAGGAAAGATTGTAGAGATAGAAACATTACAAAGAAAAGCTTATAGAAGGGATAGAAGGTAGATACTCGAATGAGTTCTGCCTCAACACAAACACACTCATCCTATATATAGAAAAGAAAGACATCTAAAATATCTAAACATTTGAATTTCAAATTCATTTGGCTTTCATTTGATATTTGTGGCCGACATCTTTTTGAAAAGTATTTTGTCTTCTTTTGTAGGTGGAATCTGCTTTTGGTAGTGTTTTTGTTAACGTGGTTTTGTCATCAATCTTGTTTGAATCAGGTAATCTTTCTTTTGGTGAAAATTATCCATCAGGAACATATCCTTGATCAATACAATTATTAGTCCTCTGATATTTGTCGTTTTCTCGAAGCAATTTGTAGTTTTGAATCTTCACTTTTTTCCGATATTCTTTCATAATCCTTTGAAATTTGTAATCAGTTGATTTTGAATTCCCGAATAATGGAGATGGGGCGAGGTTCAGGAAAGAAATTTTTGAAAGAAAAACTCCAACAAAGAATCCAAGGAACCTTAAATTCAGAGTAGAATTGAATGTCTTTGAGATATTGTTGGCGAGGAGCTCTTGCAAGAAAAAGAGGCTCTAGAAGGTATTTCTTGAATACGTATTTTAGGCCTATCTTGTTTGTCTAAAAGAATTTAATCGAAGTAGAATTCTTCCATCAGAATCTTCTTCAATTTCAGAGTCTTTTAGGTACAAATAAGTAGGACTATCTACATCTATTTGAAGCATAACAGGCTCTTCTTTTGAAGTAGGTGTTAATATAAACTTTGGATTTAATTGTGAAGACATAACTCTAAAATTGACACGGTATATTATAGCAAACTTTGTACATAATTTATGGAATTTATCACCTTGTAGATGTACGTCTAGAACTAATGGATCTAAAACTAATGGATCTGTTAAATCAATTGAGAAATTAGGAGCACATTTGAAATATATTGGTCCATTACCTATGTTGGTTTGAATCATAGCCAAAAGAGATGTTTTATATCTTTCGAACCTCTTATCTCTCAATGCTATATAGACTGGTGAGTCAATACCACGACGAAATAAAGGTTTGATTGCTACTTGGATTAAACCAACATGAATATATCTATATCCTTTTTCAAGATATTTTTTAATTGAAGCATTAGAAAGTAGAGGTATACTTTGAAATTCTTCTTGAGCAGATATAGTTTCTTGATGAGTTTTAATAGAAAAGGCAGTTTTGAAATCAAAACTACCAATTTGGTATATGGTTCCTATTTGTTGTTTTGGAATACTCCAGTTTGAATAATCAATAGGAATATGTATTTCTTTGGATTGGTCAATACCAGAATTCTTCATATTATTATTTTTGGAAAATAGAGTTCTTAATCTAGATGCCATGAAAATCTTGAAAAATAGATACTAAAAACGACTTACTTGAAATAGATAAAATACAGGGATGAAATGAACTTGAACTGATAGATAGATGGTTTACAGGGATTCGAGAGAATATGAGAGAGAAGTAGATGATTGAAATGTGGAGAATGAGTCTCCTTATATAGACTGATGGGGAGGTGCAGCAGCTGTGATGTCACTATCTCCTTTTGTAGTAGAGTGTCTTCTTTTGTAGTGGAGTAGTTGATCTCTCACTATCTTTCTTTAATCTTGTCGGGGTAGTGGATTGTCTTCGTTTGGCAAAGAAGTCTTTGTAGCAAAAGGTTGAATCCCCAACCCAAGGGCCCCCGGCCCGACAGGGATTGGTGGAGGAGGTAAATCATGGTGACTCAGCGGCCCATTAGGTGGGAGGACCAGTGTCTGGTGCCCTCAAGGAGCTATCCCCAAATTGAGGAATAAAACTCCCACACTGCAGCTGCCAGGACTCGATCCTGCGTCCTTGTAGCAATCTGCCACCCAGGATCCGGCTAAGCTACGCCCATGCGGGCTTTTGGCAAAGAAGTCTTGAAATGATGCATGGTTGTCTTCTTTTGTAAGTTACATGAGAGTCTATTCATTTCTTTTGCCTTCACCTGTGAATAAGATTCCACCATTTGCATTGTGCATATTCACTCAGTAGTGTCTCTGAAATATTGATTGATTAAAGGTGACTTCAGGTGCTCTAAGCTAACTGTAGGTTAAATTGTCAAGGTAGGATGTTAAGCTTGTGTGCACTAAGCTTACAGTAAAAAAAAATACTGCTATCTTCAGACTGTAGGTTTACTCATGGCTGTTTTAGAAAGTCAACAAGAAATTTCAGCTATTCTTCTTCCTTGTTTATTGAAGTTGGGTCTTTCAAGTCTCTTGGTCAAACTCTTGGCTTTTGAAATGAGCAAATTGAAAGGAGAAAGAATACCAGAGAGGTCTAGCTACTTTTGCTTCATGGGAGTCTCTGAGATCATGTGAATATATTTTGGATTCGTTGGGGATATATATGGTCATGTTACGTTTAGGGTAACATGAATTTGCAGACAAAGGGAATATACCTTTTTCTTTAGAGAATTATATCATAGATCAACAAAATGTCATTCGCTCGAAATGAAGTGTTCAATTTTCTTTGAGTAAGAAACAAAAGTGCTAATCAATCACATAAAAAGTAAATTATTTACAGATAAGTAAACATACCCCTTTTATAATTCAGGAGCATATATATGTTTATTTCTTAAAATCAAACATCCAACTGGAGGTGATTTTCATTTTTGTGACTTTGAACTTAACTGCATCAGATATAGTGTGTTGGATTTTATTCTTCAACCCGAGAAATCCATAATCAACTTGATTCAGATAGCAAAAGCAATCAATCACAATACTCAGGGTGACGTGATCTAAAGGAGCATATCCTTAACAAGCATTTTATCGAACAGATAGCGGGCATCAGAGTATTGCTTCATCATGACAACCATTGCTTCCACGTCATTGGACACAAAATGACTCATATATTTCTGCTTTCAGGTATGCCCGATATGGCGATGTTTCTCCCAAAGTGGATGTTTATGCATTTGGTGTTGTTACCTATGAGTTGATCTCAGCCAAGTAAGCCATAGTCAAACAAAATGGTTCAGTTGCAGACTCGACTTTCTTGGTTAGTGTTCGGGGGACTTGGCTATTTAGATACTACAACCAAGCATGCGTTCAATCGCCGTTGCATTGATGACTCTATCGTCTTCGACTGTAATTGGGATGTGTGTAATTTCTTTGGCAACCAAGGACTCATAATTCTAATGTATGGATTTGATTGCAAAGCATCAGAATAAATAAAGAAAAATCGTTTTTATAAAGACGCAGATTGTGATGACCGGGTTTTTCTAGTTTTTATTGTCCATCTCTTTTCTACTCTTCCAAGCTCATTAAATTAAAAAATTATTCAAATCAAATTTAACCAACACATTTTATCTTTTCTAGCCATTAAACTCTTAAGTCGGACAATATACATATTATCAAATTAAAATATACATGCATATTCATAACTGTTTGTTATATTTTTTCAATTTGAAGCTCAATTAAAGGATATATTCATACCATATCAAAAACCGATAAACTATACTAATTAAATCATCTAATTTTGTGTGTATCATAAAATTCCGACATTTAAATCAAATACATTCATGGTTCACTATACTTACCATTACAATAAAGAAAGGATCCGAAAGACAAAAGGAAAAGGATTAATTATAATTAACCTAGATATTGGTTAATTAACAATAAAAAATGAGAAGTAATTTAACTAGGGATACTTGGCAGAATTTGATTGGCTAAGAAATGTCTAAATAAAGTCAAAGCAAGCTTAGGTTTAGTCAACGGAACTTCATGTCCAGCCCCTCTAACTGTTACATAAGTCAGCCCTTCATATACTTGGCTCCATCCACCAACCTAAATTAATAGTTTAATTCCACAAACATCAATAATTAATATTTAATATTGGGGTTATAAATTTTAAAAAAAAATTATTCAAAACATTACTCACATTTTGCTTGTCATACCAAGCATACCAGCTTGTGTTAGAATCTAAGTTTAGAGCTTTGATGGAATAACGAGTTGCAGTGAGTGGCAAAACAGCATCAGTGTCACCACTGTGAATTTCCAAAATAAATAAATTTGTGTAAATAGGTGTAATTAAATTAAATAATGGTGTGCAGAAATTATATTGGTATAATTAATGTGAAATCAAGAAGGGACATAGTAAAATTACCTAAATACCCATATTCTTAAGCCAGCGTCTATGAGTTGCCGAAAAATTGGAAGCATGGATCTGGGTGAATCTGTCCATCCGCCTCTTATAGCATCGCTGTTTAAATTAAATTATAAAAAACATCAGTATTTTCCTTTATAATATTTTTTTAACGGACTAATCGTCGAAAAAATCACATTTTACATCTGAATTGTCATTTTAATCAAAAAAATTCATTATTGATCAAAATAATATAAAATTATATATGTAGTATGTTTTTTTCACCTCGACCAGCTTTTTAACCACATAGATTTTATTTTATTTTAAAATTGATCAAGATCAAAATATATATATACTACATATATAAAATTATGTTGTTTTGATCAATAGTGAAAAGTTTGGTTAAATAGCATTTCGAGTAAAGATTGTAATTTTTTCTATTAACCATATTTTAATTTACACATTCAAGATTGAAATTTTTGTCCCACAATTATTCTTTATGTAAAAAGAGAATAAATCACATTGGTAGTATAACAATTCTATTAATTACATATTTTATATATGGGTTATTAAAAAAATTATGAAATTGGAGTCAATTTGTAATTTTAATTAAGTGAATGTTTCAAGTTTTGTACAATTTTTCACAAATTTTTACATTTTTATGATCACATTCATTGACAAAATATTCTGGCGAAAATGTGTAATGTTCATGGCAATAATCCATCTAAGTCAGCCAGTACTGTTGAGATTTTCCAAAGAATTTGGGTCATAAATAAATTATAAAAATGTAAAAGTTGAAAAATTAAATTAATTATAAATTTTGGCAATTTGTTTTAAATAACTATATATATAAATATATACCTGCAAGTAACCCAAGGATAGGGGATTCTTGTAATGTTTGCATGAAGAGCCTTTTGCACCTCAGGTTTGTTCATATACACTTTTGTGTACTTCACAACGCACTGATCATTCCCTCTAAATGTCCAAGGCTAAAACAATTCACCAATAAATAATAATTAAATATTAATTTACACAATTTTATCCATATTCTTGTATAGAATTTGATATGTATAAGTTAATATATATGATCATACCAAGGGAACTTTTAACTTGTTGTTAAGGGTTCCGACCCCATCGCAAGGAGCATCGTAGATGGCATAGGGATTGATGTTTCCGAACCCAGAGTAGGCCGTAGATAGAGCTACATAACAATCATCTGATGGGAACAAGAAGGAGTCGAATGGACACGACTTATTCAATGAAGCGTACGTTGCATCGCCTATCAAACCATGGTTCCACCAAAATTGAAACGTACCAATGTTGTCGTAAAAATCGTCAATGAGTGGATTCCCTAGCTGCCCATTAAAAAAAAAAATAGAAAAAAGTCTTATAACATTGGCACCTAAGTACCTAACTATTTAAATGTCTTTAATTAGTTTGTCAACTAAATTTTCAAGAATTTCTTACCAAGAAACCTTTGAAGTTAATGATGGAGTTATTGGCGCCTTTATTGCTATCAACAATAATTTTAGATAGCTCGGGAATGTAATGACCTAAAAAAATGAAAATAAATATATTTATTTTGTTATTTCTCTTTAGAAAATAATTATAATATAAATTGTGATCAATCTTTAATGTACCTGCATAACTTTCACCAGCAATGTAAAATGGTCTATATTTAAATTGAGGGAACCTTTCAAACCATCTTGTTAGGAATTTGTATGCATCTTTACCTGTAAAAGTTCACAAAAACTTATATGTGATCATTTCATGAATATATAATAATTATGAACTAAATTTGACATAATTATAAAAAATAAAATAAAAAATATTAGGACCTGTTCTTTGGTCACCAGTTTTTTGGTCAGATGAAGTATTTGAGTACGAAAAACCAACCCCAGCTGGTGAATCAAGAAAGAGCAAATTGGCCTCTGCATGAACCAATTCCACAAAATATACAAATTAAATTGTTTTTTTTTTAATTAATGAATATTGATAACTCTTACTCTATCATAAATAATATACATTCTGATATATAAATAGAAATACCTTTGTTCCAAGAATAGGGACTTAAGGACAGTGTTCGGCCATCGGGCCGGACACGAAACGGGCCAACTTCCTCCGATGCCCCATAAGCTATGGAAGAGCAACCGGGCCCTCCGTTGAGCCACAAGACTAATGGTTTTGATTCGGGTTTCTTGCTTGCTTCTACCAACCAATAAAATAGGGCCCGGCCCGCCTTCTCGTCCACAGTGACATAGCCTGAATATTGTGAGAATTTGACATTTGATGGTTGTCCAGGCAATTTAATGATCTTATCCCTCTCTTGTTGTTTAGAGTATTTAAGATCGATCGAAGTGATAATGGGAGAAAAGCATAGAAGTATTGAGACGATGATTGGTAGCCCGATCATTGTCTTTTGTACTAAAATTGTTAGGTAACTAACTTAGATTGAATTTGTGTGTGGCTTTTGAACAATTTTAAAGAACAAAGTCATAGGTTTGTAATTAATCTGTAGAGTATAGGTTAAGAAAGGTTGAATGTGGCAATTCAATATATATATCTTAAAATGGGAACATGCATGTGAGCATTAATTGATTGTGCATTAGCAAGCATATCATGATCCCATGTATGAATAAAAAGATTATAGGCATATGGACAGTGGCGGACGGATGTGAAGGCAAGGGGTGGCACGTGCCACCCCTTTAATTTTCCTACAAATTTACTAATATACCCTAAGATGTTTTAATTCCCCACCATTTTAATTTGCAATTGCATTATCTAAGTGATTTTGATGATGTTGCTCTTTTGGGAATGGAAGACCAACTCAAAAATTTTGTGTTGGATATGAGATCGAATATTGATACTTCAAATGTAAATGGAATTGGTGTTCTAACTCAAAGAATGGTTGAAAGTGGAAGAGATAAGGTATATCCATTGGTTTACAAGCTAATAACATTAGCCTTGGTTTTGCCGGTTGTAATAGCTTCAGTAGAAAGAGCATTCTCTGCAATGAGTATTGTGAAAACACAGCTTCGCAACCGGATGGGCAATGAATGGATGAATGATAATTTAGTGGTTTATCTTGAAAAAGATATATTTGAGCATGTCGCTAATGAAGCTATCGTTCATAAGTTTCAAAATATGGCGAACCGTAGGAGTCAATTGTGAACTAGATCTTTTTATTCATTTTTTTGGTTCAAAAGGAATGTATAAAAGAATCTTTGAAATCATTTGTAAATTACATTTTGCATGTAAATTTAAATGTTTGTATATTACTTTTACTTGTGTCACCCCTTTGTCAATTTTCTGCGTCCGCCACTGGATGATAGGTTAAGAAAGGTTGAATGTGGCAATTCAATATATATATCTTAAAATGGGAACATGCATGTGAGCATTAATTGATTGTGCATTAGCAAGCATATCATGATCCCATGTATGAATAAAAAGATTATAGGCATATGGATGATTGACCTTGGGAATCAAGAGTTTCATAATATATTTATGAAATTTCGTTAAGAAATTTCATAATAATTTAATATATATATATATATATATTTTTATTTTTTATTTTTAATGTGTATTTCACTAAGTGTAGCATGTACCATTTTACATTGAAAATTTAATAGATTAGTAATTAAATAACACTCCATCGTTTATTTTAAATCAATTGTCATTTAAAATTCTGTAATAGCGGTTAAGAGAAATCGTTTAATAGTTATAATCATACCTAAAATTACATAATAGAATGAATATTTCATTGTTTACATGGGATCAACTTATTAATTTCGAAGTACTCAAATGGAACCTAAATTTCAGTTTTTTTTTAAGTCTTCATCTTCATCTCTAACAATATTTTTACCTATTATAATCTTGTGATCAACTAGTCCAACTGTACTTCTAAAAAAAGTCCAACTATTTAATTTGCACAAATCTCGAAATATATTGAACCTTTTAAAAAGTCTTGTTTGATCGAAAGTGTATTCCAAGATCTGCATGCAATATAGAGAAGACCCATGAATTTATATCTAAATCAATGTTGACTTAAACTCCATTAGTATTTGAATTATTTCTTTTTTACAAATGTTTCAAAAACAAAAAATTGTATATATATATAGATATATACATATATATATTACCTTTTTATAAAATAATATTTATTAATCAAGCTCATTTATTAATATACTCATATTCAATATACCAGAATTATAATGCTAGCTCGTTAATTTAGTATAATGCTCGTCAATTAATTAACTTGTTTAACTTTTTTTTTTTCCAATAGCTTTTTGGTTTTCTTGAAAAATCAAATCAACATACATATATATATATGTGAGTAAGTTTTATGTGAGACCGTCTCACGAATCATGTTACGTGAGAAGGGTCAACCCACAATCCACATTACACAATTCACATGTAAATTAATGAAAATAGGTTAGAGTTGTGGGTAAAAAGAATTCGTCTCAAGAAAACTATCCGTGAGACCATCTCATGCAAGTTTTTGTGTGTATATATATATAGACATAGGATGTGGGACAATGGGATTATGGGACTATAATTTTTATTTTTATTTTAGTTTTAAGTATTAGCAGTGTCATACTTTCCCTAAAAAGTCAACATTGGCATGTGGTATAAATGTACTGCTTAATCCATATTACTTACTAATTATCAGTTACTTAAATATATCAACATAATTAAGCCGATTTAGATATGGATCAAAAGTGTATCTTTTACTTAGTGATGAAGTGAAATACCATAATATTCGCCATATTAAGCGGATATTGGAACTGGAAGAATCAAGTAGAACTATTAATCAAATCAACTTGAATGGTCTTTGAATGAATTAAGTCAATATTCAGGATTAAATCGAATTAAACTCGAAAATAATTGATCCAACTTAAGTTATTTAAGTAATGATCGGGCTAGATAAAGTTTCAGTTCAACAATACTAAACTCTATAAATTTTATTATTCTACTCTTAATATATTCAACGAATTTCGAACTATTTATATAAGTAATCTAAACGAATTAATTTGAGGTTAAAATTTTTGGCTCAATCAAGTTCGAGTTGAGTGTGAAACAAGGTTCTTTAGTTGAGTCAAACTCAAACCAACAATATATCGACTCGAATTGACTTGATGACACCCTATTAATAGTTTGATCTATGGTTTCAACAAGACTTAGATTTCATTAAACTTAAAATGCTGAATGTTATTTCTCATATTTGTTGCACATTTAACCTTAACAACCTTTCTAAGATGAATAATTACGAGTTGAGTGTCGAGTAGTTTGATTGATTTTCAACCTTAAAACACTAAATTCAGACATGTATTGATAGATAGTATTTCTTTGAAAAAACAATAGCAACTTCGAATAGATCATTTATCATTATCAATCCCGTTCTTGAATAATATAATATCGATAATATTGAAATACGAAATTAAAAACCATCTCAAAATAGCTATATATATATATATAGAACAGATTGAATCATCACTTTCAAGTACAATTGGAAGATGCTGCAGAGAATGCAGCTCAACTCCAAAGCTATAAGCCTCGTTTAAAGATCGAACTACAGAGATTTAAACCTAACGTCACTAACTCTAATCGACCATCAAGAGCTCGTATAAATCACTTGTCCGGAGAGCAAGATTCAGCCTTGCATTGGCTTGTTCTCTAAAAACGAGCTGAATAGGATGAAAGCTTGTCGTGGGCGATGAAGTGGCACTTCATGCCCTGCCCCAGTGACAGTCACTAGAGTCAGTCCTTTGTATACTTGACTCCATCCACCAACCTAGACAACAGAAACGAAAAATGAGAAGGGCCCGACGAATCAAAGCGACAAAGGACTGAATTTCTCTGGGTTTTTTACCTTTCCCTTGTCGTACCAAGGATACCACTTGGATACAGTTGGAAGCTTCAAAGCATCAATTGAGTAACGAGTTGCAGTTACAGGTACCACTGAATCAGTGTCTCCACTGAAAAGACCGAATAACATGATACATACAAACTCAAACTCATTCAAAGATTCATATTAAAAGGGTTTATAAAGCTCAGTTTTTCAGACCTAAATACCCAGATTCTGAGGCCAGCTGCTATGAGTTCTTGATAAATGGGAAGCATGGAAAGAGGTGAATCTGCCCAGTAATTACCTACTATGTCGCTGCAAAGTGAAGAACTCTAACTCAGAAACTGAAACGGGCGTTGTAAAGGAAAAGAGAAACGGGAAGTGTTTTAAGTCTACCTGCACGATTGCCATGGATAGGAAATCCGTGTGACATTGGCATGGAATGCTTTCTGAACTTCAGGGAGATTGAAGTAGATTTGAGAGTACCTTTCAGTGCATGGATCGTACGCTCTAGACATCCATGGCTGAGTTTCAAGAAAATAAAGTTCTCGTCTTTTAGATACAGCATTTTCAAGAAAGCATGACATAATCAGAAGAAACAACTAATGAACACAATTAATTTTCTTCCCAAAATCTCTTTCAATGCTGTAACTAATTTCATGAATCTTTTTGATGGAAAGTTATATAAAGACTTACATAGTGACCCCTTAAATGGCGTCTAAGTGAAGAGGTACTATTGCAGGGGAGAGTATAAATGCTATACGGGTCGATGTTCCCCATCTCCTGGTCGGCTAGCTCAAGAGATTTAACGCAGTCACTTGAAGGATGAGTAGCCGATCCAAAGTCACAAGATGTCCTCAGAACTTTGTATGTTGAATCCGAAATTAAACCATGAGTCCACCAATACTCGAATGTACCAATGTAATCATGAAAATCATCAGTAACAGCATTCCCCACCTAAACAAACAATATTCAGAAACAAGAATGAGTTGATCATTCTGAAAATGGACTTGTATAAACCAAACTAAAATCTACATTAGTACCATGAATCCTTTAAAGTTAATAACCGGGTTTTGAACTCCCTTGTTTCTTTCGTATACAAGTTGAGATAGCTGAGGAACATAATGTCCTGAAAAGATGAACACAAATGACAAATCCCAGGTTTAGTTCAATCCCTTTTTCACATTGTGCAATCATAAACGTACATTTAAACGAACACATAATAACGACCTGCATAACTTTCTCCGGCTATGTAAAACTCTCTATGTTTGTATTGAGGGAACCTCTCAAACCAGTTCACCAGAAACGCATACGAATCCTCAGCTAAAATCCACAATATCCACAACATAAACATCACATTGTACAGATCATCATTTCATAGTGAAGCTAAACAATGGAATAATTCTCAATAATCAAGATTCAATTTTTCTGATCACATTACCTGTTCTTTGATCCCCAACAGTATACAAATCAGATGAAGTATTCGAGTACGAAAAACCAACACCAGCTGGTGATTCTAAGAAAAGCAAATTTGCCACTGCCATAAAACACCACAACAATCTTGAAAATCAGAAAACACAATCACACATTACAACAAACCAAGGCAAAACAACTCAAATTACCAATCCATTCCCAACCTACATTTGTTCCAAGAATAAGGATTAAGATAGAGGCTCTTCCCATCCGAATTAATCCGAAATGGGCCGATCTCTTCGGCAGCTCCATAAGCCACAGAAGAGCATCCAGGCCCTCCATTTAGCCACAAAACAAGTGGCTTTGATTCAGGCCCTCTATCTTGAGGAGCCTCAATTAACCAGTAAAACAATGCCCTCCCATTCTGCTGATTCACAGTCACATAACCTGAATATTGATTAAATCCAACATTCTGAGGCCCCCCAGGCAAATAATCAATCCTATCCTTTTCTTGATCTACATTATACAAAGAGTAACAAAACCCCACAAAGGAATTCAATAAAAAGAGGCAAATTACACAAAATATTGACTGCAATTTATACCCCATTAATCAATTTACCCAAAAAAAATGAAAACCCAGAATCAGAAACAGCAATTGGGATTCTGGGTTTCAATCTAAACTGGAATCTATTTACAGAAGAATGGGCAATGAGTATAGCTCCAACCAATAAAACATTGGCTGGCAGTTACAGTAATGGAGCAATCAGTGAATAGAAAAGCAATATATAGAAGACAAAATCTCATCATCACAAATCCCTAATATATATTCTGAAATTCTGTGCATTAAAAAAATATAGAAAAGTCAGCTGGATTTAGTTTTCTGCTGCATTCCACATGCTTCATGTTTTCTTGAAAAAAAAAAAAAGAAAAAGGAAAATGAGTCAATGACCCATGAGTTTAACGGTGAAGAAAGCACAATAAATGGCCCAATTCCAACTCATAATTTCACAGAAAAGTTAATGGGTTTTGAGAGAATTTAGCAACAAACTGTGAAAGATTGTGATTGGTCAAAGAGTGGCAGTCAAGAGAAGAAGATAAGCTGTTAACCAATACGCGCAATCAACTCATCTTTTTAACTGAACATGATTTTGGCCTAAACTATTTGTTTATCAATTTGCACTTCAACCCCTTAATTATACAATATGTTTCACTTTCAACCTTAACCTATTGGATATGATATAATTTTGCCCAAACATTAGATTAAATGGTATAATAGTCATTTACCCAACAAAATCAAATAAATTAACTTTTCTACCATAACATAACATAGTAGTTTTGATATTTCTTTACTTCGATCTGGATGAAAAGTTTAAAATAATTATTGCACTTACATGTATATTACAAGATTGTTGATTGATATAATGTGACTATGTGAGTGTTAATTATGTTTTATCAATAAGTGTAAAATTGTTATTTTTTGTATTTGTAATGAAAAATATAAATTATCATTATTTTAATTATGATAGACATGAGTGTTGTCCTTTTAGATTAAATGATATTTATTATTTTCACATTATATGATATAGATTTAACGAGATATTTATGTATCTACGATGGATATATCACAACAATATGTCTACGATAAACATGCAAGCATTTTCTTAATTAATCTATCACGAATATCAAATTAGTCATATTTGTCTAAGTAATCAATTAAAGGATGGATCATTTAGGTAAAGAGTTGCAATCTTATGCACTTGATGCACATATACACGAGGGTCGGGTTCGAGTCTGGGTCGACCTGGATCCGCGAACTTTTCCTTTTTTTTTTTGGTCATGACCTTTATGTTATATTAGACATACATTTATATTATATTAGTCATACAATTATGTCAAAATATCATACTTTTAACTCTAAAAAAAACTCTAATTTTGCTACAATTTGTACATGTTTACCTTATTTGACATTACTCAAACATTTATGTGATATCACTTATAGTTTATATCTACATAGTCTTACCTTTATATAATATATGAAGGTACAACTAATATAACTAAAAGGTATATCTGACATGACTAAAATGTATGACTAATATAACTAAAATGTATGAAGGGTCAATATGTCTGTCTAAAAAAAATATTAAGGTACAACTAGTATTACTAAAAGTATGACTAACACTATTAATATGTATAGTTATAAATGTATGGCACCTGCGGGCATATTTGGCGAATTTTGTGTGCAACCTGATGGCATATGCAGGCGCGTGGCTGTGCGTGATGGGTCGGGTCGTGCACGAATCCAGGATTCGTACACTATGTGTATAATTTTTTTTTTGTCCTAGGTAAATAATAATATTTTTTCACAAATAATTTAAATTCTTGTAGGTCTAACATCATGAGTGTGACCAAGATATTTTTGTGGGATTTGTTGGGACCATTAGACAACTTGAATTTTCGAGCAACTTCAGTTGCCGACACTGTTAACTCACACTACTTTGACACTAAAACTAAGGCTGTAAACAAATTTACAAATAATAATAAGTAATTTATAATCAATATTACAATTATTATTTATTAATATTTGTAAATACACTATTTGAATTAAGTTGAATGCTATATATAGAACGAATGAAAAACAAATACATACAAACCTGCATTGCTCGGGCCAGATAGTCCTATCAATAGATTAATATTTAATGATAAACACAATACATTTTATGTTCTAACTTCAATGTCAAACTCAAAATCAGAGTTTGCTGACTAAAAGACACTGGTCCAGGTGCACATGGGGTGGGTACGAAGATTTTTTTTACTCGATTATAAAGTACCTATTTTTAATTATATATTACTTTTTCAACAATCAAATATAAATAATCAAAGCTTACATATATATATATATATATATATATATCTTCTTCTTTTTTTAATAAGGAATTTTTATTTTGATTCAGAAAATTTAATTTTAAAAATGTTTAAAGTTCAGTATTATTTTGAAAAATATTGAATCTCCGAATTCTCCAAAATTATACATCATAGCTTCTAGAAAAAAGGTATAGAAATTTATGACAGCAAACTAATTTCTATCACATTGCCACCTATATTTTATCTATTTATAGCATGGTAGTTAACCTCTTTCCTACAAGCCTCTGTGTTTATTCCACTTCATACTAAATTCCATCTTCATAAGGAACAAAAAAAAAAAAAAATCAAACAGCTTCCAGTTTCTTTTAAATTTAAAAGAATTCTAATTTTATAGTTTTTAAATGCAAACAAAAATTGGTAATGTTAAGTGTAAACACTTTTGGGGGGAAAGGTTTGAACACCTACACTTCCATAAATTGATAGAATAACTTGGAAGAAAATGTTCACATATCCATAGCTAATGTGTAAAAAAATTATTTCTTTAAATTTTGTAATTAGAAATTAATAAATGTATTGATTTTTTATTATATATTTAGAAATATCAATTTTACTCGTTGATAGGATTATCCAAGGATAATTAGGTAATATATATGTGTATATGCCCGATTTGGCCCTTTCTACCTTTTTTTTTTTGAATTACATTTGGAGGTGGGGACTCAAACTTGAGACCTTATGGATAATAAAATCTTAACTTATGAAATTATATTAGTAAAACAATCTGATATACATATTCTATAATAAAAACACACTCGATTTCAAATAAAATTATAATATTTAGATCAGAATATTCCTCAACAAAATTCAAAACTTTTGGAACAAAAGAGGGTCCATTATAAAAAATAGTCAAGTCTTTATGGGCCCTGGCCCAATACGAGGCGAAGTATCCCGTGAAAAGCACGTGGCATGACTTTCAATGCTGCGTAATAGCGAAGGGTACTTTCGGAAAAGCCGAAAAAACACAAAAAAGAGAAAATTTGATATTTTATTTAAAATTTAATAAGAAAATTCTGCGGACGCATGATGCTATTACATTTTGAATTTATAGCGCCTTTGAAATCCGCTGTATGGAGCTGCAATCCGGTGTGACGCGTTCTCATGGAACCGCCATTCGGTATTGTCCGAAGGTAAAATACTTATGTTGTCGTAATTCTATTTTGATAATAAATGCAGATATCAATGTAAAGATATATAAGGCATATTTGATTTATATCTAATTAACTACATTTAAAAAATGCAAATTGTAATTAAATTTGAGTAATAATTTTGAAGCTCAATTTAAGCCTAATAGTTAAAAACTCTATAAAAGTTAAATGATAAAATTATATTTTAATTTTATAAATTATATAAAATCCTAGAAGTAGAAGCTTAAATATCCTATATTCTCATATATTATTTGGTATAATTAACAGAAAATAATGAACTATTTTCCATAATAACAATTTTGTTTCAATTTTAATTTAGAAAAGAGTCATATTCTATATATTAAGATTAAAGATAATTTTAATGAAATCTCTAAAAACGTTCAACGGTGTGTATAAATTCATAATGAATTTGAAATGTATAAATAAAATTTGATACTTAATATGTATAAATTATAGATTTTTTCCCTTTTTGGATATCCTTAATATGGTCAATTTTCTATATAGGAAAAATATTTACTTAACTTATTTACTAGTACATTTATATTCAATTTAATATTTTTAGTCTTGAAAATATAGTAAAAAGTATAAAACAATAAATATGGGCATGATCAAAAATTGATTAATTTAATTGGTTTTTCTAGCAAAGTTCTCTCTCTATTTATATATATACGAGACGTATGGAATATCTTATAGAAACTTGTCCATTCATTAATAAAATTACTTAAAAAAAATTATACTTTTTTTATTTTTTCGGAACGAGTGTTCAAAAAGTTTAGCAAAATAGTTGACTCTAGACGTGTATTCCTGATAAACTGCGTTCTACTCCACACAGGATTGAAACCCTAAAAATTTGTTGCCGAAACTGCGTCTCAAATTTGTCACTCATTTAGTCATCATAGTCCAAAGATGAAAATTAATATAATTATATAATAAACAATAAATAAATAAATAAAAATTAAAAACTTTAAAGAGTACGAAAATAAAAAGGGCAAAGAGGCTCTCTCTCTCTCTCGCTTTTGTCTCTTATCACCTATACACTCACCTTCCCTACCCAGAGACTTCTACCTCCCCCTCCACCGAGAAAAACCTGCAAGTAAACGAGAACAAGGGATAATCTCGACCTCTCATAGCTGTAGCTTACGTCCCTCTCTTTCTCTCTCTAAAACCTGGTATCGAGTGCTCCAGCGCTAGTTCATACGCGTTTTCTCCAGGTTTGGAATTGACTGTTTGGATGAGATTGGGAATAGGCGGTGCAAAGAGAAGCAGCAGAAGGAGTAGAGAATTAGTGTAATTTAATGCCGCCGGAGCCATTGCCTTGGGATCGAAGGGATTTTCGGAAGCACGAGAGATCCGGGTCTGACCCGCGCCTTGGTGGTGGAGGATTCGGTGGCGGCGGGCCACAAAGATGGCGGGAGCAGCAGCATCACCCCCACGCGCCGCCGCCCTATCAGCAGCCGCCGCCGCAGCAGCAGCAGCGTTGGTATTCGGATTTTCGTTCCCCTCGCCTTCTACCTCCAGGTGAGTAACCAATTAAGGAACCAATCTTTTAATTTTTATGGGGATTTTGAGCTATAAATATTGTTTTTTTTTATACTCTAAATTGGTCGAATTTACGTTTTTTGATTAGGGGTTTCAATTTGTGTTTTCTGTGGTTTTATTAGTTAGTGACCCCGTAAAGGGGGAAATGGTTAGTTTAATGGTAGAGGTGCTTTTGCCGTATACATTTTTACCTAATTTTCGTAATTAGACGTATGTGCTTGTTTAATCGATGTCGTTTTGTTGTATAACTTTGTTGGAATGGGTTTGGTGAATAAATTTGGACAGATCTGATGTTAAAAGCAGACCTTGTTGTGATGTTGGTCTGCTCATGGTTTTATATAGGTGCCTTAGAAAGGGTTGGGAAAAGTGTATTAAAACACAATGAATATCATGCTTTGTTATTACATAAGCTTTGTTTTTGCTTGTGCTGATTCTTTTGTATCTCTGTCTTTCTTTTGTGGTGTTTCAGCTTCCTTTTCTGAAGGCCACGATAAGCAGGGTGGATGGCACATGTATTCTGATGATGCCGGTCAAGGATTTCTACCATTGGGTTCTAGTTATGCTGACCGAAGCTCGAGAGATGAAAACTGCCGACCCTTTGGGTCTCGTGGCAATGGAAGGTATTTAAGGAATAACAAGGAAAATAGGGGTTCATTTACTCGGAAAGACTGGAAAGCTCCCTCTCTGGAACATACTAAGTCACCAAGTACTCCCGCAAAATCTATCACTGAGGTTAACAACCTGAGATCTACAGGAAATACCCAACAATCCTCCGGCAGGAGTAGCTCTACCTCTCATCTTCACCTTGATTCTATTGACCTATCAGATCAATCTCAATCTCAACCTCAACCTCAACCTCAACCTCAACCTCAACCTCTTGTGAAAGAGAAGAATAATAAAAATGGTAGCGTTGTGGATGAAAATAGGGGTTCCTTTACTCGGAAGGACTGGAAAGCTCCCTCTCTGGAACCTACTAAGTCACCAAGTACTCCTGCAAAATCTATCACTGAGGTTAACAACCTGAGGTCTATAGAAAATACCCAACAATCCTGCAGCAGGAGCAGCTTTGCCTCTCATCTTCACCCTGATTCTATAAACCTATCAGATCAATCTCAACCTCTTGTGAAAGAGAAGAATAATAAAAATGGTGGTGTTGTGGATGAAACGACTGAAATGGTTGGTGCAGCCCTGGAATCTGAAAAGGAGACCTGCCTGGAATCAGTTGATTGGAAACCTCTGAAACGGACCCGGTTGGGGAGTTTATCTACAAGGTGTAGCTCTTTAGGTCATTCAAGTAGTTCAAAGAGTTTGGAAGTGGGCTCTACCAAGACAGTGGCTGAGGTGCAGCCAAATAATGCAATACTAACTCAGTCTCCTGCTGATGATGCTGGTGTTAGATCTATTTCTCCAGTCCAATCTGACGAGACTGGATCCAGAAAAAAACCGCGTCTTGGATGGGGTGAAGGACTGGCAAAGTTTGAGAAGAAGAAAGTTGATGGCCCTGAAGATGGTGCACACAAAAATGAATTGGTCCTTGATGTCACTACTACAGAAACGCTGCAGTCTCAATCTGTAAACCTACCCGAGAAGAATCCTGTAGTTGCAAGTTTGTCAGATTGTGTCTCACCTGGTACTTCATCTTCGGTTGCTTGTAGTTCTCCTGGTATGCATCGCTTATTGATAAGCACCCCTCCTTCTCCATTTCTTACTTATGCAGGGATTAATTACCCGTATTTCTTAATGCATATGATGCTGTTATAGAGGGAGTGAGAGGTGAATTAAAGGAACAATTTTTTATATGTTTGTTGTTAATTGGCTATAAATAATCTCCTTTTGGACATTTCATTGATAGAACCTGCAACAGGGCTTTGTCTTCCATGACACAGTTAAGGTGCAGTGATTACTTTTATGGAAAAGCAATTCAAAAGGTTACATCTTTCAATATCTTGCATTCAAATTTGTCACAGATCCATACCTCTATTTGTGATACTGTATCACAAAATTCAGCAGGTTATAACTTGTCAATATTGTTTCCCTAACTTGCAGTTCTATTGCAGTCAGTCCATCAGAATACACCTAAGAATGATTAGTTTCTCTTTTTTCTCTGGCCTTAAATTCCTTTATTTTATAATTTTGTTTTGTTAGTAATGATCTGTACCTGCATTTGATGGCACTGAGGTTTATGACATGATGCATGGTCGATTATGTTTCTGCTTTTTCCAGGAGTTTCTTCTGATCTTCTTTTATTTCTTTTACTTTATAACAGGTGTTGAGGAGAAAGAAATTTTCAAGGAAGCTAATACAGGCCGTGATACAACTAATTTAAGCTACTCACCTAGTATTGAGTCACAGACTCACACTCACCATGATGCTCCAACTTTTAACTTAGAGAATTTGGAGATTGCATCTATTGCGAAATTGAGCTCATTGATAGAGGAATTGCTACGATCCAATAAGTCAACTTTTGCAGAAACGGGTTGTGTGCCAACCACCTCATTGAATAAGTTGTTGGTATGGAAGGTTGACATGCTAAAGGCACTTGAAGTGACAGAATCTGAGATAGAGTCTCTTGAAACTGAACTCAAGTCATTGTTAGCTGAACCTAGAATTTACTATCCTGCTGGGTCCACCTCGGTACGAGGAGAGGAGCAGTTGAAACCATGTGAAGGGCTAGATACTGCTTCAAAATGTGGTATTAAGCTTGATCCTTTGCAGGTTGATTCATCTGGAGATGAACCTGTTGGGCCAGAAAATCTGCATATCTTGTCAAAAGATGAGGATATTGATAGTCCTGGCAGTGCTACATCGAAATTTGTTGACTTGCTGCCTGCTATCTTTCCTTCTGAGACAGAAGAATTAACTGAAGGTTCTGCGGACCTGGATGTAAGCAATTCTGGAAACTTGGATGAGAAATGTTTAAGGAATGGTCTCGGTTTTGAGGAAAACTCTGGGTTTGTTGATAATCATGTGCTAACTGGGACTACTACTCATGAAGATCTCGCTCGTGTTAGCAATGTGCATCGTGATATTAATAACATTTATGACTCAATAATCTCTTCCAATAGAGATGCTGCTAGCAGTGCTATGGAACAGCTAAATAAGTTATTACCCAAACAGTGTCTTTTTGATAGTTATATTGAGTCTACTGTCTCTTCTTTGCAAGATCCCTCCATAGTAAAGGAGAAACTTCTAACGAGGATGCGATTCCTCCGATTTAAGGAGAAGGTTTTGACTCTCAAATTTAAGGTATTTCAGCATTTCTGGAGGGAAGGTAGGCTAGTCTCTATAAAGAAACTTCGACAGAAGACTCGAAAGAAGTTTGATCTGAGTTGCCATAAGAGGAGTCATTCTTCTCTCCGTGCTCGAGGTTCTTCTTATGGTAAGAAATTAACTGCTTTATATCTTTTGTGCTCTCCCTTTCGTCTTTCTTATCCTGCTATTGCTACCATTTTTCTGCAAATCTGTAAGTGCAGTGTAACCCATAGGGCAAATAAAAAAAAAAATATATATATATATATATTAAAGATTTTTGCATTCACTTATTTTTAGTAATGGAGAACCACCGATGCCAGTTCTGGACAGACACCTTAACAAATAGTAGTGGCAAATCAAAGAGGATGTAACCTAAAGTCAAGTAGAACCCAGAAAGTTATATGGTCATCTTGTGCCTAATAATTTTTATTGACTGTTTGAGAAGCTGTAAACTGTGTAGAATTCCTTATGGATGGCAAATAAAATCTTGATTGTCCTCCAGTATGGTGAACTGTGACTGCTTGGATATGATTAAGCTCATGCTTTCCCAGAGAACCTAGGAGATCTTCGTTTGTTTGAAAACTTATTACCAATTCTTCAATTTCTGTTCCTTTATCAATGACAAATTTAAACATAGGTCAAGTTTCTGAATATGTTGTCTAATATATTGGGGTGAATGAAGCTTACCCATTTATATTTACCTACATTTAGGAACATATTTGTCTTGGTAGACAGGTGGGGGCTTTTAAGGTCATCTCTGTGAAATAATGTAACTGAACTGAGGATTAAAATAAAATTATTTAGAGGTGTAAATACTAAATAGACTGGTCTTGAATAAATAAAGCAGAACTCGGTTGCACTAAACTGCAATCAAATTCAGCCTGTTATTGGTTTTTGATTTGTCTGGTCTTGGTGTTGCCTATTGGTTGAATAAGGCTTGCTCTGATGAGTTATTGTCCTCAGGGCTACTGAAGCTTCAACCCATTATTCTGTTCCAATATATCAGAGAAAAGTGACTGTGATAATAAATAGTTGAGTACCAAAAGCATCTGTTAATTGAAACCTTGTTTAGTGTTTTTGCAATAGTCTTATGTACTCAACATGGTAATTGTCTGCACAAATGTTTTTGTCCGAAGTAAGCAATATAGATTACAAAAACAGTTCTAAATCTAGTTTTCGAAGTCATTATTCATTTGACAGGTCTCAAGCATTTTATTTATACACCAATGTTGACTAGTTCTCCATCTCTTTTTATTCGTTTGTGTGTTTAATTTATTGACCTTCCAAAACAGTGTGTTGATCAAGATGGGTCCTGTAAAGCTTTTTATTTAATCTCCCTGTATCAACTTATTTAAAAGAGCTCAAAAGGGCTATAGATACAAGCTGTAAATCTTTCTAAGATCAAAGCTGGGTGAACAATTTAAATTAGTTGCACATTATCTCTATTTGCTTCCTTGAGAGATTTTTTCTCTTTATCTGTATTTTAAACGAAAAGATACAAGAGATTTTGACGAATCACCATAAACTATATGTTAATGCTTGTTATGGCTTACAATTTTGACTCATTGTTTGTTTGGTGGGCGACTCTTCACGGGTGTCAGTTTGCTCAATATGTTTATGTATGTTTGGAATTACTGCTTGAATACCTTTTTCCTATGTTGATTTTCTGTGACATGTTTGCAGCTCGGGGTCCTCAGACAGTTCCAGCAGATGAAGTAGTTGACTTTGTTAATGGTTTGCTTTCAGAGTCGGCATTCAAACCCTATAGGAATACTCTTAAGATTCCAGCTTTAATTTTGGACAAGGAGGTGAAGATGTCGAGGTTTATCTCAAACAACGGTCTGGTGGAAGATCCTTGTGCTGTTGAAAAAGAAAGGTCTATAATCAATTCATGGTCATCTGAAGAGAAGGAGATTTTTGTAGATAAGTTTGCTGCCTTTGGTAAAGATTTCAAGAAGATTGCATCTTTTCTGGATCATAAAACTGTAGCAGATTGCGTTGAGTTTTATTACAAGAATCACAAGTCAGAATGCTTTGAGAAAACTAGAAAGGATCCTGGTTTTCTGAAACAATTAAAATCCCAATCTACAACATACTTGATTGCATCTGGGAAAAGAAGGAATCCCGAGTTAAATGCTGCTTCTCTTGATATATTGGGTGCAGTTTCAGCGATTGCGGCTAATGTTGATAATGCCATGGATTTTCAAAGGAATTGCCCATCTAATTCTTGCAAAACTCCAAGGGGGGATGATGGTGTGTTACAGGCATCAGACAGTATGAATAATTACGGTAGTGAGAGGGAAACGGAAGCTGTTGATGTGTTGGCTAGTATGTGTGGTTCCCTATCATCAGAGGCTGTGAGTTCTTGCATCACTGGTTCTGTTGACAAACCTGGTGATGTTTATCAGGATCAGGGCGGTCTAAGAATCAGCTCTTCCACAAAACGTCCTTTGACCCCTGAAGTTACGCAGGATGTTGATGATGAATGCTCAGATGAGAGCTGCTGTGAGTTGAATCTCACCGACTGGTCCGATGAGGAGAAATTCGTCTTCATTCGGGCTGTGTCCATATATGGGAGGAATTTCTCAATGATCTCACAGTGTGTCAGAACAAGATCGATAGATCAGTGCAAGTCGTTCTTTAGCAAGGCTAGGCATTGTCTTGGGTTGGATTCTATTCAGCCTGCAGCTGGAACTGCATCGGGTGATGACGATGAAGGTGGTAGTGATATCGAAGATGGTTGTGCGGAGACACTCTCAGATACTTGCAATGATGGCTCAGGATGCAAGACGGAGGTGGATCTTCCACCACTTGATATGAATTTGAATCATCAATCTGAAAGTGTGACTCCTGAACGTGCTTCTGAGAATTCATCGGTGATTGGTAGTGATGCGGATGATAAGCCAATTACAGACTGCAATGTGCATAGTGAAGAACAAATCACGACAGATCAGGACCTTCAGACGGTGGTTGTTTCCTCTAATACAGAGCCTGAACGAAAAGTTGAAGACAAAGATGACCTTGGCATGCCTAATGGATTGAGTGAGGCTGAGAACAATAAGGCATTGGTTGAAGTTTCTGATGGGAATCATGGGGAAGAAAATCATCAGCAAGGGTCAGGTTATAAGATAGTTGAAGCCAGAGATGCTAATTCAAGCGACATAAGCCAGGCAAAATCCGAGCCCCCACCTTCGACCGGTGATTGTCAACAGCATCTTTTGGGTCACTCGTCAGATTCTATGCAATCTTCCCATATTCTCTGGGGCTACCCTGTTTCCGTGCAGACTATGAAAGAGATAAATGGGAACGTCAATTGCAAAAGGCCAACTGCCCTTCCAGATGTCCCTGTGCAGGACGTGAACTTGAATTCAGATCGGCACACAGATTCCTTCCTCAAGAAGTGTAATGGATTAAGACAACAAAGTGGAGTTGTTGAGGCCCCGTTTCCATCCTTACAACCGTGCAGCAATGATTGTAGACAACAATCAGGTTGCTCGTCTGCTAGTGACAAACCTTCTGGAAAAGGTGATGTGAAGTTGTTTGGTACAATCTTAGTACCCTCCCAGGAGAAGACAAATAATTCTGCAGAACAAACCAGTGGCAATAGCAAACAGGATCATAAAACTGGTCGCGAGTCACTGAATTTTAGACTCAGTGCTGAACAGAAGGCCAATTTCGATCGCATGCAACCAAAGCTCGATTCTAATAACTACGTTGGAACTGAGAACATCCCCGTTGGAAGTTTTGGTTTCTGGAACGGAAACAGGGTACACACATCAAGCCCTCCTTTACCCGATTCAGCTCTCTTGATGGCCAAATATCCTGCTGTCTTTAGTAATTATGCTTCTCCGAGTCTAAACCTTGAGCAACCACCATTACATGGAATGTCTATTTTTCCGAGCAGAGAGCTGAGCATCAGCAATGGGCTAGCAGACTATCAGAGATTAAGGAATCAAGGGTTGCATTCATTTGCAATAGATATGAAGCAAACACATGATGTTGCATTCACTGAGATGCATAGAAGAAACGGTTTAAATGTAGCATTAGGAATGCAGCAAGTAGCAGGAGGGTTGTCGGGGCTTAACGTTGTGGGGTCACAAGGGGCTTTTGTCGGAGGCCAACGTACAAGTTTATCAGATCCTGTGGCCGCCATGACAATGCACTTTGCCAGGTTAGAACAGCTTAATATGCAGGGAAGGAGTATCATCAAAGAGGATGATAGATGGATACGAAAGTAGGGAGTTTAAGCAGATAGCAGAAGCATAAAAGTTTTTGTATTTCGTTGTTGTATTGTATGATATAGTCTTGTGTTTCATCTCAGGATTGATAGGACAATGGCAGTTTAAAGAATCCTCTTCTTTTGTTGTTGTTTTTTGGCTATCTTTCTCTGTTTTCGTAGAAGATCTTTAGGTCTTGTAATGTTGCAGGTGCTTTGTATTTGTTTTAATTTATGAAAATACAAAAATAAACTTACTTTAAGTGGTATGAAAATCTCTCTCTCTCTCTCTCTGATTTTTCTTAAAATTTAGGTAAGCTGCATGTGAGGTGTTGACTGGCAGTTTCAACATGATTGGTAAGTGGGGCTGCGAACTTTGACTTTTTCAGTGCACTTTCTAGAGGATTAATATGGCTAGCAGTTTATATTTTATTCAAATAATTTTGATATATATATATATATCCACGCGAGTTTTAGATCATCAATTCAAATTAAGGAAGGAAATAATAATATAAATATTTTATATATAACAATTTTATATTAGAGTTCTAATTATAATAAGATTTTATAAGATTTTGAATTAGCTAGAATTCTAATATAAAATTATTTAAATATGAAAACTTAAATTACTATTATAATTTTAAATAATAATCTTTGATAGGAATATATTCGACAATTCATATTTTGTAAAAAACATCTACACTTTTACCGTTTTACATAGGTAATAGATATATTGATGGTGCTCTTTAGTATGTCTAATCTGATATGATAACTCGAGATAGGAGGTGTAACATTATTTGAAATAGATTATCAATTCACATGTTGATCGACACAGTTTTTGTATTAATTTTAATTTCAAGAATGTATTCAACTCCCTTGCAAATAGTAAGTTACACTTTTCGTTGACAGTAATAACCCCCACAAAGAAATAATCAATCAGATGGAAGAACTAAAGATTGAACAAAGCTCTTAAGAATAAAAGGAAAAACAACACCTCTCAACAAGCACATCAATCACTAAAGAGAAAATGTCCCAATCTTGAGAGTGACATTAGTAGAAGAAATCTCATTCTCACATTTATTCACCAATTTTGTGGAGGCCTTGGCTGCAGATGAACAGACCTGCAACAGTCTGGAAACAACCAAATCCTACGAGCATCAACCAAACACATCGTTCGATGATGAGGCAATAGGAACTTGTAGAGAATTCGACTTCCAATCGTGATCTTCCCTGCAAAGCCCGTTTCTAATTCCAGAAACGGCCGGCAGATTTGGCGCTACACTTGAAGTTTCAGCAAATTCCAGTTCCCTTGCAGCAACAGTCTTCAGACGATACCTCTCGGCCCTAGAACCGATTATCTGTCCTAGAATAGATGCTGCAATGGTAAATGCCATGGCAGTCTTAGGCATCAATACAGATTTCCTGAGTATGCCTATGAACGGCACAGCAGCGTGGACAGCAGCAAACCATGACGGTGAGAATTTTTCGGTGTGTTCCCTCCATATTCCTAAAGGTACATTAGCCGCCATTCCCAAAACGCCAATAACGAGTACTTTGGCGGGCAGAGGCTGAGGCCGAAGGTTTTTCGCAAAAGCAGTTTTTGCTAGAGCACTCCTGGCAGCAACAATGGCTGGAGGACACCTATACTTCATCCCAGGAGGGGGCTGAAGGGCCTTTGCTACGAGAGGAAGAACATGACTCACAGCTCGATATGACTTTGCGATGGGACAATTCCCATTTTGAAACCACTCATTGCCCATTGCTTCATGTTCTGATTTCCCTCCCTGAAAGTAAATTTGAACTGTGAAGAGATGATTCGAACATTAACATGAAATGATGCATGAGGCAAAAGTCACAACCTTTTAGATAAGAAGGTGTAAACAGTATCTCATCATATTACTCATAAAACCTCTACAACTATGTTACTTTCTGTCATAGCACTACTAAAACAATTGCAATGAGCAGCAGATACAGAAGCAAACGAGTTAGCTACCTTTGAAGAAGAATCCTTTTTGGAGGATTTTGAATCCTTGTTTTCTTTCTTCCACTTTTCAAAGAAAGAATCAAATCCGAAAGGTCCCCCGGCACCAAAACCAGAGAGGCTGATGGTGGCTGCTTTGGCTGCCAAGGGATTGAATTGAGCAGGTGATGGTTCAGGCTGAGACTTCTCAGTGCGAACAGATGATCTTCCAGAAAGTGGAACAACACCATTCTGCCCATGGAAGAGCCTGAATGCCATATTGAAGTTGGGACCATCCTCAAAAATAGGACCTTTCCCATCCCGTGCCTGAGACAGTAGCCTATAAGCATTGCAGCATAAAATAATGGAGGACAAGGTAATGCCTACTTCACAAGGATGAGAAAAAAAAAAAAAAAAAAGATAACAACTTACAGGAATAGGAAAGGCCATTGATGTTGAGAAGGAGAAGTTAGTTGGTTCATTGATGTTCCTCAAGAACGGACACCTAACAATGTCCTGGTCAAAATGTGAAGATCCCCCATTCAAGTTTCCGAAGACAAAATCCATTCTGGAAATGCAATGCTCTGCACGAAGTGAAGTAATCTGAAAATAAACTTTTTGATACAATACACCCAATAAGAAGAAAAGATTAGAGATTCAAACGCAGATAGAAGGGAAAATATGGCTCCACAAAGGGATCCCATAAGAACGCAAGCAAAACACATTGAAGTCTATATCTCATTGGCATCTCTCATATGAGCATCTTATTGGGAATAAAAAAAATCAAATTTCAAAAGAATCCTCAACCTTGGATTGATGCATGATCAAGAAGCTAGGTGGGATTAAGAAAGCCCCATGCCAAGGTGCTCAAATTCTGAGTCAGAAACCAATCAGCTAAAACCAAGTAACAAGTTCGAGAAGTGGAGGGGGTAAAATTTTTAAGCTTTCAGCATATTTCAAATACTAAGTTTGTAGCAGCACACAAGAGTCGAAAGGAAAAACTACAGCAAGGGTATACAACCATCAGACAGACTGCATCATCTTGAGAAAACAAAGGATCATGAAATAAGCAATGGCTACAAGATTCAGAAAAACAATCAACCAATCTTCCAATTCCTAATGAAATATGGTTCTAGATAATTGAAATAGTACTGAAAATTACCCATATGCCACTTAATTGAGATAAAAATGATAAGAGGGTTTACAGCATTTCATATAATCCTCTGACGTAGAGCTCCTAAAAACCAAAGAAAACTGAAATCGCTTCGCTAAATGTGAACTTCAAATATACTAAGCCTTTTTTCCCATCAAGTGCAAACGATTGGGCCGATTATAATCCATAATTCTTAACCCCACATCAACTCATATAAAGCTGAACCCAATTTTTTCATTTCCATTCTGCCCTTATCATTTTCCCTAAAAATTCCACTAATCCATCTAAAAGGAAACACTGTATACTTACAAGCACAAAGTACACGAGAATTAACATGAATATCAACCCATAAATAAACAAGCATGAAAGAGGAAAACTAAAGGAGAAGTTATTTTGTACGTTGACAACAATGACAAAAATAAGCCCACCCATTTTCAGCAAATCGTCAATCCAAATTCATTTCAACCATCATAATAACAATCAAATCGCCAATCCCACGAAAAATTAGCCAATAAAATAAGCACAAATTTTAGAATCTTTCAACCACCGATCATAGTAAGTATACAAATAAGAAACACATCAAAGAAAGAAATTGTTACACACTTCGAGAAACTAACGAGTTAGGAGCTCCAAAAACCTTGAGGAGAGAGGGATCTTAAGAGAGAGAAATAGAGATTGAGAAATTCTGGAGTAGGTAAGAGAATGGTGGTTTAGAGAGGAAAAAATGGCCAACTTGTACAAAGATCGATACTTGTCAGAAAGATTGACTAAACGACGCCGTAAAGGCGTAACTGCTCCACACGCCAAACCTATGGGCGCGTGTAAGCCCAACGCCTAAATGATATTTCCTTTTTCTTTAAGGTCAAATTACATATAATATAACCTTCAAACTTTTATAAAATTAACAAATAGACCAGAAAATTTGTGAAAATTACAACCAAACACTTTATTCATGGATATCATAATATATTACTATATTACTATACTTTAAATTTAAGTAGATCATATGTTTAAATTTTGATTAGATGTAATTGGAATTTCACAAATCTCGAGGTTGATTTAGTAATTTGATAAAAAAACATTAGGATAGTGCATATAACCCACCTTTTCTGTAGTGTCACTTATTACAGAGATTTAATGTGATAGAAAAAAGTTGACCATCAGTTAAATTGATTATTAAATTGTTACAATTTAATGACAATTTGATAGTATTGAAAAACTAATTCTGCAAATAAAACTATATAAACTCTAAAATGTTCAAGCAAGTGAAACAACTCAAGGGAAAATATTAAAATAAAATAAAATAAAATTCATGGAAGCACCTAATACATGAAGTGAACATGAGTTGTTGGCAACATAATATACAGGGGATATTATCTGAAACACCAAAATCACTCAACTCTGCCAACAACATTTGTTTGGATAACCTTAGTTGGCATACTATGCAACCTCAATTCGAACACAAACGAACAATTACACTTCATATGTATTTATACCAATCGAAGAAACTCAATATCGTTCATATTCCATAGCCGGTATTGTAAGTTAAGCTGGGATAGAATCTGAGGTGTTGCCAACTACCGAATTTGTTTTCCTCTCTGCTTGGAGTGATCGGCATAATGATTCTAGTTTTTCCTTTTGATTTCTCGTTTTCTCCAGTTGTTTCTTCAAGCGCTCACGCTGCTCAGAGAGAGAAAGAGAGAGATGAATTGGAGTCGTTGCGTTGCCATGTCATCACTAAGAGAAAGCAAAGTTTACCTCGTCAGCAAGTTGTATGAGAGTAATATCTGATTTTTCGGATTTGCTCTTCAAGAATGTGTTTTCCTTTTTGAGTTCCTTTATTGATTTCGCCATCTGATGCAGAAACGTACAGTATTCGAATTTTCGTAAGAAACGAAACAAGAAATGAGTGAATATTACTTAGTAAATAGATGTTATGAATCCATACCTTCTCGATTTCTTGCTTGAATGTTTCAAAAACCTCATTGCTTTTCAATAATGCTTCCTGGGAAATGTGAAACAAATGAACTAAGCATAATGCAGAAAGGCAATACATGAGAGAGAGAGAGAGAGAGACCTGAAATTGTTGGAACTTTTCACCATCAGCTGTTAACTGCAACCTCAGATTCTTTTCAGTTGTTAAAAGTTGTGTAACTTGTTCTGCATATAATTTCATCTGAGACTGCTCCTGTTTTAATTTCTCATCTTGCTGCTGAAGTTTCAAATCGGAAAGTTGTAGTTCGAGTGATTTTTGTTTTAGCTGCAAAGTCAAATGAAGCAAGAAATTCAATTTTTGCTGCTAAGTTAAATAGACAACTAAAGCTAGTTTTGATAAGAAGAACCATTATAGTTTGATAGGTACCTGCTGTGCATGCTGCTGCTCAGTAAGAGCATACTGATCGACAAGTTGTTTTAACTTCATTTTTAACCTGAAGAAAGAGAATAATTGATGTCATAGGATTATTCTTGCAAATTTTGCAAAGAATTATTTGGCAAGTGAAAAGTGCCAGAAAAATGTGATATGACCATAAAAGTTTCCTTCCAGAATAAACTGAGAATGATGCTCATATGTGATTTAATTCACTATACTAAACTTGTGAAACCGAAGAAAGTTGGCAAAGAATACTTGATTATTGACACCAATATAGTAACAAGAGAGTAAATTTAATTGTGTCAGAGATGTTGAGTACCATTAGAAAGACATATCATGCAGGGACTATATATATATTAGTGCGAATGGGCTCAAATTGAGCTAATGCAATCATTCAGATTTAGGAGCTATTGAAGAAAACAAGTAACTATCTTATTTGCATGGTAGGTGCAATTCTTAAGATGGGATTTAGAAGTACTAGAATATCGAAAAGAACACAACCAAATCCATGCATACATTATGCATTAGAAGGGCATTTTTTACTTCATTCCATAGAAATTGCATCCATAAGAAAGCTTCATTTCAGTAGGACAAACAATCATGAAAAAGGGTCCTAAAGTATTAGATGAAGTATAACCCTGGATCTTTTTCTTACATTTCATTCTCTTTTAGCTGAGATATACATTCATCTTTCTGCTCCTCCAGCTTACTGCTTACTTCCTACAAGAAAGTGGGAAAGCATTAGAATAATCGAGCATACAACAGATAATAGTTGCATTATTTAAGCTTCAACCTTTTATATTTATAAAGAGACAACTTTCCAGGTGTATGAGACGCTACAAGGACTAACACACAACATTATGTGGTATAAATGCTACCTCATTCAACCATATCAATCCTCAAAACAACTCGGAGGACTAAGTAATAAGACAGTGTTTCTAAGAATTATAAAATGAAATCTGGCTAGTTTCTGGTCAATTATTCATTCTGGCTATAGGCCCAAATATCTTTCAAACATGCAAGAAAATTCATTTATGAGGATTAATACAACACAGTGAAGATATCAGAGATTGTACTGGAACACATGGTGATTTGCAATCAAGAGTTTTACAATATATATTGACAAATTTCATGAGAACCTTAATAGCATCTTGAAACCTATTTGATAGATCCAGTCTCAGATTTTGACCCTCCGATGATACTCGTTTGCATTCATCCTGAAATAAACAAAGAACTAATGATTAGAAAATGTAAAAAGTAACATTAAGACAAAGATACCGAAGATTAGAATTAGCACTTGATAGTCTATATGTAAAGCAGTCAACTGAATCCGGATTCAAACATTCGTGCTAGTTGATTAATATATATCAATTAGCTAACAACTTTGTAAAATTTTCACCGATAGTAACTTGCCAATAAATATGAAAGCATGATGATATGCATGTCTTCACATTGCAACAGTATGCAGACACATAGGGTCAGAATAGTATGCAATGCACCCATAGGGTCCGAATATATCAAGAAACAAGGAGACAACACAGAAAAGCTTCCCAATCATACGAGGAGACTGATCATATTGATGCGAAACTCAGTCTGGTAATCTACAAAATGTATAAATTGAAGCAGATGATCTTGACCAACCAAATAATACCATTAGTAGTTTATTTTGACGTTGCAGCTCCCGGCACAGTGACTCAAGTTTATCTCTGACAGTAATAGCTGCAGATGAGAGGAATACATATTAGTAAGCAAAAAAACCCCTGATATCGAGTCACTAATTGCAATGTGCTCAAACTACTCAATTGGAAAAAGATACTTTAGAAAGATATTGTAAGCTGCCTCTTTTAAGCATATAATCAAGATTGCAATATTCAATATGTGAAAGATGGATATGTTCATAGAAATAATTAGAAAATTGCAAAATCATCTATTTGAGCTGGAAAACATTTGTATAAGAGTAATAAGACTAATCTTATCTAAATAAGATGGTGAAAATAATAGCCACCTACCAGAATCTCTTTCAGCAATGACTTGTTGATACTTCAAAGTGAACTCCAAAAACTCCTTCTCTGTTTTAAAGGTACGCTTTACAGTTTTACGTTTCACTTCAGGGGTTTCCTGAAAAAGTATATTACACATGGGTAGGTAACTTTGAAGATTATATGTTAACATATGGAAGTGCCAAAAAATAATTTAAAATGTGGCCTTCAAACTACTAATAGCATTCTCAAAGAGGTGCAGAAAGGACAAAACAATGGAAAGAAGAAAACCAATTTCAAAGTGTTAAGAAAATTAAAATATAAGAGAAAAAAAGATAACATTGACCAAAAAAACTCATTAGAATACTCTATTAAAGATCAATGAATAACGGAATACTTTTTTATTGTTTTCAGCACTTCCTGCCACAGAAATCTCCTCTGAGGTGACTGTTTGTAGTTCCGTGCCTTCGATAGCTGCAGAAATAGAGAAAGTATCCAAACTTAGCAAACCTAATATAAAGAAACAGAAAAAAGAATGGAAAGGCAAACGAAAAATCTAATGCAAAAAATGCTTTGTCAAGAACAGGCAACTCCATAACAGAAGCAGATTCAAGTACTTAACAGGAAAGTGTTCAATAATTGTATGAGGTGCTTTATAAGAACTAGAAACAAAACCATATCCCAAAAGCTACTAATACTATAAGAGTCAGCTCTACTGCATAGTATAAAAGTCAGACTTTACACCAATGCAACTAAATATTGACAAGAACAACAGAAGTTGTCTCTGAGACAATAAAGCCAAATTAACCCATAATTTAAGCTACAATGTGACCCTTTCTAGCAGAGGATATGTCAAACGCAGCAATGCAAGAAAACAGCGGTTGAACTAGAAATCCTCCTTTTCTTTGAGAAAACATGAGAACACTATGACTGATCAAGTAAGAAAACTCTTCTCCAAATCCCAATTACATTTCTCCAAAAGACCATCTATACCTTTCCAAAAAAAATTGTATGGATGCTTATCTGAGCAGGGGATTTAAACCTGTATAATAACACATAGGGTGGGGCTATACACATCCCCGAAAAATGCTAGACACACCCGTTTAAAAATTCATTACATCTTGCACATCGGAATCTCAAGCATCCAGTAAACAGCAGAAAAGGCCAAAGCCAAAACTCAAGAGTACAACTCAGCACAATCAATGCCAATATTTCACTCAAGCAATCCACTAAAACCCCTTTAATAAATCCATCCCCTTCACAATTCTAAACAATAAAACCCCCATCACAATCATCTCAAAATAGTCACTCAAAAACTATATCAAGCACATAATAAACCAAAAAAACAAACACATTACCTTTCTCTTTGACATTTCCAGGAACTGGCCCAGAATTCGATTTACCTTGATCGACCACATTTTCAACCAAATTACTCAAACATGAACCCACATCTGCTATCACAACTTCGGGCCGTGAACCGGGCTCGAGCAATTTCTCCTCCTTGTAATCAGCAATTGGCTCCTCCGCTTGTTCCGCAGAAGAGGATTCGACAAACCCATCAGGCAACGAGGCGGCCTCTGGAAGCTGATTCACTTCCGGGCTCCGATGCGAATTCAAATTCGGGTTCTCCATTTATTACCTGCATATTCCAATGAGACCTTAGCTTTTGAGTAAAAGGAAAAATATGTTTGGTTTTCCGTTTCAATACATTAGGTAGAGACAAAAAGAAACTATGCACATCGAAAGATACTCACAGTTACGAGGTTTCTGCTTCTCGGAATGATTCGAAACAAGGGATTTTAACGGGGAGAGAGAGAGAGAGGGAGAGAGCGCACTCATACCACTGCAAAAGAAAAAGTTAGGGTGGATTACGTATGCATCCTTGAAATTTGTTTAAATTACCAAATAGTAGTTAATATTTGTGAATATTACAATTAAAACTCCTTATTGATAATTTTTTAATATATAACTTATTCTTAAGTAGAATTGGGGGTCGGTTCATAACCCATCATTTCACGGAGCGGGGTGGGATGGGGTGGGTTTTTTTTGTGGCGGGGCTCAAAATCACAATTCAACCCAAAACACTAATGAACCGTGGATTCAGTGATCAACACACCAAATTTTTTATTTTTATTTATTATTATATTTTAATTTATTCAAATGAAAAAAAAGTATAAATGTAATATGTATATATATACTAAGATATATATGTATTCAATTATATATAATATATGAAAATAGTTTTTTAAAAATAATTTTTTCACTAAAATTTATTCATTCTAATATATAAATGACTCATATCAATATTTGTAAAAAAATTCATCATTATTATTCATTTCTTATCTATATTTTCAATGAAAAAATATTATAAAGTTTTAAAAGAAAATAGAGATAGGTCAATCCACCAAAAGCTCAATCCACCGCAAGTCTATAAATATTCAATCCACTCCATTTTGGTGGGGCATGGCGGAACGACCCAACGGACCTAGCCCACTTTGACAGCTCTATTCATAAATTAAGGTATGATAGTATAGTCAGGGGTGAGAAAAATATAGAAAATTTTAATATACTACATTTATCATATCAAAAAAAATAATACCGAGTATATTAATATTAATTAAAGAATAATTTTTTGTTAATACATTAAAATTCTGATATTTCTTGTTTGGTATTACAAAAATATTGATTTAGGGTTAAATTTTGATATATTGAAATTTTGGTAAATCGAATTTATCGGTACAATTATTCTCATAGAAATCAATTATATAAAACATATTTATTTATTTTTATTTGCAATCTTTAAATGATTATTCTCCTAAAAATCAATTATATAAATAATTTATAAAAATAACTTGTCACAGGTTCAAAAAATAAAAATGAAACCACTTCAAAAATAAAGAAAACAGAAAAGTCAAAAGTGGCCTAAGAAATAGACAAAATAACTAAAATATAAAGAAAATCAGATACAACATGAAGTTCTACATAACTGCTATATTTTAAATTCCAAATATTTATACTTAATTAAAATTATTTTATTATTTCTCGAGCATCATTAATCTAAAATAAATATTTATTACATGTTGAAGTGAGATTTTGTAGAGCCCAAAATCCTAGCCCAACACCAAAAAACTCGATCCGGCTCAATTAAATCGAACCGAGCAAAAATTATTAAAATCGAATAAAATGAGAAAAAACGGTGTCTGGTGCCTAGCAAATTAGTTAGGTTAATCGAATAAAATGAGAAAAAGACGGTGGTCGGTGCCTAGCAAATTAGTTAGGTTTGTTCTGGTCAGTCAGTTAAGCTTGTCTAATCGAATAAATTGAGAAAAAGACGATGGCCGGTGCCTAGCAAATTAGTTAGGCAGGCTTGTTCTGTTGCTAGGCTTGTTCTGGTTGGTCAGTTAAACTTGTTCTGGTCGGTCAGTTTTGGCGGGGCATAACGTTTTTTATATTAAGAGTAAAAAGTTCTCTAATGGCTTGAATTACAATGATTTCGAAATCTCTTTCAATGAGGTTTAAGACCCTATTTATAGACTAAGCTCAACATACAAAACTTGGAAAATAAGACTTAAATTCAGATAAGGAAAAAATCGGATTGAATCCTATCTAAATCGGATATGATTTGCTTGTAAATTTGTTTCCTTCTTTGTAGATCTTTC
Source organism: Scutellaria minor (assembly GCA_954870855.1). NCBI lineage: Eukaryota > Viridiplantae > Streptophyta > Magnoliopsida > Lamiales > Lamiaceae > Scutellaria > Scutellaria minor. The sequence continues at coordinate 1,081,937 of OX940728.1, forward strand.
CCGCGAGACTAAGTGTTTTGTGCTCTTCCAAGATAATAACCTTAGTTTCTCGTCCTGTCCCTAATCTCCAAAAATACCTTGAGTGATAATACTTTTGAACTGTACCGCTTAAGTACCTGAGCTCTACTCGGCCACGACCTAAACCCAGCAGCCAGATTGGTTTGGCCACAGACTAGCCTTGGTGCGACCGGCTCGGGCCGACCCTGGCTTGGATTGGGTCGACCACCTGGTTGGGCTGGATCCTGGTCGAGTCGGCTCCTCAGCCCGGTCTTCCTTCTGGTCAGTTCGGTCAGTGGCCGAATCGGACCCTCGACACAGGTCGACTTTCTGGTTAGATCGGATCCTTGGCCGGTTCACCCCTCTGGTCGGGTCGCCCCCCCCCCCCCCCGACCCTTGGTTGGATCAACCACACTGTTCGGCCACCCAGTCATGCTCGGATTGGCCATTGGCTCGATCCCGGGGTCGGCCCCCTGCTCGGGTTTACTCCCTCAGTCGAGTAGCCATTTTACTCGGGTCGGCCCCTCGATCGGGTGGAATTAATGAGGGCCCAACATCACACGTTTTAAATAGCATACAAGGGGGAAAAAAAGTAAAATCACTTCATGAGTAAAAGAAATGATAATTAAACACTTTAAACATCAAAAACATTCATTCTCTAAATTGGTTGCTCAAATCTTATGTTACACTTAATATTTTATTATATTTAATACACATATATCTTCTCTAAATTAGTAATGTTCCGTAGATTAAAGGATGTCGTGTGAAATACTTACACACAATGAAGAGAATACGTAAGTAACACATAAAAGAAAATGAAAAAATATATATTTCATCGACTTTTTACAAAGTACAATACAGAAATTTACTAATATATAATCTATTTAATTAGACAAAAATTCAACTCTTAATTCAAACAAAACAAGAAAGCCTCCATTGACGACCTTTCTGCTAACTTGCTTCCACCAACCTCTCAACGCCGCCGCGCCCCACCGGAATGCAGCCCAGCGACCTCGCCAGCATGCTGGTGAAGTGCGATCTCCCCCTCAAGCTCGACTTCATCAAGCTCCAATGGCTCTTCCCCGGCACCGCCGTCTTCTCCGCCCTCTTCGCCTGCCTCTGCTTGATCTCGCTCAGCTCCATCTCGGGTTTGAACTTGATCGGCCCGAACATGAACATCCTCCGCCTCGACTTCGCCGACATGGACGTCAGCGAGGTGATGTTCACTCGCTGCACGTGGTAGTCCAGGTCGCCGGCGGCGGGGCCCTTCGGCCGGGCCAGGTCGCCTGAGAATCGGGTGCGGCGGGTCTCGGCGGCGGCGACGGAGAAGCAGGGCTTGGGGAAGGAGTGGGATTTGAGGGTGGCGAAGTAGTCTCTCTTCTGGTACTCGTTGAGTTGGCGTTCTTCTTCTACTTCGTTGATGATTTTTCCGCAGAAAACGATGTCGTTGTAGCTGGAGCGGGATGCGGGCCCGGGCTGGGAGATGATGAACTCGAAGTGGCTGTCGGGCTGGGCCGAGGGGGTTCTGATCGGGCTCTGGTTGGTGGAGTTTTCTGCCATAGAGAGATCGCCGAAAGAGAGCCTGCAATCTTCTTCTGCTTCTTGTAAACTGTAGGTTTCTGCCATTGTTGAACTGGTGATGAAGGTGGTTAGTTTAACTGTGAATTCTGAATGTGAAGTGGGAATAAACCTACATATATATACTTATATATATAATGTATATATTTAAATATATATATATATATATATTAATATATAGAAGCGACTAAGTATATTGCGTGTGGGGTGGGGTGGGGTGGGGGATAGTTCTATTACAGTTTATTTAGTACGCTTCTAGAGGACGGGCAAAAGTGTCATTGTGATGAAAAATTGTGATTGTGTAATTTAGAAAAGTAATTGTTTAGGAAAATATATAGTATCAACATTCAGATTAGATCATCACATAGTAATGGATAAGTGTGTATTTGACTATAATATATTTTAAGGGTTAATATCAATTTGCTATTTAAATTATTGTACAAATTTTTATGGGTGTTTAAATTCAGAAAGTTTTATAATCGCTAACCATTCTTTTTGTAAATTTTCGATTACTACCTAAACTCAATTTTTAACACATTTTCGGCCAAAAACAGTTATTGGAAAACTTAAAAACGCAATCTACTTTCATACATCAATCATAATGCATGACTCATACACCAAATTATAATCTTAAGTCAATTTACCAATTCTTGTTTGATTTATACTTGAATCGAGCAAAAATAATTTAAACTCCGAGAATGATTTTTGTTCAATTCGTGATGATCGAATGAGAATCACAAAATCGACTTAGGGTTTTGAGTTTAGATTCACTTTAAAAAAAATTAAAACAACTCGGGTAACAAATTGATTTTAACCCTTATTTTAATGAAAAGTTCCTTTTATTTGTTATTCAACTATATTTTTTATATAAGGATATTCGAATATTGTACATGAATTTTAATTAAATTACAAATAAGTTAATTATTGATGCTAATTCAAGTTTAGCCAAGCTCTTCCAAGATGCAATTATGAGGAAATGCCACAATTAATATAAATAATAACTTTTCTACCATGCAATTATTATCATCCTCATTATATTATATCAAATAAAACTTTTCGATTGAAAATAGATTTTTCTTTGGAATTTAATTATAGTTTTTTAACGCCAATTTGTCAACTTGGAAATTCCTCATTAGCCCCTCTAGCTAAAATTCCAAACTCAATTCTTATATTAAGAAAGTAATAACTGATTTTAAAGAAATGTTAATTAGTTTAAATTATTAGTTAGAATTTAGAAACAAGTGAGGGTTCCTTTTGGTATGTTCTTGGGTTACTAGAAAAGAAGAAGAAAAAAGCAAATAAAAAGTCAAAAAGTTGAAATAATGGTCAAGGTTGTAAGAAAGGAAACAACATGAGAAAGAGGCAATCACATGAAAAAGTAAAGCTTTTCTAGAAGTCAATATCCACGTAACATCTTTGGTTAATTTACGTTTTATTTGTATTTCATTTTTCTTTTTAATAATAGTTACATGCTACTACGTGTATAAAATTAAATCATAGATTAAAATGTGACGTATATTAAAAACAATTAAACTTAATATACAACACTAAATAACAGAAATCCAGATTGATGATCATCAAGTCTTGAGTAGGATCAATTCAATGAGGACTTGAAATTTCTAGAAAGTCATTTGTATTTTTATATTATCGAGTCTTGAAATTTTTAAGTGTGGTTCCTATATAATAATTTTTTAACATTACTATAAATATATCGAAAACCGTGTGAAGTTATTTTACTTACTCTTACAAACCTAATTATTGTTAATTGTTGCAAAAACTTTCATATACTAAATAATTTATGTTTACTTTTAATTTTTTAAAGCACTTAAGATCTCAATAAATGAAAATTTTCAGACTACTGTGCACTTTGGAGTAGATCTGTAAATGTATTGATTCTAAAGTTAGATTATTCATTAATTAACTTTTATTAACTTAAAAATTCGATTCATAAATCCTAATATATAAGTGTAGTATTCATTTATAAATATAAAAATATCACAATTCATTTAGATATTGAAATTGTATTTGAATACAATAGTCTAGTGTTTCAGATTTTTTTTTTAACAACAATTATACTATTTATTATATATTATGTAAAGTTCTCATTCTTTGAGTATAAATTTGTATATATTTCTCAATATAAGGTGGTCGTTTAACTGAACCATGACTTGTTGATTCTTTCTTTTTTTTTCATACATAAAATAATCATAAATGCAAAATTCATCAGAAAACTAATTAGACTTGTAGATTTAAGCAAAGAAAAAAAAAAGTGCAAATGTGTAGATTCATATTTCATATAAATATTGGAGCCATGACGAATTTATTTTGCCTTTTAGTTTAGTAATCAATTAAAAATTTCTATTACGTTGTTTTATGTATGTAATATTACCCTTCTTAAAAAAAAAAAAAAAAAAAAAAAAAACACTTATTATAAAAATTTAATTATTAAAAAAAGATATTAAGAAAAATATTCTAATGTGGGGGGGGGCATTCCGAGAATTGAACTCGGGACCTCTCGCACCCTAAGCGAGAATCATACCACTAGACCAAATGCCCTTCTTATATACATCTTTCTGATTTTTTTTATATATATTTTATTTTCATGGAAATAATGTAAAACCCTTTCACTAGTCATGGGGTTTTCATTTTCGCCTGAAATCGGAACCAAAACCCAAAACCAAAATGGCGAGAGCAGCTCTGCTTCATTTGATCCGATCTCAATCCACAACCTTTCGTTCAGGTTCTCTCTCTCTTCAGATCTCTATTGGTTTTAATGCCTGATTTATGTTTTAATTTGTATGAATTAACGTGTTTTTTTTCTTTTTTCTTCCTGTTCAATTCGTTGATTTTTTTGATTCTGGATTGAAAATTGTGCTGAAATTATGTGAATAAGAGCAGTAGTTATTGGGAGAGCAGATCGTTAGACCATTTTGTTACTATTCAATGGCTTATAAGGTCTATTTTCAGTGAGTTGTAAGCATGTTCGAGAGCTTGTTGGGTGCCATATAATGTTTGGTTAGGTTTTTGGAAAGCAGCTCATAAGCGCCAGAATGATATGTGTTTGGTGTGATTTGTTGTGTTTTTGGGGAATATGTCGTTAGAATGTGTTGTGTTGGTGGGATTCGAAACTGTTTGGAGAATGTGGATATGTTAATATGAGAGAGAAAATTATATGTTTGTGTTGTGGAACATAGTTTCCACTGCAGATGTTATGTCTGTGTTGTTTGTAACATATGTTTTCGACTGTATATATATTGAATCAATGTTCTTCTGTTGGTAAGCAAGGATGAAAATATCGATATCGCAAGTGATATCGCAACCTTAATTTTACGGATATATCGATGAATATATCGCGGATATATCGCATATCCCCCATATCCCCTCGTATCTATATCACAACCTTCAAAATACGGATATATCGCGGATATATCGCACGTGTATCGGGATATTTTCATCCTTGTTGGTAAGTGAGTATCTATAATAATCTCAGTGAAGTAAATTTGATATTTGAGGCGTATTTTGAGGCACTGAGTACGTATTTTTTTCAAAACATTAATTCCATACATGTTTTTCATTATGGGAGAAGAGAAAATGTTTCTTGGAAATAACACCAAATAAGGGCTTGGATTTTGACCTTATTTCCTTATTTGGTGCATCTTAATGTTAACCTGATATTTCTTATGTGTTACTTCAATTGACAGAAGGATTTTGGTGCTAAAACATTAAGAAACATGGAAGTTTTATTTATATTAAAGATAGTGGAACAACAGACAAGTATTTTGGTACATATGAGTAGTCCAGACCATATTTCACTGACAAAGCATTATAGGAGTCATGAGAACTAGGTACACTTTAACAATTTGGTAGAGCACTTCAATATTAGAGTATCATGATTGCACATTACTGATTAGACTGGGTGAAAAAAATGCAAATCTGACTACAGAATAAGGTGAAAATTTATCTCTACTGGTGCTTGCAATTATAAATAAAGGTTCCTTTCCGAACGTAACTATGGTCCGGGAGTGAGAAACTTAGGAATGTCAAACGTAGCATAAGTCCTTAGCATTTCGATAAAGCAAACGTGCTGGTAGGCAATGGCAGTGAATTGGTGTTGAGCAGTTGAAAGCTATGAAAGAAGTATGCGGGGGTTTAAACCTCGAATTGGTGCATTCTTTGGCCTTTAGGCCTTGAGTGGTGTTTAGTGATGTCTATATTTTATTGTACTCAATTGGAAATAAAATTTTAAGACAAGTTAGATTGTTTCGAATGCTCCGATGCTTAAGCCAGAAAATTAAGGTGTCTAACCCGAATGGGGAAAAGGAGCTTCGCATATTCCTTTTCTCATGGACAACTTCTACTAGTTGGTGCTCCATTATGCATATTCTCCAGATCTTCTCTCTTTTGATCGATCGACGGAGTTAATCTTCCTTGCACAGTTGTATATTGAGGGAGATAGTTTCCTCCATACTAAGATGGAAGTAGAGTTATTTTCTCCCCTGATAACAAATTTAGGTTGTTGCTCAGATCTTCCACGCATTACTGTTATTTTACATTTAAGTTGAGAGGTTTGTTTATCCCTGCTTGCAAAAACCTCTTCTCATACACAGTTACGGCCAACTAGTGATCTTTTTAGTTCATCAAATTCTGATATTGGTTATTGAAAAGTGATGAACTTGCACTTGTTACAATTGTTTCTATTGTATATTCACTGCAACAGGTCATCGCTTCGCTCGGATTGTTCCCCAGGCACATGCATCTCATATCAGAGCTGATGCCAACTTTACCAAGCAGTTTTCTGTTACCCGAGCACAGTGGTCGCCTCGAGCTACATCAGCAGAAGACGACAACAATAAGATTAGCATTGGACCTCGTAAAGGGAGAGACGAGGGAAATGAAGAAAAGGACTTCGGATTCGTTTACCACGGTCCCATATCAAGCACCATCAAGAAAGTGAAGCTTCTTTCACTCTCCACCTGCTGCCTATCAGTCTCATTAGGTCCCGTGATCACTTTCATGACATCTCCAGACATGAATGTGATCCTAAAGGGTGCAGTAGCATCCACTGTCATATTTCTTAGTGCTACAACCACTGGAGCCCTTCATTGGTTCGTGAGCCCCTACGTTCACAAGCTACGATGGCAGCCTGGCTCAGACAGCTTTGAGGTCGAAATGATGTCGTGGTTGGCAACATTCTTGCCAAGGACAATCAAGTTTGAAGATATCAGACCTCCAGAGACCAATAGGCCTTACGTGTCATTCAAGGCTAACAGTAACTTTTATTTTGTCGATGCTGAGCACTGTCACAACAAAGCACTGTTGGCGAAACTTACGCCTAAAGATCGCGGGCCCGTGTTCAAGAACGTATAGTTTGCAGTGGTTTTAGAAGTATGCCAATGTTTTCTTGGTGGAAGTTTTATTTTCTGAATTTTTTTTGTTGCAGAATAAGTATTCTACCAATGCATAATGAGGTTTACATCTTGAATTGTAGAGGGATGTTATGCAAACATTGTATTTTTGATCTAAACGGTTTTATTTGATCTTTCATGTTATGAAATGTAACTGAGTGTTGATAAACAAACAGTGTTCCACGAGCAACTTGTGAACAAACTCGGTTCGTGCTTATTTATGTTAGTTTATTAATCTTGATGAACATAAACGACCAACGAATTCATTAGTTTATGTTCATGAATTATTCGTACATTTAGCGTATGTTTGATATTCATTCATTATTTATTAATTATATATTTATCTGCTTATTATTTATTGCTCATTGTAAAAATAGGTTTCCTTTAGTTTTAATATCTTCCAACATAACTCCACTGTTCATGAACAAAACATTTTTAATTTTTTTTCTTGAACATGAACAGTTAACGAGTTCGATGCTTAAATAAACAAATAAAACAATCCCAAATAAATATAAATAATTCACTTTCGTTCGAGTTTGGCTAGTTTACTGCTCTAATTGTAGCTTTTTGGGTGGTCAACTTTGGTCATAAATGTGGGCTAGCCTATAACAAACATTGAACACACAAGTAGGGTCGATAGCTTTGATCCTCTTTTTTGTCCTCATAAATTGCTGGCTTTTTTAGAAGTTTCAAATGATAAATTATTATTATGCACTAAAGAAAAGTTTCAAATGGATTTGTTGGGGCATCACTATATTAGCCTAACACATCCAAATAAATGCTAGAGAATAGACTTTCGATTTTATTGCATTTTTCATAAATTTAAATATTGGACTTTTCAATAATTGAAGACGCCCTCAATTGAAACGTGTCTCATCTCCTAAAGAGTGCATAAACTAATCACTGGTTATGTTCATTCAATTATTTAATGATTTCAATATTGAGTTCTATCAGTAATCCAATCAATTCAACGATAATAAGAAGGTTTAACTCACATATTAGCCTATCTTTTATGAAAAATGATAAATTATGAATTTTGTGAAAGCATTCCACATATTGAATTTCGGGTCAATTTATAATTCACAACTCATAATACATGTATAAGTCTATGAAAATATATTTAATTTATATGTAATGAAATTTTCTTTAATACAAAATTATATTTTTAACCGTTTTACATAGATTTTTGTGTAAACTGTAAACATAGTTAACATCAAGGTTCATTTCTAAAGTAAAATAGTATTCTAGAATATTTGACCACATATCTTCCACTAAGGATCAATTAATATATATATTAATATATTAATTATGTCGTTGAAAAATTACGAATATTAGTCAGCACGTGGACTGCAAGTAAAAAATCATATATAGTTTTCTTTTCTTTCTTTTTTTCCTTTCCCCCTTTTCTGGTGATGATGCAACATATTATAGACTATCTAGATTTGTTTTTTTTTTTTTTTTAATGCTAATAATAGATAATAGATATGTGGAAAATTCTAAATTAGCAATGACATCATGAAATTTTTAGTTGCGTGTAACAAAAGGCTAATTTACTATAAAATGATATATATATATATATATATATATATATATATTATTGTTTGTTTGAAAAAAATGGTGTTCACATGTATATTATTGTTTGTTTGAAAAAAAATGGTGTATACCCATGTGAACACCATGTAAATTTGCATAAAGGACATTTTTTTTCTTTTGCGAAAAAAAATAAAATAAATAAAAGAGGTCATTTTTTGTACGTTAAAAGCTCATCCAAGTTTTATACAGCAGAGAGAGAAGCTTTAACGTTCGAATCAGGGATGACAACGGGTTGGGTACTCTATCGTTTAGAAAATTTCAAATCCTGATGACAACGGGTTGGGTACTCTACCGTTTAGAAAATCTCAAATCCTGATGACAACGGGTTGGGTACTCTACCGTTTAGAAAATCTCAAATCCTGATGACAACGGTTTGAGTACTCTACCGTTTAGAAAATCTCAAATCCTGATCCTATTAACTTTATGTTTTTCAAATCCGTCTTGTTCTCATTCAGAGCTATCCATACCTGTCCCGCTCCTGATTACCATTATTCGTCGGATATCCGTACCCACTCATTATCCGTTTACCAAATATAAATATCTTTTTATTTGAATCTAAACGAGTATTTAAAATGAGTATTTTGTATTTTATTTTTTTAATTTGTATATTTAATATATTTATATACATTTTTAGTGAATATTTTATCATAAAATACTAGCTAGTTTAATGGTACATAGTTTTTTTCAATGAAAGGTGCAATAATCAATTCCTACATAATACATATTATATACATATATATATACATAATACATATTATATACATATATATTATATGAGTTGGCAGGTATCGTCTGCCCACAGGTAGAAGCCTCTTCCCAAACCATCCCGTACTCTAATGGGATTTTAATTTTTTTTCCAAACTCGTCTCATTCCCATTTAGAACTACCCATATCTCACCCTATTAGAGTTTGGGCGGACCCTAATGAAATTTTAAATTTTTTCTCAAACCCATCTCATTTACGTTTAAAATTACTCATACCCATCCTATTAGGATTTGGACAGATAACTGTCTATCCCTAGGTCGAATACTGAAGGTTGACAATTTGGACTACGTTTCTAGAAATGAAGAATGGTCATCTTCTATTATTTATTTACGGTGTCTACTCACTACTGAATCTAGAATTCCATGTTTCAAAAATCAGCATATAATAATTGAGCTATATTTTTTTCTTCAACCTACTAAAGAGTAAATTAGTTCAATATAATATAGTTGTAAAAAAATATCTCTGAACCAAAGAACAGCATATTAAATCTAAAGATGGTTTCCAAAAAAAGAAATACATTGAAAAAGAGTTTTATAGAATTAATAATTTTATATGAAAGAAATAAATTTAGTTATGAAGCTAATTAGTTAAGATCATAGGAACCTAAGATATTCAATAATTATTGTTGACTAAAATCCGTAGTCTCTTATATAATTCTCTAGTCAATTACATTGAACTCATTTGAAGGATAACTTCATCAAGAAAACATTTTCCCATTAAATAATTCAAATAATTGAGAAAGCGTGTTGAGAAGTAATGAGACAAAGCAGTTACGCAAAAATTCATATGAATTGATTTTATTGATACGATTTTATTTGATGGAACCATACTCATTTCATAAATAAGACATTAATAAATTTATACTCATTTATACTTGAACATTGTTATAGTAAATGAGCTATATACTATACTCGTTTATAGTATATTTATTTAGCTTTTTCTCCAATACTTTATATGATATATCCCAATCGAATAGTTCCCCAATTTCTAATTTAGAAAATTAATTCATTATTATTATCGAGAATATGATTTTTGTTATAAGATTGTTCTGTGAATCTGATTTTATAAAATGAGTAAGTCCACAATACACACATAGATTCTAATTATATTTTTTTTTTTTTAGTGTGGGTAGATATTCTAATTACAATATATTTTTAGTGTAGGTTGAAATAGAGATTCATGTCATGAGTATACTTTCGGATCGAAGTTTTAATGAAAAAAATGGAAAGCTTATACTCTTTGATTATTTGTTGAATCAAATTAACATCGTTTCTATCTACGTTTCTTGAATTTTAGTGAAAAGATCACTGATTTCTTCTTACTTTTGTATTTGTTTAATAATACTTGCTCCACCCACTAAAATAAACTTGTTTTCATTTTTGTATGTTATGAACCAATTTTTTATTTAATACATGTTATTAATAAAATCCAGCTTTCAAGATAGCAATATATCACTAGCTTGTAGTTCAAGTGGTATCCACCTTTATAAAGGTGTAAATTGGGTGATGATTGAATTGGAACATTGGATTACTGAAGTTTTTCCAGTCTTTATTTTCTCTCTTCCACTCCCTCTAGCTCGTTAAAAAAAAAAATAGCTGTTCCAAAAGATTTTTTTTTTAATCATCTAGTATAAGAAAAAAAAAACATAGAAATGGTCGTTTATATTAATGTGAAATACAGAGTAGCATTTAAGTGAAAGAAAATATGCTCACCTATCCCTAAAGCAATATAACATCATCTTCTAGAAAACCAACAATCCTTCATACTTTTATTGCTTTTCCTAACTGCATCTAGAAGAAGTTTAATTAAAAAGCCAAAAAGATCCTAAAAAAGCCATTTATGACTACTTTATTATTTTTCAGTCAAATAGACATCAATCATTCTCAAGTTTCACAATCTTTGTCCCCCACAAAATAAATAACCATATAAATCTTGTATATATAGCCCAATTCACACATAACTTCATCAAACATAGTCCAACATGTTAAGTTATTGCATTAACTCACAAACCAAAAACATGTATGACACATCAGATGAAGCAGATGAAACACTCTCTTTGAGTGATCTTCCATTGTATGGTGATCAAAGTGTTAATGAAGAATGGGAAGAAGATTTGTCAAATGAATCACAAGGCTCAAGCTCCATCTCCTCATCGGAGAACGATTATTTCGAGTTTTTCAGCCAAGAATTGTGCCCTTCCACCACCAGTTTCCCACCGGAGAGCTTCGTCTTCTGTGGGAAACTCATACCTTACAAGAAACCGGACACATCAGACATTGTTCCATCCAGAGTAGTCGAGAGCAAGAAGCCAACGAGCATCAAGAAAAAACCTGGTTGGAGCATATTCAGATGGAAGTTCAGTATCAAGAATGGTAAGAAAAGTACCACCACATTGATGCACAACAAGGATCGTCATGATCAACCATCCAAGAAAAAGTACAAGAGCAACAAGCAGGGAAAAGGGTCCGGTTTTCGTCTACATAAAATGTCCATATTCACATCTACATCATCTAGTAAAGCTAGATGGCACTTGTTCTTGTTTGGGATATCAAAGTTTTCAAGCCAAATGGATTTGAGGGATATAAAGAACAGACAGAGCCGCCGCCAGAGCCCGAGCCCGAGCCCACCACCTTCTCCGATGATCAGCTTTCAACACCACCACAATGATCAGCAGGTCAACGAAGAGACGAGCAGGGGTTCTGGGCTGTGGGGCCTGATCAAAGTACTCAGCTGTGGCAAAAACCACCACCCAAGTAGCATGGTGGTTGGATCAATAGGCACCAATAGACTAGAGTGAGCCAGTTTTCGACTGTTTAGAAAACAAACATATGTATATCAAGGCATCTATATCTTTACTCCATTTTCAGATTCATTGTCGTAGAAGTTTTCCAGAATCCATACAGTTTAACCAACATAATGGGACAAAAAATATATCAGACATCAACTTTGAAGTCTCATTTTAAATCAAAGTTGAAAGTCAACTTTGAATGCTGAAATCAAAAATGAGTTCCAGTGTACAGTAGTACATGATGAACAATTCAAAATTTTCAAAGCTGAGAAAAAGGAATAAAATTGGATGTGATTTGCTATATAGTCTATCAAAAAACAGATTTGGTCTCTGGATTTTGTATCAAACTTGACAAATAGATTACAATAATGGAAGAAAAAGTGAACTCTGAATTTGAAATGAGTGTTCTTGATTCCAAAAATGATTTGATGCGTAGGTATCGAGCTTTTCGTGGGTGATTACTGAACCTTAACGACTCTCTTCTTCTTCCGTTTATTATTTGTGATCCCATTTTCAACTGTAGGGTGATCTTCTGCATCAACATGTAGACCAGCAGCTACTCGGTTTCTTTTAGACTTCATTGCATTTTTTTTCTCAGTTTTCTTCCCTGGCAAACTGCAGTAGTATCATTATAGAATAAGATTCATGAAGAATGATGTTGCTCAAAACAAATAAGAATATTATCTTGATAGCAGTGGACTGCAAACAATATGGTAGTACTAATATGTTATCCCAAAGCAAAATTGAGCTTAAAAAAGTGTTAAAAGCATATCAACTCAAGTAGGCAGAGTGCTGGCGGCTGATTTGATTCAAGTAATAACGAACAGATAATACAATATCCTACTATCACCAAATTGCATTACATCCCTTCAAGACATGTAAATTTTTCTCCAAATACACCAAAATAACAGAAAAAAACGTATAAATTGATGACACATTATGTTGTCATCACCAATATGGTATTAAACAGGGCAGCTAATGTTAGAAGTAATTGTACCTTCGACATTTATGTAAGTTCCTTTCAGCAGCCTTGTCCAGGACACTTTTGTAATATTGCATAAATGGAGCATTGATACTGGACTTTTCGAGCTGTGGGCATGTAACCATGAAATCAGGTTAAACGATATCCTATTACTTGTAAAAGTTTGAACAGTTGGATTTAGAAGATGTAAACCTGAAGAAAAGAATCCGCCGATTGGTGATCATGTGGGGAGAAAGATACATCATCTCTCTTTTTCTGCACCAAGCCCACATTCTGCTCCACCTGCAGCAACACAAATAAGAATCCATAACGATGGCCAATTTTTAGGAGAGGTTTTTTCTTTAAAGTTTAGTGGACAAAACTTCCTCAACATGCACTTTCTGCCGACATCATAGTGAGACCAATGCTTTTTTCTCCCTGAGTTTTGCTTGATAAAAGTGTGAAGAGTTGCATGAAATAGATGCAAGCAAATAGTACCTGATCAATCAAACGCTTCACTATACGACGCAAGCTTTCTGTAGTTGTGATCTCGTGAATCCTTCCCAGACGGATTAGTGGAATAGTAGCTAGGTCGGGGAAGGAGATATGGTAGCTCCACTGAGCAAAGTGTGATGAGAGATGTTCGATGGCTGAGTGAAAACATTCATCTTGGAAGCCTTTCGATTTTAGATAATATTTGGGCAACTGCACTCAGCTCACAGTTACAAGGTAGCAGGATTCAGATATGTGATAAATCAAGAAAATCAGTAACAGACTTTTTGTTTATGATGACAAGAGTAAATAGTATCCTAACCTTTAAGACTGATGCGATATTGAAGGCAATTTCAGCTTTTCTTCCCTCACGAACAACCTTATATTCCAAAATATCCAGTACTAATGAAGAAAGTGGTATAAAATATCCGCTAGAACTGGAGAGAGAATTGAGCCACTCGATGGACTTGAGTCTAAGAGGTAAATATCTTGGACCAGAAAACATGTGAGCCAGCCCATTTATAAGTTGAATGGTCGTAAAGAACAAAGAGTGAAGATCATAATCACGTATATTGGCCGATATGAACCTAACCCATAAATCAATGCAGTTCACATATTCCCAACTGCATATCTTTCTAACAGCTTCCTGTCAAAAAAAAAAAAATTACATTTTCAATAACTATCCACAAATAATTGGAAAAAGGAACATTCAAGTTAGACATCAGACCTTTTTCTTGGTTTCTACCCCCCATCTCAATATCTTGGCACAATGACTTATAGAAGCAACAGCCTTCACAGATGATTTTTGCACGTCTAGAGAACACAGCTCAACTATGCAATCCCTCAAAAATTGCATATGTTTGATGTCAGTGATTTCTGTTACACTCGACTGAGCAATGAAGGCTACCAAAGTTTTTGATAGGCAGCTGTCAAAGTAAGTGGAACCAAACATAGCAGCAACATCTCTTACGACAAGAAAGGAAGCTGATGATAATTCCCTCCCACCTGTCGCCCACAAATGCACAGTGACCTGTTTTAAAAAACTTAAAAGTGTTGGAAACAGATGATAATAAGTGTAAAGATGAAACTAGAACATTCCATCATAAAGCAGATAAATTCTAGAGTTAACTGTTGTAGAAACGTCTAGGGCCATTGACACATGTTATGCTCATGCTGCATTTATCCAATTCCTGGTGATTCATCCATAACAATATATAAAGTAATGGGCCTATGAACAGGGTCTAAAATAATTTTAACCACAGTCCCACAAAAACATGCTTGCTTATAAAAAATTATCTTGCTAGACTTTTGTGTCCTTCGATTGATATTGACTTCAGTCATAAGATGATTTTGCACCATCAAAGAGGATGGAATACATGTAACTATGGAGAAAAACAAAAGAATGCTCGATGCACTGGGACATCCAAAAGAAAAACTGCAGTCTTAATACTATTCTTCAGCAATTGAAACCAGAAATGATAATACAGTTACCAGAAAAAGAAACTATCGAAATCTTCCTTGAATACCAAGATTTTATTTAGAGCGAAAGTGATGATACCAAAACATAACCTACTTTCTTGATCACTAATGAGCAATATCACATGCAGCTTTCTTATTTTTTGAATTCATACATAGAACCTTGATTCGGGAACTGGCTGGTTTCAACTACAAAAGATCAAAAGCTAATTACAACTGAGGTATCTACAATTAGTGTACACTTCTAGCCAGTTAATACTTCGGCAGTAATTAAATTGAACAGCCAATAATAATTCAATAACAATCAGGTCAGCTACGATCAATTCCCTGAATCATACTAAGGTTTCTTCAATCTACTATCTTTACTAACTAACACAACTCAATTCCTTCACCTCCCTCCGATCAGAAAATGAGGTGATACATTTTTAACTAAAGCTTACTAAATCCAAGGAGACCAAATAATTTTTTGCTCTGACCAGAGGAATTTAAAATGACAAAAACAAGATTAAACATCGAAGAGCAAAATCCTGAGATGTGGGGAACTAAAACTTGATATATAATGTATTGACAAAGAAGGAAGAAAAAAAACCAAGTTGGGTTACCTTAAGAAGTCGTTGAATTAGTGATGGAAAGGCAACAAAGAATATCAAAGAAGCTTTGAGCCTCGTCATTGCAAAAGTTAAAATGTCCGAGTCAGTAACCTGATTCAACAGAAACAATGTACTTCTCAAAAAAGACTTGACTAAGGGTCTCAAATTTTTTAATTTTGAGATTTTCTTAAGTTCCAGTAGTGTCTCTTTTGTGCTATGGGAAGATGATATCTGCAATAGGCCTCGAAATATATCATCTGCATTAGAAAGTGTGAAGAGCAGAATGTTGCAAAAGGTTTCACTGTTCTCAATCTTATGGCCAACTGATTCAGTTCCATAATGGCAGGCTGCACGATAGGCATTAAGTAGGCTAATAAGAGCTGACTGGCTATGGTCTTCCTTGACCATTTGACACCATTTGCTGATGACATGATTAGACAATAGTTTAGCTTTGTCTTTGGCCAGTTCATCTTCACCTTGCTCCCCTTGATCTTCATCTGAATACTATTTGAAAGAACCAGATAGGAAAAACATATTATTAGCACAGGTTCTGACATATGTAAAGATAAAGGATAGAGAAGCAAATAAACAATTTCCTAAATGTAGGCCTCAATTCTGGAAACTAGTAAATGATCTCACAGCTTCAGTATCATTTTAATATAACAAATTTTGCTGTAAATATAATCAACCGTCAGTAGTTCAAAATGATTTATAAGTTGAGTAGTATTTTTATTCCCAAGAAAAATAAATTGAATAGCCCCTCTCTGTTACTTAAAAGAAGAGAGGAAATACAGCAAATAAATACTAAGTGTCTTACCATATCTTCATTCTGAAATGCTTCTGCACTGTTCTTGAAGCTTTCCAAGAAGTTGCTGAATTCTGGATCCTGAAACTCTCAAAGGAAGTTACCTTAATAAATAAAAAGGTAAAATTCTCATAAATTTCTGAGAGATCAATAGCTTAAGGGGGAAAACACAATGCAACAAACAACTTATGAAAGAGATCAATTACCTTTTTTATCAGCCTGTCCAATTTCTTCTTTTGCATGGAAAGATCAGAAAGAGTTTTCTCATTTTTATCCGAATAGATAACAGTGGTACCAATTTTATCTGTATAAATAAATAAACATTTTAAATGATGCTACTCCTCAACAAATCTGGTAAAGTTAAACTATTTGAAAGATTGAAGTTAATACATGGAATGTTAAAGGGGGAGAAAAAAAAGAGTATCTGTTAGAAAAGTGACCTTCTAGAGTTTTCCCAGCCTCACTCTCGGAAACACATGGGCAGTTTGGGTCCTAAATAGAGATTATGCAATCAATGGCCAGCAACAAATTAAAGTTATGTGCAATAACATAATAAACGTAATCAATCTAGAACCTCGGAGAGATAAGCATCACTGTCTGAGGCATTTGCAACCTCCTCCTTATCATTTTCAGTAAACACCACATCAAG
The DNA here is from genome assembly GCA_954870855.1 of Scutellaria minor. Lineage (NCBI taxonomy): Eukaryota > Viridiplantae > Streptophyta > Magnoliopsida > Lamiales > Lamiaceae > Scutellaria > Scutellaria minor. The sequence continues at coordinate 1,099,036 of OX940728.1, forward strand.
GGAAGTAAACTCAATGCTGTCAGAATCATTACTCCTGAGAGAAAAGGGAGATTAGGATAATTCAAAACTAGCCAATTTGAAAAGGGAAGACAGAAGCAACATAGATAGAAGTGGATTACTTCCATGATTTGGTTTGTGAAAAATTTGCAACAGTGAACAACTTAGCAACAGAAACAACTAAAACGCTATGATTACGAATATTTAGCTCTACATTGACAACTATCTTCCGGTTTCATTGTTGACTGAAGTAGCTCATTTTATACACCATAAATTTCAGCAACACTGAAAATATAGAGTACATCACAGGGACATTAACATAAACAGATGAAATGATTTCACCTTTTTTACCTTCCATTAGAAATTTCCTTGGTATTATCCACTTCTTCCACAACGTCATTTCTCCCATTTTCTGCAGCAAATTGCAAATATCAGGAAAATTACATAAGCATTTGCCTTTTCCAGAGCCAAAAGCGCGAAAAATAAAGCCTTGAATTGAAATTCACAAATCTAACAACATATCATAAAAACGATGCTTTCTAACATTCAGCTATCTTCATTTAACGGAAAAAACACAGACGCACGTGCAAAATCATAAACAACAACGTATGAGCAATCCAAGATGTATAAAAAAACATCTAAAAACTGTTCGTAAATGCATCAGACAAAATACTAACTCCGAGGTTTCTTCTTGAATGAAGCTTTCGTTTTTCGTCTGATCTTCAGCACAGACTGGAGATGCTTCTTTGCAAATTTCCTCGCCTTCTTCCCTAATTTTCCCATAGCTTTTTCTTGTTTGATTATACAATGCTATACTCAATTGCAATAAGGTTTTGAATTACAGCGCTGGAATTAAACCCTAGAAATTTGGGGCTGAAATTGTGCAAGACTGAGAAAGGGTTTAACTAGGGTTCTATTTTAGGGTATGTACGTAATAAGTGAAAATTGATGTCATTTTCTGGAAATTCGAAATTTAGGGTGTTGTATTTTCAGGCACAAGAAAGTTGATAGTAGTATTTATTCTTTTCATGTACTAATTTAGTTTTTCATTAATAATTTTAAATGGGTTAAAAAAAATTAATAAGGCCCCGTTTGCTTCGCGGGTTTAGGTTGGTTTCGAATTATAAACCAACTTAAACCTGTGTTTGGTTGGAGGGTTTACGGCCCGAAGAAATAATTGGGCCCGGGCTACAAAGGTTGGTTTAGGTTGTGTAATGTCCTTATTTCTAAACCCACCAAATTTGGTGGGTTTCATTTTGTATGAACAGTAAAATGAGTCAAATTACATATTAGCCCCTACTGTACACAATATCTGGTCAGTACTAACCTTCCCGATTCCATTAGTTACATGAATGCCATTAGTCATTTCATTTTCCCCCAATCAATTCATTTTGCCCCAAATCGATTGAGAACCCTTTCCTGATTCAATTCGAAGCCCTAGCCAAAACACACCTCCTTCGTTCGAATCCCAACGTGCGCCATCTTTTTGACGGTGACGGTGACGAGTAGATTTGAGGTAAAAGACGGTGACGAGTACATCACGAACTGGCAGCCATGGGACCTGTTTGGTAAAAAGATCATCCGACGGGCTGTTGCAAAGATTCGGAGTAAATCTGATCAAACATTTGGTTTCGACCGCTCGTACAGTTAAGAGAGAGTAAAAAGGTACTTCTTTAATGAATGTTTTTGTGATTTAGGTTAGTTTTGTAGCAAAAATTTCTGTGTTCTGTCGCTTTAGAAATTTGAGAAACACATCGGTTTGAAATTCGCTAACGAACGGGCATTGGGTTTTATGCTGGATTCGAGTCGTACAACAGTAGAAAAAGGGTGGGTTTCATACGAATGTTGAAAAAAAGTCGTTCTTTTGGGATGGGCAGTTTATTTGCATTTTATCAATAAAAGAAAGAATATTATTTTAAACTGGTTTCATTGTTTCTGTGTGTTTACAAAGCATTATTCGTTGTTGGCAGTGCCATCTTTGAATTATTTGCAAAAACTTGATCAGTGATATTGTATAACCTTTGTTTGCCATTTTACACACTCAAACAGTTTTTTAGATTTTTTAGATTAAGGCATCAATGGCATAATTATATTTGGGAATTCTGATCATCTCCAATATAGGAGTGCTAAATATGCAATTATGTTTTGCAACTTAATATGTCTTTTTAGTTGGGATCTCAGATATGCATAATCTAGAATAATCCATCAAATTGAATTCATACTCATCTTTATCATGTGTTGTGTGGCCACTGTAGATTTTGCACAATTTCAGATTCATTATTCATAATTATTAATCTGATATCTTAATGATTACTATTTCATGTCGTAGGAGGATCCGAAGCAGAAGCTGTTCACAAATTTACTGCATTCACAATTTATATCTCCTGTGTTTCTATTCAGAGCTTAGGAAGATAAGCTTCTATGACATATATTCGACAACTAACGAAAATTCTTGGTGATGTATCAGGGAAACTTTTGTGAATACTTTCATGTTGCAAATTGTTGTTTTGTCTAATCATCTAAATGGGAGGGATACTCGTGCACCATTTGCAAAGTTTATGGGCCTCGACCGTGAGTCTTAATTCTACCTCACTCTGCCATCTTTGAAAATGCTACGAGTAATGATACTAATTGTCTAATTTATTGCAGGATTCTCATCCCGCGCCTACCATTTCAGTTCACTTCGACTGAGTTCGTAACGTACTCTATTCTGAGATAATGATCCTTTTCTGAATCGAGAAATGCTAGCCTTATAATTTTATTAGTTCATTGTCGTTAGAGCGCACTGTCTATCTATAACTTGTTCACTCCCTTTTGATTTGTAACCAACTTTGTTAGAGCGCACTGTCTATCTATAGCTTGTTCACTCCCTTTTGATTTGTAATCAACTTTATATTTATGGGATTAATCAAATGTATGAACTTGTGTTGTCTATCTATAGCTTGTTCACTCCCTTTTGATTTGTTACCAACTTTATATTTATGGGATTAATCAAAGGTATGAACTTGTGTTGTGATTCTATCGATATCTGCAATGGTACAGATCACTCTGTTTGACAATGAGATTAGAATATTATAACTCATGAGTTTTAGACAAATATAATATTAGCCATTTCTGTTAAATAAAAAAGTTATCAGATTTAATATTACAATGTTGCCCCTAGATTGTAGTATATTTATGAAACTCCAAAGCACATGAATAATTGAATAGCAGACTCACAAAAATCAAACTATGAACTTGAAAATAACACACTTCTTATAAATATGGTAGAAATAGCAGGTAAAAATGATTCATGAAGGCACAACAATACAAATTTATTCTTTAATCTGACACCACAATACTTTAGAAGAGAAGCAAATGGAGTAAACTTTCTGACTATAGGGTTTCAAATATCAGAAGTCTAAATTTATTTCAGATCAACATTATTTGAGTTCGTAAATTGAAGAACTTCCAGATTTTTCTTAAAGCGCATCCTTGGATAGAAGATGAATATGTTTGTCCACTGTTCGTGCATTGCAAAGCTCGTCACATGAGTCGTCTCTTTCGAAAACAGCAGTAGCACCCATGCCCGTGCCTGCATTAGAGATTCAACAATCATAAATTTCTCTCATCGTGAAGCTTAGAGTAGAAATAATTGGGGGAGGGCAAAAGAAAGAGACCTATGCACATTACACCACACCAAAACGATAATTTTTCCCCGACGCTTCATCACATGCAACAAGGTACCAACACAACGAGCTCCTGCAAGAATTAAGCAATCAAAATGAGATGCATACCAGCATAGATGCAGGATTCATAGCAGCATAGATGCAGGATTCACGTCCCAAATTTCCACAAACCTGAATACACAATGAATGAGGAGTCTTTTCTGCAGAGCAACACTTCTTTTCATGAGGAGCACAGCTCCAGCACCATCACTTACTTGACTAGAATTCCCTGAGGAAAGGTGAATTATAATCAATATAGGAGACTTTATGCTTTTAAATAGGATTGCAATGGAACAGCCCTACTTACCAGCAGTGGTTGAGCCATCTTTCTTGGAGACAGGTTTCAGTTTGCCAAGATCTGCACTGTGGTGCTTGGCCGTATGCCATTATCAATAGATATAGTGACCGGTTTCTCATTTCCAGTTTTTGGGTCCACGATCTTCAATCGAAATATTCAAGTATTATTACGAAAGGAAGCAAAACAGACATGTAAATCCAACTGAAGTAAAGAGTCGAATGCAAAAGAAAGAATACTTAAACTCTTAGTCTCTTACCTTAGTTTTCACTGGTATTATCTCATCTTTAAATTTTCCTGAGGCAGTGGCAGTTGCAGCCTTTCTATGTGAATCAACCTGATAAGGAAGGTCATAAGACATCAATGACAAGCAAACTTGAAGCTAACATATAAACTAGCAGATTTATATTTATATTTTTAACGTACTGCCGCCTGATCTTGCTCCTGCCTTGTCATACCAAAACGATGGGAGACATTTTCTGAAGTAATGCCCATTGGGAGAAGGCAATCTTGCGCTTGTGCCATTGTTGCCACCTAGAATTTATTCACTGGTATCAATGCTGACAAACAAGATAATGTATTTTGAAGAACCTGTATACTGTATTAGAAAAAGGAGTTTTACTCTTGGATTGACTGATCCTTCCCACACCATAGGATTAGCGGTCATCGATTCCAACCCAGCACCAATGCCTAATTCGAAATAAGATAAGTAACTGAAGTAACAAAGTATTTGAACATCTTTGAAGCCACCATTCTTTGTTTTGCATAGTGCAGTTCGATAGACACTACAAGTAAAAAATAGAAAATATTAAGCAGTAGAATCTCCAATGAATACCAATAATTTTAGTTAGATAAGCAGGAACTTGAGCAATTATACATCTCTGATGTTATAGATACTTACGCCACTATAACCACATCGTCACCGAACACTGAAGACCTGTGATATGTTGCACTATCCCCTGCTGAACATATTGATGCCTTCATGAAAGAACAAAAAAATCAAGTTCAATTAACACAATAAGAATAAAGGACAACACAGAAAACCATATTTGTGATGTACACAATTAGCTGGCATGTATTTAAGTCTCTTGCAGATAAGTATTCAAGTTCTTCTGAAGAGTCAGATCTAAGCTATAGATAAAGACTACAATGTCAAAAATAGTATCCCACAAAAAGAATCTGACCTACAAGTTTCACAAAGTTTTCAGTTTTGTTGCAAAAGCTATTAAATTCCAAACTTCTGAAAGTAGTTAAATGAACGAATATGTCAGCGATAACAGTTAAATTGAATTGGTTTCAAAATCATAACTTTATGAATTTTGAAGGTACATGCCAAGCTGCAAAAAAATACATCAAGAGCTAAAGAAAATACAGTTTAATCTCCAAACCAAATATCTCAACAAAACACCACTCTCAAAGAAAAACATTTTGAGGAAAAATACAATCTGTCTTCAAAATGCCTAAATCTTGATTTCTTCAACTATACCACAATGCTTAAAAATTTAATAAATCGAATCGCCATACCTGCTCGACATTTTTAAAATGATTACGGGCTGTACACAATAAAACTTGTCAACCCGAAATGAGCAGTAGCTTCACCGACTCAATTCCTTGCTTCACCGACTCAATTATTGTAGTAGCGGAAGCTTTCTCAAACCAGTGTGGGTCTAATACAATGCGATATCTTGACCCGAATTGACGCCGAAATTTTTCAATTCATGAACCAAACTTTGGGTATCCTCTACGAATCATTCTTGCAGGGCATGAATTGGGGAAATTGATTTGGTTTTCTGCATCTCGTCTTCTTCAACTTGTCACGCTGTAATCTTAGCTTTTGATATTTTCTCCAATAAATTATTACATTATAATATTATTATTTTAAGTAAGGGTAAATCGGTCTTTTTACGTTTCTTATCCGTTTTAAACCAACAAAGCAAACGCAAAAGTTAAAATAAACCCACATTTACAAACATATAATCATTCAAACCAAACATATAATTTAACTTAAACCTACTCTAAACCCACATACCAAACACCCAAAAAGTGCTATTTTGTCTTCGATGAACAGTAAAAGCCCGAAAAGCCCAACCAACCTAAACAAACCCAACCTGCGAACCAAACGGACCCTAATTTTAATTGATTTTATTGTATTGTCATATAAATATTTCCAATTACATAGTGAAAATGACACATGAAACTGAAGTTTATTGCCTTTTTTTTTTTTCTAAATTAATAGACTCCATTTAAGTTTTAATAACTTGATAAAAAAAAAAAAAAACATACCAAATCTTTGGAAAACAAATTACTTATTACTTTTTTTTAAATGAAATTACTTATTACTTATTAAATATATATTAGTTTTTTTCATTGTAAGAATTGAAAAAATGGAGGGAATTTTATTTATATTCTGTAAAGAGTGGAATTTTTTATTATATTACTTATTACCAAATATTTTATTGTTCACTTGCGTTTAGGTGGGTATAGTTCAGACTACTCGATAGAGGCCTATGACCCAGCCTATTATCAGTCTAACTCGGCTCAATCTCTTTAGTAAACGAGTGAGGTTAAAACTTATTATAAAACATATTTATGAATATAGGCTAGGTTCGAGCCTTAAAAAAAAATTTAATAGGCCTAATAGACCGGCCTATTTATAATATTTATATAAAATATATCATATATTTGATATCTTTTATAGTTGTATATGAATGTAGTTTAATTTATGTTCTCTGTTTTTATATTTTATATTATTTTCATTTTTCGGTGTAATTCTCTAAGTGTAAATGGTTTTTGAAAAAAAAAAAAAAAGATTTCATACTAGATAATTATGTAGGCTCTTAATAGGCTTTTGATAGACTTTTAAGTCAGGTTTATCCACAAAACAGGTTAGACTCGAACTAAAAATAAAAGTCTTTCACATAAAATAAATCAGACTTAAACATAATATTTAAATTTCAAATCCAAACCGACCAACAAAAAGCTCAAATTGGCCTAGCCTATTCCCACCCCTACTCGTGTTTAATCTTAACAAAATACAGTAGGAATTTAAAAATCTGTAATCAAATAAAAGATTTACGTGTGTATAATTCTGCATGAAGATTTTTTAAAAAAGAAAAATAAATAAAATAATCTAATGAAAATTTTGTTAAAACTTGTTTATTTAAAAGAAAATAAATTAATAAACAATAAGAAATTTTAATGTCAATATTAAAATATTTTAGTTGATTATGACAGTATATATATATACACACATATATATACATATATATACATATACTGTCATATAAATATTAATATTATATATATTAATTAAATATTTTATGTTACTTATAAAAAAAATATTAAATAGAAGAATTGAGTTTGGGAATGGTCCAATGAAAGCAAACAGCCCACTTCAAACCACGGCCCATTGAATGTCGATCCTAAAAATTTTAAAAATTATATTTAAATATATATATATATGTATATCGTATATATTCGCTCTTCATTATTAAATAATTAATGATAATATTAATAGGCTAGGTGGAAATAACACAATATTAAATCCCAGACCCAGACCCAAAAGAATTGAAAATTATAATAAATATATATACACTATTAATTCTCCATTATTTGAGAAATAATGATAAAATAGACTAGGTGGGATTAATAAAATAAAAGGGTTGAATTTTTTAATTTTTATCACAAAAATAATATTGGAAATATTAAAATAATAGTGTTAATTTAATTGCTTGATTACCACATGCACTTGTGTAAATCATGTCCCCTATAAATGCAATCATCAATTAATCCCATTTAAACCCAACTTTCCTTCCCAAACCTACTCATTTAATTCTCCATACCACTTTCCCATGTAGCCCACCCCACCCCACCCCACCTTATTTAGGTTGGACAAATATGAATAGAACATCTAGGACTAAGGTAATAATAGTGACGTTTCCAAATTAATTATAATAGTATATTTATTACCAATAATTTGAGGAATTACTTGTTAGATGTATGTTTATCATAAAGATATATGAGAAAAATGTTCCAATATGCCTCTAATGTGTTTATAAAGACAAATAAACTTCAAAAATATTGAGATATAAGATTAAAATTTGATAACATGATTGTAAATGCTTGATTAATATTGATAAATATTTTTTATTCTTTCATTTTCTTTCTATAACTTTTACTAATTTACAAAAAAAAAATATTTCTTCTTGTTTATTTCGTATTTGTCATTTAAGTAGTACTATTTTAAAAGATTAAGTAGTACTATTTTAAAAGACATTAGACTGATAATGGATTGCGATATGACGTCTAGACTTGAAATATATACATTTTTAAATATATTATAATGTCAAATCTAAATTACTTCAACAGTAATAATCAATAAAATAACATAATCTCAAAACAAATTGATACATAACATCATAGACTCCGCATAAGTTCAAACCGCATGGATCATCATTATCATGAATCCAATGTGTTTGTAAAGGTCTAATAGCAAAAAAAAAAAAAAATCTAAAATTATAATTTAATCATGATTTTTTCAAATTTAACGAAAAATAAAAATAGAATCACAATAGTGTTTTTTCGGTGATGTGTCCACAAGTTCGGCTCAATAGCCACGTCAGATGTCATATTATAAATAGTTTAACTTTTTTAAAGTATATTTTTATGACAAAATTTCTAGTTTAAATCCACTTAAAATGACTTTTTTTTTTATGAAGATAAAGTATTTAACTTTTATATAATTATGTCACTTATGATATGAGCTCTACACTGTCTATTTAAAAGTTGGTTATTTTTTATTTTCTTGCGATATAAGTTTGTATGCAATTTCGTACATATGCAAATCATGATCATTATTAGTTCATGATTCATGCTCATAGGCCACTTTCATCTTCAACGTTTTTATGTTTAAAAATAAGATAGATTGTTTGTGTTTTTAAATTAAGTTCGAAAATGAAAATGTTGTTACACAATGAAAAAAAAATAAAAAAAGACAAACGATATATCTTGGATAAAATATTAGGAAAATAACTAAATTAGGTTGGGCCTAAATGGTTTAGGTGGAGCCTTGATCATCAAAAACCTTGTTTTATAATATGTATTTGTCATTGTTATAACACAAAAAATTTTATAAGCTCTTCAAAAGTTTTGGACGATAATTCAAAAAAAAAATTATTTTATCTTAAAATAAGATGTTAGAAGTTTATAAATTCTTACTTTTAAAAGAGGATATTAAGTTATTTATGAAATAAAATCGTATTTTTTTTATAAATTCTTCAAATTTACTTATTTGAATTACACAATTGTCATTGCTAACATCTTTTAAGTTTTTCCATCTTATTTATCAAACATCTCAACAATTTATTTTTAAAATAAAATAAAAGATTTATAAACTCTAAAAACATCTTATAAAATGTAAGAGTTTATAAACTCTTTCGAATAAATTTAGCTAGACACCCTCTTAGCCCAATGTACCACCTAGGCACCAACCGAAGGATGTTTGTCTAGCATTTGGCTGATGCTAAAAAATTATGCATTTGTTATTGTTGCAACATAATAACTAAAATTAATGAAAGATGCCTAATATTTTTTTGCAGAATAACATATATAAATTTGAAATACCTAAAAATATATATTGAGAGAATGACAATATTAATTATAAAACATTGTTCTAGAATATGAAATTGTCGCTGTTGCAACATAGTAATTAAAATTAATGAAACATGCCTAATAAAGTTTTTATAGAATGACAATATAAATTTAAAATTCCTAAAAATATATATTGAGAAAACGACAATATTAATTTCAAAACAATGTTCTAGAATATGCATTTGTCGTTGTTGCCACATAATAATTAAAATTAATGAAACATGACTAATTTAATTATTTATAGGATGACAATATAAATTTGAAATGCCTAAAAATATATACTACGAAAACAACAATATTAATTTCAAAACATTGTTTTAGAATATTCATGAATTAAAATTAATGAAACATGCCTAATCAAATTTTTAATAGAATGACAATGTAAATGTGAAATGCCTAAAAATATATACTGAGAAGACGACAATATTAATTTTGAAACACTGTTTTAGAATATACATGAATTAAAATTAATGAAACATGCCTAATAATTTTTTTTATAGAATGATGCTGTAAATTTGAAATGCCTAAAAATATATACTGAGAAAACGACAATATTAATTTCGAAACACTGTTATAGAATATCCATGAATTAAAATTAATGAAACATGCCTAATAAAATTTTGAATAGAATGACGATGTAAATTTGAAATGCCTAAAAATATTTATTGAGAAAACGACAATATTAATTTTAAAACACTGTGTTAGAATATCCATAAATTAAAATTAATGAAACATGCCTAATCAAAATTTCTATAGAATGACGAAGTAAATTTGAAATGCCTAAAAATATTTATTGAGAAAAAGATAATATTAATTTCAATTTAAAGTAATTCTATATTTGATATAATTAAAAATATATATATATATTTCCCGACCACATTCACCCCTACACAGTACCATTTTTCTACACTACATCTAACCGTGCAACTGATTGTATCCTAAGATTCCTTCTATCGTGTCTCTTTCTCTCTCTACACTATTTCTCTCTCTTACGCTGTATTTAAAGCCAAACTATTACTGCATAGCAAAATTGCAAAAGTCCTCCATCTCTCTCTCTCAAACTTCTCTCTCTCTAAAAAGCTCACCGAAAAACTCAGCCTATCTTTCGAGAAATGCAACCAAAAACCCTAGTGAAAATCCAGAAAAAACCGAGAAGAAGGTTCTCCGATCTCAATTGGAGTCTCGTTTGAGACGATGATCTGATGCATTATCTCAGATAGGAGAGAGAGGGCCGTGAAAACTTGGTGCTGTTAGTTCAATTTATTTGTTCCTTTTTTGTATTTGATTTTTTGTTGGTTGGTGTAGAGAGATGTATAAGAACCAGCTACAGGAGCTGGCGCAGCGGAGCTGCTTCAATCTGCCGGCGTATACTTGCATCCGAGAAGGTCCCGATCACGCGCCGCGGTTCAAAGCCGCCGTTAATTTTAACGGCGAGACCTTTGAGAGCCCTAGCTACTGCTCCACGCTCCGTCAGGCGGAGCACTCTGCTGCGGAGGTGGCGCTCAATGCTCTTGCTGGCCGTGGTCCTACCAACTCCCTCGCCGCTAGAATTCTGGTGACCTCATTTTTCCTTTTTCAGCTTTAATTAATTTTTTTCCTTTTTTTGCCGAAAATTACTCATAATCTGCTATTTTTGTTTAATGTTCGTTCACTTGCATGGAGCTTGCTTTTGTTGTGAATTTGTTGTGCTTAATGTTATTTGCCTTACTGATTAGAATAGAAATTAAGAATGTGGCCTTGTGTTTTTCTAAAGGTCTTGAGATAATAGAGCCTGTGTTCTTGGGTAAATGCACAGGGTTTCTGGTGGAATTGAGAGAAAATGGATATGTTGCTATGTTTTGATATGTTACTGATGAATCTGTGGACAGATTGGATTTCTATTGGTGTATGATGTGAGTGTTGGCTTTTGTGTTGTGAGTGCATAATCCATAAAAGTTGGTATTTGTCGGAGTCGAGGCATCAAATTTTGGTCATTAGTAGAAACCTCGGTTGAATAGTTTGCTGTAATTTGTCATTATGTATTTTATTGGTTTAGGGTCGGCATGATGCATGACATTTTTAAGTTTTAGAGTGGTGATAATTTCCAGATAAGGATTGATTTCTGACTGACAGAGAATTCTAATTACGGCATTCTTATACTCAATTTTGAATAGTTCATGATAATTTGTCATTACTTATTTTGTTGGTTTAGAGCCAGCTTGCTATTGTTGTGCTTTACATATCATGTTTCACTGATTTGCATGAAAAAACTTGTTTTTCTCTACCAGAACCTTGTGCAATGGGATGCATATGATGCATCCATTACAAATAAATATAGGATCAAGCTTGAGCTATAAAAGGAGTAAGTTTTAATGAACTTGGCCTTTCCTTTGGAAGCCTTTGGAACCCATTGATTGTGCTTGAGCCCTAACAAACAATGGTCTCAATTGAGTTGGGTTGCACTGAATTCAACTACACTATCAATCAGAAAATTAAATGGAATAGCATATGTGCAACTTTTAGTTTCTCTTCTCCCATATTTTACTATTGTTCTGGCAAGCTTAAGTTTCCAAATTCTTCTGCCATCTCTATAGACCATAACCACCTATATTTACTTTTTCATCAAGTCTGGGAATGCTAGAAGCCCCATAAGAAGTTGTTCATGAGCAAGCCAGGATGATGAGAAAAAGTAACATCATCTCCGGTTGTTCAGTTCATATTAGTTATCAGAGCCCAAGGTTTATTCACCAACCCTGGGCTAGGTCAAATGACTATATTTGTTTATAGATCCATAGCCCATCTAGAATTTTACACCTTGTGCCCTTCCAAATAGCAAGCTTGATTGCTATTGGTTTTGCTAATCTGATTGAATATTGGCTAAGAAAAATTTAGAAAAGGAGGTCAAGTATTGATGGATGTCTTAACATTTTGAAGTATGGAAAGTGTGTGATGCGCATTAAATGTATATTTTATTCTACAGTGTAACATGACCTCACAAACCCATTTTCAAAATTAACTGTGGCGCATGAATTATTACAGTATGAACTATTCAACCAAACTGCCATGTAATAACTCTTTACTTAATGTATGGAATTAATTTTGACAGTGTGTTTGGGCTTTCTCATTGTTCGGCTTGTTAATGTGTTGAACTGTGCAATACAGGATGAGACAGGAGTCTATAAGAATCTGCTGCAGGAGGTCTCGCAGAGAGTGGGAGCATCTTTGCCTGCTTATACAACTTTCAGAAGTGGTCTAGGTCACCTACCTGTTTTTACCGGTACTGTAGAGTTGGCAGGCGTGATATTTACTGGTGAGCCGGCTAAGAACAAGAAGCAAGCAGAAAAGAATGCTGCTATGGCAGCCTGGCTATCTCTCAAATCATGTACGTTGCCCATATTACAATGTTGATGTTATATTCTATCATCCCTGTCCCTTGATTCCTGATAGTTCTTTATTACTAGTTTATGATAATTGCTTTTTGATTATGTGCTTGAAGTTCTAATTCTTGATATGTTTTTTTGCTTTTCTGTCTTTGCAGTAGTGCAGCAAACTGAGACTCCTTATGACAAGATTCAAAAGGATGAGCAGGAGCACGTGACGGTAGCTCGTGCTCTGCAGAAGTATCTAATAAAGGCAAGATTGGCAAGAATATCTTTTCCTATTAAATTTCCTATGTTAAATCCAAGGCCATCAAGCACACAGCAATCTCCTTCTACAACATCAAAGATTCTTCCCTTAATATGCCCAAAAACAACTCATCGCAACAAGCCCGCTTCACCAGTAACCAACAACCCTGCTTTTCCAAAGACTGTTAGAACAATTCAAAACCAACCAATGATTACTGTTTCAAATGAGAGGCGCTCATCATTGGTCGACACCCTCAAGCCCCGACCCCAGAAATTCCCTGCAGCAGGAGCAACACCCTACATACCCGTCCGGCACTGCAACCCACATAATAGAATCGCCCCACCAGTGACCATAAGAAATACAATCCCTGTTTTCTCTGCACCACCACTTCCTTCACCACAGTCATCACTAGTTATGAGGCCTCCAACCTTGGGCATGGCACCACCTGTGTCTGTGAGACAAGCTGTTCCTGTATTCGCGGCCCCCGCTTGTATGGAGGAGCTGCCGTTAGTTCACCCATCCATTAAAGTGGAGGATCCACGGGTTTCCAGGTCCACAACAGCTCAAATAGAGGAACCTCCATTTTCAAGAGCTATACTGGGGAGAGTCGAGGATTCACCCTTCGCTAAGCTTCCTTCAATCCGGTTCGACGCGCCACCTGGCTTTAAGCCATTGCCTGTTTCCATTAGACCAAAATCCGAGGCTCCAACAGTTCAAATCAATCTACCCTCGTCTGAAGTCCTTACAGTTCCAGTTGAGTCTCCAGTTTCAAAGATTTGTAGTCCACCGGCCAGTTCGAAAGCATCCGCTGAAGAGACTAGGATTGCAGAGCACAACAAGCTGCAGGAGTCTGCTGAGATCAAGGCTTTGAAAGATCTGAAGATATGAGACGGGACCGTTCAAGTTGCATCAACAACAGTCAGCTTCTTTAAGTATGGGTTATCTAGCTTTTGGCTCTCTCTCTCTCTCTCTCTTTTCTTTTTTTGGATTTTTATTTATTCTGTTGTTTTGGAACTCTGCTTTGAAGAGTTAAAACTTCTTAATAATTTTTGATTACTTCGGCTCTTCAGAACCCTTATAATTGCATATTATGTGCTTCTGAATGGTGTTTGAAACTGAGTTGCTGCATCACATTGTGTGTGAGTATATGCTTTTACATGTTATTGTTGTCTTGCTAGATTCTCCTCAAGTAGAATGCAGATTAGTGTGTTCATAACCAGACCGAATCGGCTGGTTCAACTGGTTAAACCGGGAACCAGTCACTTATCATATTTGAATAGTGATATAAAACTGCTTTCATGGTTAAATGGGTCAAAACCGATTAGACCAGTCAAAACTGGTTAAAAAACCAGAAAAACTGGTTTGAATTTTTATTTTTTATACCTTAAATGATAGTAGAGAAGGTTTTGGTATAAGTACACCACCAGTCATTGTCATCATTTATAATAATAATTTCAATATAATTTTAGCAATTAACCAATGTGGGATAAACTCATCCCAATTAGCATTTATTTATAGTGAATGACTTCATTGTCATTTTAGTAACTAACTAGTGTGAGATAAATTCATTCCACATTATATTATTTATAGTGCATGACATCTATTTCATAGTGGCTTGTTAATCAATGTTGGAAAAATTCATACACAATCCCCTATACTTTATTTGGATTTTTTTCAAGTCATTGTGAGATAACTTATGAGTTTCTCTTAATTTTGAACAAATATATTTTCTTTGAATATTCTCTCCAATATCATTTAACCGGTTGAACCTTGAATCAGTAGCCAAATCGGTTTGCACCGTTCTGGTTATGAAAATACTGATGCAGATATGAGCCTTTTCTGTGCTGGTTTTAAACAAAATTGTTAGATATTAGTGTGACTGAGTTTTTCTTCATATAGTTCAATGGTTCATTTTGATAGTTTGAGTTTGACCTGTTACTCTTATCGAGTTCTACCTTAATTTATCAAATACATTCATTATTCGAGTCTAAAAGGCTAAAAAATAAACGGGTCAGCTATTAACAATCCAAGTTTTATTAAATAAACCCCACACTTTTCAAAATGCAAGATTTATTTTTAATGAGTCTAAGTATAGTGATCTATCAAACTTATTGTTTCTCTAATCTTGTTAGTTCAATGTAATAACTTATTTGATATTTGTGAAGGTATTATAAAAAAAAAACTTCAATTTGTCCACAAAACACTCGTAAATTTTTTTAAATAACCAAAATGTTGTATAATGTATGTGTTGGAAAATATTACTACTATTACTCAAAACACTCAAATTGGATAAATGATTAATAAGAACTCAAATGATAGATATGCAAGCATGATAACTCATACCAAGAATTCTCTGTACAGAGTACATAAATCCTAAACCTCAATTTAACATAAAATGTACAACAATTACATCTATGGACATAAGTAAGGACTTGTGAATCGACGTTCAAAGGAACAAAAATTATGTCCATGGTTCTTTCTACCTTTGCTCAACCGTACATAGAGAATGCAGCGTCCACTGCTTGTAAAATCGGGCCAGTATCAAACCGGAAGTTTCTGAAGACCCTGCTAGATTGTGTCTCGTATGTTTGCACATCAGCCACAGTGTTAGTCGTCTGGTTCTCAGCCACTGTTGAGCTGCCCCCTGAAGAACTCGTTTTTGCCTTCCACATCGTAACTCCTACATATAAAAAACGGATTGGATTAAATGTTTGGTCTAAGGCAAAAACGGGACTGAGATTGTAGAAACGAGACATCAAGAATACGAATATGAAATGCTAAAACAGTGTTTGCTTTCTACAATTTGAAAGCAGCTATTTAACTAAGCAGAAATGGAGATCAAGAAAAGTAACCTTTCGCTGGTTTATCTGGTCGAGGTGGCACGGGAGGTGGATGCATGGCTATCCATGACTTTAGGGATCTGCAAAAAGTTTCGAACTTTCTATTAGACCAAGAAAATTTTGGGGATTTCATGAAAAAATAGATGGCGAATACTCACGCTAAAAATGGAGCAACCATGTAGAGCTTGAGGCCAGTGATCCCACGAGATATGACATCAGCATTCGCATGTTGAAGTTCATCAATCCGCTGCCATGCTATTTCCTGCAACAAGGTCGACACATGTTTCTCATTCTGAGGCATTCAAAAGGTTCGGACTCTTTGGAAGGGAAAATGTCGTACGCTTATCTCCTTTTTAGTAAGGGGAGCAAAGAACGTGTCTTCTTTCACCCCAGCGACTATATACAATCTAACTCTCTGCTGTCCAAAAATCATTTCTATGTATTCGTCTTTGTTGAGAAGTACTGAAACATCAAAACCAGTTTCCTCAAGGACCTGCATCTCTCAAAGAACGGAGTTAGTAGCAGTCCAAATGCTGAGCATCCGTGCAAGCAAATATTAGTAAAGAGTCACGGAAACGCACGGAAACACACTTTAGATGGTTTCAACATATACATAGAGGACCTTTAGATGCTCCAATATGGAGAGTAAAAAGTAGAGAATCATTAAGTTGATTATTAGGGGAAGACCTAAGTGAGATAAAGTAATAGTCTTTTGTCGTTGTATATGGGCATTAAACGGTGATGCAAGTTTTCACGAATAATATTGTTCCAAAATAACAATTCTAACAATCATCTAAGACAGTGATATATAGAGAGAAAGAAGGTTTGCATACTTCTCTGATGGCACAATTGTGATCTTCCTCATCTTTGTTCTTTTTCCCACGTGGAAAGCTCCAACTCGCCCCTTTCCACCCCTTCACTAGTAAGCACTATAAATTGAAAAGAAAACAAAATTAATATAATTATAAATATAAGAAAGCACGAAACTCAGTGAAATCTTAAAAAGAACCAATTTTTAGAGATATATAAATCAGAAGTAAAACATGTTTCAAGCATCTTCTGTCATACTAAAGAGATCAAAGCTCATGCTCGAATAATTGCTCTTTTGTCAAAAAAATGAGGTAATCTCTTTCATGCAAAGACTAAAAATTTATCTTCGTACAATTTGTCTTATACGATTAATTCATATAAGTTCTGGCCTGTAATAATGCGAAGAAGAACTCACTCTTTCGTAGGTTTCATCCAGTATAATGGCTCCTGTCACTGGAACTCTAACTTTATAGGAAGTGAAGTCCTTGAAAATATCATCAACATGAGGAACATATGGCTTCAAAACATCACAGTTGTTAAACACTGCAAGATGTTAAGGAGAAACATATTGTCTGACATCAGTAACAACTCAATTCATATTAACAAACAATAATTCGATCACATCGTTGGCTATCTAGAAACCATTTGCATGAGTCAAAAAAACAGATACAAAGGTTTAACTTTTCGGCATATATCTTTTAATCTGAAGAAAGCATACAATAAAACGTAAATAGCTGGTGAGTAAGCAATAACGGGAACTTCAATTCCTTAGAAATATGACGCTTAAAAGGGTCAGACAACATTTAGAGACTAACAATTCATGTGAATAGATTTCACAAACAGCTAACAAGTTCGAGACTACCTATTGTAGAAGTAAATGAGGAGGCAATTATACACATTTAAATTGGAAAAGGTGAAGGATACACAAAGTAGTAAATTCCTTCAAAGTTAGTGACTTCAAAGATGGATTCTTTTCAACTGAGTTATCTTCATAAAACCAATGTGCATACTCCACAAGAAACAAGATCCTCTCAAAAGACTGTTGGTCTTCCTTAGGCACATTCAGAACAAAACGGCTGCAAAAGAAAAAAAGGAAAACACTTAATGGAATGAAACCATATGCAAGTACAATATCGAGAAGTTAGATTGATTGAGAAAGGGAAGACTACAAGAGACAAATGACTATTTCTCACTATGAAAATGGAGAATTCATTCCAAGATTGTTATACAACCATCACATCATTCATGATCCGTTAAAAGATATCTTAGCAGAACACAACTATTTCTTCAAATTAGACACATTTCTTGAAATTCTATCACCAATGCAGTAGATAGAACTTTTCAACTAAAGAGAAATTGGGTCCATCTTCGTGTGTTTCCTTAAATCTCAGTCGACATCCAACAATGTAAGACAATTACCTATGAACCATTTTCACCAATAAAAACAATCCCATATTTATTTCTTCAAATTCGTCTTTGCAATCAAATAAAGCAACATTCTTTACAGAAACAACCCAAAACAACCAAAACCAAACACACCAGTCATTTATCTTACAGCCATTGAATACTTCAAACGCAAATATTCATACAACTCAAGATACCATTTTTTCTCCTTAATCATTTGTTTCTTCCAATTTACTATCCATTTTCCAGCTACACATACCTTAACTTCATTCATACGAATTCAAGATACCATTTTCTCAGCTTTTATTTAACAGAAAACAACAGCAGATTTAGCTAAACAGAAAATAATTAAAAGGGGTCAAAGAAACAAAACAGAAAATAAAAAAAAATAAAAAAAAACGAAAAACTTTGCAACCATAAAAATCATAAACTGAAATTAAATGTAGATAAAATAGTAAACCTGCAGAGATCGTCGAGGAGTTCTTGAGGAGGGAGAGCACTCTTGGAAGAAGCGCTCGTAGATCGGTTTAACCCACCTGACATTTTTTCTTCATCCACGCCCTCACCTTCCTTAATTTGTTTTTTTTTTTGTCAATTATATGTCCTACATATAAGACCTACATAATACAAAAGGTTTTTTTTTTTAAAATTTTTAAGTGACTAATTAATCAAATCTATTATAATTAATAGTTTCATTATTAGTCTTTATCTAATATTCTTTTATTTTATTACTGAAATTATTAAAAGAACCTGAATTTTAATTCGATTACATACAATAACAAACTAAACTGACATGTTTGTTATTTACTTGATATTAAAACTTCATATTATAAATGTATAAATTTCTTTGAAAATTTAAAGAAATTCATTGATACGTTGAAACTGTCTTCATCGGTACATGATAAAACTTTGTCTTCACATTAATTTCCTTTTTAGAAAAAATATAGATAATTATATTATTATAATTTTATTTTATTTTATAGTTATTCAGAGTTCTAATTTTATTCACCATATAACGAAAAAATGGTCAACACATCAGTTTTAAATGTCAAGTAAACTATAACGATTTATTTTGGTCTATCATAGAAGGTTGATATGACTAAATATCGAAAGTAATTCAGAGGATTAAAGAAAGGGTGAGGCTATCCGCACCCCAAACTTTTCTAACCACATTCCAATTTTTATTCACACCCCAATTTTAATATCTACATCTTAAATTATTTCTAAACACACCCCAAATATTTCCAATTTTACCCTTTAACCCAAAAAACAAACAAAACCAAAGTTATAAAAAAAAAACTAACCCTAAATTGCAGTTCGAAAAAAAACGAAAGGGAGAAGAAAATCGACAAATTCTATCAAATCCGACTTGAGAAATCGAACAACTGCAATTGACACTCGAAGAGATTGTGATACTTCCTTCCCATGTTCGTTTTTGAAGTCAAACCACAATTTTTTGAGTTATTTGAATCTTAAATACAAGTTATAATAATTATATTGATTTATGGGTAAAAATCGAACCAATTAGTATGTCTTATGGTTTGAGCATGTAATTGTAGTCTATTGTTGGAAAATTTTGCATATTGGATGCTGAAAAACTTAGAAATTTCGAACAAAAACTCGAGAAGTGTTTGACTCTGGTTCTTCGAGCGATGTGTTGTTGTTCCTGTTCAACATCCAAAAATCGAACATTACTAAGACTGTTCAACTTCCAAATCGAACATTACTAAGAATGTTCAACCGTAAATATCGAACATTTCTAGGAATGTTCAACACTAAAAATCGAACATACATAAGAGTGTTCGAACATTGATGTTCGAACACCAATAGATAAGTTCGACTTTTTAAGTTGAACACTCTTCATACTGTTCGACTATTCCAGGTCCAACGGGACTGTTCTAGCGAAATTTTCTACTTTTCAAACAAAAACTCGATTTTTTGTAATATACTATTAAAAACTATTAAAAATGTTGTAGAAATCTTATATTGCTCGCTTCAAATGTATCTTCCCATTCCATAGACATTTTTGTAGAGAATATTGATTGGGTGATATTCTTAGGGTTTATGGTTTAACAAAGGAGAAAAAAAAATTGTGGTATGGAGAAGAAATGGATGACAGAGAATTATAGTACTAAAATATTTTATGAAAGTCTCCCCAAAAAATAGTAATATTCCTTCTTATAAGTTCTAACATTATTTTAGTTCTAATATTTTTCTTTTTTTCTTCTTTTGTTTCTTTTCTATCACGACCTTATTCATATCTTCCCCATTCTCCGCAAAGTGGGCTTTTGCAAAATTTTAGATACAAATTAATGAAAATAATTAAAAAAATTCCTTAAAAGACTGTATTCTTATAAAAATCTTGATTTTGTTGATTGCAGAAAAGGTTGTAACTCGTAATGAAAAGCAAAGGTGAGAGAATCTACGTGGAATTCTTAATTGTCACTTGTTGTTTTCCTTTTGTTTTACCTCAAAAGAACTCAAATTTCACCAACAATTGGAAAATTTGTTTTTTGTTTTTTTTGTGCTTCGGACAATTGGAAAATTGAAACATCTTTCTTCCCATTTTCCCGTTGTTTCAATCCTAAAGAGGAAAACATCAAAAAGCCCAGAAATCTAAGACTCTCAGAATCAAGAAAGGTGTTCCTTTGATACCTTCTTTCTCCATCTCTGTCTCCACTCCACCTGGAGAGAGAGAGAGAGAGAGAGAGAGAGAGAGAGAGAGAGATGACAACAACGATGAATAGCATCCTCAATTTCTGTCCCACAGTCCAAATCAAGAATCTCAAGCATCAACCTTTCATTTCTCTCTCTAAGTTTTCTCATCATGAAATTCCCACATCTGGTTTCTCTTCACCACCTCTCATGTTATCAGGTATGAGTTAGATTTGTCCCTTCTGTGTTGTGTTTTTTGCCTTTGTGATGATGGATCAAAAATATGAAGAAGATTAGTCTGATTGGACTAAGAACAGTGGACAATCAAAGTAGATGAAGCTCCAATACTATGTAATTGATCTTATTTAAGGCTTTTTTTCTCAGTAATTTTGCATATTTGTAGCTATGTACACAATGAGAAACAACAATTTGTGTTTGAAGATGGAAGATTTCATAACTTTGGAATAATGACTCTAGGATAGCTTAAGATGTTTCTTACCATATCATGTTGGTTTATGTTGTTATATGATGTACATATATGCACACAATAAGCTTTATGAACAAACTTCTTAGATATCAAACCTTTAGTTTGTTGGTATTTGTCGATGGAGGTTAGTCGTTAGTCTATACTAGGAAATTGGAAAGTGGGAAGATAAGATCGGATATGTTTTGTCTAGTTATCGTATTTGGCACCTCTTTTATGCTGCTTGTAATCTTGTCTCAATAATGTTTGTGAATGATGATGAAACCAAAAGGGTTCGTTAATCTTCTTTTAGCGAAGTGTGTAATAGAGATTTTGAAGTGCTTCGATATAACAGTTGATATATCTTCTAGCTTAAATAATCGATCTGATGCAATGAAACTAAACTTAATCCTGTTTCTGAAACTGGCTGGAATTAGTCGATTCATTAGTGGATAAAAAGGGAAATCTAGAGGTCGAGCTAGAGTAGACGACTTTGGTTTCCTATACATTTGTTGAAAAGACGACAACTTGTTAGAACTTAGAACAATGTATGAAGAATTACATACAGATCATTAAAATAAATACATAGTTGAATGAGAAAAGATAAAAGTCCCTTCATGTTGATCCTCTATTTGTTATATTTTTTGAAAATATAATGAGGTCTCAAAGTGTTCATGATCCAAATTATTTGTGGTATTAGTCAGCCAAATGACAAGAAGATTTTGCATGTTGAAACAATCTGATTTCTTGTGATAGGGCTTTGCAGAGCGAGTCAAGTGGCTGAATTATTCCCAACAATATCTCCTGAGATCGTCGTTCGAGAGGCCAGGATCGAGGACTGCTGGGAAGTCGCTGAGACGCACTGCAGTTCTTTCTTTCCGGAATATTCATTTCCTCTAGATTTTGTATTGAGAATTGACAGGCTCATTGGAATGCTCTTTGGATTCTCGATACCAAAGGGCTGCAAGAGGACTTGCCTAGTCGCCGTGACAGGAACTTCCGGTGAGGACGCGTTCTTCTTAGGGAGCGATGACTTCAATATCGGAACCCTTGATGGAAAATTTAGTCTAAGTAAAGGATACGTAGCTGGGATTCTAACGGTAGATACTGTAGCCGATTTTCTTCCAAGAAAAGGGCCTCTTCAACAAAGAAGGTATATTTTCGTACTCTTTGTATCCATAAAACAAACCTCTGTAATGCATCTTGTTGTTGTGATCATGGACAGGACAGGAATTGCCTATGTATCAAACGTTGCTGTCCGAGAAAGGTTTCGTAGGAAAGGAATAGCGAAGATGCTAATTGCGAAAGCTGAGACAAAAGCCAAAACGTGGGGGTGTCGCGCTATTGCGTTGCATTGTGACCTCAAAAACCCCGGAGCAACGAAGTTGTACGAAAAGGAAGGATTCAAGAGTATTAGAGTGCCCGAAGGAGCGAATTGGCCTCAACCGAAAACTTCACCCGATATGGAATTTAACTTCATGATGAAGCTCATCGATTCCCCCAATGGTTATCACATCTAGTAGGAACGTAAAAAAACACGCAAAAACGACACGAAAGTGGACATAGTTTGTAGATAATGCATAGCTTTCAGATGGTGGAATGTAATTGTTTCTGGATATAGTGTTGTATCTTTGACAATAAGATTGTCAAATGGTGTTTCTGTTTTGTTGAAATGTAGCAAGATTTGCCTGTTTTGTTTAGATTTTGGACTCAGAGGATATATGTACTATGAAATGTGTGTTGATTTTTGCTTGTACAGCATTTACACTGTATAATTATAATCTTAGATTTTAGACTGTTTTCAAGATTATAGTAATGATTTTACTATAAGTGTTTGAGTGGAAGTATATGAATAATGGTTAAGAAATCCTTCACTTTCATTTTGAATTCTTTTTCCATGTCAAAGTTGGAACAATTTGGATGAATTTGAAATACGTCCATTTCAAGTCCTTCAATCCAATGCGACTTTAAAGAATCAATTAACAATCTCCTAACGTGATCGTGAATTGGATTCTCTTAATGCTCTTATGTCTTTGGTTGACAGGTCATCCATTAAAGTCGACACACGTGACTCGTGAAGATGGACATGTGCTTCTAACGGACTCTACAATACGAAAGAAGCATATGAAAATCTTCTCAACCAACGAGACGACGTCCATATTAATGAAGAGATGGTGAAGGGCTTTAGAATAATATGGAACAAGTACGCTCCCCTAAAGGTTGCTGCTCATGCTTGGAGACTTTTATGGAACCGATTACCAACCAAAGTTAATTTGCATAGAAGAAATATTCTCACTCAGACCAATGACTTGCGATGCCCTGTTTGTGGAATACATGATGGATCCGAGAGACATGTCTTCTTCAAGTGCGACGCTTCTCAAAAGGTATGGATGAAATGCTACAAGTGGCTTGGTGTCTCAACTGTTATTCATTCTAACCCTCTAATCAACTTGATCGCTCACTGTCATATTTTAAGGGGTAAGAGTTGGAAGAAAATGGCTGCATCTTTTTGGCTTTGTATAGTTTGGGTTTTATGGAAAAATAGGAATGCTTTGATTTTTGGGGGAGAAGAATTTTCGATAGAAAAAATTGTTAATGAGATGAAAGCTAGACTTTGAAGTTGGATTTATGTAAAAGAAGTAGGTTGTACTAGATTTTCATTTAGAGATTGGTCTAATAATCCGAGACTAATCATAGGATGTTAGCTTGTTGTGTGATATTTTATATTTGGGTATATCTTATACCATTCATGTGGCTATAATAAAAAATTCACTTTGACCGATAAAAAAAAAAATTAACAATCTCCTAACATGGTTTGCAACATGAGTTGAAACACCGGTGTAATACTCATTTTGGTCGAACTCAAGAAACGACTCGATGAATCATTGTCACATATTATAATCAAAAATCGTTAATTCACATTGTGTCGCAAATTATCAGTGTAGAATAATGTTTCGACAAGTTGGTAGAATTTCAAAATCATGAACACCATTACATTGGTGGTTAGGATTAAAGTATCAGTATTGAATCTCTAGTGGTTCGATCACTACACTCTTTACAGCCAACACTGGAGTAACAAATGAACTAAGAGAAGAAGGAAGACGAGCAATCCCAAAGCCTGAAGAAAGAAAGTTACAAGATACCAGAAAAGATACAAGGAGATCTAGCAAAGTGGAAGCCAAGATTGCTGAAAATGTAACTAAGGAGGAGAGTAACTCAAGTCAGTGACGGACGCACACATGGCCCGGGGGCACTAGGCCCCCCTGAGATTTTTGAAAACTACTAGGGGTATTTTTGTCATTTTACAATTTTTATTAAAAAAAAAAGAAATTATGAAGGGGCAGGGGAAGAGGGCGACGAGGACGGGGCAGCAAGAAACAAGAGGATCCGAAAATGAGCTTCCGTGATTTTTGAAACAGTGTTTAATTTTTCGCTATTTAATCTGATATTTTTGTGTTTAACGACATGCAAGGTAGTTATGAGTTATGACTCTTATATACAGGATATGATGAATATGGCTCAGTGATTGTCTGCAGATGTGGATCAATGAGAATGCTTGTGTTCTGCAAATATTCTTAGATTTTCCATTATCATGTAGTTGGAATTGTGTGTTCACTTCTTTTATTGTTTTTGCCGTCTTAGTTATGATTTTTGTAATTTTAGTTATGATTTTTGCCGTCTGGAAGACTGTTTTGTTCAGCAATTTTCCAGAATTTTATTTTCTCCTCCATTTTTCACCCCTAAATTTCCCCTCTTTCTCTCACACACAAAAACCCTAATTTCATTTTTCTCAATTGCTTCTTCATAAAATTTCAAGGCAAAATGTTCTATTTATATTATTTGTTTGCTTTATCTTTTTTTCATTATTATTGTTGATTTATTATGCCTTAAATTATCTTATGCTCAACTGAGATGCTCCATAAATGAAAACAAGATTATAATCGACAATAACATGATGTTCTTGGTTTAGAATGATTTATTTTGTTTTTATTATTTTATATCTCAATAGTCAAATTAAGATGAAAAAAGCATCAACAGAAAAAGTTTGAAGAAATGGATTTGATTCTTTTGAAAAATTTCCCAAAAAAATAAAAACAAAAGAAAGGAAAAATCATGCAATATGCTCAAAAAATTAAAGAAAGAGGATTAAATATGCTAAAAGTGAAAGATAAGTAGTAGTGACGAATGAAAAAAACAAGATTAGGCGGTGATGTAATTAAATGCAACAACAACAATGATTTATATATTGATTTTATCGAGATTGCGATATATATATATATATATATATATATATATATATATATATATGCTCTTTCTCTAATATTATTGTATATTTTTATTAATTGATTGGGCCCCCTGAGCCGAAATCCTGGGTCCGTCACTGACTCAAGTAGTGACATGTTCTCTCAAAGTATTGATGATCTATATCTTATGACAATCTACTCACTTATCTCATTGAAGAAAAAGGCCCACAACCAACACTTGGTGATAATCCTCATGAACAACCAAAAGTTATGAAGCTCATATTGTTGGGAATCAAAGTTCTCAATAATGTCACTGGTTCAACCTCATCAGTTATTTTTTAAAATTTCACATGTACTATGAAAAAATAAAGAATAATCTGCCAAATTTCTAAACAAAAATAAATGCATAATTATTATGTATAAAATATTCATAGTTAATTTTTTTATTGTGATTGTTACTTACAAAATATTTTCTAGCAAATTTTTTATTGTGATTATTGCATACAAAATATTTTTAGTCAATTTTTTATTTTAATTATTGCCTACAAAAAATGTCTAAATTTGCGTAGGCAAACAAATCACCCACGAGCAAATATAAATGTTCATATTAAATTTGCTCACGTCTCATACATGAGACGGTCTCATACAAGTTTTTCTGTTCCACTTTTCGTATTCCACTAATTTTTGTAGATCTTCGGTGTGATTCCTTTATTCCACTTTTTGTATTCCGCTAGTGTTTCACTTTGCTGGATGTTTAACACATGGGCCAAAGTATTTGTGGGTCGTCGCTTATTTTTTACGATTTTACATGTCATAGAATACATATTGGAACACTAAAAATATTATAGATGATTTCATTCGCTATAATACATAATATTTTTAACATATTATATGTCATTCATTCAAATTATATAATACATGATGGAATACATAAAGTGACAGATGAATCACTACAAAAAAACCTGTCGCAGGTGAGAAAAAGGCGAGCAAAATATATTTTTTCGCCATTAGCGAGAAAAATAGCGAGGGAAAAAATATAAATCAAAAAAGCAAGAGAATTTTCTTTTTCTCGCTTTTGGCGAGAAATTGCCGAGAATATATAAAAAAGGTGAGGGAATATTCTTTTTCTCGCCATTTTGCGAGAAAATGGCGAGAAAAACGGTTGCTCGCCAATGGAGAGGGATTTCCCTTGCCATTTTGCTCGCCTTTGTATTAAAAAAAAAAAAAATTCGGTCAAATTTGCTCGCTAGTTTTTTAAAATAAAATTTTACATGGTCATAATCAATATTCTACATAATATAGAATTAGAACAACTAATACCATATAATTGAACAACGAATATCAATTAATTGAACAACTAAAATAACAATTGGATGGTTATGTTCATTTTTTTAGTGTGTAGGCCACTTGAATTCATCATGATTTTTTTTGTTGAAATATTATGAATTTGTGTGTATTTATTTTGTGTTCGTATTTATTTTGTTTAATTGGAACAAGAGAAAGAAGTATAAAAAGAATAAGGACAGAAAATTCCTTTGGTCCTGATTTTTTAACTTATATGCTTGAAGTTGAACCTCAAACATTAATACTACGAATGCTCCACAATAGAAGTTGCGGATCTTCCACCATTAAGTTTCGAATGGATTTTCAAAAAAAGCAAAAAGCATATTATGTATACTAAATTCAACTATGGGATGACCCACTTTGGCTCATCCCATAGTAATTAATTAATTAGATCGAGAAAATTATACATATACTAGAGCGTTCGAAACTGATCAAGAAGACACACGTTGAGGAAGAAGTTGAGGGGAGCCTATGTACAATAAATATCTAGAATTGGATTTTTTATATGCACAGATATATCATTTAGTCACTTTGATTATTTTTTGCAAGTAACCATGTTACTTATGGTTAAATTATTTTTTGATTATTTTTTGCAAGTAACCATGTTACTTATGGTTAAATTATTTTTTGAAAGTAACAATGTTACTTAAGTTATATTGTTGGTAAATTTAATTTTATTTAAGTTTAAATTTCGATAACTTATTTGTCAACAAATTAACTAGAAAATATTTTAAAGTTTATTTCATCTTTTTTGGTGATGCATGGTAAGTAAAAATATTCTTCTCCAACATCTCAAAATGACCACCTTGAAGTAAGTAGGTCGCAGTGACGTGAAAAGATATTTGAAGTTAAAGAAGAAAGAGAAGAAGATTAAAAAGACACATTAATTAGTGTTTTTATTGACTAGATAACAGCAAGTAGAAGGATATACAATCTTGGATCGACAGCCTTGTACAACATACAAACAGCTAGCACCAGACTATGAGACTAGTCTAGCATATTTTTGCCACATACATGACAATTATTGAAAGCCAGAAAAGCAACACTTATTGGATATACATGCATGCATGCATGCTTGTTTAGGCAACTGCAGTAATAGAACCCTTGGTGCAAAAAGCAGAACATGCATTGCTACATTTTTCAACTGCTCCATTCACAACTTCACTTGCATCTAGTCACCCAAAAAAAAAAAAGCGTAATTAGAATAATCGAATCTCGCAAAATAAAAATAATAATGATCGAGGCTTTACCAGAATTTTGGAGAGTGGTTATGGCAGCGCACACAGAGGACACACACCCCAACTTGCAGTATTCATTGACTGCATAATTACATGCAATTTGCATCAAAATGAAATCTTTTGCAGCAAGTAAAGTAAATAATTAGAACATGCAAATGAGTTTATTTATTTTACCAGTCTTTTGGAGAATATCATTATCCCAACAGGGGGGACATTCCCCCCCAAAAATGATTTTGCATCCAGCATTTCTTGCACATACTGGCATCGTAGCGCGACAGAGATCATATCTATTTCTGGCAGCGGGGGTTGGGCAACAAACCTTTGCCTTAAGGCCCTCAACTTGAATTTGTCCCAAAACAAGGCTCACCAAAAGAGCACTCATAATAACAATTTTACCTTCCATCGATCTTCTCTTCTCGTGAGATATATATCTTCTTACAAAATATGTATAGAGATGAAATATTGCTGATGAAACTAGACTTGCAGATACCCAACTTAAATAGTAGGAAACTTCACCAGCTCTCATCCTTATCTCAAGCTCCGGACATTGGTTACCACAAGAAAGCTCACATGGTTTGCACGTTTCCAAAAAGAAATCATCACATGTTTAATTTAAATAATGTGAATGGAAGTATATAGAAAACTATGATGACCACTCACATGTATACTATTAATTAATATTATGTAATATATACTAGTATTGTTTCCGGCCTTAATATTACATGGCCACAATGATGCATATTATAGTATCAAGAATCACACATTTAACATTTTTAATTTAATTAATAATTACTATAAAAAACCACTAACCACTCCCCATTTGCTTCGTTTTATAAAAATTAAGTACTCCCTGTGTTCCTCTATAAGAGGGACATACCTTTATAGCACATAAATTAAGGAGTATTATAAAATAATAGATGTAGTACAAGTTATGTAATTGAGAAAGAGAAAATAATAGATGGAGTTGAATAAAATAATAAATAAAATAATAAAAAGTATTTGCCAAAAATGGAATGGGTATCTTATAGAGAACGGTCCGAAATTGTAACATGGTACTCTTAAATATAATTTGATGAATATATATAGAAGAGGAATTAAGAGGTTGTGTAGTTATCTCTGTTGTAAATATATTGTTTAATGGACATTACTCCATAGGCTTTTCATTCTCTGTGTCTATTGGAATTCTTAATCCTTGTGTATATATACTGAAACTATTGAAATGAAGAGGTGGATTGATATGATTATCTCTTATATTTTCTTTACTAAATACTTACATTGTTCTCTCTTCTATAATGTATACATCTATTGATTCCTACAAGATTGCTTGTGATGAGTTATTTTACAACAATCTCTTGCGGACACATATGGGACACCACGTATCCCTCATGAATGGATGCACAATTAATATTAGTGCCATTTATTTCTTATCCACAAATGGTCCCCTTCAACTTCATATTTGGATTCTTCACTACCTATATTGAAACCTTGCTGCCATTCAATTGTTAACGTGATTTTTCTAAGAGTTAGTCAAATGTGCATCAGTTGTAATTGCGCAACTGGACACACAAAACATATAAATTAATATAACCGAAACGTTAATTTTAAATTTGGGTGAAAATATGAAATGAAACGTACAGGTTAATACGTGCAGACTAATGTAACTGAAATGTACAAATTAATATAAGTAAAATGTGGCGAGTGCACAAACCTAAAATCCCAAATCTCAGAATTTTAAACAAGTTCTCAAATCTACGCTGCAATAACTTTACGGAACTCTTTGCCACATCTTTGTTTGTAGAAACATGTTTTATAGCTCACTAACACATTTTGTCATACACCTCCCGTGTAGGAGATCACCTGCTTGTTCCAATACTCCCAGTCTCCCTTCCCATGCTCCCGTAGTAGATTTTTTTTTTTTTAAGTTTTAGCATGATTTTCTTAAAAATATTTCTCAAGTTTTATTTAGTTTATTCTTATTTTTTTTAATTTAATTCTTTTTTTAATTTCAGTTGACTTTTTAAATTTTTTTCATAATTTATTGAGGTGTAATTGATTTTTTTTAATTCAGTTTTTTTTTTCATTTTTAGTTGATTTTTTTTTTTCAGATTATTAATTGGTGTTTTCAATTTTTTTTTTTATTGATAATTTTGTAGCCATGTTTGGCTAATCTCTTTCCTAGTTCGAAGAGGCGCAAACATTTGAAAAGATTTGATTTTCGATTAATTAATAATGGATTTCTTAACCCTCACTCTTGATTTCTTCATTATTTGATTTATGTTATGCATGTTTGATTAGAGTTTATTTGGTTTGACCACCCTTATTTATTCATTAATTATTTCTAGCTAGATTGCACTTTATAATCCATCCGTAATTGTTATAATTGTGTAATCAGAGTAGCAAATAGGGCAGAACACCCTTGGTATAACAAAGTCTAGATCGTACAGTATTCATAGTCTAGTTTATTATTGAGTGTGAATAGACTAAAATCATCACCTGCAAACATCTATTTGATCCTTCTGTTATTTCTAAGAGCAGATATAGTAACATTCTATACATCACTCGAAAGATTAGAAGCACTTAGTTTCAAAAAAGACCTTCAGCATGTCGGAGAAGCAAGATGGCCTTGTTGTTGCAGTAAAGAGTGCACGGAATATAAACAAAACTTGGAAAGATGTCGACTATGCTTGGACGAATTTGTCCAAAGCAGAAGTATCGAGAGCTGGAAACTCTCTCGCTGCAGAACGAACAGCAAGACCAAGCTTAACAGCATCTTCATTGCTTTGGGCCTGTATGATTTTTGTTGTACAAATCAGTCTAACGTAAAATATTAAACTTTTAATGAATGGTGCACTGATTGTCACCTCGATGTTGAGGGGCAAAACAGGGTCGTGGAGTGAGAGTCTCAGAAGGAACCATCCACCATAGCCAGACACACGCACCTATTTATAGAAGAAAATGAAAACCATAGTTCATGAATCACGTCAAAAGTAGAATCAGAACTTTGAAGTTGCAAATCAAGGTTCATTGATTCAATGGTTAGTACTTACTCCTTCGTGGTTAACAGGGGCTTTCTGGAGTTTCGGATCTGAACCAATGATGTTTTCCAAATGTTGCAGCACAGCTTCTCCATATGCACGGAAAGATCTGAAAACAGCAACGAGATAAGTATTCGCTGAAACTCAAGAATTGGGGAATTACACAGAAGAATATGGATGGAAAAGCTTACCCTCCTTTAAGATCTTCATGATTTTGGTCAATTTTAAGTCTCAGTTCAACTGCAATAGCTGGTTCCTCTAGACCATCCACCAAGTCAGTCAGGACCTTGCTGCCCTTGCCTACTCCAGCAGCCTTAGCTGATGCTAGTTTGTTTAAGAGCTTGACCTGTGCATAATTGTAAGTATATAAGAAAAGAGGAATAGACAATTATTGAAATTTCTATTAGTGTAGATTCAAAATGCTAAGTAAGTAAAGAACAAAGAGAAACTTGAGAAATCTCACTACTAAGTAGGGTAACATTGAAATAGAAGCTTACCATGAGATATGCACCATCATCAAGCCAATGATTCTCCTTAAGTGCTCCATGGCCACTGGTTTCAATAGCTAAATGTGATTCCTCTCCAATGGAGTTCTGTATTAATTCAAGCAGGTGAGTAGCTTTTGATATCAAATTTGAAGACTAATGAAAGGGTCATTAACGAATCTCTGTTAAAACAGAAAGGTGTAGCTCAGGATGCTGTAAGTATCAGTTAGCAATTTCATTTTACATTCCATAGTTTCATACGCACTACAAAAATTCTTCTAGATGCTCCTCTTTCTCTTGAACTCACAAGGTTCTATAACTTGAACACTCTAACTCAATAAAATGCATGTGTATATGTTTAGTTGATATATCCCCTTTGTGAGCAAAACTTTTTGAGTACAAATGGTTGCATTTTATCTATATCCTCTTTGCGTATAAAAATGAAAAGAGATTTTCAAATTGTCACTAGTTAATCTCCTTATGAACATTAACAAAGAGGATGGGTGGCTTCAAAATATGTAATAGTTTCATGAGTGACATTGTGCTATAAATTACTCTTTCACATTAAGCACCAACATTTGCAATCACAGTTAGCTAAACAAGAATCCAGATTACAACACAAAAGGTTCTTGGACCAGGTCAACTAAGGATGCAGTTAAATATGAATAGGGCATTACCAAACGCATAGCTTCATCAATCACATTTTTGTAGCCTCTTTTGAATCTGTGGTGTCTTCCACCTGTCAATATTAAATCGGTGGTAAGTATGATGATTGCAAGGACACATAATCATTAAATTACTACTTATCTTACCCAGCTTCTTTTCGATAAATGTAGTCAATCCATCTGATGTCACGCTATCAGTGACAATAGTAGTCCCAGGGTGCTGGTTGTGTTTTTAACAAAATTAGAAATATGTCAGATTAATGCATTATAAGTAGAGAAACATATCGATAATGAAAACATACTTCCTCCAAGACAATGGCAGAGGCAAGGGCAATCAGTCGATTCCTATTGAACTCGCGACCGCTGGAGTCCACAGCAGCAGATCTAACAGCAATAAACAATGACATTTTTTTATTAGAGAGACACTGCATTAATGTACAAAGAGTTCACAAAAGGCAGCAA
The DNA here is from genome assembly GCA_954870855.1 of Scutellaria minor. Taxonomy (NCBI): domain Eukaryota; kingdom Viridiplantae; phylum Streptophyta; class Magnoliopsida; order Lamiales; family Lamiaceae; genus Scutellaria; species Scutellaria minor. Next base: position 1,131,935 of record OX940728.1, read on the forward strand.
ACTGCCACCTATCAACATCAGTATCAAAGATGATGCCCAAATCTGCTTTGTTGTCAAGTACGGCCTGAGTGATAGCTTTCATTGCTTCCTTGTCTTCTGGGTTAGGAATGTGATTGGGGAATAATCCTGGAAAAGACATGCTTTGCAATCAGATCCCGAACATTGTACATACTAAACATTAACAAACGAATCCCTGATGAGTGTTACCATCTGGCTCTAGGAACTGACTTCCAGAAGTAATAGCTCCCAAAGGCTCGAGCACCTTTCCCTGATGGACCATTGATGGAAAACAAATATTAGCTAAACTAATTGACTCTTCTTTTTCTTCCTTTTCCTTATGTTAAAAATTCCTCTGAACATGAGGAGAAACAGGGAAGAAACTAAAGCAAAAACATGTATAACAATCCAAACTTACAGCAAAGAATCCTCCAGCTCCATTTCCTGCATCAACAACTATATGGAACCCCTCCAGTGGCTTCTCTGAAAATTGGAAAACTAACAAGGATGGGAAAGCTTGATTTTGCAACAAAACAAATCACTACATCACAAGAACATGGATTTAAACTTGCTATAGTTGTTGTGTGAGTCTAAACAAAAATGCATATTCTGTCGCTTTAGCTGAAGTGGAAAGAGGGAAAACCATTAGATAAAGAAGAGTGGAAACAACACCATGTATGAATAGGGAAGACATCCTCTATTTTTGTGCAAGTAGTGGTATAGAACTTGCACTATTTCTGATAAAATTAGGTGGGTGCATATTGCATACACAAAGGCGTACCTATGTTTCCTGCAGCTTTTCGAACTGCTGCTACCAGATTAGATGTATATACAGTCATGTAATCTACTTTTTTCACAGATTGTGCTGCTCTTTTTTCTGCATCCCTCAGACCTTCATCTGTAAAATTTTTGTATATATCAGCAGCACGCTCCAATATGTCTTTGATATCCACCTTCCCAAGCCCACCAGCATTCGTGAAGAACTTGAACCCATTTCGGTTGTAGGGAAGATGGCTCGCTGTTTCAAAAAAAGAATCAAGGATCACAAAAGGTCTCACCTTTAAGGCAGCATAAGTATGCAATCTAGCCTTCTATGCAAAATAGTTTAGAACTAGCCAATTCGCTGCCATCTTAAGAGGTTTGCTTAACTTAGCAATTGTAGGCTATTCTGGTAAATATGTCATCTACTATGTTTAACTGATTTATTCCAAAAGATGAGGCATAAAAAAAATGCAACCTGTTATCATTATAGATCCATCAGCGGGACACAAGAAGTCTTCATTATTAGTGAGGGTGCTATTGAACATTGCCGGCGTGGATGCTAATCTACAAAAGATTAAAGGCAGGAGTCAATCAAATTGCATTCCATGTCAAAAATGCTGGTATGTGAAAGAAAAAAAAAAAACCAACCAAGGGACTAATGAATAAAAGAAAGACAGAGAATACTGCAGACAGTACTTTTAATCAACTTGCACAATGTCCAAAGGAATTTGAAATAACCTGCAATGTGTCCAGTCACTAACAAAGGGGAAAGAGTGATTCAAGCCGACATGTAAAAGGTCTTGCCCAAATAGGATCTCATTAATGAATACACAATGGACATGATTTACATGTAACAGAGAACCCTCCATTATCCAAGTCATTTTCCTAACTACTAAATCATTCCAGGTTCCTCATTATTCTCCATTACTTCAACACGCGAAGTGTTCATTCAAAGTATGATCAAACATAAATAGCACACATGGAGTCCTGCCACACAAAAAAGAGCATGATGCCACAGATTCTAAGGGCATTGGTTAAATAACTCTTCAATGTAATAGCTGCTATGCAGGATCCAGATAGACTTAATGCAACACATGAAGTAGTGATTCAATTTTGATAGGTAAACATAGATATTACGCATGGAACCCAGCACTAATTTGAGCATGATGGCAAAGATTCTAAGTGCATACATTAAATAAGCAATAAAGAAAATGCTGTAAGCTTGAGCTCAAATATAATAGAGAACTTCACAGACCCATATTGAATCACGTTAATGCCAGCACCAGCTACACCTCGAGATACTGCATCCTGAAATGTAAATAGAATTCAATCATAGTTACTAAATAGATTGGTAGTAAGACATTTAACTACAGCACATCAACTTCTGAAAGCATGCAATGTTCATTGGCCTTCTGGCAGTGGAAGAGGCAAAGCTTTATTAAGGATGAAATGAAACATTAGCATTCTTAGCCTTCCAAAACAATGGAGAAATCTAAAACGACACATCAAAAGTGTGACGTTATATTTTCTACAGCCCACTAGTGACACAGTAATTTACCTAGGCAAAATCTGGATGCTGAGATACCATGCGTAAAACATATGGTGGTGGGTCCTAAAATCAGCTCAAGAATCTAAAGAGCTCTTAACAACTGAAAAAAGAGGTGTCAAAACAGGTTGGGGTGGGTAATTTAATTATAAGAATGATGAAATTAAAAAGAATCGTCTCGTCCTAAATTTTTTTTTTGGGGTATTTAACATGGCATTGAATGCATAGAAAATTAAGCATAACGTATAAACTATTGCATATATCTCCCTTTTTTTTTCTTTTTTTTAAACAAAAAAAATGGTGGGCTGCCTAGACCACGTCCCACTGGTGGGTTGGAATTTTGGCAGCCTGCCAAAATGGTTGATAAATTGCAAGGTCCAAAGATTTTGTGAGTAATTCTCCAATTCAGCATATGGGATACAAACTATTCAAAGCAATTATCTCGAAAGAGCCAAAAATCATCTAAAAGAAAACATGAGTTTTTCTCCCTCCGTTTCAAAATAATTGTACTTTAAGGTTATTTCACAAAGATTAATAAAGTATTTAATTGGTATAATTATATGTATAAATGACTATGTTACATTTAACATGCACGATTAATGTATAATACTAAATAAAAGTGTAGTGTAAAATATGAGATAGGGGCAAAGTTGGAAAAAAATCATTAATTCTTCTTGGTAATCAATATGCGACATATTGAAACAAATTTTATTTTCAAAAGCGACAATTATTTTGAAATGGAGGGAGTATGATCTATAATAGGCTTTTTGAGGATTTATGGTTTCCAAGGTGAAAACACCAATAGGTAAATGCCAAACAATAATGTTAATACATGTGATGACCCCTTCTAGTTTGAGGATTATTTGTAGCCAATGATGTTAAATGGCTTCCACATTAACTAATTTTGAACAACCTACTTTTGATAGACCGCTCATAGCTTACTCTCTTCCAGAAAATAATGACCTCTGACACCGGTTTTCACCAAACAGCAAAATGACTAATTTAAAACCATAAGAAAACTAGGGAGGAAGGCATTAACAGAAAATCTGAAATATAACCTTTAATATGAGACTGTTACCCTCAAGATTATTTCACAGCATAGAGCACTGATACCTGTAACTTCTGTGCTGATATTCGTGAATCATGGCCTATGGAAATTTTCAACCGTCCAGATGCATCAGGTTTCTTTCTATCTAGCAACCATGCAGCAAAAGCAGCTGCAATTGCTTCTGTAATTGGTTCAGTGAGGCTAATAGGTTCACCCTCAACACCATCCACAGCAACACCTCGAATATCACTGTTCAGAAAAGGGTGACGAACGACGTGTATCAATAAGGAGATCTGAAGTGGAGACCTTGCAGTGGTATCATCTCAATACATAACAGACAAACTAAACAACAGTAGAAAAGAATCCTGAACACCATTATATGATATACAGATTAACAGAGCAGCAAAAAACATATTATGTCATGATCCATCAAGATGCAAGCACATTCTTGTCCTCAACAGAAGCTTTGCAGGTTCAAAAGACCTTAAGATCAATCAAATGCATTCGAAAAAATCTATGGAGAAATGGTCTACGATATGTCATATGCAACCGAGTCTCAATTTGCATTTAAAACCAGGAAAAGGTCATTTAGTGCAATTGCAAGTGATCTACTACATAATTGCTGCAGCAAATGGATTGAATAGTATCTAAATATCATACATGACACACATGTTAAGGTAAAAATTAGTTCCTCAAACTTGCACATATTTATTCCATATAAGGAGCTTGATATTAAGAATCGCGAGGAAGTCTCCACTTCTTTGGGAACTTATTCGAGCCACATGACATAATCAGTATACCCATATGATCAAACTAAAAGAAAAAATAACAAAATGTTTCCTGACCTGCCATTTTGTAGCTTGAGAAAAGCACCTTTGTCAACAGATGGTATGATGGTGGCAGATGAGGCCGCTGCGAGGAAAACAAAGATCATAATATATAAGCACAATGTCTGGCTGAAACATGATCAGAGATTCAAGTATCTGACAGATAGAAAATTTTAAATGTTAACACAAAGAAAAATTAATTAGATGCACTGTAAATGGTTAGATCAATCAAAGTATTTCATAGGTTAGGAACACGAACGGCAGGGCTGAAACAGAATATCGACCTGAAATAATGAGAGACTAGAACGGACCATTGCAGTAAACAATTCCTCGGTTAAAATTCGAGAATGTGCGCAATTGCATGGTGGAGATGTCAGTCCATGCCAACTTCCCCCTTATGTAGGGACGGAAGTCATGCCTATAAGGGTTACAATAATCCTTTCGGTATTGGGTGCTTAACTGCCTATCCTGCTGGCAGCAATGTGCTACCAGAACATGTTGGACAACCTTCCCTGACATTGCTGCATGAGAATTGAAATTTTGCACCATTATTAGGCTTATTATGGATAAGAGGTTAATCAAAAATCATAATTTCTATCAGTCTTTGGCAAAAAGTTGCTCTCTATTCTCGAAAATCTTAAAAGTAGTTTCACAATGTCACCAGTATGCTAAATTTCTCAATAGTCTCCACCCTCACACTTCTTCCCAGGTGAAAAGGGATGAGATAGGAATATTAAACCCCAACTCCGCTAAAGTATTAAAAATTACAGTAACACTTGTAAGAATGTTTGATCACTTTATCATCCTCTGAGTTATAAGTTTGTGAATCATAACATAATCATAAACATTGTGCTAATTCCGTCAGTGTCACCAAATAAACGAAGAAGAAATTCCCTACAGCAAGAGAAATGAGATAATCTGGTAGACATAACAATTCAAATAGCTGTCTACTCAAATATATGTCCTTTAATCATGAAACTCCAACATTTATCCACAAAACTTCAATACTCAACTCAAGATGAACTGATTATAATACACAAGTGAACTTCACCTCAACATAGAACATAAACAAAAATAAAATCTCGTTTCTTCCTCGTAACCTTTCAATTTTCCTGTTTTAATCAATCATCCATCCATCATATGCCATCAAAACACAAGATTTAGAGCAAAACTCACAAACTCAAACTCTTAGCATCAAATAGCTAAACTGCAAAACAACACAATTCTAGAAGCTCACTGATTGAACATAGTCAATTACAATCTCCAATATATTTCTGAACTACCATTATTCTGAAACTGGAAATTCGACAACAAAGAATACCAACTACACGTCTACACATCATCACCGGAAAAGCTAATGAATTGCAAACAAATGGACATGGAAATATAACACTGTAATAAACGGTAAATAAAAAGCAACGGGAAATTCCAAACATACCAGCCATTTTTGGTAGACGGAGCAATTGAATTGAGCGAAAAGCAGTAGGAGAGAGAGAGAGACGGAGCAATTGAATTGAGCGAAAAGCAGTAGGAGAGAGAGAGAGAGAGAGAGGATCTTGGCGTAGAAAACTATGGAAGGTAATGCTGCTGAATCGGTGGCGAAGGTGGAATTTGGAAATAACGACAGCTAGTGCGTTTTTGGTAAGATCTTATATGCGACTTTGGAAATGTTTTGGAAACACGAGTTTAGTTCAAAGCCAGCTTCTGCCAAGTTTTGGAATATCCTTTTTTTTTTTTTTTTTATTTTAGGAATTGAATATTTCAAATATTTTCCATTGTATTATTCCATAATTGGAAATCGTATTTCTTCTAAAATAATTGGAAATCATAAAATATTATGTACTTTCTTTTGCTCTTTATAAAATTTTCTAATATTTCCTAGTAAATTGTTTCAACGTAAATGGAGAATAATGTTATATATCATCTATTTATTTGTCTCTAATTTATCAATAAATATTAAATATACATATACCTATGTAAATTTTGATATATATATATATGAACATTCTCCAAGCTTATATAGTTGATTTTTTTCTATTTCTTTTTTAATTGTTACTTTATCTATGGAATTTTGAAACTAATATTTTGCAATATTATCTATTAGATTATTGAAATATCTTATATTTTTTATATTTTAATTCTGTGCAGATCCATCCCATCATGTTTCTCTAAACCAAAATATTTTTCTTATTAATCCATCACATCAAAAAAAATTATATATAAAAAATAGGCAATTTGGGAATTATTATTATTGATTTTCAAAATTTTAATTTGAAGTTAAGGTAAATGAATTTATATTGAGCTAAAAATTTCCGGTCCATTAAGTCTAACTATAGATGAAATAAAAAACAATCGATTCTATGTCGGGCCATCCACCGAAACCAATGAAAACAAAATGGGCTGACACCATTTATAATTTGGGCTTATCAACTAAATTCAAGATCTTTTTTTTTTACCTCTAAGAAAGCTGTAGACAACACAATTGGCACATTAAAAATCCATAAATTTGGACTATTATTTGGAGAATTTATTTAACTAGTCCCATGCGATGTACGAGCATAAATTTTATTATTTATATATTTTGATATGAAAATGTTGGATATAAAAAATAATAAATTTTATTGGAGATTTCAACTAATTTATTACCCTTGTGACACACCATCATAAAATTTAAATATTTCAAAATTGATATGAAAAATGTTAATTCATAAAAAAAGTAATGTTCTCGATCATATTTCTCATATGGTTCTCATGTGATGCACGGGTAAATACATTTCAAGTGTTAGTAATTTTTTGAAATAAAAAAGTTATTTTATCATGAAAACAATATAGTTCTTCAAAAAGTTATTTTAATTTAATCTACTATCCATATAATTTATGAATTTTAAATATTTATTATTTTCATTATACATTGTCAGACTACTATACTAATAGTATTTGTCACAACTGGCCTGAAAAAAATTTATGCAAATATATGTTCAATAACTTATTCATAATGAGTGCAAAATGATAATATTATTGTATGTTATAATCAAGTCTCGATAATATTTCAATCTCATTTTCCACCCATGTGATGTAGCAAATAAATTTTAAGTATTAATATTTTTTGATATAAAATTGGTGATCATGAAAAATAACATAGTTTTTCAAAGTTATTTCAATTTAATATACTACCTATATAATTTACCAATTTAAAAAATTTATTGTTTCCATCATACATATTTTGACTGCTTTTCTAATTGGTTTTGTCACAATTGGCTTGAAAAAAATTTATACAAATATATGTTCAATAACTTATTTATAATGAGTGTATGCTTATGTTATTGTATATTACTCCAAAATAAAATTTCTAAATAATCATTTTTTTATATATTTTTTACTTTGACGGTCTAGAAATCTTGAAATTCGATCATTGTATTGTTTTAATTTATTTAATAAACATAAATTTTATACTTATTATAGCAATAATTAAGTATTATTTTATTAAATGAGATCATATTAACATTTATATACCATATATAGATTACAATTTTCAAGATTTTGTCAATATCATAGATGATATTGATACCATATATAAATCATGTTTAATATATATGTTAATAAATTTTAATTTATAAACTATAATATAATAAATAATTGTATTTCTATTTTTGGGAGGTGGAAATGGGCGGGAAAATTTTATTATTTCTATTTTGAGGGGTAATTATTATTATTATTATTATTATTATTATTATTATTATAGATATAGATATAGATATATGGCATGAAAGAGGGGCCTTGATGTAATTAGCAAAATTCACATCCTAAGAACATAAATTCCACGAGGAAAAAAAATGAAAATAAATTTTACAAATTATAGAATATCATAATTTAATCAATCTCTACTTTTTATACAACTTCTTTCTTATTACTTGAACACGACCAACTTTATATTGTTGAATTAATTAACTACTGCCATTATAAATTCATCATGCTCCATTTTCACATTGAATGAAAGTCTCTATGACTTTTTTCACACATATGAAGTGGTGAGAGGAATATAATCTAATGAGACGGATCAGAGACCAAAATTATTTTTATAAATTCATATATGAATTATAAATTAAGTTCTCTTAAAAATATTACTTTATTTTTAAAATATATTAGTGTATGGTTGGCCAAAAATATATCTATTTTATTTTATTTTATTGTATATTCTTTAAAAACATACAATTAACGTGAACTAATTCTACTTCAAGATTCAAACTTTGGATACCATATACATGTATATAAATATATTGTAAGTGTGTTTGTTGTAAAACACAATATTGTTTGGTATAATGTGTGTTGACCAAAACTAAATTAAAAAATTAAATTAATATCATGCCATGAGTTTCTGTTCCATGCAAATAACAAAATACTCACAAAAATAAATTATATTTAAAAAAATCGTAAAAACGGGTTGTAAATTTCTACAACGGAAACCTAATATTTAGGGTTGACTCTTGACTTGAACATCTCTCTATTTCTTGGATCTTGTTCTCTCTTACACACACTGACCAAAAAGAAGAACCAGAAAAAAAAAATTAATTATACGATGTTTTAGTCTCAATTATATTTTATAAATCCATCTAACATAAAGAATTGTGAAATTTTAACAGTTATATTATACTTAGGAATGTAAATAGTTGATTTTTGATCAAATTTTAAAGACTATTTTTTAACTATTAAATTATTGATGAAATCGAACGTAACAGTTATATAGGATTAATGTATCAAGTTCGATTATTTTTTTTCATTTTATACACATATATCTTAATATGTGTATTGAGCTAATACTTTATACATAGTTCAATACTTTAATTTAGTTTTCACCACGAAATTTATTATAGTTGATTTTTAAAAAAAAAAAAAAAAGTGTAACGGTGTAATCCAAACATATTGAAATATGTATTATTTATAGACCATGAAATTTTGCAATAATGTCTCACATTCAACGCTTTCCCCTCGTGCATCATCAATAACAAGTTTCGTGTTTGTAAAACCAAATTAATTAATTAAACTATAAGCAATTATGAAGCCTCAAATTCAAGATCCCAAGTATCTTCTAAATAAGTACTCTATTAATTTGGTCTCGTGATTGAAGATTTCTTTTATTGTCTCTTTAATTTTGTCTCTACCATCATGAATTTCTTAATAGATTGAGTTCATCTTCAAATTAATATGAAATTCATAAACATATTGAAGGATAACAATTTATCAAATATATCTACAATATATCTTCAACTTTGAATCGATATATATATATATATATATATTTCAAAACCATTCCTTTAAGAATTTTTGATTTATTGACAGAGTAGATTTTTAAATTTAATAGCGTCTGGATATCCTATTGTCCAAATGCAATTTTCTAGAAATCAGTAAGAAAATATTTAACAACTTGTCATTTGAAGAACAATAAATTCCTTTTTTATAAAGTCTTTTTATGTTTGTCAAAATGTCCACTATATTTCTCTTATCGGCAAAAGATTATCTTATCATATCAAATCTTTCTTTATAATAACATATCATATGAAATTAAGACTATTGCTTTCCAAACAAGACAGTCTTATCCAGCTCATTCCTAGGATTGTTGTCTGTCTCCACAATTCATATTAATATTATTATATATATATATAATTGTTTTTAAATTAAATAAAGCAAGACTATATGATTATACATCATATTCTACTATATGTATATATAAAATCTGTAAATATACTTACATACAAAATTCACATATATAGAATTAACTTCAAATATTATGAAGACATCATTCCTCCAATATACTTAAGGTGAAATACCTTTTGATATCATAAAACCAAATAGTGAATTTTTTTTTAACCATAACAGATTGTTTTGTTACTTGTCAATCACAAATTAGGAAAATTTACAACATTGTTCTTCTAATAAAAGTAAAAAAAAATAAAAATTGTTGGCTGTCGAAATTTATACGATATGTCCATATCATTTGATCTCAGTCATAAATTACACATTACTGTATGTTTTTTGTTTTCATATCATATAATGTAATCCTATAAAAAGTGCATATTGTGTAAAATCCAACAAAATATTGATATTTTTATTTTTAGGATAATCTATCGATTTTCTTAATTGATTTATGATAGAAAAGTTTAAAAAATATATATTTTATGAAAAAAATATAATCTCATTTATATAAAACATAGCATTTTAACCACCCAACTCATATAATAAATTCAGAAAATCCCCATTGAATTTGAATGATTTGAAGCATAGTTGCAACAATCACAGTTGGATGATTTGACTTTTCAATGTAGTATATTGTTTGTGTGTGTGTGGAGAGAGAGAGAGAGAGAGAGAGAGAGAGAGAGAGAGAGGGCCCAAGCATCAACACGGCGCAAGCGTTGTTTCTGGGCCTGGGGCTGGGGTTGACTATTCGAGGCTTCTCACGTGAGCCCATTTCTTTATGTCATCAATTTATTAATTTAATTAATTAATTAAATTAACTCAATTAATGCTTCCTCCCAAGTTCATTAATTCTTACGTGTGGACTCTCAATTTTAATTACCATTATACAATACATACATATTATATATAGATGCATCATGCATGCACACAAACACATTCAACTATAAACAGAGCTCAATATTATTATCGAATTTAATATTAAATATCATACACAATTAAATTTAAAATATAATTTGAAGCGTCTCCATACAATATAGAGAATACCGTTTATGTTTTCTAATTATATATTAATAACTAGTGAATAAATATATTTCACCTTTTAAAAAATTATATATATATATATAATATACTTTTTATTTTTAATTTTTTTCTTCTAAAAGAGGTGTCCAAATGAGACCTGAGAATTAGGAAATCTGTCCAAAGGTTTGACTCTTAGAGCAACAAATAGCACTTGGGATTAGAGCTAAATAAAAATAATAATAAAAAATAAAGTAGCCCTACTTAATCCTTAATGACATTGTTAATGAGGGTAATTAATATAATTAAAAAGGCTCAAATCCCAACTGATTTTGGCCTAGTCTTGCGCCATTAGAGTAGGTTTTTATGGTTGGATATTGAATTCCTGCTTCTTCTTGGGATTTGAGTTCCAATTTCAGGATCTTCAAAATACAGTTGCCATTTTTATTTTCTATTTATTTTTATTTTAATAAATTAATATTAGGATATTGAAAAATCTAATGTATTAATGTATCATTGAGTGCTGAAGACATGAAATGGACACAAGATTAATGGAACACATGTGAAACAAGTTTTTTACTTTGATTTGGGATTATAATCACATGTACCAAAGAGTTGAATCTTGTTCATTTATTAGGTTTTCTTCCTATCACATGTATGTACTCTTTAGTCTTTTCATCCCTATTTTCATCATTTTTTCATTATATTAAAAAAAAAAAAAGTCATACCTAATTTCAGTTGCCATAAATATTTCCACTGATTTTTTTATATTGAAGTATTAATGAAAGCTGCATTTTTAGAGACTAGTCGACTCGTGGCTAACTTTTTCCTTTTGTATGATCTTTTTTTTTTTTTCCCTTTTTTCTATAATATTTTGGATTTATTAAAAATAACAATTGCCACATATATTCAAATCTTAATTTTCCAAATTATTCATTGCATGATTTATCATTGCATTATGATTTATGCCCAATAAATCATAACAAGTATACACTTATGAAGAAAGGCTTAATAGGAGATATTTGAATAGATGTTTTATAGCCAAGTTCAAGTTATATTTTGAAACACTCGATACTCGACTCAAGATCTTTCGTTAGAAGTTTCTTTGAACTCGATTTCATAAGCATTATACACAAGTTCGAAAATCAAAGATTAAAGTTTAGCTTGAACTTGAATCAGATTACAATAAATAAAACTCGACTCGACTCTTAACCTATCAAGAACTCGTTAAAAGTTCGATCCAATCGATAAAAACAAACAAGAACAATACAACAAAACCAAGAATATGAAGAAATACATTGAAAGCTCTATCTCAAACTCAAAATCAAATCTAAAAATTGGTTAAAAGGGAATTCTTCCACAACTTCCAAAAGTATACCTACATTCATACTTAATTCAAATCAACTGTACAATCGAAATCCATCGATTTCACTTCTAGTTTCCAAGATTAACACTGCTCGAATCCGTAAGAATCGTTAGCCTTCGAGCTTTCTTGATAAATTCACTGCAAGATCAAATAAAAACATCATCATCATTTCAAAAATTTCCAAGTCATATAATGTAGTAAACGAGGACAGTGAATTATGTCGTGCTACCTAAAGAGCTCGTCTCCAACGTGTTTAGTGGCGGCCTGTTCGTCACCATATAGCACATTGCTCGACATCTCAGACCTTTCCATGCCAAACATGGCTGCCAATTTCTGGTATAGCTCTTCGTACGAGCCTAGCTTTGATAGGTCGAGGGTTCGACCAACATCCTCGGATTCCACAAAAACCTTACAATGCCCCGTCTCGGGGCCAAAGCAGTACTCTCCATCTGAAGAGGCTTCAGGTGGAAAATTCTGGATCACTTGCGATCGGTTTCCATCGGATTCTGTCTCGATTGAATGGCTAGACGAGATTTGTTCGGCCGTCAGAATTGGTTGGCCAAACAAGACAAACATGGGTGTTTTGGCCTCGTTTTTCTTTAGCGAGCAAGATAAGGGGTTGTAATCGAGCAGCTTGAAATCGAATGGCTGCAGTTTCTTGAACTGGAGATCCGAAGATAGATCAAACTGTGCATGCCTGGCTCCCTGTACGCCTGCGTCAGATAAACAACACAACGGGCTGATGGGGCTTAGAGGGTTCGTAAGAAGCACTGGAATCGGAAGCTGTCCAAAAGGGAACTCCGTGTGTTGAGGATGACGCAGCCTCTTTCTTGGTGGAGAAAACGGGGAGAGATGGCCCGTTGGCATGCTCGACACCAACTCAACCAACCATGGATTCACCCGTTTCACATTTTGTAGTAAATCAGGCTCATCCCATGCCACCTGCCATAACAATATCACAAACAAGAATCCAAGAAAATCAGATCAAGAATTCTTTATATTATGATGATTTAGTTACACACTTCATAATCAAACACTATATATAACTAATTCAAGAATTCAAGAATCCAAGAAAATCAGCTCAAGAATTCATTAGATCATGCTGTTTTAGTTGCACTTTTCACAATCAAACACTATATATAACTAATTCAAGATAATAACTTTATAAACATGAATCAAAACAAAAAGGTGATGGTAGTATGAATGTGATCATCACCTGAAGAACTCTCCAAGGAGAATTAGGCCAATGAATAGGTTCATCCACAAGAACAGAGGAAATAGTTCCCATGAACCAGCTAATACGAGATGAATCCTCCGTCTCAAACGCCATCTTAAACCTCATCCCCGAACACCACTGCACTCTAACGGCAGCCCTAACAGCCGACTCCCTCACCACAAACTCCGGTGAGCCAGACCGCGGATAATAAACGACCTCGAAAGGCTGTCCACTAGCAGCCATAGTTGCTGCTTGAACAACAGATTCACCTCTCACATTACTCTTTTCTTTCACTCCCAATGCACAACTACCATTGCCTTTCTTCATACCAACACACATATTCACATTATCACCAAGAAAACTCGAGAACCCCCCCGGAAAATTCCCCACTCCAGTGTTCCATCCACACGAGATCTCGGCCCCGCCATTGATCCCCCTCTTTGCCCTCCGTATCCCTACGCACAACTCCCCGTTTTCGGCCCTCAAAAAAACGATAGAATCCCCGGCCACGAGCTTCTTCTGGTTCACAAAATTGCTCCATCCAGTGGTCAAAAGATGGCGCCTTGGTGTCCCCCTATAGATGTGCCTAAACTTCCAAACCTCACCATGGACATCCTTAGCCAAGATTGTCTGAACAGGTGGCTCAGCAGAGTAATCCAATCTTGGGAAAATGGTCTCAGCACAGTATCTAGGGACAGAGAAACCTCCACCATTGTTGGCATCAGATTGTGTTAAGGTCTTTGCAAATGAATTGGTTTTCTCTCTCTCTTCACTCTTGTCAAACTCTCTGTCATCATCATAAGCATCTAATTCATTTCCTCTCAATGGGACTAATCTAATTTTGGCATAGACTTCATCACTTTCAGAATCAGCTAGGTATTTGATTGAAGACACTCTACAGAGTATAAGAGGGGGGATTCTTGAAAACCCACCAAAATCCACATTGCCATTGACATGTTCAGCATGACCTTGAGGGAAATAATAGACCTTGGAATTGGGGGGTGGCACTTGGGCCATCCCACCTGCACAGGCATGCCACAGCTGGGAATCCAAGCTTTTTTCCACTTCATTCATGGGATTACTCACAGAATTCATAACAGTAATCATTCTTGAAAATCAACACCAAACTTTCTTTGGATCCTTTGCAGATTTCTGTAGAAAAAAAAAGAATCTTGATCAAGATTAATCATTTGAAGAAAAACCCAGATCGAAAACAAAGAAAGTTAATGAAGAACAACAACCCAAAAGCACAAAACTGGAAAGGAGAAAAGGGAATGATGATGAACTTACAAAATAAAAAAACAGTCTTGGCCTTTTTTTTCTGGCAATCTCAAAACAAAATCTAGCTTTGTTCTTTATCTCTCCAGCCCTTTTTAAGAAACCAAGAGAAGGGAATAATAAGAGCAGAAATGGAAAGAGGAAAACAAAATGGGGAAAAAAAGGGAGCTTTTACTTGAAGAAATAGCAAAAGGTACAGAAAGAGTGATGGTTGGTTATGTAGGCCTTTTAGACTACACAAAACTGTTCAACTGATTTATGGATGAGGAAGAAAGAAAGAAGAAAAGAGGAGTTTTGAGTGAGAATTTATGCACAGTTTTGGGAAGAGGGTGAGTTTCATGAAAATGGGGACAAAAGACAAAAGACACACACAACACACACTGGTAGAGAGAGAGAGAGAGCACTGAAGAGACACCTGAAGTTAGCTCTGGTTTGCCGACCAGAAGGTGGCAGAGAGAATTGATGTTGACAAATGATACAGAAGAAAACAGTGCTCATATATTTATAGTGAAGCCACTGTTGCTGTTGAGTGTATCTCTGTATTTTGGATTCTAACCATCACTATTCTTTTTTCAAACCCTTTTTTCTCTTTTTTAATTAATTTCTTGTTTTTTTAAGGAGATTCTTGTAGGGGTATTTGGTTAATTTCACATATCATTATCAAAATTAGGTATTGAAAATGCTTGATTATTTCACATGTAATTTTTTAGGTGGGGTTTCTCATTTTCTTTTATTATTTCAGATAGGGGTAATTGGCTTAAAAATCACAAATTTTTTTCAAAATTGTAATTTTAACATGACTTTTGATTATTGATAAATATAACATGACTTTCAATGTTTCGTGTCTTCCAGAAATCCCCAAATTTTCAGAAATTATGAAGAAATCAATTAATGTTACTTACATGTAATAAACAGATATTAATTCACTCAGAACACTAATTTATAAAGTTGAAAGATGCCCGAAATCTGTCTGTTACAAATACATGAGACATGAAAATTATGTAAAATTTGTTAATTGCCAAAAAACATGTTAAAATTGTACTTTTTGGTGAAAGTTCGTGATTTTTGCCTCAATTACCCTTTAAAATAAGAAAATGTGTTATTATTTATTTTTGTCATTTAAACAAACACTGCGTAAAAAAATATCTCCATTTTTTTCCTAGTATGAGAAAGAATTTTTTTTAAAATAATTAGTAAATATACTTTAAATGATGATTAGTATTAATACTTGAAATGATGACAATATTGAAAATGAAACGAAACGGTCTCCAACATTTCACCATTAATTATGCGTAGAATAATAGTGTTACAAAGTGATTTTCAGTCTTTAATCATTTTTTGCTTTAAATACTCTATTAATTAGTGGTAGAAGAAAAGGTTCACGTTCACATTTCCATCACCACTCTCTTTCACATATATATGTCAATGGGTCCAAATCCAAATCCACATTTGGACCCGATCTTAACGGGCCGAGTTCGGGTCTTGTATGCATTTTATTCAAATATTACATGTGTAAAATTCTACCCAAAAGTTTATTGTCATCTATATATGATAGGACATCATTTAAAGAATATTTGAACTTTTGAAGTTGATTGTGCATAATTTCTTCTCTTTGGCAGAATTATATTAATACAAGGTGCCCTAGGATTTATATAGATTTGAAGCCAAAAATATTTATCAATGATAAATAATGTGTGATTAGATAAAATGTAACCTTAATTATAGATACATACATGGTCATATGGGCTTAAGCCCGTGGTAACATGAATATTGCTACAATTAGTTTAACACAATTAATATGTGATTAAAAAAAAACATTTGAGGTATTGTTTTCTTAATATTGTAAAATGAGTAGGGGTATGTATACTTCACAATTTTATTTTTTCAATTTTCAAAATTTGAAGTGTTCATTATATATACCAAAAGTATCACCAACTCATCGTTAATAAATGTCAGTGCATCCAATATCCACACATTTTAGATAAAATAATTAAGTTAAATTATGATTTAATACATTAATAATAAACACATTTACATGTGTTAGCGATGATTACACGGGGATTTCAAAATATCAAAAAACCCAAAAATTGTTAAAGTAGTGAAATGAGGCATTAGTATGGTGGTACAAAAGATAGGCCAAAATAGAGCGGCGATTAATTAAGTTAATTAGCAAGGGAACAATTGTTGTTATATAGTGCTACTTAATATTAGAGATAGCAAACCCTAATTAAATTAATGTTAATTAGATTCTCTTAATTAAGTTAGCCGGTTAGTGGTTGCCGTTTCATAAACGATCATTTGATTGAGTTTAAGGTCGCTATTAACGTTGTTAATGTAGTAATTTGTTTTCTTTTGCTTAATTTTAGCACAACGGACAAGATTAATACCATTTGGTCAAACCTTTTTTGAGCAAAAACCAATGTTGTTTGCATGTTACAACTATTGGATAATGAAACTGATGGGTTGTCACATTAAATTTACACTTCAAATTAATTTGTGTTTTTTTTTTTCTGTAAGAAATGATGAAATCGAAACCAAACCAGCATTAGGTAAAACCATCGAATTTGGGTTGGTTTGTTTAGATTAAAATCTATTATACATAAATCAAGAACTGAAAATGTGTGAATGTAACCAAACAAGCATAACAAAATTTATTTGATCCGAGATCAGTCAAAAAAAAAAAAACACAATCAGTTACTAGAAAATTTGAATATGGATTTCAGTTGGTGACAATTACCTCGCTTAGATATTTTTTATACAAATATTTTATGTTTGTCAAGAATACTTTCGTTTTTGTTGATTTCTGTGTTTGGTATGGTATTTTTTATAATATATTTTTTTTTCATTGAGTTTTTCTATATAAGTGTTTTAATAAGGCCTGTCCTAAAAGGTGGCTTCTTTTGGTTCCTTTTGGTTTTTTTTTTTTTAATAAATAAAATCTGCATTTATTTATAAAAGTTGGAAGAAAAATTGATCAAAAGTAGTGAAGTACTAAAATATTTGAGAAAAGAAAAGAAAATTTATAGTAGAGAAAAGACTTAAAGTGTAATGATGTATTTAGAATTTATTTATTTTAGCTATCATTATTATGAAATAAAGAATTGAGAATATGACTTCATAACTATCTAAATTCTGCAACGGTCAATATGCTATTGATTATATTAGTTGTTACGATAAATAAATCAAGATAACAACTCTTTAATTACAATCAAGTAAGATCATTTGTATAAGACAAAAAGATTTTTTTTTCTCTTAAAATAGTTTTTAAATAAATTATTACATTTCAAAGATCAAATATCATTCTCATAAGTTCAATTATTATATTTGTGTGTGTGAATATTTAGAAAGTGATATAATATGCCTAAAATGGGATAAAAATTGGAAGTAAACTAAAACAAAGAGATAGAAAGCCCAACTAAGTTGAAGGCCCACCCAACAACTAAAACCCAACACTTGAGAATTTAATGGGCCCCTTCCATTTAATTTGGTGGGTTACACATTGTCCAAACATAAGCAAATGGTTTTGTCTAAATCCCAATAATAAATTAGTTTCCACATCTCATCCAACAACTTGCCTTTGTGTTGGTCATGTTTTGAATCATGATATAGAAAACATTATTAGAACAATAGGAAATAGTTGGTTTCATAGTAACAAAACCCTTTGATCATAACATTAAAGGATATTGTTATTCGTAATTCCACATGTTGTTTTTATTTTTATCATTTATTTATCAAATTTAAGAATATTAGGGTTGAGTATGAGGTTTGTAGAGATTACTGAACTGTACAGAAAATTGAATCAAAGATAACCAGAACGAAAAATCTTCTTTGATCATTTCATTTTCTCAAAACCAAATTGTCCTAAAGAATTTCTTTGAACGATATGGGGATCAGTGACTATGCAAAACCGTCGTAAACCAAAGAATCAATTTTTTTTAATATATTGAATTAATCACACATAGTAATGAAATTTAGTGATATAAATTTTAATATCAATTTTTTTTATCTGAATCTAGTAGTGATCATATAATAACAATAAATAAAATATTTGTGGTTAAAGCCCAATACATTTTAATAATTTTTTTAACTAAATAAGTAATATTTTCTTTTGTATTTTAAATATGGAAGTTGGAACAAGTGGATATCCACCGACATATTAGATAGATAATTGAATGGGCCACCTTTATTGGATATTCACTTCCTCAAAGTCCAATTTACCCTTTGTTTTGTCATTTTGTGTCTGCATATATATTTAATTTTGATTATTTCTTAGGATTATATGAAAAATAAAAAAAAATCTAAACTATTGATTTTTTTCATTTTCCACATTTTTTTTATTAAATTGCAATCTGAACTATTAAAATTTATTAAATTACAATTTTCGAATCATTTTTCGACAAAAAACGTGAACATGTGATCCGCATGATGACATTAGATGATGGTCACCTCAAATTATAAGATTACAAGAATACCCTTATGTTTTCAGTGTGCGGATCACGTGTTCAGGTTTTCGTTGAAAAATGGGTTGGAAGTTGCAATTTAATAAATTTTAATAGTTTAGGTTGTAATTTGATTTTAAAAAAATTAGATTAGAAAATGAAAAAAAAAACCAATAATTTAAGTTATTTTTTTGCATTTAACCCTATTTCTTATATATATATATATATATATATATATATATATATATATATTACTTTTCACATTCCAAAATAAAAGTTGTATTTAATGGAGGGAGTATATGTATGAATAAGACCTTCCATTTTAATTGATACATCATTCTAGTATTTCAAGATGAACCTCGAGATGATATATATAAAAATAACATTGTTAATTAATATGTTACATATATTTAATGTAAGTTATGTAACAGATGACATATCAATTAGAATAAGGGACCATACTGGTAATATGCTAGTATATTGGGTTAAAACGCATTACTAAATTTGAATCATACATGAACATAATGTTTATTTGCATTTTATTATAACTTAATTTGAATCACATAATTGTTGTGACAATCCAAATCACTTATTTAGCAAATCAGTCATGCCAGATCATTAGCAATAAGATTCTAAAACACACCATGATCGTTAGCAATAGGAACGGATCTAGAATTTTGTTTCAAGAAAGACGAAAATCTTCGAATTATGACAGACGACGAAGAAATAAACGATGCGAGCAAAATAGAAAGATCGAAAAAGAGTAGGAAAAACCGAACAAGACATAACTTGGAACTCATTACCAGTTCAGGATCAACCCTACAACAAATATAGACTGCAAAAAGAATTCCCATCAAGGGATCGATACGCGCTATGATAGAGACGACAACGCCCCGATAACTACAAATTTAACGAACCTATCGCGATCAAGGCGAAAAACCCGAGTCCTAACCTTTCTTTTTCACTAATCATTCTATGGCCTAGACTCCCTCCTCTTCTTCCTTCTAGCTAAAGTATGATCATCTATAGCTCCTATCCCTCCATTACATTACTGTACAAAGAACCAAAGAACTAAGAAATGGTACAAACCGCAAGAGTAGCATAAGATATAATCGCAAAGAACCCGTTGATACGAAGATATAGCCCTTTCCGCTCGTCTAAACCTCGAGCTTTGCGGTTGGTGGAGTTTCGGCCTCAATGATGCTGCTTCTCATCTCGAGGACTTTCTTGTGCGAGTTGGAGTGCACGGCCGGGACGAAAGTTGGGCTAGCAGCGGGTCGGTATTCCGGGAACAACCGGCCCGACTTGTAACGAACACCGCAAGCGTTGCATAGGGTTTTGGGCCCCATCGGACCGGCTCTCCATTGTGGGGTCTTGGTTATCTCACAATGAAGGCATTTTCGTACGGCTTGGACCGGAGAGTCGTGATGTGTGGCGGCGTTCGGACCAGCTGGCAGTGTTATCTTGATTTTCTTGGGCTTCTTCTTCATTGGTGGCGACTCAGCAAAGTTATCGGATTCGGAAGAAAAGCCGAGGTTGACTAGAGGCAGGGGGGCCTCTTGGGAAGAGGAAGAAGGGGAGATGAGTTGGATTGCCGGTCTAGGGTTAAAAGCAGCGGGGCGAGGGCGCTTGCTACGGGCACGTTGTGGGCCCCGATGACGGGGGCTAAGAGGCAGAGTCTTGGAGGAGAAACTGCTGCTGCTACTGCTGCTCTCTAACACTGAGACGGGACTCGAGGTCTGGAATTGGTTGTGGGAGGAGTTGTCGTTTGCGCGCACGTTCTCTTTTCCGAGGGTTAAACCCCCACCGGAAAATGAGTCCTCCACAAACGTCGAAAGCCATTCAAGCTGTACGATATCCTCATACTGAATAAACAAAACAGCAGAGTAATCAGATGGGGAAATTCAGAGAGATTTAGTAAAATTGCATCAACTTGAGAACACATTTAACTTCACTATACCAAACATCATCAAGATTTGTGTATTGATTGGTTTCTATCAAGATAGAAACTTTATGAAATCAATTCATACAACTCATGATCAAGATCACAGGGCAATGAGCACATATGATCAAACACTGAAAAAAAATCGTCTTTTCGCCATAACAATTTCTTTAAGTCCTTCATTTTCAAAATCAAATCAGAGTGTTCATACACTTCAGTCATTGAATGTCACAAAACTTCATAGAGTTTGAACAAAAATATAGTCAATACACAATGTTGAATGTTCATTAAAACACACAGTAGTTAACTCAGAAGCGCATTGAAGCTCACCGGAACAGAGAGCTCAGCAGAAAGGTCCGATGCACCGGAGAAAAGAGGGTCACACTCCTGCAATGCATCATCCCATGTCGGAAAATTCTTGCAATCATTTGAGCCGATTAAATCACCATCATCACATTCGTTATCCGGGGGAAACTCGATCAAATCATCGATTTGGTCGAAGAAGTTGCCACAGTCAATCTCATCAACGAAATTAGGCCCCATTAACCCTACACACTATGCTATCAAAACTTCCCTGAACACAAAGAAAGAACAGAATTCAGACAAACACAAACAGAACCTTGGCCACATTGTATGCAAGAAGACAATGAATATGTGGGATTGAATGATTTCTAGAGCGGTGCAGCTGCTAATGTGCGCATGAGGTGGAGGTGGGGACCACCAAGTGAGGAGAGCTTTGCTGCTATGGTGACAATGCTTGCCAGCTTATACTCAAGCGGCGCACATTTGCATACAAAGCTGAGAATCTTAGTTAATGCATTTTTGGAATTTTCTTGTTAACAACCACCTAAAGCCTCAGTTATCTCCACTGAGATACTGAAAATCATATAATGCAAATTACACCTGGTGCATTGCACCGACACAAGAATTCTTCATGCTTAAACACACACACACACACACAAACAAAGTGACAGAGAAATCTAAGAAGGCCCATTTGCAGAATTGCAGAACAAACCATGAATTTAACAAAAAGAACAAATTTTTTGAACAAAATCAACTCAAAGATAACAAAAATGTCAAAAAAGATTACATTTTGAGGCTTGAAATTGCAAGCAAATCAAACAAAACAACAACAGGTAGAGATAGAAACAGTAAAGGAAATGCAGGGACAAACCTTTGGTAAAGAAAACAACAATGAGAGAGAAAATCGGCGCTTCCAAACACTCTCTACACTAAAAACTGCTACCACTTTTCACCGAAACTAAGCTGTAATATGTATGTGTATGTCTATATGTATCTATAATGTAAGTGTTTCTTTCTTCTATGTTACTGAAGAAAAGGTAGAGAGAGAAGAAGGTTGTAAACAAGAAAATGAGAGAGGAGAGAGGGGCTAAAAAGAAAGGGAAAATGGTAGGTGAAATTCTTGCTTCATTGCAAGCTGTCGTTTACAATCACCCTTCACTGTCGTGATGTTTAAGTCTTCTTCAATACCACCCCAACCCCACCCCACACCCACGGGTCCCACCCCACCTCCACCGCTCTTCCTGCTTCAATTCAACCCTTTTTCCTTTTTGAATTTTCTCTGAATTTTGTATACGCGTATTCACATGTACAGTGCAATGGCGGTATAATTGTGGAGCTGTAGTACACGGGAATGTACAGACTACGCGTATTTACTTTTATTTTCGTTTTAAATTAATTATCATTTATAAACGAAATTTGTTTTAAATTTTTGGTGAATTTTTTTATGCTTTGGCTAGAGATATTTTTAAAAGATTTATTATAGTGATTTATAAAAATAATTATATTAATAAATATTTTATATTAATTTGCATGAAACAAACAATTAATTGAAATGAATAGAATATTTATTTTCGATTTTTTCATCTAAAATTTAGGGAAATTAAAATGAATTACCTTACGAATCTAATTTGTTGAGATGATTCATAATCCATAATCCGTCTACAAAGTTATATTCGTACGATAATTTCATATATGTTACTATAAAGATAAATTATGTTGCATGTCTGTTTGGAGCTTAAAAAAAAGGTAATTGTCGCAAAATCACGAATTTTATTTTTGACTATTTTCAATTTTAACATGATTTTTAAGGTTTCGTGCATTTGTAACTAACAGATTGATTTTGAACATTTCAAAAATCACCAAATTTTTAGAAATTATGAAGAAAACCCCCAATTGATACTACTACATGTAATAAACATACATTAATTGATCTAGATACACGAATTTATAGAGTTAAAAAATGTTCGAAATTTGTCCATTAATTACAAATACACGAGATATTAAACGTCATGTTAAATTTACTAATAGTTAGAAGTCATGTTAAAATTGTGATTTTTGCTTACAATTCCTCTAAAAATTTCCTAAAGCATATCTATTAATCAGCACTAAAATTTGTAACTTTATTAATTTGGTTGACCAAAATCAATTCCCTATAATTTGCATTCAATTTATAAAGAAAAAAAATTCTTGAAATATGGGTTCACAAGATTTATTCTAGAAGTTAAGTGTGATTTTAGAAGGCCAGATATAAAGTTTCTGGACTAGTTAGGCGAAGCTTTTACGCCTAAGTTATTTAAAATAATAATAAATAAAGCAAAATAGGTAATAAAGAATTTCGTATCCTACCTTTTCTTTTGGAGTTAGATTTATTGCCTTTTGCTTTTGATTTTAGTCTGACCATTTGTGGGAAATTATATAATTTTTTATATTGATGATTATTGAAAGTAATGCTTTCGAATATATTTATAGATATATGTAACTTTCGTATAATGTTTGATGATTTAAAGTTTAAACTTTGATAGCGTAATTATTTTGAATTTTTGGCGCAAAGCCCATCTTCAAAATGTGTGAAAAGACACTTAAAGTGATGATATTGCGTCACACTTAATTTAACAATTGCTTTCCATGATTATTTTGATGATTAGAATTTTCATGAAATCATTTTATTGATCTAATTTTAATTTTATTTGATTTGAATGTAATTAGTCAAGTTTGAATAGTTTGATAAAATATCGGTTATTTACACTTATTTATCATGTACTTAGCAAATAATATTGTATGTGTATTTTGGTAAGGAAATCCATTAAACAATTTTTGCCAAATAAAATTGATAGATGCACGTGCAAAGCACGTGTAATATAAGTCAACATTTTTATGTGAACATGGTTGTGGCCATCACATTACCCATCTATATCAACATGTAATTTCACAAAAATGCTAGGCTGTGTTATCAAAATGTTGACAGTATAACAGAATGATATTTGATTTTTATAATCATTTCGCTTAAAGAAAAAAAAATCAAAAGTAAAATTCTCATAACATCATCTTACAAAATTAGTTTTATGAAATGAGTTATTGTATCAAATAACAATCGATTAGTAAATACAAATTTGGTTTGTAAATAGTGAGATTTCCTCTCATAAAATTATATTTTTATGAAACGATATCATATAAGTTTTTATAAAAGTATAAAATGTAATACATTAAAAACAAAAAAAAAAGTTTGCTAAAACCTTTTTCTCAACATGAAAGGTCATTTTATATTCTTAAGGCTCACTCTAGGTATAATATTTTTGACATGACATCCTCCCCACTAATTTAACTTTATTATGTCCAGCCATATACTGAAAGCAAATAATGTATTTTATACATATAAACATACTGAAGATAATTAAATATTATATTTTATATGTTATGTTATTTCATATATTAGTTATTTCGGTAAGAATCTGATACATATTGATGATTTATTATTTTTCACCTTTTACTATTTCTTCATTTTTATTTTATTTGTTCGATAGTGTGACATCCAATTTGAACAAATTGGTCGGACATGTCTACAAATCTTATCCTGAAAATTAATAATGATAAAAACTGCAAAATAAGATCAAATTCATCATTTATTTTGTTGAATTTGAAAGTTAGTGTTGGAAATGCAATTTCATAAACGTTCACATTGATATTATGGTGTAATTAAGCCTTTTAAAATATGAAAAGTGCATTAATAGGAATAAAACCAATTATAAGAGTTAAAAGGGGCCCATACACAAAAAAACAAAAAAAATAAACAAAAAGGGAGAAAAATAAAATGGTAATTTGTGTATCTTGCTTAGAATGCACTCTTTGAATCTCTTCCTTCTAAAAGACTTCACCCTTTTAAAAAAGTGATTTGGGCTAAAATTTATTTCAATATCATTGGGCTGCAAGAGCTATCATGATTGATGATTTGCCTAATACAATATTCATCTTCCTATTTATAAAATTCATATTTTAATTATTTATAGTTTCAGCATTATATTGTTTGTATATAGTTTATTAGCATTATAATATTATATGATGCAAAATTTTGAGTGAAACCGTTTTATGATAACATTTTGTGAGATCATCCCACCTTGAAATTCATTCCATCTTAATTGAATTGTTTATTCACTCATTCAATATTTCTTTCTTTTTCTCTATTGTTATTATAAAAGAAAAAAAAAACTATTTTTGTCCATGTCTTACTTAAAACCATTGTCTAATAATGGAGTGTCCCACAAAACGATCTAAAACACTATGAATCCATAATGATAAGATATATATTTGTTTAAATTTAGCATTCAAGGTTGCTACCTTTTTCATAATATATATATATATATATATATTTTTTAAGATATCAAACTAGGAAATCCTTAAATTATATAAAATATATATATATATGTATGTATATATATGGAGCTTAGATTGGTGCAAAAATTAGTCACATAATTATGGTTGCTCAACAAACTTAACTTCAAAGATACTAAATTAAAGTAGGCATAGCTTCAATGTTCTTCAACAATAAGCTAATGATAACAATAAATCAGTCTAACATATTTATTCTTATTAAAACAAAACCAAATTATATCTTAAGTTTTCTGTTATTAATACTAACGTTACATTAACATTTCATATCATGATATAGTATTTATTATTCATTATCTTATATACACACGTACATATTGAAAAACCTTAATTTTCACCCTATAACTTTGATCATGTCAATATTTTTTCACTAATTTTATGAGTTTTTATAATTGATTTTTTTTCTTTCAATTTATTTCGATCTTTGTCAGAAATTCACAACAATAGCTTACATGAACGATGATGATGTTGACACAACAATCCATATAGGGAATTTCAGTTGTATAGAAGGAAAATTGATATATGCGACATTATATTAAGGAAAATTAAATTCATGTGCCCAAAATTGAGTATTCCCCTCAATTTTAGTGCCGAATAAATCAAATTTTATAGTAAAATTAAAATTTTCAAATTAGAGCACCACATCAGCTTCAACGATATTAGTGATTATTGTCATAAATTGAATTTTCAATTCAAATCGAACTAAATCCGATAAAAATAAAATTTAAAAACAATTATAGAAACCATAAAAATAGATGTTTGACAATAAATCGGATCAAAATTAAAGGATGAGAACCAAAATATTACACTCGATAAAATCCATCAAATCGACCAAAATTAGTTGTAGAGACACTTAAATGTCACACCACATGTTTTTATGCTGATTACACAACATGCTTAAGCATGTTTCTTGGACAAGATTGGAGGTGATTTATTTAAATGATGTTTGCAAATTATACAGAAGAATAACATGCTTGAGTTTGTAAATTCGAAAAGACGATACTACCCTTCGGGCGTGCAGGCACGTAAGACCCAACGTTGCACATGGGTCCCAAAATGCACGTTGCGGCGCCTATAGAATCTAGACCGACAATATGTCCACGTGTCAAGATCGTGAAGCTTGACAACCGTGGCCCACATGGGAGAACCAGCTCTGGCTAATATGCAGTCATTTATCTATGCCTAGGGATCTGAACCTGACATATTTGTACTATTTTATTATTTTTTATTTCTAGAGGGGCTTCTTTGGAAATTACTGATTTTCTTTTTTTATTTTTTATTTACATAAATATTTTAAATTGTGACAAAAAATTCTATAATGAGAACATTGCCACATTGGTATTACTCTAATTTGTAGGTTGTGTGATATGTGTTACATACTTGCATGTTAATATTAATATCTATGAACAGAAGATTATCGATTATAAGGATGGATTTTAGGATATTAAGTGCATAAGAATGAAGATACATCATGAGAAAATTGACAATGCCATCTACTTCGATGAAATCCATGGAATTGAGGCTGAAACTCTTTTATAGGCTGAAATCCATTGAATTAAGTGCATAAGAATGAAGATACATCATGAATAATTTGAAGTCTGCTATAATCATATTCAATGTGGATATTTCGTAGTAGTATGAAATAATCTTCTATCAGCGTCTTTTGTCCAAAAGATTCGTCAAACCTGATTGATCGTGTTTCTTTTAGACAGAGCGATGGTGCTTACTTGCATGAGTGACAACGACTGACCAAAACAAATACTTAAGGGTTGGGATGCATGCCACGACTCATTTGAGATATGTGTAGAGTCAAGTGTACTATGAGCCGAGTCACCAATTTATGGACCGGACCAATTTGTTAAGAGGAAGCGAACCCCTTATTGGATTATATGTATTATTGGGTTGAAATCGAGCATATTAAGTTGGGACACAAATATTGAGAAGAAAAATAACGGACAAAAACTTTTATGCATCTGGTGCATGGACCCTAGATCCGTGCACTCGGGTCGGATCAATCCGCCATGCGCCCGCACGCGTCCCCACGCACCTCTGGGTCGAGGACAAAATCCGCCCAAATATTCTCCCAAGTGCCTGACTTTTATGTTATGTTAAGTATACCTTTTAGTAGTGTTAGTCATACCTTTTAGTTATGTTAGATATACCTTTTATGTTATGTTAACTATACCTTTTAGTAGTGTTAGTCATACCTTTTAATTATGTTAGACATACCTTTTATGTTATGTTAACCATATCTTTTAGTAGTGTTAGTCATACCTTTTAGTTATGTTAGACATACCTTTTATGTTATGTTAACCATACTTTTTAGTTGTGTTAGTCATACATTTTAGTTATGTTAAGACATACCTTTTATGTTATGTTAACTATACCTTTTAGCAGTGTTAGTCATACCTTTTAGTTATGTTAGACATGCACCTTATGACATGAGAAACACTTCCTTGTTTCAGTGGTTTGATTTCCATTCATATGTTTCTTTCTTTTATCCTAATTCTTCTTGAACTTCCTTACATTCAGCCCTTCTCCTAGAGGTTGGTTTTTGGTGCCTGAATTGCTGGAGAGGACCTTCGATTTAATGAAGTTCATAACCTGTTCTAGGCTTAAAGCTTTAGATCTGCCATGTTATGTTATACCTTAGCATTTTTTTTAGATTTAGTTAAATATACCTTTATGTGTTTAGACCATTATGTATTTTTAAGTATACCTTTATAAGTCAATCATTTAAGGCAAAATTTCAAGACCTTTATTTTAAGTTACTTATAGCTTCTGTTTCAATAACATGACCTTTATGTATTATTAAGATAACCTTTAGATTTAGAAATTGTATCAAATTCACCTTCTCCACTAGATAACTCAACAATTTTATCAGTAAATTGTATCAGACACATCAATAAATTCATCTTCATCAGTAGATAACTCAACTATTTCATGTGTATTTGAATGATCATCTATCATACAACATTAAGAACACGAAATTAGATAAAATGTTATATTTTTCGAACTGATAAAAATGGATTTTTAACTTTTAAAATAAAAGCCTCGCATCGTCATCCTGAAAATCAAGTAGATCGCGATCGGATTTAGAAAAGATCGTAAGAGAGAAGAGGAACTCTGAGAGAAATAGAGAACGTCGTGCTTCGAGAAAGAAAGATAAAAAACGAAGAAGGGAAAAAGAGATGAGAAGAAGAAAAGATTGAGAAAGAAAGACAAAAAAACGAAGAAGAAGGAGAGAAGAGAAGATGAAGAGAGGCGCAACAGAAGAGAGAAAGAAAAGAGAAAACCTAGCGTGGAAATGAAGAAAAAAAAAATTATTTATATTTTTCATATGACCGGGTCGGGTCTGAGTTGCACGGATCTTAAGATCTGTGCAACAATTGTACACCATCTCAACTTAAAATAATGTCTAATGCAATACTTCATCAATATTGCCGAGATCTCTCTTCCCTTTTTCCCATTAAATTTATAAAGTATTTGTTTTTTTTTTTTTATAGAAAAAACAACCCATTTTCTTGTTGAAAAATTCTTGATGATTGTGGGGCATTGCATATGTTGGAAGTTTCCCACATTATAAAGGGATGATATGTAGATATGTTAGGTTAGAAAAGCATTTGTGGTATTCCAAACATTAATAGACTACCAAACTCAGAAAATTATTGCTTGATTTACTCCCTAATTAACACTACTATTCTTTACTCACTTCAAATTCCAATCGTGCCCACCAAACTCACATGCCCCTGTTGAAAATCCACATGATCTAGTGACCTTTTTTACTAAAAAATAAAAACTTTTCACCAATATATCAGAACCTAAAAAAGTTGAATTTAATTGTTAGAATTTTTCATTTCTAAAATAAGATCGTTGAATTGGAAATTAAGATTGTGAGAAACATATGATGTTTTCCTCTACCAGAATATGAATTTATATTTGTTCAATTTGAGTCGAAACGGATTTTATTAATTTAATCTCTACATTATATAAATATAGATTTCAATTTATATGTCAAGGACGAAAAGTGACACTGAAGTTACAAATTCTTGCTTAAATTACTAAGATCCTTTGAATATTATTTAAAAAATATAAAGATTACAAAGTTAGAAATGTCTTTTTCTTTTCTTTTATAAATTGTTTTCCAAGAAGGATTCAACTTTTATTGTTCCATATTCTCTTCATATCCCATTCTCTTATTTAATTTTTTTTTATTTTAAATAACTTTGTGAACTAATTTGACCGTTAAAAGGGTCAAGATCAGCTAGTTCATTCTTGGTTGTAAGTCACGTGGTTCATCATGTGCCTGTCACAAAATAATTTACATATTTTCCTCTAAAAAATTAAATATCAAAAAAACAATTTATATCTTGAAATTTTATTCTTCTATTGTTAAATCAGACGATCATTAGGTGAAATTAGCTGTGCCAACAGTGTATACCGAGTAAAAATATAAATTTTAGAAAATTATATACGAAAGCTTAATGTAACTTTTTAATTTAAGCTAATTATAATTAGAATATTGGAAATTATTTTTTAGATATGCAATAATGTAAGATAGCTCAAGTATAATCTGTGTACTTACCATGTACATATAATTTGTAGAGTGATTATCCGATTACCTTTAAAAGAAAAATAAAAACAATACCAAAAAAACAAAAAAGAATTAATTGGGGATTGATGCATTATAATGTTAAATATTGTACTATTGTCCTAGGGATAAGTAAAAAATGTTAAGAATATATGAACAGTTGACATATTGTAAAAATGTAGCAAATTGAAATTTGCCCTCAAGATAAATGAAAATAAAAAGAATACTTCGATACCTTTTGTGTTCGAATATATCAGTTGTTTAAATATTATATCAATATGTTATTTTAGAATGATTGTCACATTTAAAATTATCCCAACAATTTGTGTAGCTTGTTTAGATCTATAAAATTTTCGATGAGATTATATATTTGTATCCACTCAATCAAGATATTCATGATAAATATTGTTATATTTTGAGAATTAGTTTGTCTGACTCAAATTTCAAATCCCTATAAACTTCATTTCTCATATAGAAATGAAAATGAAAATGATTATAATTTCATTACATATTACCAAATTGTAAAAACATATTTTAACAAACAATTGAAAGAAATGGAAGCGAAGGAATTTCAGTGGACTTATCGTTGCCCAAGAGCAATTATTGCCAACTATAATACCGGTAAAAGTTCTGGCGTGTCGGTACCGACACTGATTCCCGCCGACAGTGCCACCGGCTATACCAGGTTATTATTATTATTATTATTATTTTTTTTTGGCATTTGGAGAGGTTTGATTTATTCTTACATGATAGTAGTATTTTTAGTACACTACTTTTTCTACATCAGATCTTTTATTCATTAATTGAAAAAAATTCAAGATAAATAAAACTTACAAGAATTACAACTTTAGAGATCCCCGTTTTTTTATTTTTTATTTATGATTTATTCGTACCGCTGAAGTGTTGATAGAAACCCATTTAAAATTAACATTTCCCAAAAAACTATGTTAAAAACATTAACGTGTACCACCCCACAATCATATTGCAAAATAATGTTTTAATAAGGAAGCTTAATTTAATTATTCTAAAATAGTTTTCATAAGTTGAACCAAATTTCGAATTTCAAAATTTTGAATTTATCACTTGAAGTGGACTTCATTGTCAAGTACCCAGTCTTGCATACACATGTATAAACCATTTGAAAATCGAACCATTTATATATAAAAAATATTTTGCAAAAATAAAAATATCACATCAAATGTCAAACTTCTCCTCAAATCATGGTACAATTTCCATACATTGAGCACTTTCATGCATGATTCAAATATTTTAATTAATCAACATAAACAAACAATGAAATAAAATAATGTAATTCACTATTTCTCAATCTCCTTTCACTTATTTTTTTTTTTCGAAATAAAAAATTAATTATTTAAAATAGTACATGATACGTGTACGTATACCGTAATCGTATATGTGAGAAGGTACTGAAATATTTTATGTGCAATAATTTTTGTGATCTTACGACATAAAGTCCCATATACATGTGAGGAGAATATGATCACGCCACGTGGCATATATTTATTAATTTAATGTGATGGTGACGTGGAAAATAATAAATTCAGATGGTGACCACCGTTTTAGGCGCCGTGAAAGTGAATTTTTCATGTGAGATTTTTGTCCACAATTTAATTGATATTTTTTCCTCTTTTTGATTTTTTATAGCCCACTGTTGTTTGTTACACCGACAAAATTTAATCATAATGTACATATATGAAATTCTTGAATATTTTATTCAAATTCAAATTTAGAAATTCGATTTAAGGGTGAAAGTAATATTAGTATAAATAAAATATTATACATTAATTGTTATCATTCTCTAAATATTGGTACAATGTATGTTCGTAGAAATTTTCACATGAAATTTGTCAACTTAACTACTTCTTAATATTAATATAGATAATTTAAAACCAGCTATTACATCATAAAATTAACATATTATTCGTATTTTGGAATTATATCTAGTGGCTTTAACATGAGAACCAACCTCGATACTTCATTTCATTTAGGGTCTGTTACATTTATTATTTTTGAGATTTTGTCAAATTATCGAACATATCCTAAAATATAGGGAAATTACAATACATCAACCTCTTTGATAACTAAATATTCATAATACAATCTCTTGAAGTCTTAAAAGACCCTAAACAATATGACATCAATAACAATTAATAATTACATGATCTCACAAAAATGTATCATGTCTGCATCAATCATAAAACCATTAATATATAATATTTACAAATATGTTGTGTGTATTAATGAAATATAGGCTAGATACAAAACTAAATTGTACTAGCAGATCATTCAATACAGGAGAGGTTGCGACTGTTAAATGACCTATTTGGGATAGGGAAATTCATTGATTTTAGGCCTAAAAGTGTAAAGGTGGATGAATGCATGAAACTCATTGAGGGTAAAAATGGAAATTCAGGAGATGCTGTTGGTTTCCATTGCAATAACATATATTTATAATTTAAATTTATAAAAGACAAAATATTTTATTGCCTGCTTTACAGAAACTACTTGTAACAAAGAATATGACTAAGAATTACGATAATGGCAAATAATATATTGGTTCAAGAAATAAGCATTAGGGAAAAACTTGAGGAAATTAATTGTTACACGAATTATATTTGTGAATTCCACCTTATTATCGAGTCAAAACAGTCATGTATATTCAAGTATATTATATATAAGATTTCATATCACGAATCAAGATAATGTGAACGGTCTTATCAGAAATTGTCACTAATAATTAAGAATTTTGTTATAATTTTATCTCAAGAAAAAGAAAAGAAAATTATTCTATCAAGAATGGCGAAAAAGTCTTTCAACTATTTCTCACTGATTTAGTATTATTTTTTCAAGAAATTATTTATGTATTTATATATTCTCTTCCCTTCTCGTGAGCTGATTTTCTACAGATTATCATGGGCCTTAATTGGGTCTTGTATATTAGGTTTTTTCAAAATTATTTGGACTCTAGAATCTTGGGCCAAGTTGCTAACCTAAGCTTAAGCCCAATTTAGTCTGACCAAATGCATGATATTTTATGTTAATTTTCTGTAACAAGTGAACAATATCATATTGTACTGTTTTTTAATTAAAAGGTTGATTGATTTTTAAAACCCTCTTTTGATGACTAAAAATAAAACTAGAGAGAGAGTGACTACTTTCACTTTAACTGTCTTTAAACACCCTAATGGAACAAAAGTTATTTCTTATTGCTTAGAGTTCATAAAGGCTATATTTTATTTTTAAAAACAAATTATTGAAGTGTTTTCAATAAAATATACTAACAATAATAATTATGCAACTAAAATTATAGAATTATGATATCGTTAATACTACAACAAATAAAATTTGTGAAATGTAGCATCCATGGTTCATAAATACATTTACATGCGTCTTAAAACTGAAGAGTAAATGTTACATTCAGTGAGGTACACCAGCTGGTGCAGCATGTACAACACCTCAAATTACAACCATTACTTTCAAAACTATAACTCAACTCACTCTACTCCATCAAGTAAATGATGATAACTATACATGTACTCTAATTCTCCCTAGATAATGGGATTTAAAAATAATTAACTATACAAGAATCAATTTGAGATTAATTCTCTCTTAGTCCAATTTGTATTCTACCACCTACAAATCTCTCTATACAACTAAGTATTTTTTTCCCTAGCTGCTTCTAATTGAATCAATAGAAACCGCCTTCGATGCATCGAGATGGTTGAGTCGACACGTCCCAAGGAGGACCTCCGGCAGCTCTTCCGGCGAATTCCCCTGAAAATTCGAGAAAAACCGAATACGGTTTTCATATGACATACGATGTGAGTTTGATCGCGATTTTAAAAGAGAAGTGTTGTTTACCTGTATTAGAAATGCCATTTCTATAACAAGGTTGTTTAGGTATCCGAGAACGAGGCCGACAACGCCCCTCGCCACCGATGATGAGCCAATGTCGATACCGAGCTGAGGATATTGACAATGTAAAAAAAAAACGAGGATATGAAGAAATCGACTATATAGTATATAAGGTTTTGCATGTTTACCTCCAAGTAGTTTTTTCCTCGAAAATAGTTCATAGTGAGTGCTTGACCTATCAAACAAGCTTTCCTCCCAACACTCTGCTTTACTATCCAAGAACCCTATTACGAAATCACACAAAGTGTTTAAAACTACGCGATTTTGAAAGGTAAAGATGCAATTGAAAGATTCTATGAGCACAAACCTTGGAAATGTTGGGTATGAGTTTGAATCTTGAATTTCTAAAAGCATCGTCTCCATTGACAAAACGCTCCAAAAGAGGCGTTTCTTTTAAGGGAGTTTTGATCATGTAATAAAGGGCCAAACTGTATGTTGTCGAGCCAGGAACCTGAATCATCGTAAAATACCACTATGAATACTCTAAACCATAGTCGAAAAATGAGAAAGATAAAACATAGGAGAGGTGCAAGTTTACCTGTATGTTGATGACAAAGAAGAACTCTGGTCCTCCCTTATCCGCGCATTTCTAGCAAAGTAATGATTAAAATAGGACACGAGATTATTATCGACAAATACGTTTCTATGTTGATCTAGAAAAAGATGTCACAAACCTGGACAATGGATCCAAACCGGCCAGAAAGATCGTCTTCACGCTTGTCCGATCTTATCCAATCTGCTGCCACCATCTCCATCAGAGTTCCTTTGGCCTTGATCTGACAATACAAAGTGATCATAGTATGATAGATATAACATTCTTGAATTCGAATATTCAGACAGAAAATTGGACAAAAAAAGCAACCTTTTTGTGGTCTTGCAGATATGTTTCGCCACGAATTAGAAACGAGGAAGGATCTGCCGGTGCCCAGCTACATGGCATGTTAAAAGTCGTATCGTTTGGGAGTGTTGCACTGTAAGAGCACGATACACTATCTTCCCAAGATATTGCTTTCAAATCAACGTAACCCTTTTTGTGAACTGAAAACATGAAACGGTTAAGTGATTCCTTAATCATTTGTTAGAAGAATCGAACATCTACAAGTGTTCTTGTGAGGGCAAACCTGAAAGATCTTGCAATTTCTTGACAAAGTTTTTCGTGGACGACAATTTTGGCTGGTACGTTTTCTGCAAATTTCAGAGCAAGAAATTAAGCAATGTCACATGTTTGATAGTATCTAAAGAGTAAAGGCCCGATGACAAAATCGAAAAGGGTCAGTTTCAAGAGTTAAAATACCACATAACATGATTCCGGGCTCGTTTCTGCAGGCCACTCATCCTCAAGTAGATCATCGGAAGGTTCTGGAACATCGAAAAATTCATCCGTTGCATCATTTAGTCCTGAGAGACTAGAAGCCCCTGAGAGCGGGACCGGTGCCTCGTCTTCCTTTTTATTTTGTATTCTTTTGAGATCAACTTCCGTTTCCATCTCACCTTTTTCACTATCTGGGACCCGAATATCTATCGTATGCTCTCCCGAAAACAATTCATGGCCAGTATGTTCTGCTTTTGCTCTGAACAGCTCTCTTAAGGCTGCAAAAAAGGGAGCAGCCTCACCATTTAGGACGACTCTCAAGTTAAAAAAAACGAGAGAAAAATGCGACGTGAAATGCACCTGCAATGTTTCCAACCATATGGATAGTGATAGATCTTGAAGAAGCTTTTCTTAGATAGGATTTCCAAAACCTCCAATCAACTGAAAGCATGTTTTTTATAACACATGCTTTCCCTTGCTTCAAAGGCGTTACCACATATCCACCACCTATTTTGAATACGAACATAAAAACGACAATCAACGCACAGGAAAACTGATTTTCACAAACCATTCACATTTTCTATGTCAAAGCATACATTACTTTTAACGTAAGCACGGACATATCCATTTTGAGGTGGACATTTCTTGTGAACCACCGAATGGTACAGAATCACTGCAACAATAAAAACGTATAATTATGTGAGAAAAAGTGGATTCACGATTATTAAGTGTACGTAAAATTCTAAGTCAAAGAGTACCATATGTGCCATCGTCTTCTCTTCTCCAATAACGACGCACCAGCATGTCTCTTCGCTTCATTTCCCTGCAGAAAGACGGTGGGTTAATAACACTGGTTTAATCCAGTTTCGATTCCTAGCATAAGTTACAAGTCTGACCATGGTAGCCAATGCTTATTTAGTTGAATGTGTATTATATCAGTGTGACCGTCAAGATGCTCGACCACATTACCCTTGTTAAAACAGAAATCCCATCTGCAAAAAACGGGCTAGAATGTAAAAAAACTTCTCAAAATAAGACAATGTATTAAAACTTATATGCCTTACTCTGTCCTTGAGGAATCAACGGACATAAGAGTTCGGAAAACGGCTTCTGGGGCTCCATCAACGACACCAACTGCCATAATGACCGGGTGATCATCCGAATGCTGATAATATAACAATTTTGAGATTTATTAAGGTGCCAATCTCAAAGCATCAACATTTAAATTAGTCAAAGAAATATAGCCCCACCTTGCAGTCTCTGTCTCTAGCTTCTCGGAAGAGACGTAAGCCTGAAAGGGACAGAACATGAACAAGAACTCTGGACAACAATTATCAATCAAAGAACCGAGATGAATTGTTTACCGTTTTGACAGCTAAATATTTTCCATGGTGAAGGTGCAATTACGTCAGAGGTCACTGCATCCATGTGTACAGAAGATGCTGAATTTCGATCAGTACACTTTTTCGCCGTTCTTTTTGTAATACTCAATCTGTTAGATCAATGTTGATATTTTTCAGTCCCAAATATTCGACCTTCTAAATTTTTTTAAGTAAAAGAAAATAAGTTCACCTGAAAGGCTGATATTTTCTTTTCGAACAAGAAATCAAACTATTTGCGGGCTTAATTGCAGCATCTTGTAAGGAACGAATCCACTTGGCAGCTTCTTCCGAGCTGGTTGCCCCAAGCTACAAATTTCGAATATAAATTAGCGTTCACCTAACAATCGGCATATGTTCTTCACTAGTTAAATCAAAATCGAAGTACCTTCAGCTGGTCATTGTGATTGGAAGTGTTCAAAAGTGTGAAAATGAAAAATAACTGCAAAAGAGAAAATTCATATAACCATCACAAAATTAGGTCTTATACTCTTTGTTAATATAACATCACTAGGAAAACTAGTTTCAAGAGACATACTCTCCTATGATGGCTCCCTCTTCCATTGTCCACGACACGTATGCAAGAGTCTATTATCGCGCTTCGTACAGGTTCCTGATACAAGAATAGTTAATCACTATTGTGGGAAAGAAATGAGGACTAAAATGAAGTGATTCTCATGTGATCACAAGACATGTTTCTCATAGAAAGAAACTTTCTTAGCAAGCATAAATGTGAACGTTCGATCAAGAACATAATTTAGGTACAACTATCAGATGGATATAGCAAAGGCTCGCTTACACGGGTGCCATCAGATTTCGTATCACCTAAATGATGGACTTGTGACACTTTCTAAAACAGAGATGCTTCAAATTTAGAAAAAGTTAATGACTAGAGAAACAAGAATGATATTCATTTTAATGAGAAAGCATACTCAATAGACATAACTAAATCTAACATCCCAGAATTTCAGAAACTGACATTAAAGAAAGAGCCCAAAAAACTTACAAAAACACCGTGAAATCAAACATAGCAAACTCAACTATCACAATCCAAGTGAAAGTAAATTACTAAATTGTCTACAATGCACAATCACATGCATACATATAGATGCAATAGACAAACACACATGAAAATATGCAACCCACTAATTCATACCAAAAACAGGAATAAAAAAAAAAATAAACAAAAAACAAAATGTTTGCAATGAAAAAGAAAATTGCACCTGTGACTGAGAAGTGGGGATTGATTTGAAGCTCTTGAGGCAATTATCTTCAAGAATGAAATACCTTTTACGTAAATATTGCAACCCAATACGATTGTGGGTAATCAAATAAAGCCACCCCTCCATTTTCTCTTCATTTTCTGCCATTCCCATTTCTCCAATATTACAGAAAACAAAAAAACAAAAAAATCCAAACTTTATGCAATATTCTTCCTGTAAATCAAAAACCCATTACAGAAATGATCAAATATCGATTCTATTCAAACTATATACACATATATACACAAAGGTTTGGATGTATTATGCATGTATTAGGAGAGAAAGAGAATTTAGGGAAGTTGAAAACTGAAATTGCTGAATGACCCTGATTCCACCGAAGGGAACCAGAGCATCAAATTCAATTTGCCAG
This sequence comes from Scutellaria minor, assembly GCA_954870855.1. NCBI lineage: Eukaryota > Viridiplantae > Streptophyta > Magnoliopsida > Lamiales > Lamiaceae > Scutellaria > Scutellaria minor. Next base: position 1,170,600 of record OX940728.1, read on the forward strand.
AATTTCTTTGAGTTTTTTTAGATTTCTAGCTAACTTCTAATGATTTTTCCCCCCAAGTATTTTCTTTTTTTATTATTAATTTAGATTTTTTTTGCGTTCTTGTTGTTCGCCTGTTTGAATTAACTGATTCCGATGTTTATACGAGGTTGGCAATTCGCCAGTTCCTTGTGATTTTACCAAATCGCCCTCGTTTCAAAATTTCTGCACTTTTTGACCCCTACATTTTTTTATCGAGGAATTGTTTTTTAGTCCGTTGTGTTGATTTATTAAGTTTTTTGATACCTAAATTTCGAAAAAAAAAACAAACATTTTTGCATCGTTATATTTTCAAATTGTTTTTTTTTCCTTTAATTTTGAAAATCACTTTTATATCTGTTTTTTTATCCGCAATCAATATTTTTATTAGCTAAATCTGATGGAGACAATTATTTAAGATGACAATCAATATCATTTAGTTTGAATCAAATCACGTTATTATCATTGAATATATTTTCTATATCACGTAAGTTGAATCAAAATCAACATTAGCTGGTAAAAGATATGAATTATAGTTAGTGGACAAACAGTTTTTGCTTATGTAACGTATTTTAATAAATCATTTTCAAAACTTATATAAGGATAAATAAAACTCAAAAGATCAATATAGATTGTTTTCTTCTCTTTTTTATTCGTAATTTTCAATTCTGAAAATGATTGACCGATATTTATCATGCATAACTTGTTGATTTGCCACCATTACTTTTTATAATTTTCAAATAAATAAGTCAACGAAAAATAAGTTTGTGGCACTACTTTATTTAAAAAAATATTTATATATGTAATGACTAAAGATGTGTGCCACACTATTGTTTTTTTTTAATTTTTTTTAATTTTAACTAGCTATAGGTATAGCATATTCTATATTGAATGCAAAAGGATCTTATTATAAGAATAGAAGACTTTATCATGATTTATCAATTAGATGAGTTATAATTTTTCTTATGATTATTCTTAAGACATTTGGGTATCCTATAGATACTACACCTACAATGAGAGAACCTTCACGAATGTAATATTTATTGGTTATTTTAATTATTCATACATATTGTGTGAAGCATATTAACATTATACCTAATAAAATATATTTCATTCGATCAAATACATAGTTTTTTTTTGTTTTCTCACACAGATTAAATATATTATTATTGAAATGGCATATTGCAAATGAACTCCAATCCTTATTTATAAATAATGGTGAAAATCATAAATTTACGATTAATGCATATTGAATAAACATACATAAAATAGGAAAAAAAAAGTTAATAAACGAGAAGACAAGATTATTGTATTTAAATGAACAAAGGTAATAATGCAACATATACAATGGAGAGAGTGAGTATTACTCAATTCGATTTAAAATAACTATGGTTTTAGAAAATATCATTTATTACAGTTTATATCTTTTTTATTATCAAGAGAAATATCTTGTTTGCTCATTCATTTCTTTCAAGGACTTTTTCATGTATGTCCTTTCCTTGCCCTATTTGAGCCATTTTCCCCAAGTCAAACTAAATCAATTTTGTTGTAATATGTGATACTCAATTTTTTTTTATTCAATTGTTTAAATGTTTATGAATCAAATGTGATACGACGTGTTAATCCATAATCTATAATCCGTAAATTATATATTGATATATAAAAATAAATTTATATTACTAGTAGCGGTTCCATCTCACATAATTATATGTATATTTCAGTCAACATTTTCACATAAGCTTTTGTAATTATATAAAATCAAGTATATGGTTTTCTTAGAAGCAAAACAACTGCACAAGCTTTTTAACCCCATAAACCTACCAAATGACGTATTTTAACTTCATTAGAAAATGATTTTCTGTAATTAAATATTTAATGTCACAACCTTGTAGCATAGAATATTCTTATGTGCACATCCATATGTCTCAATGGAGACTGAAAATTTAATCTTCTTTATATCACAATTTGGCGAATGGCCACCGAACTTGATGTTTGAATTATTCTATTAATTAATTATAAAAAATTAATGTATTTACGATTTTGCCCATTGTGAACTAGTTAGTTCCTTTTAGAAAACTTGGATTGGTAAAATCAAATACAATGGGAGACGAAACTTAAAAAAAATAAAAATAAATAAATAAATAAATAAATATATATATATATATATATATATATATATATATATATAAATTTATTGTCTGACTAACTTGGAACGATTAGAAAACCGTTCATAATTGTTGATTTTTGTTCAATGTAGTCTTGGTTGCTTCAAATTTTTATTGAAAGCTATTTTTTTTTTCTTTTACTTTTTCTAAATAATCTATCGTAATTGACCTTATCAGTGTTAACTTTTAATGATAAAATTTTGCTGGTATTTAATATGATATCTTAGATAATATAGTTTTTGTTTTTTTTCGAAAATTAATTTATACACACTATATAAGCCTACCCTCCCTAGTCCCCACCCACCCTAGAATCTGCAAAATGTGAAAATTTGGGTGATGCCTCCAGCATTAATTATTGACTTTATTTTGTAACTTAATTACACAAATTGCAAAGCAATAATTTGACATTGAAAAGGTGCATTTTTGCCCACCTTACTTATTTATATATATATATATATATATATATATATGTGTGTGTGTGTGTGTGTGTGTATTGTTCTTTATAATTTAATTCATTTGTATTCCCCTGTCTGTTCCTTTTACAGTTTAGTTTAGTTTTTTTTTTTTTTTTGTCCACAACACTTCATTTACTAATTTTCGTCTATGGTTTCGTTTTAACCCCATAATTTTCCCCTTTGCTGTTAATGAAGGGGTGAATTGAAGTCAACAATAATAAAAGATAGGAGTCAAAAAAATAAAAAATAAAGTGCAAAGAGCAAAAACAAAAGAAATTCAAAGTATAAGGGGCAAAAGAATGTGTTGTTTCTTTGAAATTACTAACTTTAAATCAGGGCTAAAATTTGCAAACAATCACATGCATATTAGTATGTAATTAAATGGATGATAAATAAGCATGATACTCTCAAATTGTGAGAAAGAATGCATAACTAGTTATCGTGAAATTAAATGCAATCGGATTAATTTTAGGGTATTTTACATTAATGTATAACAACTTTGAAATTTTATTGTAGTATCATCAATTTTTGCAAATGATATCAAAATGATCGCCATAAATAGTTGATAGTGGAATATTCCCAAAATTGATCATAATAATTCCAGCATGAGAAGAAATATTATGGGAATATTCCGCAGTCGATTACTATTATTTGATACCATTTACGAAGATTGATTGTACCGTAAAGTTTCAAAGTTTGAAAATTTTAATGCAACATAAATCATAATTTGACATGATTTTTGAAATAATATACCCTTAATTTATAACAATATGATTGATCATTTTCTTATAAAATAAAGATATAGATACTCCATTTTTAGTAAAATTCATTAAACCATGGTTTCACTACTGGATTCATCAGTTAGGCATGGAGCATTGCAATGATTGTGAATTATATATCACCACTTTTCCCCAAAATTTGGTCAATCATTGACGAGTGACAACTTTTCCCCTAAACAACAACACAAGTAATTGATGCTTTCAAGAATAAAATTTAAATATAATATATGATTATATGCATTTGTGTATATTATCTTTTTGTATTATTCTTATCCCATGTCTAGGTTTATTGAATTTTAGTTAATGGGCTAGTTAGGATTCTCTCAAACCTGGCCCACCTATTTATTCATTTATGAAATAAAAAGGAAACTCTTCTTTCGTTGATGTTCCATTTTTACCCTCCATATCTTCAATTTTCAAACCCACCTCCTATTTAAATTAAAATATTTATTAAAAATCCAAAATTGGTATTCGGTATGGTACGATAAAAATTCATACAATTAAATGCTTGGTCCTATTTTTTTATTTTCTATGTATTTATTCCTAAAATATTTTTTTAAATAACTTTTACTAAGTATGTTTAATTTGTTAACTTAATCTGTAATATGATTGTAATATGATTGCTGATAAATTAAAATTTTGGAGCCCAACAGGCCTATCTAAATTTATTAGGCAAATACAAATAGGCCCATTAGCGCCGGTAAGCCCATTCAAATAGATTGGAACACATTCATATCCATAACCATAATTAATTATTGAATGTCATGCTAAATTAATATTTTATTTTATAATTCTATATTATATGTGTATAGTTTAAAAAAAATAATAATTAAATGTGCCTTCATAGTCTATGACAAACGCATGAGCTGCTTATTTGAGTTGATTTATTACAAATGACTAAGTTTTGATTTTATATTTCACCATTTTTAATATATAATTTGTATAATAATATTATCGTTTTCCTATATTAGTTCAAAATGACATGTACTATATAATTAATTGTAATAGTAAAAATTTAGCAAAAATAATAATAAAAATAAGAAAAGGCTAAAATTGATACTAGAATTTCTCACTTCCAATAGTTACATTCATTTTTCTTCAAGCTTAAAAAGAAAAGAAAGAAAAAAAATAAAAAACGTAACAAATTTTTATTGATCATTTATGGCATTACGTAAAATTGCAGTATAATCCAAACACGCCCTTAAAAATTTCCAGCCTTTGGACTCGGACAATCTCAATTCCAGTGTTGATTTCCAGATTATAAAGAAAAAAACTGAAGAGGCAAAGAAAGGGGAAAAAAATCCACTTTTTTTGTTGTTGTTGTTGATTTTTTTTTTTTTTTTTCATAATTTCCGATACCATAAAATCTGCCATTCATCACAATTCACAACCCTTTCTTCATCAGTTCTGAAAACCTTTCATTTTCAATTTTCTCTTGATTTGTTTTTTGGCGTGAAAATGTAGGAATTGAAAAATGGCATGCATGAAATTGGGTTCGAAAGGTGACGTGCTTTATTTGGATGGCCAGAGTTGGTAAGTGTTTTCTTTCTGAGTATTCTTATTTTCCTTTTTCTGGAACCATGATTGATTTATTTCAATTTCATTGTCCCATCATATAGGAGGGTTATTTATTTATTTTAGATGATTTGGATTAATTTTGAGGTGGGTTGATTTTTGTTTGAGCAATTTCTTGTGTTGGTGCATGTTACACACACACACACACATCCATATGGGTGGTGTTTGAAGAGTGAGCAGCTGATGTGAATAGAGTATGAATGCTTGATAGCTTGTTGGGATTGTTAGATGATTACTGTTTTATTGGTTCTATGTAATTTTTTCATATACTGTTGATTACATTGCTGTTAAATCGTTGAAAATTGCACGATTTAGGCTTTATAGGTGTGAGTTTGGTTTATCTTAGCTAGGCAGTATCTACATTGTGATTTTGGCTTTGATTCATTGGGATCTATTCAACAATTGAATGCTTTATGCTTCAATTTCTAGATTTTGATTTGAGTTTCTTTCTTTGGGAATTGAATTGTAGTCTTGAGGATAGAACTTATCTTACTTTCTTTTCATGAGATAATGTGGTAAACGACGTGGCAAGAAGTTCTAGCCCTGTGATTGCTATTGAAAAATGAGGCATTGTTTTGAATGGTGAAAGGAAATAATGATAATGAGATTTCCTAAATGTAGAATGTTGAAATAGAAGCTTGAAATCAGTCCTTGAAGTTTACGAGAAGAAAAGTAGGAAACGAGTTTCCAATGTTTAGTAGATTCCTGTTCTAGTTTTCTTTTCTAGGCCACAAACCTCAAGACAAAGTCTATGAATTGACATAGTGGATCATTTGCTTCTCTGCCCTTGGTTTTTTTCTTATGAATTTGCAACAAAATTATCAGTTGATGGATATAAAGGATTAACATAGTTTGTGGCAGTTTGTGTGAATTTCCTTCTTGCTGCTAAGTTCTTACATCCGTGTTTGCGACCTCTCTTTCAGGCACTGCAGCTCTGGTCTTCCTAGCGATGTTTGCATCGAAGTTGGAGAGATGTTCTTCCATCTTCACAAGGTCTGAATTATACGATTTCTTTAAGTTTCATATGCTTAGTATAGCCATGAAGATAATAAAATTGACTGGTTTGATCCTTTTACATTGGCGATGCGTTCCAGTTTCCTCTGTTATCGAGGAGCCAATTGCTGGAGAAACTTATCCAAGACTCTGTGAATGAGAAGAGCGAGGAGGTGGTGCAATGTGTTATATCTCTTCAAGATTTGCCTGGTGGGGCCGACGCCTTTCTGCTCATAGCCAAGTTCTGTTACGGGGTTAAAATCGAAATCACACCGACGAACGTAGTCAGTCTCAGGTGTGCAGCCGAATATCTCCAAATGACCGAAGATTACGGAGACGGAAACCTCATCCCACTGACAGTGGCCATCCTCGACGAAGTGTTGGGAAATTGGGCCGACACTATTAAAGCCTTGGAAACATGCGAGGCAGTGCTTCCCCTTTCCGAAGAGCTTCATATAATTTCACGATGCATCGATTCTTTAGCGACTAAAGCCTGTGCAGACCCGACTCTTTTCCGATGGCCTAGATCAGGCCAGGTCAGCACTCAGAGTCCACCATGGAACGGCGTTCACTCAACCTCCGAGCCTTCCTCCCCGATCAAGGACTGGTGGTACGAGGACGTGGCGAGTCTCAAACTTCCCCTCTTCAAGAGGCTGATACTAGCCGTTGCTTCGAAGGGCATGGCACTGAACCGAATTTCCGGGTCCATAATGTTCTACGCTAAAAGATACCTCCCATTGAGTGGCAGAAAAGCCGTTCACCAAAAAAAGCTTGCCACGCTGTCCGATGCGGAACAGAGGACTCTTATCGAAGAGATAGTCGAGTTGCTCCCTAATCAAAAGGGCGCCACGCCAACCTCGTTCCTGTTTAGACTTCTACGGACATCCATGATTTTATGTGCTAGCCCTTCATGCCGAGAAACGTTGGAGAGAAGAATCGGGGCCCAGTTGGAATTGGCAGTTTTGCAGGACCTTCTTATACCGAATACTGGCGACTCAGATGAGACCCTCTATGACGTTGAATGTGTTCAGCGGATAGTTGATCATTTCTTGTATGTGGATCATGACGATGCTGAGTCAAACTTACACTGTGTAGCAGAGGCGGACGAGTTGGATGAACTGGCCGGCTCTCATTCACTTTCTTCGACTACGGTGGTGGCTAATCTTTTAGACGACTATCTAGTTGAGGTTGCACCTGATTCTAACTTGACTCTGGAAAAGTTTGTGTTGCTAGCTTCTGCTATCCCTAACTATGCAAGGCCATTGGATGATGGAATTTATCGAGCCATTGATATATACCTAAAGGTAATCTTTAAGTGTTGAAATAGAAAGATGAACTACACCCTCAACTAGAGGTGTAAATGAGATAATATAGCTCGTGAGCTGATCGGGATCGACTCGAAAAAAATTGAACTTAACTTGAAGATAATCAAGTTGAGCTCGATCTCGAACACATTAATACTCGGCCCGTAATCAAGTAATTTTGAGCATATGCTAAAGTACTATATTGCCCTTGATAGATTATGAAAATTTCCATTTTAAACAACGCCCCATATGGCCTAGTTCTATGATGCATTTTGGGCAGATAGGAACGAGTATTTCCTTCTTTTCTTCATTCATCGGCTAACTTAATCTTTTGTCCGTTTCCAATTTATAAACGCAGGCACATCCGTGGTTAACAGACTACGAAAGAGAACAGATTTGCAGGCTGATGAATTGCCAGAAGCTGTCGATAGAAGCAAGCACACATGCAGCTGAAAACGAGAGACTGCCATTGCGAGTGATCATCCAAGTTCTATTCTTTGAACAGCTTCGCCTTCGCACGTTTGTGGCTGGTTGCTTCTTCGACTCGGACAACCTGGAACAGTCCCAGAATTTAAGTGGAAACACGGGACAAAGAAACAAGCGCGCCACCACAGTGAAATCGAAGGAAGGTGAAACGATCAAGTTCGATGAGATGAGGGAACGGGTGAACGAGCTTGAGAAGGAGTGCGACGATATGAAACACGAGATAGAGAAGCTTGAGAAGACAAAGAGAAGTTGGATCATTAGCTTGTACAAGATGTTTGGTTTGAAAGTTAAGACCAAATCATTTGACCTCAAATCTGCCATGGCTAATTGCAATGGAGAAGCACTTCAACCTTCAAGAAAAGCTGATTTAGGTAGGAAAAAAGATCATCATAGTAAGTTGGCTGATTGAATTTTTTTTTTTTTTTTTTCAACTGTTTTGAGGTTAGATACTATATAACTGCTTTTATGAAATGGGTTTTTTTTTTCACACCCTTGAAGTTACTTTTGTTGCAAATGCACCATTTTTCTTGGAAAAAAAGAACATATAAGCCCCTAATTGTGGAAGAAAAAACAAATAAGCACCTCTATCGAGTTATAACTTACCATCTATTTTCACTAATATGGACAAGTGGAATGAATCCACTTCATTTCGTTTATGTGGAGTTCTTATAATTTTGGAGAGAGAAAGAGACGAGTAGATGAAAGTGGAAAAAGTTGAAACTTACAATATTTCTATTTTGCGTGGCTTTCTCTCTCCAAATTTATAAAATATTCACATGAAAAATTCTTTTATTCTCTATTCGCTCACTAAATTTATATTCAATTGCAGAAGATCAATCATACCTAGAAGTGTTGAACAAAGAAGCCATTGTTACATCCAAACCAAGCTTGATGTAACGAAACCTAGAAGTGTTGAACAAAGAAGCCATTGTTACATCCAAACCAAGCTTGATGTAACGAACTGTAGGAGTTTTATGTGTTCTTAGGATTAAGATCAACTTTCTATTTTCATCTTTTAAAATGTAGAAATTGCAGTAGTTGAATATCCATGTTAGTATTCCTCAAGCTAAGATTACATTGCAATATTTGAATTTTTCTAAAAAAATTATAATTTTTTTTTTCAGAAGGTAATATTGTTTTAGCATTCTAAAATACTTCATAAATTTAAATGAAATACGAATTTATATAACATGGGACATTTTTCAAACTTTAATATATATATATATATATACACACACACATAGAGAGAGAGAGAGAGAGAAAAGATATTTAATTTCAATAAATAAACTGTGATAAACTGATATACAAGTTTAATTATCAATATAAATTAAAATAATTAGTTTATGCCAAAAAACAAAAAAAGAAAACCCCCCCCCCCCCTCTCTTTCTCTCTCTCTCACACACACACACACAGAGGCAACACGTAGAGACGGGCGAAGGTGTTAACTCATTCATACCACGACTTCTTGAATCCAGCTTCTTGAAGGTAAGTAATTGGCTAATTGTCTCTGTAATCTCTCTCTCTCTCTCGGTTGCGCTCATTGCTATGATTCTCTTTTGGTCGATGTAAAACCCCTGTTTATCTAATTTTTGTGTTTGTTGTTTTGATTGAAACTCAATTTCTTTCAGGTAGTACAATCTAATTCCTCCTTTAGCGTTGGAAATAATATGAAAGTTTACCATTATCACTAATTTGAATTGCAATAGGTTAGTCAAATGCTATTAGGTGTGAATGCAATTACTATTCCAGTTAGGTAGTTTGTCTGAGTTGATGGAGTATCTGCTTTTGGTTACTGAATCACATGAAATTTAGTTACTCCATATATGTGATGATATATAGGGTTTTTGCTATTATAAAAAAAACATGGTTTAATCATAATGATTAATTTGGTTTCTCCGTTGAGGTTGGTCTAAGAATTGGTTAAAGTAATCTATGTTCTGCTTGACCTGTATCCGGATGAAGGTTCACATGATGCCATGTGATATGGGTTGATGATGAATTTTTTGTTATATGATTTTCTATGCTTGAGGGTGTAAGAATGCAACGATTGTTGAAAATTTGATCTTGTAACTCCTGCGGTAGAGTGGTGGCTAATGCATAGCTTATGTAGTTATTTGGATTAGCAGTTAATGAAATATGTATGTTCAGTTAATTGCCTTAGCAAGAGATGGTGATAATTGATATTCTCCATGTACGGTGTAGTCTAGTGACTTACAATTGGACTTTTTCGAAAAGTTGAGGGTATGTAGACTGAAGAGAGTTTGTTCTTGATGAGGACTTCGTTGGATTTTTTATGTAGGTGGATTTTATTGTCTGGGGAAATGACGATTGATCATATGACACCAGTCCAGCCCACAAAGGTAGATAATCAATCAGCGCCTTCCACTGCCAGGTTCCAGCCTTCAGCTTCAAAGTTCAAACGTTGGGGCAGGAAATCACCATTTGTTAGATATGGTCTTCCAATGATCTCAGTCACAGTTTTTGGCGCACTTGGACTTGGTCATCTATTACAAGGAAGGTTAGCATGAATTTCAGTTTGATCTCAATCTTTTATCCTGTAATAATTAGCCTGGATATATGCTCGACAATGAAAGGAGTCAACCGTAGCATCCATTCCATTTCTGTAGTCTTGTTTGCTAAAATCTATATGAGTTTTATTGCTTATCCGCACTGAAGTTTCCACATTGGTATATCCTCAAGGCAGATAGCTCTGTGGAAGGAATATGATCCCATGTAGATTTTAAAAATGCTATTATGTGCATAAACTGAGTCTATATGCTCTACCTTACATTTGGGCGCGTTGTATATTTTTGTTTTATGAGAACTAGGAAAAGATTAGGGTGTTAATATGTGATTGGAAGCTTCAGAATAGCTGACGGAATCAGTTTTAGAATCAAAGTTGCTGTCCTCTTTGAGAGAACTATATATTTATGACCTCGCTTATATATTGCTTTAAGTTGCATGCTGCATTCAAATTGTGACTTGGAAGTAGGCCATTCTATTTGATCCAAGTGGAATGTCCCCTTTTTAGGCCAATTCTGGCAAAAGCGGGGTGCCCAATGGTCACTTTTCACCTTGATGGTGCATAGACAACTACCTTGGCCATCTTTTAGAACACTGAAATTCTTACGTAGTTCAAGTGATTTGTTAAATACCATAGTTGGTTTGGGGGTATGTTCATGCGTAGTGTGTCCCTGTTTGGCCATGTGCAGGAGTGGAGTCGCATGATTCTTGTTTGATAAATCAGAATTTTTTACTTCCCCTACTTACATTGGAAGCAAGTTGTTTTCTTGTCCTTCCTATATAGGTTGCATTTTTTATGGAATTTGTACCAGCTTGTTCTACTCTATCTTAGATGTTCTTGTATATTGATTTCAGTGATTACTTTCTCTCACCGATAAGCTCTTCTTTGATGTTAAGTCCTATTATAATGATGTATGAAAATTAGATTAAATTATACCGTCAACATATTGCACAATCAAGATATGCCATGTCCTGTTCTTTTCTGTGCTTTATTATATCTGATGGAGTAAAAAAAAAATTATGCAGCAAGGATATTGCTAAAGTAAAGGATGATCGAGAATGGGAGATTATTGAGACAAGAAAAGCACTATCAAGAACAGGACCTTTGATTTCCTACAACCCTAAAAACACTTCACTGGAGGAAGAGCTGAAGGTAATCTATCTATTGTTGTGTGTGTAATTCTCATGGAATATGTGGTGAATTTCCTTAAGAATATGTTTCTTACAGGCTTTGAAACAGAAGGTTGACATAGAAAATTATGATTACAAGAAAATTCCCAGGCCCAACGAAGGCAAATGAAGCTGGATTCATATCTCTTAGAAGTTTTGTCATGACATTTTGAGGGGCTTGAGTCTGTCTAAAACTACATATTCTGGTCAGCCAGCTTTCAGAGAGAACAAGCTACATCAATAATATCTTGCTTTTGAATTTGGTCATGATATCGTAGTTTGGTGCCATACTAATTAGTGCAGTTTTGTCATAAATGTCTGTTTAATTTTATGAAAAGCTTTTAACATTGTGTACTCACATTAGTTAATCAATTTTGGCTCTTCTACAAAAAAAATCGAAGGTGCTTTTTGTTTGGTAGTTCTTTCTACTTGACTAATTCTGCTTCTTCATATGGAAACATTAAACTGAAATGAAATCTCTTCTTTGATTCTTGAAATGAAACTTAGATTTATGCCTTGTTTGTTCATCTTTTAATACTTCAAATGAAATCTCTCTCTCTCTCTCTCTCTCTCTCTCTCTCTCTCTCTCTCCCTCTCAAAAAATGATGGAAAATGTTGAAGAATGTGTGAATTGTGGGCACCCAAAAAAGGTGCAGCATAGAACAAGAAATTCCAAAGGCAAATGGAGAAGAGATGGCTCTTGCACAGATAAAGTGAATGAGAAAAGGAAGGTACTTTTCTATTATGGAAGTTCAAGTCAACTGAGGATGAACTGTAAAGATGCATCTGCCTTTTTCGGCAATTTCAAACAGGTTAGCTGTTTACATTCTTTTATTCTGCTTTTAGATGATAAATCATCAACTTTTAATGTCAAAACCTATTTCAAATTAATACATCATGCTACAGTCAATTGCTCATGATAGTTCTCATGATATACTCAATTGCACATGATAGTTCAGAACACTCGCTTTCGAGTTGAAGCCAGCTTATACGTTCGTCATTTCATTTGATAGTCAGAGACGAATCGAAAGCTAAGTAGTCCATGTTCTAAAGATCACAAAGGAATATAGGAATGCTAGAGTAGTTGGAGTTGTAAATGAATAGAAATTATGGACAAAATCACATTGCAATTCTTATATTAAAGAGGTAGATAGTTCACTAGAAAGTATCCCCAACAATTACAAACTAATAATACCCATATTCCTCAAAAACCATATACCCTTATCTACATCACCCCCAACAATCACACAAACTAAGAAAACAGTTGTTATCCTAGCTACATGTTCCCATTCCTTCCCAATATAATGCACCCTTTACAGAGTTTATTTTCTTCACAAAATTAGATAGGAATAGTATCAAAGATGAAATCTCCTTCTTGGCTTTGATTTTTACCAGTGATTTACATTTCCAACTTCCACTACCTTGGCTTAGGTTGTGAAGCAAACGACCACACTGGTCGAAGAAGCCTCTGAGCTGAAGGGCTTCCCAACAAGGTGGCCTGTGAACGAGTAACCATCTCAACCATTGAAGGGGTTTGATAGGCCTGAACCAGGCTTGAACCATCCGTTGAATCGCCTCTTGCTGTTGCTCTCTGCCAAGAGTGTGAACTCAGTCCCGATAGAATGTATGCTCGCCCTGATGCCTCGTAGACATGTCTGCTCGCCATCCTCTCTTGCATTTCCTTGAGCTCAGCATCAAGGGCAACACAGAGATTATCATGGGACTTAGCTGACACGGTTTCTGATAGAACTTTCCGGATGTTCTCAAGAATCGAAACAGCGCCAGCTAGATCTCCATTTTCAGCTGCTGTTCGTGCTTGTGCCATTGCCTCAGCTGCCCGAATCCTGTTCTGCTGTCTGTCGACTTCGATCGAGACATCTTCTCGTCCCGCCACATTGGTTCTCTTGATTCTAACTTCTTCATCTTCCAGTGTCACTGATTCTTTGGTCAAGGGATCATTGTACACACACCTTACCTTCAGCAGTGAAGTTTCATTGCTCGAAACTTCACTAGGAACATTTATGGAAACCAAGAAGTCTCTCTCTTCATCCGCGTAAAGATCTCCAACGTCGATAGATCCAGCTCGTTTATTGGACAAAATGCGGTTGGGATAGCTTCCAGCTTTCAACAAGCCGAGATGGATACTTGGGTGAACACATTCGATTCTTAAGTTCAGATCCTTAACCACAACACTCAAGAGACCTCCAATGCACTGTGCAAATGCATCCTGGATCACACCTTCAGTTTCAATGAAGGAAAAGGTACCTCCAGAAATCTCTGAAATCGAGTGCATAGATGATGCATCATGATCCGCACCAAAGCCAAATGCATGAACCGGGATCTTGAAACCCGAGGCTTCATCAGGATGAATCGATGAAGGAAGAAGCAGCTGGTAATTCGGGACGTTCTGGCTGCTACCAGTGTTATTGACAGTATAAGTATCTTGCCCATCAGACAATAGTATGATACTAGCAACCGGGTTTTTTTCACGACGATCTTCCATGATTTTCGCCCCCTTTCTCAACCCTTCAGCAATGTTAGTTCCTCCATTGGCAATCAAAGAGTTAACAGCTTGCAAAGCCTGTTGCCTGCCAGCTTCAGACATTCTACGAAGGGGAAAGAGACGTCGAGCCGTTGAAGAGAAAGCAATCACAGCCAACCTATCATTGGGACCAAGATTCTGTATCACAAACCCCATAGCTCTTTTGAGCAAAGCAAGCTTAGTACCAGCCATGCTTCCACTGATATCAAGAACAGTGACAAGATCAACAGGGGCACGAGGTGACTGAGAGATCTTCTGAGATTTCGCTTCGTTCCTATTGGCGTTATGCCATGAACTCGAAACAGGAGCTTTCAGATGAAGCAAGACTGTGAAACTGTCGGACGAGCTAGACTTTGCAAAGGCCTGGACTTCCGTATACGTCTTGATACCGACTTTTCTTCTTTCATTGGAATCTGATGGACTCTTATTGGGCAAGCTAGAGTCGATTTCATGATCCAACGACTCATCGTCGTTGAATATTGCAGGTTCGGGGTTCTGAAACAGCGGGGCGACGTTCCGGGTGGAATTTGATCGGGCCGGAGGCGGCAAGCGACGAATAACTGTCATGAAATCATTGTTTTGGTGCCAATCAACAGGATTGATTCTAGCTCTACCTAGTGAAGCATCCATGTTGGGGCCTTGCAAGGGGATTTCTTTCCATTTAGCTCTGCAAACAGGGCAAACTTGGTTTCCATGCTTCACATTCGAAGCAATACAATGGAAATGAAAGGAATGTGAACACTCTGCAGTGAATATAGCCTGCCCATCGCCTCGTTTCATCGTAGCCAAACATATGGCGCAAGTCTTCTGTGAACGATAAAGGAGACTATTAGACGATGAACACAACACAAGAACATCAAAAGAATTCAAACATATCTACTGCAGTTTATCAGGTATGGGAAAAACATTAGGATTCATTATTCTTTCCATGCTCCAATCCTAACACTAAACTTTCTAATGAATCAAGATTCAGTTTACCCTATTCATAATTGATATTTGCTTTGCATATTACAACAATCAGACAACTACAAATCTCTGTTCTAACAAGTTTTTCATGTTTCATGTAATAAGCAGCAATTTCAGTACTTTACATACAAAAAGAGTGAGTGAAAATGAAGAAAGAAAAGTAACCTTAGAAGAAGATCTGCTCAAGCTTTTGGAAAGCCTCAGCCTGTGAGACGACGGCGTCGCCGGAGCGGGAGTCCAGTCACCCGGCGGCGAGAGGAGGGCGGCGTCGGAGCGCCGCTCAGACGGCGGCGCAGAGTCCTCGTCATCATCATTGTCGGCTACATGATTTCTGGGACTATACACACACAGATTCAGACCAAAAGCCAGCTTAACTTTTCTCCATTTACTTCCCATTTCAATTTCTACTCTTTTTTGCTTTGCAAATCAAACCCTCAAAAGAAAACCCTTTTTGAAGAACGCCCAGTTAGAAAAAATGCAATCTTTGAGCTGAATAATTTCTCTGGAGAGAGAGAGAAAGTGAGAAACCGTTTTCAAGAAAATTGAAGTAAACAAAGGAAGCTGGAGAGAAAGCCCACTTCTTTAAAACAGAGAAGTAGCCCTTTTCGTTGAACCAGAAGAGAGAGAGAGAGAGAGAGAGTCGAACACGCAAATCAAGAAAGAAGCAACAAGGAGAGATGAATGCGGGCTGTGTTTTTATGGTTGTTGAAGTAAAAATCCTAATATATAACTTGCACTTAAGAGGAGGAGAATTGCTTCACTCATCTTCATGGCGGCCATGAGAGAGAAAGGGGGAGGAGAGAGAGAGTGGGAAGGGGGTTGAATAGCACCAAATGAATGGGACTATGGAGGGACGTGAGCTGACCTATGCTGTTTGTTTTGTAACTTTGTGGGTTGTATAGACTATAGATTGGAACAAGAGGGTGGGTTGTGGGGTGGGGTTGGGGTAGGGTGCTTTTGACCTTGGTTATTGTTTTTTGTCTGAACAATTTATGTAGATAATTTGTACAAAATTTATTACAAATACAGTTGTGTATCACATGTACTTTTTCCCGACTTCTGTGTTTGACTTTATTTTTACCCTTTTTTTATTTATTTTGGAGTTTTTTTCATTTTTGGTGTTTCTTGAATGCCAACTTTCTAGTAATTATATTATTTTTTGACTTTTTATTTAATGGAATCCACACAATTTGTAGATTCAAGAATCACTTCCAAATCCATCAAATTTGGGTGCAGTTTATCCAAAAAACTTAGATTAAAAAATGTGTTTAAAAAAATAAATTCACATGTATTCTCTAGTCAAATATTTCAAATATATATTAACTTTTAGAAGTTATCGAATATTTCATTGGAGCATCATAATAGTACGATGAATAAATAGCTAGTCAAACTGTAAAACTCAAAATTTCCATTATATGCTGAATTTTCTTATATTTTTTTCTATATCTTTTTCTGCATATTTTGTTTTGTTCAATTTTTACTACAAACTAACATATAGCTATATTGACATTACCATGTTTTATCAAAAATCTAAAAAGAAGAAAGAAAAAATATTTTTATCCTGATCTCTATCTTTTTTGAACACCCAATATCGTATTTTAGTAATTAAGGGTATAAACTAACATACACTCATTTTACTATTAGAAACAATATCTTATCTTTATGAAAAGATAGTTTAATAGTTATATCCTTTGAAATATTCGTATGGTAGACCAAATATGGGTACAATAATCATATCCTCTGCAGTAGAGAAAGAACTCCAAATGGGTAAAAGTGGGAAAATAAGTCCCCCTTTATTTTAGGTAAAAAGAAAATTGTGGCTATGAGAGAGTGATCATAATGGTTGAATTTTTATTTTATTTTTTTCCTTGGTAAAACATGCATGGGTTTGAGATGATGATGATGATGACTGTGTATTCCCACACGTGCACATCATTACCATAAAGACTAATCTAAGTGGTAAAACTGTTTTTGTTTTTGGTGTTGTTCAATATTTCAATTTGGTGTGTAATTTTTGTTATATGAAGGTGATGTTATATTGAGTATAGATTTATTGTTAATTTTTACATATTTATATATACATTTATATATATATATATATATATATATATATATATATACTTGATCCATCATTACTAAATATAGCATTTTAAAGACCACTTAACATAATTGACATTAGAGAATTTGCTTTGTTAGGTTGAACATGTATAATTTTACTCAACGAGTTCTTTTTCATATATAAACGTACTAAGAGAATTGGTTTCACGTAAAGCATTTTGTTTTAGAGTACATAAGATATATTGCAATTGGTATATATGTTTAGTGAAGGATTATAAAAAAACTCCATCAACTCAAAATATTTGTCCTTGTTTCACAAAAACAAAAATAAAACATATAATATATTAACATGTATAATTACATGTATAAAATGATAATATTACCTGCATTTAATAGACATAATAAATATATAACATTAAGTAAAAGTCTAGTAGAAAAATAAGGGAAATAAGTGTTATAAAGTTGGAAAAAAAACATTAACTGTTATCTTATTGTTAATCAAAAAGTCACACAAAAAAAATCATATATTTTTTACAGCAATAATCATTTTAAAATGGATGAAGTAATTTGAAATGAAGAGAATTTATTATTTTTAAACCAATCGATAAATATTAATTCTTCATCGTCCTCGATTTTATTGAGTGAGACAGTTTAGGAAATCTAATATTAAAAAACGAGTCAACTCACATATTAAAGATTGAGTTGTAAAGATAAATACAGATTGTAAATAGTAAAATTTTGTGTCACAAAATTATATCCCTGACATGGTTTTATATAAGTATTTTTGAGTTTTATTATGTTTATTTTTTTATTTTGAGGAAAGTTGAAGAGATCTAATCAATTTGTTTAAAATTTTCAACTGAGATTTTAATCAACGTTTGGTAGCTCAAAATGTGGAGTTTTTCATGAAGGTCATCGATATCGGCAGCATTCTAATTTGTTGGTCAAAGTTTGGCACTCGAGGATTTTCTGTCTTTTGTCTACATATATATTAAAATAAAATTTAATTATTCACACGAGGATGAATACTTACTACTAAATTCAAAATATTCGTCCTCCTTAATAAATAGTCTTTCTGGAAGAATAAATAAAAGTATTCAAGTTTGAAAAAATTAATTTAAATATTGTTCTGTACAATTTTCATCTCTTTTGATTTTTCTTCTGTATTTTTAGTATTACCCAGAAATTGTCAAATTTAGTGTCAGAATGATTGAGTATTTCAAGCTTATTTTTTTGTTTCAATATTATTATTATTTTTCAAAAGAAGACAGATAATAAATTTCGATAATACGATGACGGAGTGATTGGACCATTGATCTTCTCTCTAACAAAAGAAGTCAATATCAAGATTATTAAATATTTAATTTACAGAAGAAAATTATTTAATATTAGGGTTTCAGAAAAAGTTGTTTATTGATGAGTTGTAATAGTCGTTTATTGACTATATTGACATAAACCAAACTTAGAATTGTCTCCATCGATCACGAAACCAAATATTGCTATCATCCATTAAAAAATTAAAATAAAATAAATATCTAAGCTCTAAAATGAAGTGAATATTATTGTACTTGTACCAAATTCCCATGGATTAATAATGCTTGTAGCACTAAGGAAGCAAGTAGTGGAACAAGAACATATCTCCAAATTAAATGTTGGTAGTGAATATGGCATCAAAAATAAATAAATAAATAAAATAAATAAATTGTCCAACTATATGCTATGAAAATGGAGAATCTTGACAAAAACCCTATTCCCACAAATATATAAATAAACAAAATAAAAATAAAATGAAAGCATGTAACATAATTTGAACTTGAGTAGTGGTGTTCTCTATTCCTCCCACTTTATTTTGCTTTTACTCTCTTAAAAGACAACCTTTTAAAAGAGAAAATGCTCTCTATCTTTTTAATCTGCAAATAAAAAGCTTTATTCTCTCTCCCCCACAAAACAACATCAACTAGGAACCAAGATAGTGACCCCTTTTCATTTCTCTACTCCTTTTGAGACCACACATGCCTCCCTACCCTACCCACCCTCTATCCCAATCCACATTAACATCGTATTTTTATCCGATCAGCATATGTTACATGTATAATACGATATAATCGTAACGTATAGTAGAAATACAAAACTCAATAGGAATAAACACTATAAAAAGTGAAAGACATTGTAGCTTTATATGTATGTACCTATGGTAGAGATCCCATTAGCATAGGGAATCCTTTAATAATTCCTTTATTAAAGGTATAGGATTCCCTTTTACTATCCCTCTAAATTAGCCAGACTTTCTGGGGCAAGTCAACTAGAAAGCTCACTTTTTTCAAAAAAATTTCCCTTTTCTTTTCATTTATTCCTCTTTCCCATTATTCAAAATTCTTAACCCCAAGAGAAATGCTCTTGGATATTGCATTGTGCTCCCCCACTAGAGTGATTTATTTATGGGCATTCTTGTCTTTTTGCCTGCATTTAGACATGTCACCTTCTCCTCTCATTTTCCTATATTTACTAAGATTTACTAATTAAGTTAATGCACTAATTTGGATATGATCAATGTGTGTACATGATTTCTCTAAATGTTTAAAGGCCCAATATGTAATTATGCATGTAGGACATGTGAACATCATTAGTTCTTGAAGGTGGCATGGAAGGCAAACATCATTGTAATTTACTATATGAATATAGCTCCTAATCTTCTTTATAAAAAATAGTTCTTATCTATTGATGAAGGTTATTTCTTAATAATATCTATAGAATAGTGGAGAGATATAGATGATGATTATGATGCAACAAAGAGAATGCAAAAAAGTGGAGCATTTTTTATGCTACCTTTCTATGATACTTTCCCCTATAATAATTGATTTAGTGGTCAAGCATTTTCTTGAGTAGTTTTCCACTTAATTATGATGTCACATGTGCATTCATCATCAAGTATATTAAGTCAATGCTAATTCAATCAAGTTGCTAAGGTTCACATCATGTTAATCACTATCATTAAATAATACACAAAATTTTATATGAGACCTTGTTACGAAAATAATTTATAAGATGAAGTTGCATTATCAGCAATCAAAAATTCAATTTCACAAGTCAAATCTTTATTTACCAGTTGACCCGTCTCACATATGAAACAATCTCATAAGAATCATACTATATTTATAATAATCATAATTCAAGTTGGTATAGAATACGGAATAAATCGAATCATTGTTTAAATTCACAAAATATCTATAGAATTTCCGAATTCGTACAGAAAATTTTATGAGGAATATATTTGGATTTTTCATTTCATATCTTTTCTTATACAATTTTTCCAAACTGAAATGTAGGCCTGTCATTTTTTTCCCTGGAAATGTCATCAAGGCCCATATCATTCAGTTAGATAATAATTGAGATTAAGCCCACTATAGTTTTATTTGTTTGGATACATGAACTGAAGCCCATATCAATATAAGGTTTTGACCCAAATTGAAATACTAATAGAACATGAATTTTTTTTTTTTTTTTTGTTCTTTCCATATGATATTTTCAACATAATTAATTCTCAATATTATACAATTTTATTGTAATTAAGAAATATTTTCAAATTTATATTCCACATCAAAATAAACCATGACTCAACGAAACAAGTTTAACATCTCTGATAATAAAACAAATGAAATCCAATATTTTAATTTAATTTATATATGTCAACAAAAGAATGCTTTAATTTGCTGCTGAACAGATTTTACCACAAAATCGAAATATTGAAATGACAATTTTACCCTCCAAAAAGCATATATACCTCATTTGCCCCTGAGCATGACTTGTATGCTGCCGATAGCAGTGAACTTTCACAGAGATAACCTGATTTATTACAACTATCATGACCTTACATGCTTTGTCATATAGTTTTCCATCGTAACTCGACATGTATAACCCCATTTTTCGAATCAATCAAATGGTATTTCTGGTTAATACGACCGTTGTGCACCACATCAGCCAGGTTAATATCCACATGTCCTAATGATTCCTATGACAAACAAGAACTTCCATTGTAATTAGACAAACAACCTTAACTAAGAATCGTCTATAAAAAGTAAATGTAAAGATGAAAAATCATACCTTTGAATGGAAGCTTATGCTTGTCCTTTTACTCATAACCTTTATATGAAGCTTGTCTTGCAATGGAGGCTCTTCGAGCAAGAACTGGAACTCTTCATTCCACAGAGGGTTCCGACTTTTCCTTACCATCTAAAAACCCAACATTTTTCAGTTAAAGAGACTAAAACAATGAGTTTACATAAGTGCAGAAAGAAAGGTGTATTAGTATTACCTTTGATTTCTTTGTTTCTCCTCTGAAGATTATTTGTACATAAGGATTATTATGGCGTGATCCTTCTACATCCTGTGCACCATGAACGTTAACTAAAAGCAGGCCTGCCCCAGTTGAGCTTAAGTTGCTTGGTGCTCTGTCCATGATGCTGTCTTTTTTAATGAAGCTGTCCAAAGGCCCACTGAGACCATCAATGTCTTCTCTGAACGGGGCGTATGTGAGCTCAAGAACGAGCTGCCCTCTTTTCTTTTTGTTGTGAGGATCAGTGACACTCGTGTCTTTTAACAGGTCAAGTGTCACTTCTTTTGGCTCGTTTGGAGTTAGCATTTTCAATGGGAAAACTTGACTCCCCAATCTGTCGTGTGAGCCCACCTTGTCCCAATCGTAGACATTTATAAGAAGCATTTGGGATTGAGGGTCCTTGACCGAGAGCTTGAAGTCCTCGTTCCACTCAGGGTTTAATGTCTTTTTCTTGACAGTAGTTTTCTTCGAAGGGAGCTTCTCTCCGCTGAGGCTCAGCTTAACGTATGGATCAGACAGGCCAAGTAAATCCATCTTCAGAAGCTTCGTTGCTCGTATAACTTTCACATGCAGGATTCCAACGGGCTTCTTTATTGCCACCCTGAATGAGTTGGAGATGGAAAATTTGAAGATAAGATCATAAGAATAGTCTGAATTCAAAGTAAACAAATGACTCACGTTGAAGCATCAAGAACTGGTATTTCAAGAGATTTAGGCCAAAGGTAAAGACTCGCAACTTCTTTTTTAATCCTTTCCTGCCACAATCGAGCAAGAGAATATATAAGTCGAAAACAGATCAAGAAAAGCAAGATCTAGCATTCAAATGAAAAAGGTCGTGTTATACCTGAACATAGCGATAAATGCCAGGAATGGACATAACATCCCCTCCCAAAACCTTTAGTCCGAAGTCTATGTATGGCTGTAGGCATAGAGAATGTTTAAGAGAAAAAAATAATCTAGTAAAATTCAGCATAAACATTCAATCAATTACCTTCTCCAGCAAAGACACCACTATGTTGGCAAAACACGGAACTGTAGGGACTAGAGGTTTCAATGTCACACGAGGTGCAGCAAATACTTGCAAATCGACTAACTGTAAATTAGCATCACCAATCGTTCAAAGAATTATTCTCTCCAACATGATCTCAGTAAAGATTAGTTTATAATTGAGGAGCATTTGAGTGAGCTTGACTAACCTGGATAGTCACCTTTATGGACGAAATAGTTACTGCAACGATAATATTAGGATTGCCAGCCCATCTGATTGCTGGTTCTAAAACGAGTTCTCTCTCGTTTGTCTCACAGACTTTAAGACCTGCCAAGTTACATCAAGAATTGTTTACGGATTTCTACATGGTTCTCTCAGAAATTAGTGAAATAGACTGGTGATTAATCAAGAATCGAAGAAGAAAAAACTCGCCATGGATGGTTGGTGGAAGATTCCCAAGGCTTAGATTTGTGAACTCGATTGATTCAATATTGAATTTGCCAATGTACTCTTCAAATATCGGTTGTGCTGTGCTTCTAATTATGTTGCAAATTGCCTGCAAGTCGTTGATCAGTAAACTAAGTCTGTTTAGGTTAATTTAGCAATACAGTGTCCAAGAAATACCTTGTCCAAGAAAGGCCACATATCTGATACAAATTTATTTAACCAATCTACCTGCAGCAAACATTTGCAACATGTTCTATAAGTTCATATTAAGTTCACATAGTTTATGAATAAATTGGTACATAATAATAAGCCGAGGAATGCACTCACTCGATCATAATCGGGACTCTTCACCCATAGGGGAATCTCAGGCATCAGATCTTCTAATGCAACTGTGTCAAGTTCATACAGTGGCCTAGTCACTGGATCCTGTAGTAAATTTGACACCAAAATTAGAATTTGGATATTTCAGTTCAAAATGTGACATGGAAGTATCCAATATTTGAACATTAAACATAAGGAATATAAATTCAACTAGAAAAATCTGAAGAAATCATTCTTAGAGGTGATAAACAGATCACTTCACCAAAAGAATAACACGTAAACCATAAAAATAAATGACAAAACTGGAAGTCAAATGTAAGGACCACAATTACTCTAGTTTGGCAAACCTCTAAATGTCCTTATTGCAAAAATAGGGATAAATTCTGGTAAAAGATGAAGACTAGACCAAACCAACATTCGATCCTCTATCTTTCTCGATACAAACGTATCGAATTTTGCTTCTCTAATGGTCCATGGAGAAACCAGAAAATTCGCGTTCGAATTCTGGAAAGCAATCAGCAAATTCTTGATCGATGACAACTACAACACAACCAATTTCTATACCAGAGCAATAACACATTCATCAAAAATTGCAACGGTTCTTCACAAAAATCACACCACATAAAAGCTTTGAATCTTAAATTATCTGTTTAACAAACTTGTTGATTCATCAAAATTCACAAGAAATACAAACACATAAACCAGAACCAGAATTCCCTCAACAAACAAGTGATTAATCACACAGCCACTCAGACAAATAATCAAACACCTAGTGGGATCACTTATACCAACATAATTGAAGAAACAGAAATAAAAAAAACTTCTCAACATTTTTTTTCATTACCTCAACATCATCTGATTCAGAGTAAATGAAGAAGTAAAACCCAATACAAAGGCCAAGAGGCAGCCCAATTCCAAAACCAAGAAATCCCAATAAACTGCTGAAGAATCCCATTTCTTTTCACCCCAAGAAGCAATAATCTTTTTCACTGTTTATTTCTTGTTTCTTTGTCCGAAAACGGCAGTGCACCAGAAAAAAGAACAGAAAAATGGAATTAAATAGTAAAAGAAATGATGATATCTATTGTCTGTGGTGGACTACGATACAATCTAAGGAGGAAATGAATGTTTTCAAGACAAAAAAAGTTTGAAAGTTTTAATCTTTTTTTGAACAGAGTTTGAAATTTACGAAGGGACTGAACTGTAAACCGCCAAAAGAGAGACACGTTCTGCTTCACTCTTGGGGAAGAATACAACTGAGTGTTGTGGCCAAATTTGCTCTAAAATGCCTTTTTATAAAAAAGGCAAAATGAGTAATTTTTTTTTTGTATTTATGACGGATATAATTAATATGTTCATCACGGATTTGATATTCGATAAAGTAAAATTAGAGAACCACTCGTAATTAATGTACTTTTTTAATTTGATAGTCAACATAATGGGATTATCCATTTATTTTTATTAGAATCATAAAATAAATACTCTTTTCGTTCCACTAGGATAGTCCATCGTTTCTTTTTTATATGTCTTAAATTATAGTTATTTTTTTATTTGTAGAGTTAATTTCTCTAAATATTCTTAATTATTGTTAGAAACTCATGTAAGGATATATAAATGTTGGTGACTTTTTGTGTAGTCATCAGTGTATATAATTAAGGGTATGATAGAAAGTTTGTATGGTAAAATTGTTTTTCCTAGTAAATTAATATTTTTTTTTAATTAGTGTGAAATGTGAAAGTGCATCTTTTTTTTTTTGGGATGGAAGAGTAGAGTTTTTTTTAAATTTAAATTTTCTTATCATGTCTATTGACTAATTAATAACGCAAAAACTCTTGTGTCCCCGGGACACGGATCTTAGATCCGTGTCCCCAACCCGCCCCGGGGTCCATGCGCGCTCACGCGCGCTGGACGTGCGCCCACGCGCCCATGTGTGTGCCCATGTGCGCGCACTTGATAGGTATTCTATACTTGCTCTAAAGGTATCCCACATATATTCTTCAAATATAAGATACCTTTAGTTCATGTTTGTAATACATATAAGACAAACCTGTAAAACCTCACAAAACAAGCGCCCATGCGCGCATACCGTGCGCCCATGCGCGCGCGCAACTCACAAATCATGCGCCCATGTCGCCCGCGCACAGGTATCCCATGTATACCTTGAAGGTATCTCATGTATACCTTATACCTTAAAGGTATACATGTGCGCCCATGCGCCCACGCCGCGCGCGTGCCCACCATGCCCCGCGCGCCCACAAACCGCACACCCACGCCGCGCCGTGCACCTTCAATGTATACATGTGATACCTTCAAGGCATTCCATGGATACCTTGAAGGTATACATGTGATACCTATATATGAAAAAAAAAAAAAAACCCTGAGCGAAAAACAAAAAATAATAATAATAATAATGTGGGGCCCGCGGGTTGGGCTGGGGACACGAATTGGATCCGTGTCCCGGGGACATAAGAGACACACCCATTAATAATGAGTCGTGTCTAACTCATACTAGTGAGTAAGTTTCTTGTGAGACGGTCTCACGAAATTTTATTGCATTGTGTAAGATGGATCAAACCACAACTTAATCACCCACAATCCAAACCCTATAATTCATATGTTGTTTGTGAATGATGGAGCTTCATCACGGTAACTATCCATGAGACCGTCTCACATGAGTTTTTGTGCATACTAGGGTTCGTGTAATACACGGAATTTTTCAAAATAATAATAATTTAATCGAATTAGAAAATTTTAAATATTATTTATATAGTAAAATTAAATTTATGATTTGTGCAATAAATATTGTAAAGTTAAATATGATTAAATAATGATCTAATTGTCAAAATATATGTTGCATTTGTAGAGAATCATAAAAAATTATTATTTAATATGTAAAATAATATATATTGCTATGGTTGTTGTATCTTCAACCTACCCATCATTTATTTAGTTTGCTTTTTATTGTTAACATTTATAACAATCTTTCATTTTTCTTTATATATATATATATATATATATATATATATAAAGTAAGATCACTAAGGACACTTGACATACTCACATTATTTTGACATTAAATTTCAATTTTTTTTTAATAGAATTAGAAAATTTTAAACATTATTTATATAGTAAAATTAACTTTATGATTTGTGCAATGAATATTTAAAAATTAAATATGATTAAATAATGATCTAATTGTCAAAATATATGTTGCATTTGTAGAGGATCATAAAAATTTATTATTTAATATGGAAAATAATATATATTGTTATGGTTGTTGTATCTTCAACCTACCCATCGCTTTTTAGTTTGCTTTTTATTGTTAACATTATAAAAATCTTCCATTTTTTTTTTCAATTAAATAATAAAAAATTGAAAGTCAAATTTTACAAATAAATTTTATAGTTTATTTTAAAATACAAATTCAAAAAAGAATTATTCCATTTTTCATTAATTAATAATTAAATTAAAAATTTGAACAATTATTTTCTATGAACTCATCTTTATTTTAGTGTTTTTCCTTTTTAATTATTTATAATTTTTCTCTAAAATTTGAAATTTAATAAATTTTAAATATGCAAATAATTCCTATATTGAAACCTAGCATATATTATTTAAATAAATTTACTCTATATTTCAAAATTATTTAGTAATTTTTCTTAGCAACATAAAACTTGAATCATTAATTAGCCATATTTAATGTCAAAATAATGTGAGTATGTCAAGTGTCCAGTGATCTTACTTTATATATATATATATATATATATATATATATATATATATAGTTATAGTTATTGATTTGTATACCCATTCAATTGGTATTGAAAAATAATAGCATTAATATATCTCATCATATAAATATTGAAGCTTTGTAAATTATAATCAATATTCGATTATATCATTTCCAATTATATATATATATATATATATGAAATAATTTTATTTTGAAACCAAATTAATCTTTATTAATGTGTATTTTGAATAAAATACACATTAAATTCTAGCAAATATCAAATATAATAGTGAGTGTTAATGAAAAAGAATGATTTTATTTTTCTTTATACTATTCTAATGAATGACATAGAGTATAAATTTGTTAAAACACAAGAGCTATTTTATTTATTCATTCCCATGATTAAAAAAAAAAAAACAAAAAACAAAAAACAAAAAACAAAAAACAAAAACAAAACAAAAAAACAAAGAAAGAAAGAAAGAACAACATAACATCGTACACTCCGAAAATAATTATTTAAATTTTTCTAACAAGGTGGTTACATAAAAAAATAATGACACGTGGGCAATAAACATAGGAAGAAAAATAGAATAAAAGTGGTATCTGGATAGGTTTTTATTATTTTATATCTTACTAGTATTTCTCCCGAACGTTGCACGGGTTGTCATGTTTGTTGTTGGATTTTAACAATAATAATTTGTACTAAAAATTTGTTTATAATATTTTTCTGAAAACATTATATCTCTCTAAAGACGAAGATATGATACAATGTGAATTTAGAAGAATTTTTCTACCTTTAAATGTTTAGCAAAATCTTGTATTCTTTCATTTCTTAGTTTCATTATATCTAATGTTTGTATATCATGTTTCTTTCTTCATTCTCTATATATCTTTATTTTGTTGAAAAATCACTATTTTTTCTTCATTTCTTAATTTTACATTGATTTGAGAAATCAATGTATCTTCTCTTCATTTGTTAGCTTTATATAGATTATATAATAACTTCTAGAGTAAGATTGATCTTATATATAAATAAATAAATATATAATTATATAGTAGCTTACCAAGTAAGATTTACTATTTTATTTTATTTTATTTATTTATTTTATTGACATGACATTTTTAGGCGAGAAAGTGACATTTTTATAATTTTTGTCAACTTTCTTACTTTAATATATAGTATAATCATTTTAATATATAGTATAGATGATTATGTGCTGAGTGGCTTTGACGATTGGATCATAAATTCAAGTAGGGACATATCAGCTTATATATATATATATGAAGAAAAATAGAATAAAAGTGGTATCTGGACAGGTTTTTATTATTTTATATCTTATGATCATGTGCTCTGTGGCTTTGACGATTGGAGCATAAATTCAAGTAGGGACATATATATAGGAAGAAAAATAGAATAAAAGTGGTATCTAGACAGGTTTTTATTATTTTATATCTTATGATTATGTGCTATGTGGCTTTAACGATTGGAGCATAAATTCAAGTAGGGACATATCAGCTTTTATATATATATATATATATATATATATATATATATATATATATATATATATATATATATATATATATATATATAGAGGGAGAAGATCTTAATTTGCAAACTACTCATATTTTCCTTGAAATTTATTAGTACTGGTAAATATTCACTAGCATTTTAAGCTAATAACGAAGACTCGTATAGTTAACAGAAAGAACTAAAATAAAAAATATAATTTAATACCTATGATTGTGAAATGTTTCATCCTATTGAGGCCAAGTCTAATTAGATGACCGTTTTAATTAATTATTTTGTGGACTTTTGCTTGTCTATATATGATCTATGTTGTGCTATTTATTTTTGTTTATTTAGGAAAAAAGAAAGAAGTAGTGAAGTACTATTTATGTTAGTTCTTTGTAGAATTTTTTTAATTACCTAATTCACTATAGATTAATTGTATTGATGAATGAATTATTTTTATGAGATGAAGTCAACCACAAATTAAATATTAAATTATGAAAATGAGCTTGAGTTGTGAAAATTGAGAGTACTTTATAATACGAAATTATGTACATGATATAGTCATATATGTTTTTTTAATTAATAAAATATCGTGAGTACGATGAAGAAAAAAAGTAAAAAGAAAAAAAATAGAGTCGATTTAAGTCCAAGATTATCTTTATTCCAACAAATTATGATGAAGATTGTCCTTATTAAATAATTTATTTTGCATGAGTAGTAATTAATGAATATGTGTATGTCTAAATGTTTGCATTTCATGAGTATAATTATATATATGCACATTAAAAATATGGTATAATAGTCATTTATATCACAAAATTAAATAAAATTGACTTTCTACCATAACATATAGTTTTGTTAATTTCTACCACAATTTAAGTGAAAAGTCTAAAATAACCCTTACCCTTACATATGTATAGTGCTAGATTGTTGATTGATGTGATGAGATATATTATTTATGTCATATCAATAAAAATAAAATTGTCATTTTCTAATATTTGTGGTAAAAAAAGTATATGTATTATCTATTATAATATAAAAATAATTCACTATTCTAATTATGATAGAAAGATGTGTTATCCTAAAAAAAAGATAAACAGGCGAGCTTGAATTGAATTGCTTTAAAATTAAATTCCAGAAAATATATCAATGGGAGTAGTTGTAAAACTCAATCATTGAATTGGTCAGGTGTGATTATGTCAACTTACTTAACTATTAAGACATCATGACCTAAGTTTTTCAAATATTTACAAATGAATGTGACCGAGGATCTTGTGTATATTATATTTGTTGAAATATATTGAGTAAAAATTACTTATATACAACAAAAAAAAAAAAAAAAAAATCGAGTATATGTATATATGGTTCTGTACAAATAAATTTTGGACACTACATTCAATGTATTTTATTATGTATAGCATGTTCTATTCTGTGTAATTTAATGTTCAATTAACTCTATATGTTTTTTTTTTTTAAGAGAATTGCTCTATTTTTCATACAATTAAAGACTTTCAGATCTTATTTAAATTAAGAATGTAAAAAGAAAAATGGTTATAGTTTATTTTTTTTGCAACTATGAGATTAAAATTATGAGGAGATTTGGTCGTCATTCAAAGGAGTTACAACTAACTTGCAAAATTATACATGGCAGTGACTTTGGCATTCAAACATAAATTTGAAGTATTCCCAACAATAAATTCATAAAGAAACATAATATATATGAATATCATTATTCATTTTTATGAATATATTTCATAAAATTAGATTTGTAAAAATGATTTCATATTATTCATTATCATTTCTTATTGTAGACAATTCAATATTGTTGTTGGCTGCTACCTCAATTATACATTAGCCTTAGGTTATGTAATTTTCTTTTATTGAGAATAGCCATAGGTAATAATTAAATAACTATGGAAACCTCGAAATTGCCACAAGAATAGTCTAGCTACTTTCAAATTTTAATTATTTATTAATTATATCTTTGCATATAATAATTTAATCTTTTTTGGGCCAACATAAAATTTAAATATGGAACTTATTTATATGAGTTTGTATGTTAATTATGTTTACATTATAATAAAGTAATTCGTAACTAAACTTTATATGAATAAAATATAGTACGGATAAAATTAATTCACACATACAAAATTTTTGGGCTTTATCTGTACATTAATGTGTTGGGCCTAACAGAATTTTGTTGGGCTTCTGGGTGAGATTGAGTAGACTGGGCCACTGGGTACCTTAACTCTTAATCATACAAAAAAATCGAATAAAATTGATATGAAAAAGTAATTAATTCTCTACCTGTTTCAAATAACTATTACTAATTTATTTCAATTTACTTAACATTTTTTTATTATAAAAAAAATATTTTTTTATTTTCTAATTTTGTCATGTAAGTTTTTTTTGAAATAATTAACGTTTTAATATTTTTCACACAAATTAAGGAGGTCTACAAATTAAATAATTGGTCTATCCATGACTTCTCTTCTTCCTTTTTAGTTTTTAAAACCAATTTTGAAATAATAAAATATTTAGTAAGATAGAATTAAATAATTTTGAAGAATTAGGAGAAATGTTTCTTAGTTTTCTATAATAACAAATATTTTAGAATCAATTTCAAATGCTAAAATGATAATTATTTTGGGATGGATAGAGTAAATAAATGATATTTACCAATCAGACATAACTTTGACTAGATTCAAATCTGACAAATTCAGAAATGCATGCACAATTACGAGAATAATGGCTGGGACTAAAATTCTTAACCAAGTTATGAAAATGTAACCAAAATTCATCTATAATTATTTCACCTAACCCAAGACAAATTATATGGATAACGAAGGTGGTTGGTAATGAGAATGACTTTTCAAGGAGTCCCTTAAAGAAGTTTTCGACTTTGAATATCTTATTATTATACTTTTGACAAAAAGATCTTATATATTATTGTTGGTGTGTGTGTGTTTTTTTTATAATTAATTTTTTTCTTTTCAAATGTTACTCATAAAACTTGTTATTATAGAACCGTAATGAATTTAGAGATCTTGAATATATAAGGTTTTAAGTTCAAATCTCATGGTCCATGGAATATCCACAGTTTAACTACTAGACTTGTAAGAAATTTGGTATTTTACTAAAAATATTGATTTTATTTCATTAATTACCAATGGTTGGTAGCATTTGACAAAGCTCAAGTGTGTCTAGGTCAATTTGAAAAGTAGTTCCATCAATACTTACCAGAATTTTTTGTCAATTATTCATTAACTTGGGCAACTTTTAATTATTCTATTTAATTTGTCACAGTCAAATTTAGCTTTATTTATTTTGGGAAATGCAACATCATTTTTTGGGGGAGCAGGGGCAGAAATGTAATACTATTAAAAATTGATGGACCATGTGATCATCTTGAAATTGAGTGATTCAAATGAAAAGGATTTTCTGTTTTTTAATCTCAAATGAACAAGCATAAATGAAGAAAAGTGGAAATGAAATTGTTTACTTAAATATACTGAATTTTCTCTAATTTTGCAAAACAAATTTCTAACGTAAGATTCACTAAATAAATTTTTTAAGTCGATAAATGTGACTAATTTACTCTATGAAATGTCAGTTTTAATTTATAAAGTGCATATTAATTATCAAAAAATGAGGTTGAATTTAAAATATCGGAATGTAATTAAATTAAGATATATGTGATGCATAAGTATCATTATTAATTGATTCAAGAAAGTATTATTATTATTATTATTATTATTATTATTATTATTATTATTATTATTATTATTGAAAAGAATTTGTCGAAATCGGTTTTATTTTTATTCTTCAAAAAGATAACTATTAATCTTCAAATAAATAAAAAAACAAAAGAATTCTATAAATGCTCAGTTCATGAAAATAATCAAATAATCTATAAATACTCGGTTTTTGATATCTTTGTTTCAAACTCTAATTCAAATTGATAACCTCAAAGTTCTATATTTGGCAAGTGTCTCAACTATCAATTAAATTATAACTTATCCTCTTATGTCATCTCCTTAATTTTTGGCATCATTTTCTGTAAAATACATAATTTTCATACCGCCAAGGGAAAATACATCAAAATAAACTAAAATTATTTTTAAAAATTAAAAAAATGTTACTCCATCTATTCCAAAGAGTAGTCATGTTTCGTAACTCTCTTTTCGAATTGAGAGAGTATAAATTAAATACATGATAATTATATCATGTAACATATATGGTTAATTCACTAATCAAATAATCTCCAAATCATTTCCAATAGTTATCAAAACCCTAATTACTATCAAAACAAATTTAAAGCCATTAATTTCACCAACAATTTTGGTCCCATAATAACGTTAATTAACTATCACAATAGTACTTGGGTACAATTTCTTGATCACAAATTCTACATCAAAATGGAAGATGACGTTTAGCTTACATCCAACACCCCCTCTCCACCCCTCACCCACCCACCCCACCAACCATGCACACCAGTTCCACATCCTTACACGTGGCACGATCAAAACCCTTCATCCTAACCCTCATCCAACAGCCCCAATTGATTTTCAACTAACACACAATGTCCATTGTGCCTCTATTTAAACACACCAAATTTGGCTCAACAAACTCAGGAAATTCAGCTTAAGCTAAATTTTCACAAGCTTTGCAAATTTCCTACCCCACCCTACCCACCCCCACCCCATCATTGTTCATCATACATACTAGCTAGTACTTTAATTATAGCCAATCAAGAATCACTATTTTTAGCAACAATTAATCAAGAATGGAAAATGCCAATAGCCTTTGTGATGATCCATTGAACTGGAAAATGGCGGCTGAGTCACTGGCCGGCAGCCACCTGGATGAAGTGAAGCGCATGGTGGCGGATTACCGGAAGGCGGTGGTCCGGCTAGGCGGCGAGACGCTAACAATAGGCCAGGTGGCTGCGGTTGCCACCCGGGAGGCGGCGGTGAAGGTGGAGCTGGCGGAGACGGCGAGAGAGGGTGTGAAGGCGAGCAGTGATTGGGTGATGGAGAGCATGAACAAAGGGACTGATAGCTATGGTGTCACAACTGGCTTTGGTGCTACTTCACATAGGAGGACCAAACAAGGAGGTGCTTTGCAAAAAGAGCTTATTAGGTATTTATTACTTCTCTCATTTGGAAAAAACAAGTCATGTTTCTATAATTGTGTACTTTGATTGTTGTTGTTGTGTTAAATTGATTAGTTACACTTATTGGTGGCCTTCTCAACTCAATGCAATAAAAATGATTATTTGCGATTAGAATTTTCGGGACAATAAAAATTACCTTTATAAATTATTGACGCAAATTATAACAAGTTTTTGCAAAAGACATTAAAAAAATTTATTTATGTATAAGCGACAACACAAGACTATTGCAAGGAGAATTTTAAGATAAGAATTGTCGTAAAATATTTTTACAACAATTATCATTATTTTCTGAACACATTTTGTTGTTGTTAATAAAACTTTTTAACAGTAGTGACTTCTCTTTTGAATTTATTTTAATATGATTAATAATTTATTTAGAGAGAACACTGTTAATTTAAGTTTACTCCTTTTGTCCTAAAATATGTGGCGTTTTAGATAATCTCATGCAGATTATAAGAAATCTAATACAATTAAATTTTTTTTTTTAAAAAGAGTAAATGTAAGTAATTTTGGAAAATTTATAGTGCCCGAATCTCTTGAATTTCTAAAACGAAACAATATATATATATGTATATTTTTTTTCCCCGCTAATATGATACTTATTACAGTTGTACGAAAAGTACATGTCACCACTCACATCGTCATGAAAGAGAACCATATAGTATAAATTTTATCGTAACTTAAGAATGAGTTTTAGTTAAAAAAATGATTTTAATTATAAAATATTTTATTGGATTTCAAGAGTGGATAGGGTTAGGTAAGATTGAGATATTATATTAATGATATATAAAATATTTCTTATTCCATATTTATTTGGTCTTCTGTTGCACTTAATCATACAAGTTTTATCTCAATATTTTCACGTGTATTAAATAACGTACATCTAACATACATTAAAAATATCAAAATATAATATAAATTATCAAACGTAATAAATAATCACAACGAATACAATATTCATCGTTTATTTACACATAAACAGATACATATCAATGGAAATAATATAATCTTACAAATTTCTTGTAATAATTTAGGTTTCTAAATGCTGGAATATTTGGGAAAGGCTCAGATTCAGACCACACTTTGCCTCACACAGCGACAAGGGCCTCAATGCTTGTAAGAATAAACACATTGCTACAAGGCTACTCAGGCATTAGGTTTGAAGTGTTGGAAGCCATAACCAAATTTCTCAACCACAACATCACCCCATGCTTACCCCTCAGGGGCACCATCACTGCCTCTGGTGACCTGGTCCCACTCTCCTACATCGCGGGCCTTCTATTGGGCCGGCCCAATTCCAAGGCCACCGGGCCCAACGGCGAAGCCCTGGGTCCCGCCCAGGCCTTCGCCCTAGCCGGCATCGACTCGGGATTTTTTGAGCTGCAGCCTAAAGAAGGCCTTGCACTTGTCAATGGCACTGCAGTTGGGTCAGGCTTGGCTTCTATAGTCCTGTTTGAGGCCAACATTCTTGCTGTATTATCAGAAGTTATATCAGCTGTTTTTGCTGAGGTCATGCAGGGAAAGCCCGAGTTTACGGACCACTTGACTCATAAGCTGAAGCACCATCCGGGCCAGATCGAAGCCGCTGCTATAATGGAGCACATTCTTGATGGAAGTTCGATTGTTAAAGAGGCTGAGAAGATGCATGAAATGGACCCTTTGCAGAAGCCGAAACAGGACAGGTATGCGCTGCGTACGTCGCCACAGTGGCTCGGCCCGCAGATTGAGGTCATTCGGGCCGCAACAAAGTCCATTGAAAGAGAGATCAATTCTGTCAACGACAATCCTCTGATTGATGTTTCAAGAAACAAGGCTTTGCATGGTGGGAATTTCCAGGGCACCCCGATTGGAGTGTCGATGGATAACACGCGTTTGGCCATTGCTTCGATTGGGAAGCTCATGTTTGCGCAGTTTTCTGAGCTTGTCAATGACTTCTACAACAATGGCTTGCCTTCGAACTTATCAGGGGGGCGTAATCCCAGCCTGGATTACGGATTCAAGGGCGCGGAAATAGCCATGGCTGCTTATTGTTCTGAGCTGCAGTTTCTAGCTAATCCAGTGACCAACCATGTGCAAAGTGCAGAGCAACACAATCAGGATGTGAACTCATTAGGCCTGATTTCTTCAAGAAAGACTGGTGAAGCGGTTGAGATTTTGAAGCTGATGTCTTCTACTTTCTTGGTTGGATTATGCCAGGCTATTGATCTAAGACACATGGAAGAGAATCTCAAGGCATCAGTGAAGAACACAGTGAGCTTAGTGGCTAAGAAGGTCCTAACCATGGGGCAAAACGGCGAGCTTCATCCATCCAGGTTTTGCGAAAAGGACTTGCTCAAAGTTGTTGATAGAGAGCATGTTTTCGGCTACATTGATGATCCTTGCAGCGCAAACTATCCGTTGATGCAAAAGTTAAGGCAAGTGCTCGTCGATCATGCCTTGGCAAATAGTGATCATGGTGATGCAGAGAAGAACTTTGGCAGTTCTATATTCCACAAGATTGGGGCATTTGAGGAAGAATTGAAGGCCCTTTTGCCTAAAGAAGTGGAGAGTGCTCGTGTCGAGGTGGAAAGTGGGAAGGCAGCCATTGGAAACAGAATCAAGAATTGCAGGTCACTTCCATTGTACAAGTTTGTGAGGGAAGAGGCAGGGACTGGTTTCTTAACAGGGGAGAAAGATCGTTCGCCAGGTGAAGAGTTCGATAAGGTGTTCACTGCAATATGTGAAGGGAAACTGATTGATCCATTGTTGGAATGTCTCAAGGAATGGAATGGTGCTCCTATTCCAATCTGCTGATTTATATCATTTCCTTTTATATCTTATACTACTTTACATGTTCTGTTTTGAGTTCACTTTTTCTAATTTTATTTTCCTTGGTTTGTAATAGTGGAAAATGTATGTAATTGAAGCTCAAACTTGTTAATAATGTCCCTTCTTTTCTACGGATATGTAACTTGGAAAGGATTAAAGACAAAATGTCTTCTGTGAAATCAAAGTTTTATATACGTATCAAATTTTGAGCATTTGCAGTCAAGTTCTTCCAACCATTCAAAACCTCCAACTTTCTCTTGTTCACATGTTCACTACACTTTTATAATAGTAGTAAGAAACAGTAGATAGTAGATATAGAAAAAGAAAAGAAATATAACAAAGTAGAAAGAGAAGGAAAGATGGTTCATTTCTGCAACTTTACACACAGACATGGGGCAAAAAAGAGGGGGAATTAGGTGGGGATATCGTTTTATTGCCTTAAATTTAATGATTGTTGTACTTTTTGTTAATGTTTCAACATATTTAATTTTTCTTTTTTCTTAATTAAATCAATTATCTATTTTAGAGATATTTAAGGAGGTTTGTTATTGGAAGATCTTTAACCGAAATCCAGGAGATTTGCTTTTTAACCACGTGATTTGCAGATTTGAGCAATGAAAGAAGATTTGCCTCATTCAATCAACTTACTCCTATTTTATAAGTGAAGAGTTGCTAAGTCATATTCTTAACTCTTATAAAAAGGAAGAACATGTCTCATAAAGAAAGAAAAAGGACGTGGAACATGAAGAGAGTGAGATGTAGATCATGGAAAGAAAAGAACATGGATTAAGAAGGAAAGGAAGAAGTAGAGATCATGGAGATCAAGATCATGGAGCATGAAGAAGTAGAGATCATGGAGATCATGATCATGGAGCACTATGATCATGGTGAAGACTACAAAATCATGGAGGTTCATGAGGTCTATATATAGATAGATTCATTTTGAAGATCAACACAGAGAATTGATATAGAACAGAGAGAGAACAACGAGAGCAAAAACAATCGAGTCTATACAGTTTCAAAGTGTTGGTTTCGGTGTTGACCACATTTTCTGTAACACTAGTCTATCTATTTTCCGTAGAGCCGTAGAGTCATAGAGTATGTCTACTCTAATGACTTTCTAGTAAGATAGATAGTGATATGGTCAATAGTTTTTATATGAGTGTAGACGTTTATAGCTTTCATAGATACACATAGGATGCATTGAGTGTCTTTCAAAAAGACTCTTCTTCATACGATCTCTTTGTATTTTTGTACTTACAAGATCTATCAATAAGACATATTTTGTCATGTAGACAGACATATTTTGTCCTGTAGGCGTTCCATGGGTATCATTATATACTCGTGGATAATTCTTTTATCTTTTTATTGTTTCTGTTTTTCCGCTGCGTGTGATCTGTGGTGTAAACAACATTACAGACAACATTCTGTCTCTGTCAGTTTTTATTTTCTTACACAAGAGCATACAGACATACTTTCACTTTTATTATTTTGAACAAATTCAAACATTAACTACTATACACTGATAGGAAATTGAAACAATCCTTAATCAGGATAGTAAATATAAAATGTATTTAAAATAAAATATAATAAATACAATTACGTGAAATGGCGTTACCTTGAAACCGCCACCCAACAGCGGCGCTGAAATTGATCGACGACGACTCTGTGTTTGTACACAACCCTGGCTAGAGTTGACTTTCCGATTCCACCCATTCCGGTTGTGGTGTGTATAGCATGCAACTATGCAAGCGTAGGGAAGAAACAAGCCAAATGCTTGAGGAAGAAATATTCAGAAATTTGGCCAAGGCAAAGGAAAAACGTGTGTCACTTATAAAGTCGCATTTGGAAAATGCGATTTCAAGTTATGTAAAACAGTTATATAGTTTCTTTGTTATGTTTTGTTTTTCGTTTTTCTGTTTTGACAGGTAATCTTGCGGGGCGGTTATCTCGCTCATTTCTCAACCAAATCGAGCGCGGTTTGTTGCTGTGTACTCTATATAAGACGAAGATCAGTTCATGTTTTGGGCGCGATTGCATTCAAGCTTTATACAGAGAGTTATATTACTACAAAGTGTATAGAGTTGATTTAGGGTTTTCAGTTTTTTTGAGATTTCTTGTAAACTCTTGTTTCGATTGATTGATTAGTGGATTGATCTCTAAGGTGGATGTAGGCATATTCAAGTCGAACCACTATAATTCTCCAGTGTTGATTGTTGGTTTGCATTCTTGTTTCGATTCATTCTTTTGTTCTTGATTTCTACACCAAGTGTGGCTCTTGTGTGCATGCTATATTGCATGTGTTTCTAGTGGTGTTCTTGATCAATATTCGACACCGGTGATAGTGGCACTTGAAAGCCTTAATTCCTTGTGGTCCAATATCACTTTTCCGAGCAGCAATTCCATGTCGCTCTCCATGCCCACTAGCTGTTTGTCTATTTGCCAATGAGCCAATCGCCGCAATGTTTCAACCTCTCTTGATCTCCTCGACATCATCATCATCATTGTAATCTAATAAACATAACTAAAAATTATGTAACGTTTATGTTAATTGAGTAAAGCATAAGTAAAAACATAATTAATTTTATTAACACGGTTAAAAAGTATTGAATCTTTGGTGGAATTTATATTGGTCGCAATCTTCTTGAATGAGCGTTTGGAAGTAAGAGTGGTGCAAATTAAAAATAGTGAACATGTAGTCGCTAATTAATTAGGATAAGTAATATATTTTTCCTAAAAAACAATAATTAGTATAAACTCTTATTAGTTAATTTAAATCATTATATTGGATTAAGTTTATGAGTACGTCTCTTGTGAGACCGTCTCACGGATCCCTTACCGTGAGACGAATATATTTGACCCACTACCCAAATCCAATACCCAGCCCAGCTCAGCCCAACCCCAACACCCAGCCCAGCCCACAACAAAAATTACCCACATCAAATACTAACCCTTTGCTCAACAATTAGCCAAGCCCAATGCTTTCACACGGTCGCACCGCCATCACGTCACAAAATTTAATTTAAATGCCTGACACAGGTTTAGTAGCTGACATCTCCTGCCAAACATTGTATTCTTCAAGAAACATCATTTCTCTACATTTTATTATATTTATTTGATTAATTATTATATAAAACTATAGGATCAACACAATTTTAATATAAAATATAAGATTAATAAATTAAAAAAAGCTCAAAATTTAAAATGCATACTTATACTTAATTAAAATAGCATTAATTAAGTTCACTTCACTTGGACAAAAATAAGCCAAAATTGGATGGACAAAAACACATATTTATAACTTTAAGAAACATATTTAAAGATGTAAAATGCACACTTATACTTAAATTCGATGAAAAAAAAACATTAATTAAATTCACTTCACTTGAACAAAATATCATTTTAGTTTTTTTTATATATTAAATGACTAACTAAAAGAGCTACAATTTTCACGAAGAACACTAAGTCAAAATTGGATGAAAAAATAAAATACAAAAAACAGATACTTATAGATGTTAAAGGCAAACTCATAGATGTAAAGACATATTTATACTTAAATTTAAATTTAGTCATAAAATCACATACTAATGTGCAGAAATCATATATTTATGTGCATAAATCACATACTTAAAGATATAAACGACATACTTATATATAAATTTAAATCAGTCATAAAATCATATACTTATGTGCAGAAATCACATACTTAAAGATATAATGTTAGACCAGTGTCATATATACATATATAAGATAAATACATACTTATATAAGTGCAACACATACTTGTAATAAATACACTTACACTATGTCCAAAATAAAAAATAAAGCATTTCTATTGATGTGTAGTATTTAATATCAATGCCACACATCAATAATACTTATAACTCTAATGCGCATACTTATAACTATTTAGAATAATACGCACTTATATAGCAACATAATTATATTAAGAATAAAACATATACTTATAGATTTACAACACATACTTATATCCGTAAAACACATACTTATAACTATTAAGAATAAAATTCATACTTATATAGCAACATAATTAATAAGAATAAAACACATATTTATAACTCTAAAAACGCAAACTTATAGTTGTAAAATGCATACTTATAACTATTAGAAATAAAACACATACTTATATAACAACATAATAATTAAGAATAAAACACATACTTATAGTTCTTACACGCATATTTATAGTTGTAAAATACATGCTCATAAAATGCATTGTAAAATCCCTTCAATCCAAACACAACAAAAGTGTACCTAATCACCTATCTTCAACCACATGAACTAGGCTAATCATAAAGCAAAGGAATTCCACTGTTAAGCTTTCACTTTGTTAGTGTAATGTACTTAGAAGTTAGAACTTCACCAACATTCCATTACTCAGGCAAGAGTAGAGAAATCACACTATCATTGCACTCATCATTAAATACACAACGGATAGAATTGATCGTTGGCATCAGAAAACAATAAATGTGATGATCAAGTCAAGAACATGGATAGAATCCATATTTTATTGGTTAAACCCTCAGTAAAACATCACTTATTGTATATGTTCGTTATTGTATATGATCTATTATAGTCAAGATTATATTTTTTCACCTAAAAACCAACAAAAACACCTAGAGATAGATTAGCCAAAAAAAAGCAGAATTATTTCTTGATCCTACCGATTTTCTTATGTCCCCAAACCTCCAATCTGCCAAGGAGGGCAACCACATGGAGCTCGGAAAATCGGCACCGTCCTTCCATTCACCGGCACCATCTTCTTCAATTCCGCCTCCAATTCCTTCCGATCCTCACCCAATTCAAGCTGCGTCACCCGGTTGTTCACCAGAAAGGCATCCAAATGCGGCGGGTTCCGTTTCCAGCTGGATATCGTACTCCACCGCCCTTCTCAGCCCCTTGCAGTAAGGATTCCCACACTTCCTGAGCCTCATATCGATAAACACGGCGAGAATTAATTCGAGCACCACCACAGAGAATCCGACGATGTACGTGGATTTGGTGGATGGGGTATTGGGATGAGGAAGATGGGTTATTGGGCTGGATTGTGGGTTGGGTTATGGTTTGGGTTGGGCCTGATAA
Organism: Scutellaria minor; assembly: GCA_954870855.1. NCBI lineage: Eukaryota > Viridiplantae > Streptophyta > Magnoliopsida > Lamiales > Lamiaceae > Scutellaria > Scutellaria minor. Next base: position 1,212,057 of record OX940728.1, read on the forward strand.
TGGGTCAAATAGACCCGTCTCACGTAAAGAGATCTGTGAGACGGTTTCACGTAAAGAGATTCGTGAGACGGTTTCACGTGAGTTTTTGCGTAAGTTTATCATTTGAAACATCACTTTGTCGCACAAATAATTTAATTGAAATACTCAATCCTGGATAATTATATGTGCCACAGCTCCACAACAATATTTATTTGAGTGAGTCTTACGTGAGATAATCTCACGTATCATCTTAAGTGAGATGGTCAACCCACAATCCACACTTCATAATTCTTATATAAATTTGTGGAAATGAGTTTAATTTGTAATTCTTATATAAATTTGTGGAAATGAGTTTAATATGTGAGTAAAAAGAATTCGTCTTACGAAAACTATCCGTAAAACCGTTTCATACAAGTTTTTGTGTATTTAACATGGTTACAATATCGACAAAGTTCTTTAACATTAATTGTTTTCTGCTATTTATCTTTTTTGTCTTTTGCCAAATTGGTAACTTTAAACGAGCATGAAGAAATCAATTGTACTGCCAATATACGCCTATTATTGAGTTGACTGACCCGACAATACCCTGTTTTTGGGAATGTCCAGTGTGAAAGTCATTGAATGGATATGTTACGAGTATGATTTATATGAGACAACCTCATATGAAACTAATATTAGAAGAATTTTATGAATCAATAAATGTGGGTCAACTCATTCAACATGCTCAATGTCGATCTCATATAAAACGATATAAAACCCCGTTTCACATAAGTTTTATTTAATCCATTGGGTGATGGGTGATGATTAGACGTATTACTAGAGATCTCTAATATCCTTTGTGTGATTTCTGTTGATTAATTTTGTTTAGAGATTAAATAGAAAATAACCTAAAATATGACTTGCACTTTGCAAGGTAATTTTATTTTTTCTCCCAATGCACCCCAAAGTCCACGGATGTCTCACTTTACAGCTTCAGCTAAAAAGAATCACTCATAGTTATGGGTATAATCGTGTATGGTTTCAAACGATCATTGGTGAATTTTTCTTTCCAAAAGACAGTCATTAATATTTTATACAAATGATAACTTTATATGTGGCATTTTTTGCAATCATAATCTTCAATTTATTTATTATTATTCGTATTATTTTTATTAGAGTAAATATTATGACCTTATTAGTTATTCATTATGAAGTGCAAAAATAGTTGATTTGATTACGATTCTATTGGTTTTAATTTTCGATTAAAGAAAATATTTTAATTTTAAGTTTCTTACTGGGCCTACTTTAAAGTGGTTCATTGGTGTGACGAAAAAATATCCAAACATCATATCTTGTGTTGGATTTTCAGGGCCCAACGGCCCAACAAATTATCATATTGTGCGTCTTTTGAAATGATAGGGTCATTCCGTCTTGCATTTTAAATAAGGCTGTTTTAGTTCCATTTAAATATATATATATATATATATATACACACACACAACTAGTATTGGTCCGTGTAATACACAAGATTTAAAAAAAATTAAATTAAATTTAATAAAATTAAAAAATTAAATTATTATTTATATAAGAGAAAATATATTTATGATTTTGTACAATAAACGTTGCTAGTTTAATATTAAATTAATGTAACTCAATCTAATTAATATATTATTTAATTGTTTAAATATATGTTGCATTTGTAAAGGAATATAATTGTTTATTTATTATTTTGAAAAGATATGCATTGTTATGTCTATTATATTATTCAATCCTCCCAAATTTATTTTAGTTTGATTTTGTATTTTTTGATTATAATATATGACACTCAATTTTCTTGTCAAATAAATGAAAGTAAAAAATTCCCAAAAAAATGCCATAGTTTATTTTAAAAGGATTAAAAGAAACTATCAATCACACTAATTAAAAAAAAATTGTTTTGGGAATTTCATAGTTTATATCTATTTATCTATATTTTTCTCTAAAATTTTAAACTTACAAATTTTAAATATATAAATGATTTATATATTTGAAATCTAGCATGAGTTGTTTTAACAATTTCAATTAAAATTCTTATATTATTTAGTAATGTTTATTAACAACAATAAATTTGATATAATAAATTAGTCATATTAATTAAATTTAAGGCTCTAATTATTTATTATTTGTGAAAAAAAAAAAGAAATTAATATGAAAAAAATATAAGCTGTAACACCCCATTTCAAGAAAACCTGCATATGCATATTTATTAAAATTTCTTTTAATGTTCATTTAAGAATGATTTAAGTGTGAGATCTTATATTACAATAAGTTATGATTTATGAATCTTGTCTATTTTAAAGATTTTATGACATGTATTTCTTTCGAGATTTTAAGGATTTTTGCAGGATGACTTACGGAGGAAACTGAGCTCGATCTCCACTCACTCGATACATATGAATGGAAGTAAAAAGATAAGATGTTAATTAAATGAATAAAATGATTTTAGGTTTTATGCTAATATTGTTTGTTACCGTTTTTGAATACTTTCTTTTTATGAAATTAGACGTTTACCTTCAACGAGCATGCATTATAGTGAATATTAAAATAACTGCAATGCTTATTAATTTAAGTACATATGGAAATTTAGTACTTAATTTTATGCTAAGCAATTTCCATATTTATGTGAATTATACATTATGTTATTATTTCTAGTCTCTTCAATAAGGTATGCATATACTTATAATTATGTGTAATATGAAACATCAAAAATATCAAGGTAAATAATTAATTTAACTTTTATTTTTAATCCAAAGCTTCCTTGATAAGTCTTGCTAACCTATGACTAAGCAAACTAGCCTAGCCACCTCACCACCCTAATTGCAACATGCAAAATATCCATCAACTTGCAACATGCAACATGCAACACACCCTTACTTGAGGATATCTCTCTCTCTCTCTCTCTCTCTCTCTCGTTCACACCACATAAGGAACCAAAGTCATGAGTAGCTTAACATAAGAAACAAAGGAAAAGATCAAGTATACATCAAGCTCTTCCTCAAACCCTAAAAGTATTTTGGCTAAACTCTCTTAGAATCTTCATTAAATTTCATGATTTATGCTTAATATCTTAGGTTAGAAAGCCCAAAGATGTTCTTTGACAATTTGTTTGGGATTATATGTTGTTTGAATGGAGGAATAAGTTGTTTCTAGAATAGGCTTAAGGATATGCTTTGTTTTGCTTCTGTTTTGGATGTGTTCGAAAAATTTAGAGATTGAATTAAGATGAATCCTTTTTTCAAATTGAAATATATGAAGTCAAGAGTATGTCTGTAAAATTTCAAAAGATTTGGAGTTAAATTCGATTTTATATGATTTTTCTAAGATAAGCTGTTCGGAGACAGTTTTTGCCTTGTTTTCGGGTCTGATTCATATATTTTTCTGAAATAGTTTACTTCGAATTTATATATTATCGTTTTCTATGTTTAAGAAACTGTTCTTAGGTATGTGTAGAAATTTAGTATGTATTTTTTTGAGCTTTGTACGATTTATTCCGGATTTTACAATATAACCTGTTTTCTGCGTTGATGATGTCCTGTTTTCAGTCTTGTTCTAAAATTCATAACTATTTATTGGAATAATATTTATAAGCCATGTTTTACTATATTGTAGTACACGTTCTTATGAGTATGTAGAAATTTATTATGTCATTTTTAGAACCTTGTACGATTTATGGTGATTTTTACAAGAAAGTCTATTTTCAGCATGTGCTATGTCCTGTTTTCAGCCAACTTAGAAAATTCATAACTAATTATGTGAATCTTATTTTTGGTTGATATTTTTATATGTCATATTTCTGTAAGGTATCTATAGTATGTAGAAATTTGGAAAGATTTCATGAATTCTAAAGGGATTGATTAATTATTCAAAATCAGACTGTTTTGGAGCTAGAATTGAAGTGAAAAACTAGTTTAATGTGCGATTTTTTAATTCCTTGTACAAGCTGTTAAAATTTATGAAATTTCAGCATGTTATACTAAAGGAAGTTATGTGATTATATGAATAATTATGTGATTTTAGGAATTATATGTGAATTATTGAAATTATGACATCTTTATATGTCATTTTAGGTTAAAAATTACTAGTTTAAATGCCTAACAATTAAGTTATAAGTATGAATATGTTTTAGGTTATTTCTCTCTCATCTCATTCATAGCTCATCCAAATAATTATTTTTCAAGAAATTTTCGAATTGCGTTATTTAGATAAGGCAATGCGATTGCAATATTTAAGAAATAATCAAGTAATTGTCCACAATGACGGGTTAAAATATTTATACCTCTAAACCACCCACTCTCTGCTGAAGCATGTATTAACAAACTAAAATAGCATTAGTTTAACCTAATATAAATGCAAAAGATTATGTTATACGATATAAGAGGCTAATCAATTAAGTGTGTCGAGCGCAGTCGAGATGATCGGAGAATTCGAAAGCCATCTTTGCATAATCAACGTACAAGTGGGTAACTTCTACTCTCTACTATGTGTTGTTAATTGAATTGATAAGTTATGTATGAAAATCTACGACTGAAGTTCATAGCTATAACCAGTATGTAACTTCCATACTGGGCAACGACCTTAAGGGCAGAAATGCCTGGTCTATGAAGCAAGGTTTAGTGGGCGAGCGACTTCCACATTCCTTTATGTTGACCACAAGGCAAGGAGTGCCTGGTCTATGCAAGATTTAGTGGGCAAGAAATTCCCACATTCCTTTATGATGATAATGATGCAAGGTTTAGTGGGCAAGAAATTCTCACATTCTTTTATGTTGACCATAAGGACGTAAATGTCTGGTCTATGCAAGGTTTAGTGGGCGAACGACTCCCACATTCCTTTATGAAAGTGAGGTTTAGTGGGCGAGCGATTCCCACATTCCTCTATGAAAGCAAAGTTTAGTGGGTGAGCGATTCCCACATTCCTTTATAATTATGACATGTAGTACTTGCTTAATGATTTAATTGTTTCACTATATTAGGCAGTAAGGTTATCCCACTGGGATCCCTCTCCGGAGGTGTCTCATGATGTTACTTTTATAATTTTCAGGCTCGGCAGATGATGACGTGAACGTGTAGTAGGCTGGGCTGACTTCTCACTGTCTTTATAAAGTTGATGTACTAGAATAATGTTTCTGTTGAGAACAATAGGTTGTGAAAATATGTATTCACTTTTAAGTCTTCCGCTGTATAATAAAAAGTAATTATAATTTCTTTAATTTTTAAATATGTATATAAAGGGTGACGACCTATTTCCAATTAAATTGGGAACGGGACGTTACATAAGCAACACGTGTGGTAATTCTTTTATATATAATAACAAATTTTAAAGTGTTACACTTATATTTTTCAGAAAATATTGTGGTTATTAAAAATCATAATTGTAATTGTTAAAAATATATTCTTTAAATAATCCTATGAAATATTTTTAATAAAGAAAAAATTGTATATGTATAATGATAATATATTTTTTAAATAATCCCATAAATTCATATATTTATAGTTTTATACATGATAGACAGTAGACAATGCAATTAATTTTAGAAAATTTAATTTATGATAGTGTATTGAAAAAAATACACTTATATTGAGAAAAATAAAAGATATAACAAAGTAGAAAGAGAAGGAAAGATGGTTCATTTCTGCAACTTCACACACAGATTCTCACAAATATTCACAGTAAGTGAGGTTTGACAAGGTTAGAGATGGAGAAAAAAAGAGAGGGAATTAGGTGGGGATATTTACAATTAGAAAAGGTAGATTGGAGATTAAGTGGGAGCATACATCCGATTCCAATCCTATCTTGCTCCTTATACTCAACTCCTCCAGATTTTTCATTGCTTTGAGCTCTTGAGGGACGCTTTTGAGACTTAAGCATCCACCTAGGTTCAATCTTCTGAGCTTCGACATTGCCCCTTTTCCCATTTCTATGTCTTCTAGCTTCCACGATTGCATGTGGAGGACTTGGAGCATAGGAAAGCTGCCTTCAGAGATTACCATTTGCTGACCATCATATGCATTATCTAATTTGAGGTACAATAACTTTGGTAACTTCTCTAGTTTTGGCATTGGGTCTTCATCGAACTCGCCATAATCCAAGGTCAATTGAGAAAGGTTTGGTGGGAAATTAGTGGGCAACATAATAGAACCATGCAATTTAAGTTGAGTGATACGGTGCAGTGTAGCCAGCCCCTCCATGTTTAGCAAACAACACTCTCTTAACTTTAGACAAAAAAGATTTTCCATCTTAGCTAATGAAGTGAAGAGGTTGCTTCCATTGGATATCTTAGACACTTGTATACCCAATTTGCAAAGACTAGTCATTTGTGATACCTGCTCGATTTCTGAATCTTTCAACGAAATGTAGCTGAATGTCTGCATATTCTTCAAAGTGTCTAGTTTCAAAGGGGTGTCGGAGACGATTGAATATGAGTAAAGATGACACAGACTAACCATTTTCCATAGAACGTTGGGTATCATAAAAACCTCATTTCCTAAATCAAGAACCATCAGGTTTTTGAGCTTACCTATTGAGCGCGGGAGCTTCCATATTCCTATCCCTCTCAATCCCAAGTATCTTAACTCAATCAACCCACATATTGCCTTTGGAAATTCAAGCAAACGACAACCTTCCAAATCAAGTATCCTAAGGAGTTCAAAACTCTTCCAGTAAGATGATGGGCTAGCATCAACATCTCCATGGGTGAAAACAGAACGAACATGTTTATTCTGATCAAGATGTAGACACCAATTCTTGGTATTGTAGATAGCACAATGACGAGGTTTATACAAGGATTGAGAACTACCTTCACCACCATCCCTTAATGTTTCAAACCTCATTTCCTCCTTTGCTTTACTCATGGATAGATCACGAATGAGATCATGCATTCCACAACTTTTTACCATATCATATTTCGTCATCTTCTTCACTTGAATCATGTTTCGATTAATCAACTCATCCAAATATCTCATTGCTATCTCCTCCATCGTTTCTTCTCCTTCCTGCTGGACGAGGCCAAGTGCAATCCTTATATTTACCAACTTCTGTGCTGCGATAATTGCATCTTCCTTGAAGAAGGCTAAACACAAGAAGCATTGTTTCAGTTGTGGAGGCAAATTCTCATAACTCAATTCTAAAATAGTTGATACATTACTTGTTCCATTGATTCCCATCTTGAAAGCACACACACGCCTGAAAAGATAATTAAAGCTTGAGAGGCAAGAAACATCAATTAGATTATTTTTTCTTATAGATCTACTGGGATATTCATGATTTCTATTTAATGCTAGACCACACTTCTTATTCCGGTTACAAAGAAATGTTTGAACCCGTGTATTTATTTATTTTTTAATTAATTTTATATTGTTCTCTTGATGTTTTGATTGGAACATATTATGTTATTTTATTGACATGATTTCAATTATTATTGCTTGATTTGGATTGATTACATAAGTTAAGTATTTAATAATTAATTGCTAGAATTTTAAATAATGAATCCTAATTATTGTGGTTTAATTTTCATAAATAGCAAATAGAGGTCGTGCATTTCTAGGACAATATAAATCTAGAAGTTTAGTGTTTGTGTGCATGGACTATCTTTGCAGTTTGGCCAATATGCCACCTACCACACAAATTGCTAATGGCAAACCTTTACACTTGTCCAAGATTTGCCTCACTATATTCTCCACTTCTTCTGGACATTTCCCATCATCCTTCTCAATATCCGCCTTCTTCAACAACAACTTCCAACTTTCTTCTGGGTTTAACAATTTCATTGAATGAACATATCGAGTATGTTTAGTCTTGACCAGATTGCGACTTGTAAGCAACAATCTACTGTCGTTATCTGTTCGAATAACAACTTTATTATTCATTTAAAAAGATAATCACCATATACACATTTGAGGTTCGACTTGAATTCGGCCTATCTAATAACTTGATATGTTCGAGTTTAACTCCACACTCGATACCTAAATTATATTTCTAAAATATTGAATACTTGAGCTCCACTCGAATTCAAGTTATCCCGAGTTGATATCAAGAAATGATGGAGCCTGAATTTTTTTTTCCAAGAGTATATAACCAACACTAGCATAAAAATCAGATAATATTGTTAGTTTTGATTTAATGGAGTATGGATATTTGAAAAAGTTTAAGAAATAAATGGGTTGTAATGATGATGATGGATGGCAACTTTTCTATGTTGAAGGAAGGAAATTGTTAACTATTTTTCCACTAAAAAATTTGATACAATCATGTCTATTTATAGGCTTTCCACCGCCATTCTTCAATCTCTAGCCCCTATAAGGACTAACTTCCTACTAGATTATTCTGGATGCTACATATTTTAATTATTATTATATATTCTAGATTATTCTATCTAATATTATTAGAAGTGCATTATTTATTAATACTCCTCCTTAATGCACTTTGTCTGAAACTCCAAGCATTTCTCGTAATTGTTCAAATTTAGCTCGTGGTAGCGCCTTTGTGAAAAGTCTTGCAATATTTTAGTTCAATCTCCTTATTTGAAGTGGCTTCTCGTATGGCATGATATTTTATAGAGCAATGTGTTTAGTTCGGCTATGATAGACGGGATTTTTAGTCATAGCAATTGCTGACTTGTCGCAAAAAATCTTTGTCGGCTCTTTTTTTGTTGTTCTCCAATGTCTTCTAATATTCTTCGTAGCCATATTGTTTGATTTGTACACCCTGCTGCTGCCACATACTCTGCTTCAGCAGATGATTGTGCCACAGTGTCTTGCTTTTTAGATGCCCATGAGAAGAATCCTGACCCAAGTGTAAAAGCATATCCTGAGGTGCTTTTCATGTCATCGATCGAGCCGGCCCAATCACTGTCAACATATCCAAATAGCTTTGACTCGCCAATAGATTTGTACCATATGCCAAAGCTCTTTGTTCCTTGTAAATACCTCAAGATTCTTTTTGCTGCTCCAAAATGAATTTGACTTGGAACTTGCATAAATCGCGAAAGCAAACTCGTGGCATACATTATATCAGGTCGTGTTGCTGTCAAATATAGTAGACTCCCAATGAGACTTCTATATCGAGATGCGTCAGCTGCTTCAGCTCCATCGTCCTTTTGAAGTTTCTCGTTTGTCACAAGTGGAGTTGCAACATATTTGCATCCTTCCATCTTGAATTTTCTAAGTAGATTTTCGGTGTACTTTTTCAGATGGATATATATTCCTTCTTTTTCTTGGCTTATTTCAATGCCAAGAAAATAATGCATCAGGCCCAAGTCACTCATCTCAAATGTCTTCATCATATCTTGTTTGAATTCTTGGATCATTTTTCCATCATTTCCTGTATAGATAAAATTATCCACATATAAAGAAAGGATGAGAGTACTATTACCTTGGGTCTTGATGTATATCGTTGGTTCACTTTTGCTCCTCCTGAATCCTTGATCAATAAAGTATCTGTCAATTCGGTTATACCACGCTCGTGGTGCTTGTTTTAATCCGTACAAGGCCTTTTTCAATTTATATCTAATAATTTATTTTTCGAATTTAATATTTATTCATACATTATATTTATGCATTTGTTAAAAATTATAATTAAGTGATTATAACCACATTTTTGTCACATTATAATTTATAAATGTTCTAATTAATAATCAAATTCTAAATAAAGAAAATTATTATAAAATATTGTTATGATTTTCGCTCAATTTACGTTTCTCTTTCTCATTTTAGTGTGAATTTAATTTTCTTTCGAATTTATGGACTATTAAACAATTTTTTCAAAAATAAAAAATAAAAAAATAAAAGAAAAATCGGAAACCGAACCGCCGGTTCCGGTTTAACTGGCGGTTCGAAACCGTGACCTTCACGGTTTGGTTCCGGTTTGGGGGGGCACGGTTCACCGAACCGGCGGTTTGAGAACCGTGAGCACGTCTAGGTAATTCTTTTATATATAATAAGAAGTTTTAAAGTGTTACACATTATATTTTTCAAAAAATATTGTGGTTATTAAAAATCAATGATTGTAATTGTTAAAGATATATTCTTTAAATAATCCTATGAAATATTTTTAATAGAGAAAAAAATTGTATATGTATAATGATAATATATTTTTTAAATAATCCCATAAATTCATATATTTATAGTTTTATAAATGATATATAGTAGAGAATACAATTAATTTTAGAAATTTTTTAATTTATGATAGCGTATTGAAAAAAATATACTTATATTGAGAAATTTTAATTCATGGAGAATATTTATACTTTCGAGAATGTTTTATGGTTTGTGTTGAGAAAATTATCAATTAAACTTAAAAAATAAAATTTTATTTTATTTTTATGTGATAATCTATTACATGTTATATCATAAATGTAATATATTATCATGTTAAACAATTGGATCATTTAACATACTTAAAATATTTATATTTTAGAAAATATTTAATGATTTATATTGAAAAAATTATCAATTAAACTTATTAAATGAAATGCTAATAAAACATCTACTCACTATTTTAAATCTTTTTTTTAATATCTATATTTTAAAGAGAATTTTCAAACGAATAAAATTTATCTTTCAATATTTTAAGTCTTTTACTTATCTATTAAGTGACATATATATTAATAAGAGCATTTAATATATAAACAATGTATGATTGACATGTGTCCATAGGTGGTCTCATTTATATATATATAAGATAAGCAATGGTAAAAACCCAGAGCTGGTACAACAGATAAATTATAATTTAATATTTATTCAGAATCTTTTAATTTTTTTTGTTAATAATTGGTACATTAAACTTATTTATAAATGTGATCATAATTTTTAGATTCATTTGGATAATTTATTCACATTAAATTGCAAATTATTTGATTATATTAGGTAATTTAAACATCTTCAAATAAGTTTTAGATATAATATAGATTACAAATTTTGAAATTTTTTGACTAGTCCATAAAAATTTTAGGAATATTTAATGTTAATTTATATATTCCAACAGAATTTGTTTTTGATTGATGGATTAAGTTTCAAATTTATTGATTAAATGACAACTTAAAGAGGGATACTAACTATATTTTTCCAAATACTATTAAAATAATAGAATTAAAAAAAAAAAACCAATTACAAATTTACTCATTTAGACTAGTTTATTACACACAGTTAGTGAGGTTAGGTGGGGATATTTACAACACAGTGAGAAAAGGTAGATTGGAGATTAAGTGGGAGCATACATCCGATTCCAATCCTATATTGTCAGGTATACTCAACTCCTCCAGATTTTTCATTGCTTTGAGCTCTTGAGGGAGGCTTTTGAGACTCGAGCATCGACCTAAGTTCAATCGTTTGAGCTTCGACATTGCCCCTTTTCCCATTTCTATATCTTTTAGGAGCGGCAAACTCATGTGGAGCACTTGGAGCATAGGAAAGCTGCCTTCAGAGATTACCATTTGCTCACCAGATGCATATATATAATATAATTTGAGGTACAATAACTTTGGTAACTTCTCTAGTTTTGGCATTGGGTCTTCTTCAACCGTAGAAACCGACGAACCAACCAAGGTCAAGTGAGAAAGGTTTGGTGGGAAATTAGTTGGTAACCTCCCCTCCAATTTAAGTTGAGTGATACGGTGCAGTGTAGCAAGCCCATCCATGTTTTGGGAACCACGCCGCCCAGTTAATTTTAGACAGAAAAGATTTTCCATCTTAGCTAATGAAGTGAAGAGGTTGCTTCCATTGGATATTCTGTGCAAATCTATACCCAATTTGCAAAGACTAGTCATTTGTGATACCTGCTCGATTTCTGAATCTTTCAACGCAATGTAGCTCAGTGTCTGCATATTCTTCAAAGTGCTTAGTTTCAGAGGGGTCTTGCACTTCAGCATAGCTGAGTAAAGATGACGAAGACTATCCATTCTCCATAGAACATTGTATATGCATACGTGTATGTAAATCTCGCCACGTAAATCAAGAACCACCAGGTTTTTGAGCTTACCTATTGAGCGCGGGAGCCTTCTTATATATGTATCTCTCAATCCCAAGTATCTTAACTCAATCAACCCACAAATTGCCTTTGGAAATTTCATCAAAATACAACCTTCCAAATCAAGTATCCTAAGGAGTTCAAAACTCTTCCAGTAAGATGATGGTGTAGCATCAACATCTCCATGGATGAAAACAGAACGAACATGTTTATTCTGATCAAGATGTAGCCACCATTTCTTGGTAATGTAGATAGCACAATGACGAGGTTTAGAAAAGGATTGAAAACTACCTTCACCACCATCCCTTAATGTTTCAAACCTCATTTCCTCCTTTGCTTTACTCATGGATAGATCACGAATGAGATCATGCATTCCACAACTTTTTACCCTATCATATTTCTTCATCTTCTTCACTTGAATCATGTTTCGATTGATCAACTCATCCAAATATCTCATTGCTATCTCCTCCATCATTTCTTCTCCTTCGTGCTGAATGAGGCCAAGTGCAATCCATATATTTACCAACTTTTTTGCTTCGATATCTGCATCTTCCTTGAAGAAGGCCAAACACAAGAAACATGGTTTGAGCTGTGAAGGCAAATTCTGGTAACTCAATTCTAAAATAGCTGATACATTACTTCTTCTACTTCTTCCCAAATGAGAGTTTATTCCTTTCAACACTTTCTCAAATTCAGACTTTGACTGTCTCTGCAGTTTGGCCAACATACCACCAACCACACAGATTGCTAATGGTAGACCTTTACACTTGTCCAAGATTTGCCTCATTATATTCTCCACTTCTTCTGAACATTTGCCATCATTGTTCTTAATATCCACCTTCTTCGACAACAACTTCCAACTTTCTTCTAGATTTAACTCTTTCATAGAATGAACATATCGAGTATGTTTTGTGGTGATCCGATTGCGACTCGTAATCAACAATCTACTGCCATTATCTGTTCGAATAACAACTTCATTATTCAATGATAATCACAACATACAACATTTAAGGCTAAACGAATAACTCGATATGTTCGAGTTTGACTTCATTTGATACTTGAATAATATTTCTAAAGTTGAATGCTCGAGCTCAACTCGATTATCTTTCACTCGAATTCGAGCTTTTCTAAGTCAATCACAAACAATAATGAGGCCAGAAATTTTGTTTAATGAATCTAACCATCACTAGTATACAAATTAGATTAATACTAGTCTAGAAATTAGCTAATTCTAGTATAGAGCCCATGTAATATACAAGATCTGAAAAAAAAAAAAAAAAAACTAAATCAAATGTAGTACTATTAAAAAAATTAATTTTTATCTAATAAAAAAATATATTTATGATTTTATGTAATACACTTTATCTAATTTAGCATTAAATATAACACATTCTTATTAGTATATTATCTAGCTAATTGTTGAAAATATATGTGTTTTTTTTTTTAACAAATTTAGTTAAAATTCAACCAGGCCGCCATGAGTAGGACTCCGGCCATAACATAATCGACCCATGCTACTCGGGGCAGAGCGTTTTTAACAAAATCTATACTTCTCGTAGACTACCTATGCATTTTTAACAAATTTGTATTGAATGTTTGATATATTGAATACTTAAAACCACAGAGATGGATGACTGCATATATATAATCTACACATTTTAGTTTTTCAGAAACCTCATTCCATTATTCTATATTTTGAATTTGGAATCTAGCTAAAATGATAAAAAGAAAAATTAAAAGTTGAAATTACCACTTCTTGAAAAATGCAATTGCAGGTGACTCTAGTATAGTTAAGAAAAATAATATGTGACTCAAAAAATAAATAAATTATAAATTAGTGACATTTGTATAACTCAGTTACATCTTAATATTAAAAATAAAAAAGCCTTTTTGCATCATAACATTTTCGTTATATGTATTTTAAGGGTGGAACTATACACACCCCAAAAAAATATTTAACACGTTTCATGTTTTTAAAAATTGAAGGGATGAAATTATAAGTAGCCAATTATAAAAAGAAACATTATTTCTTAACAAAAAAGTTTAGAATTATCCTTGTTTAGTCAAGAGAATATTTTTTTGGACCATAGTATCCTTAATGAAATGAACCTCGTACCAACCCGTACCACCATATTTCACCGGTACCATTAACAATGAATCTTGTACCACCATAATACATAATGTACCACATTTAATTAATGTAGTTCGTACCATCATAATACACACACATATCATCATTAATGTTGTTCATACCATCATATCACACCACAATTGTTAGAAAAATATAATTGATAAAAATCACTTCTCTTGGCCAAAAAAAAATAAAATTTAATAATTTAATAAAATAAAATGTTTATAAGTATAGATGGTCAAAGAATGGAGGTCACCACAAAAATAAAAATTATATAAAAATAAAACATGGAGACAAGTTATATTTTCACCCGTATTTAAAATACAGATAGGATATGAGATAGACTTATCCATACCTACACATTTATATTCCTGGACACAAGTTTTAAAAAGTTATCATACTTACTTAAAAAAAAAAAAGGCAGTTATAAGCTAATATTCAAAAATATAAAAAGAAAGAGCGAGTTTTGCATAAGAACGTCTAACGGATTTCATTCCGCGAGACGGGTCGTATTGAGTTGAACATGAAAAATTATGTGATATTTTTATGTGTATTAAACAATACTTTTTTATGTATTAAGTAAAATTTTGTATTATATTAGTATTTATAAATAATACAAAAATATTACCTAATATATAAAAAAGAATTATCAAATATACAAAAAGTTTTACTTGATATACAAAAAAGTATTACATATTTTATAAGTATTACCTGATACACATAAAAGTATTACATATTTTTTTATAGTCCGGTTCAACTCAAAACACATCATATAATAAAAAGTATTACCTAATAGACATCTTATAATAAAAAGTATTACCTAATACAGACAAAAATATTACATAATTTTTTATGTTCGATCCGATCCTACCCGTCTCATGGAATGAGATTTGTGACATCGTCTCACATAAGACTTTGCCAAAACAAAAACTTAACCTTATATTTTTCAGAAAATATTACTTATTTATACATCATTTGAATTTGGTAATTTTAATTATAGGATTACTAAACTAACAATTAAAAGATCAATCACTCTTTTTTTTTTTAAAACTTTTGTGTTAATCAATTACTCTATTCTATTAATATTTCTAACAACTTAAGTTTAAATAAGATAGCATATAACTCCAATAACAAATTATTTAATGTAAGAATTTATAAAGTATTTAACCCAAACATCCACTAACTCATGTTCTACCATGTAGTAACATGTAATTTTAAATTAAAGTATTGGTTTTCAATATTCAAAAGAAAACTTCACCTTATATATTTCGGAAAATGTAACTTATACATTTCATTTGAATTTGGGTTACTATTACCAGCAATTAAAAGATCAATTAATTTGTTATTGTTTTTTTGTTTTGTGTTAATCAGTTGCTCTATTCTATTAAAACATTTTCAACAACTTACGTTTATCTAATAAAAGATATTTAATGTAAGAATTTATAAAGTCTTTAAACCAAGCACCCACCAATCCGTTGTAAATTCAGGCATTTGGTAATTGTTAATTTTATTCAGACTATGACATTTAATTACCATACAAATTAATTTCATTTTATTGCACTTAATTTTATGATTGTTGTACTTTTATCATTTTGAACAAATTTCAAACAATCGCTTTAATAAATACATTCAAAAATGTATTTAAAATAATTTAATAAATATAATTTTGTAAAAGGTCGTACTAAACAGGGAAGAAGGTGAAGATGTTACCTTGGTCAGGAAAGGCATTGGCCAGGGCTTCCCAATGTGCGTCTTCCCAGACATCGTCGACAACTGTGAAATATCGCGTGTCCTTCAAGCGTTGGTGAATCATTTCTTGAATGTTGTGTACCTCCATTTTCTCCATCATCTCCAATACCTTTAGTCTCTCTTCTGTGGGGTCCAGCAGCTGCAGCATCAGCTCCTTCATCATCTCTTTTGGCCTCAATTCACTTGAAACCACTACCCAACACCGTCGCTTAAATCGATCAACGACGGAGCTGTGGTTGTAAACAACCCTGGCTAGAGTTGACTTTCCGAGCCCACCCATTCCGGTGATGGTGGCGCTGGAAAGCCTTAATTCCTTGTGGTCCAATATCACTTTTCCGAGCAGCAATTCCACGTCGCTCTCCATGCCCACCAGGTGTTTGTCTGTTTGCCAATGAGCCAATCGCCGCAATGTGTCGACTTCTCTTGATCTCGTCATCGACGTCGCCTCTCCAAGATTTTCAATATTGTACCTAGAACGGCTGGTCTCAATGTTTCGGAGCCTTTTGCAGATGGACTCTATCTCTTTCCCGACTTCATTGAGGTAGTAGACATGGTTTGGGAAACAAGAGGACATTCTGCTTCTTCGTGCATTCTCAACTTTGAGAATGAAGATTTCAAGGACATCTTGGGAATCTTGAGCCACCTCTCTGATCTCTGATATCCAATTACGCACCCTCTCGTCACTGGCTTGCTTCTCGTCTGCATCTTTCAGGAAACATTGCATCCGTTTCAGCTCGTCTTTCAGACTCAGGACCTCGCCCTCAACGCCTGCTAAGAAATGCAGCTTTTGGATTAACAGATCGCCCAGTGTTGTCACCACATACGATAGTGTTGCCTCCGCCATATCTCAGGTTTCACTTGATCTCTCTCTCTCTCTCTTTGAAATAAGAATCTGATAATGTGAGTCTTGATTTCATACTGGATCAAGCAATATATTGTGATATAAGTCTTTCTTTAGAGTTTATTTAATTAGTCAACTTTAATAATGTTTGAAAGAATCAAAGTCTTTTTTTAGAGTTTAGTTTACTAATCGACTGCCTCTCTGGAGATGCCAAGAGCACATGGAGAGCAAAGCTCATTCACGTCGTATTGTTATTATTTTAATGTAACTTATTAAAAACTAAAAAAATGTTGTAATAACAACGTAAGAGGGTTATAAATGATAAATCACATGTTAACTATACTTTTTCAATACCAGTAACAAAAAGTAGATAATATATATAGAAAATTAATAAAAGAAATCAAACAAACCAAATTACAAGCCAAAGTATTTACCTTCATTATTCCTAAAATCTTGTTTATTTAAAATCAAAATAACGAAGAAAACTTTTCTCAAAAATTCAAACTCAAGCTCGATTTTTATTGTTAAATTTACGTGTCATTTTTTGCAATCTTAATCTTCAATGTATATATTATATCCGTACTTTTTATTAGAGTAAATATAATGACCAGGGTGGGAGTTATACACATCCCGTCCATCATTAATTAAACACGTCAATTTTTAAATAATTTAATATTGTCAAATGTAGAGGCAACTTTAAGATTTTAAAAATAGGGGTTCGAAACAATAAATAATAGATAATAGAAAGTAATTCGCACATAATCGTACAATCAAAATATGTAAAGACATAAATATTACAAAATTCAAGTAAAAAAGTTTCTTATGATTTGTTTCTTAAACATAATTTACCATAGTTCAGCTTACTTTTTCATTACCCTGGTTTTCTTTTCCCCTGAATTAAGAGTATCATTCCTCATTTTCTACTTAGTAAATAATAATAAAAATACAATCATATAAAAATCATGACAATTAACTTAAAAAAGATATATTAACAATTTATACAAAATCAAACAATTTTTCACACATAGAAAACAATTAAAATTGAAAACCTTATTTATTAACAAACAACATCAAAACAAATAGTTAATAAACTAAAGGGTAAAAATCGATTTTCCATCCCAACTATGCTCGATTTTACACTTTCTGGTAAAAACTTCAAAATGTATCACCATACTGACTTAACTTTGCACGATTTACAATATGTGGTAAAAGTTGAATTTTCGATCATTTTTTCCGACCAACACACGTGCTCATCACATGTTTTCATTAAGGGCATTTATGTCTTTTTAGTTTGATTGGGAGTGTTTTTTTTTTTTTTTTTTTCAGTACAACAACTTCCTCCCTCCAATTCTTCTCTTCCTCCATTAAAGACATAATTGGCAGCACTATGGACGAATAAACACTCCCAACTTGAAAAACAAATTGTTGCCATTGATGAATTTTTTCAGTGGGAGCTTATCAAAGAGAACAACTTCTTGGACGAACTTAAATTGCAAATTATTTGATTATATTAGGTAATTTAAACCTCTTTAAATAAGTTTTAGATATATTATAGATTACAAATTTTGAATATTTTTGACTAGTCTATAAAACTTTTAGGAATATTTTATATTGATTTATATATTCCAACAGAATTTGTTTTTGATTCATGTATTAAGTTTCAAATTTATTGATTAAATAACAACTTCAAGAGGGATGCTAACTGTTAGTGTTAATTTTTAACACTAATTAATTTTTTCTTTTTCTTTATTTTACCTAAATTAATTTATTTTTTGATATGGGAAGCTTATGGTTGAGATTTTTAAGGGATTGAATAATTGGAAATGTATGATACAAGATCTTCTTGTTGAACGTGAAGGAGGGATTAAAATCTTGGGGTTGGATAGAGATTGATGGGAGAGAGAGGTTTAGGTAGAAGAAAAGAAAATGGGTAGAGAAATCTCTACCCAAAAAGAGGGAGAAAAAAATGAGGAGAAGTGGGTCATGTTTGAATTTTATTTTATTTTTTAAAATTATTTTGCATTTTTTTGGCAACTAGTTGTTCCCAATTTGCAGGCTTTTTTTTTATATAATTATTTTACTTTTTTTTTTTTAACTAGTCTTTCCTATTTTTACACTATTTTTTTTATATAATTAAATGTTGAATGAGGTGATTGAAATAATATTATAGTCGTTTTAAACTAGCCATTGTATCAACGGTTATTTTTTTATTTGTTTTTCAAAATCCAAAAAATTTCCACTATAAATACATGGTTTAATTCATCATTTTATTTATTATAGAATAAAATTATAAATAGAGATAGTAGATTAATAAAAATATAATAGATATAGGAGTGATTTGAGAATGAGACCCATGAATAGTTATTTTTTAGGTAGAATAGTTGGTGAGGTATTTATTTAAAAGTAAATATTTTTTATTTTTGAGGTGACAGTGATGTGGCACATAAAAACCTTTTTTTAGGGTTTATCCATTGGAGATGCTGTAACTTTCTTTTCCTGGATAATAGGAGAATTTGTTTTCTTTGTATATCATTATGATTTGTTGAAACGTGGAAAATTAGAAGAAGAAAAACGTGGAGAAGCAAGAAGTAGAAAAGTGAAGATGAGGAACATGTCTTGAAGATCATGGATGGAACAAGACATGGAGATAATGGAGAACATAGATGATCTACTTTCACCAAGAAGAAGAGGCTGCAGTGGTCTATAAATAGATGATTCGAAGACTGCAAATTCACTCAAGCAAGATAAGCGAGCAAAACAAAAGAGAGAGTGAAGAACAGTTTTAGTTTACAAAGATTATCACTCAAGCAAGATAAGCGAGCAAAACAAAAGAGAGAGTGAAGAACAGTTTTAGTTTACAAAGTAATCTGATGTTAGCATATCTATAACAACATTTTTATAGTAATTTTGGTTTCTGAATATTTTGGATTGCATTGTAAACCATAGAGTTTGTCACATTCATAGAGCATGAGAGAAAACTTTTAGTATGTGTTTTTCCAAAGAGAATCTTTCAAGATCTCTTTGGGCTTGTAATTACTCTTCGAAGTAATAAAGTTTTGCACTGATGGCGTTCCACAAGTATTTTTATATACTTGTGGATAATTTCAATTTCTCTGTTCTTTACGTTTTTATTAAAGTTTAATTCCGCTTTTATTTTGGTTGATGTTGTGACATTGATACAACATTAGTTATTCTGTTTAGTCTGGCAGAATATTCTGCCCACCAGAACTTTCACTAACTATACTTTTCCAAATACTATTAAAAGAGTTGCATAGAAATTCTATATTTGCAGTTAGTGAAGTTAGGTGGGGATATTTACAAGAGTGAGAAAAGGTAGATTGGACATTGAGTGGGAGCATACATCTGATTTCAATCCTATATTGCTGCTTATACTCAGCTCTTGAGGGAGGCTTTTGAGATTCAAGCATTCATCCAAGTTCAATCATCTGAGCTTCGACATTGTCCCTTTTCCCATTTCTATGTCTTCTAGGTACCTCGTATGCATGTGGAGGACTTGGAGCATAGGAAAGCTGCCTTCAGAGATTACCATTTGCTAACCTCTGTATGCTCTATCTAATTTGAGGTACAATAACTTTGGTAACTTCGCTGGTATCGGCATTGGGTCTTCCTCAAGGTCAAGTGAGAAAGGTTTGGTGGGAAATTAGTGGGCAACATATCAATATAACTCAATTTAAGTTGAGTGATAAGGTACAGTGTACCAAGACCCTCCATGTTTAGGGAACCACGCCCTTTTAATTTTAGACAAGAAAGATTTTCCATCTTAGCTAATGAAGTGAAGAGTTTGCTTCCATTGGATATGTTTCTCACATCTATACCCAATTTGCAAAGACTAGTCATTTGTGATAGCTGCTCGATTTCTGAATCTTTCAACTCAATGTAGCTCAATGTCTGCATATTCTTCAAAGTGTCTAGTTTCAGAGGGGTGTCGAGATGATTGTCTGTGCATAAAAATGACGTAGGCTATCCATTTTCCGTAGAATGTTGGGTATGCTTGTCCAAAATCAAGAACCACAAGGTTTTTTAGCTTACCTATTGAGCGCGGGAGCTTACTTCTTGCATATATCACTCCCAAGTATCTTAACTCAATAAACCCACAAATTGCCTTTGGTAATTTTGACAAACGACAACCTTCCAAATCAAATATCCTAAGGAGTTCAAAACTCTTCCAGTAAGATGATGGACTAGCATCAACATCTTCATGGAAGAAAACAGAACGAACATGTTTATTTTGATCAAGATGTAGATACCATTTCTTGGTAATGTAGATGGCACAATGACGAGGTTTATACAAGGATTGTGAACTATCTTCACCACCATCCCTTAATGTTTCAAACCTCATTTCCTCCTTTGCTTTACTCATGGATAGATCACGAATGAGATCATGCATTCCCCAACTTTTTACCCTATCATATTTCGTCATCTTCTTCACTTGAATCATGTTTCGATTGATCAACTCATCCAAATATCTCATTGCTATCTCCTCCATCGTTTCTTCTAAAAAAAATGTATGTTTCCTTAAAGACACAGACGAAAAGCAAACCAACGACGAGAGGGTGCGTCATTGGATATCGGAGATCAGAGAGGTGGCTCTAGATTCCCAAGATGTCATTGAAATTCATTGATCATTTGATTTAATATCTTCGCAACAAAAAGATAAAAATAACAAAATTATCAAATAGTAGTTTTGTTTATGCAAATCTAAAAACTTAATTATAAAATGTAATATTATTTATGTATATTATAAAAGGGTGGGGCTATATCCATTCCAAATTTTATACATTTATACCTTTCATTTTTTTCAAAAATTGAAGGTGTTTTGTAAGTTTTGGTGTGTGTATAGCTCATCCTTATAAAATTTTATACATACATATAATGGGTAATTGGGTAGAATGTTACATTCATACCCTACACTTGCCCTAATGTAATTTGATAGGCATTTGTATGACCTTTAATTCCCATTATCCTAAACATTGGATAATACCCTACTTGTTTACCTGATTACCCATGGGTAACCCGACCCAACGAGTAAAATTCATATCCCTACTTTTATCAAACACTTCAGAGAAACTTATAAGTAAGGATAAAAAAAATTTTGAAACGAACAATTCTTGTAGTGGCCCTTAGAAAATTGGGTGGGGAATTTCGGGGATGGGGAATTCTCCCCTTACCTTTGAAGTGGGAACGAGATGTGGATGAGATTCATATGTCGTCCATAAAAATGTAAATGAGATAAAAACAATTTATGTACTTGCAATAAGAGATGAAGTTGTAAGAGGGCAATCGGCCCCCACAAAATTTAATTTATTATTGTAATATTAAAATAATTTAATTTAAAATAATTTTAATTTTTTTTATTTGATTATAAAAGACAAGAATCCTTTACATTCTAAACTCTCCTACATAAATAAATTAAATTAAATTAGAGACCTAAATCCTAATTAAAGAAAACTCTTGTCCATTTTTCATAATGCCAATTTCAACCCTCCTATATAATTATTAAATTAGCGTTCTAATTAAAAAAAACTTTTTATTAAGGATAGTAACGTAATTCAATATTTAATATATTTTCTATTTAATTATAAAAGACAAGAGTCTTTTACATTTTAAACTCTTCTTGTATGTTTTGATTATTTATCTTCTACAATTTTGAACATTTTGAATTTTAGACTAAAATTAGTCTCATATTAATATATATTTAAAGATATTTTTAGTGAGATATTATAAGCATATATATATATATATTGAATTACTATAAATTGAATATTTTTATTAAGTATGGTAATATTAGAAATTATGTTATGTGTTTTTTTTCAAAATTTTATTTGTTTCTTTTAATATAAATATAGTGAAAATAAAATATATTTATCAAATCTAAAAAATAGTTTTTTTAAATATTAATATTACTAATGCAAATATAGTTTAAAATGAAAAATTGGAGGCAAAATATAATTGTTTATATAAAAGAATCAGTTATTTGAATTCAAAATAAAATAAAAATAAATAGCTCAATATTATATTTGAATACTATGATACAAATATTATATTTTAAGGATAATAAATTAATTTAATATTTATTTTATTTTTCTATTTGATTATATAAGATAATAGTTCATTTACATTCCAAATTCTTCTTAAAAACTTACATGTTTTGATTATTTTTCTTCTAATATTTGAGGCAAAATATAATTATATATATAAAAGAATCAATAAATAACTATGGAGATTTAAATGTTTAAAGACATAGGAACTCTGGTTCAAACAATCTTTCGAACTAAGAAAATTAATTATTATACATGATAAATATGAAGATTATGAAACAAATATTATATTTTAAGGATAATAAAATAATTTAATATTCATTTTATTTTTTTATTTGATTATTCATTTACATGTTTTGATTATAGAAATTCCTTGAAAATCCACTATGACATAGAAATGTCTTGAAAAAAAATGAGATCAAATGAATCTGTAATCTACTTTTATTTTGATAATTAACAAGATTACTAAAATATAAAAAAAAAAAAAAAACTCATTCTAAAAAAGATGTTATTTTGCAGATTATATGATTTCATGTGATGATAAGTTGTAAATATCAAATTAGAAGTTTGTAGAAAAACAGTAGAATAAAATTATTATTAAGGATAGTAATGTAATTCAATATTTATTTTATTTTCTATTTAATTATAAAAGACAAGAGTCCTATACATTCTAAACTCTCCTACTTAATTAAACTAGTATAGAGTCCGTGTAATACATGAGATTTTATATAAAAAAAAAAAAAAAATTGGTAAAATTTGAAAATTTTAAATATTATTTATACATTAAAATTAAATTTATAGTTTTTTCAATACATATCATGTAATTTAACATTTAATAAAACATAATAAAATTAAATAATTATTTAGTTGTCAAAATATGAGTTGCATTTGTAGAGGATCATAAATAATTTTTTATTTTGAAAAGAATATATATTGTTAGCCTATTATATTATATATCCCACCCACCATTTTTTTTGTTTGATTTCTATTTTTAACATCACTAACAACCCTCAATTTTTATTTTCAATTAGATGATAAAAAATGAAAGTCAAAATTTTACAAATAAATTTCATAATTTATTTTAAAACACATATTCAAAAAAATTATTCAATTTCATGAATTAATAAGTTTGAAAAGCATGAACAATTGTTTTACATCAACTCACCTTTATTTTAATTTTTTATTTATTTATATTTTTTCTCTAAACTTTTAAAATCAACAAATTTAAAATATAGTATTGAAGTTTAGCATATGTTATTTGGATAAATTTAATTAATATTTCTATTATATTTAATAATATTTCATAGTAACATAACATTTGAAATAATTAATTAGCTATATTTAAGAAAAAAATCAATATCAATTGGTACTCGTATGATGCATATGAGTATATAAATTTCAAGTGTTGTAATTTCCTAAAATAAAAAAGTTAATAATGATAAACAATATAGTTCTTTAGAGTTATTTCAATTTAATCTAGTACTCAAGTAATTTAATTTTTTTTAATATTTCTTATATTCATCATAAGCATTATCTGACTACTTTACTAATTAATTGTATTTATCACCATTGGTTTAGAAAAATTATATAAATATATGCTCAATAACATATTGATAATGAGTATAAAATTTATTACTCCAAAATAAAAAAAATTATATTTTACATACCATTAAAAAATTATATATATTTTTTAAAATGTCTTAAATCAAAATTTCTCCATTACAAAAGTTTTTTAACAAAAATATAGATCGTTTTTCTTAAATTTGTGCTTTAGTTTAAAAAATGCGTAAAAACCGAGTAAAAAGAGTCATTACAAAAGGTATTGTAATTTGTATATAAAATTGTTGATCATAAAAAACAAAATAATTCTATAAAAAGAATTGAACTTTATTATTTTACCCATATTTTTTGTCTATAATATTTTATATGGTAATTTAGTAATTACGTACATTGATATATATAGATATATATATATATATATATATATATATATATATATATATGCACATCAACAATATTTTTACTAATATAATTAATTAATATTAACAAAAAAAAAATATTTTGTCAAAGTAAAATCATGTATTTATTGGAGAAAAAATTAAATAGATATTTATAGTTTATATAGTATAGGTCCTGTATGATGCTCGGAAAGATAATTCACAAATTGACTTTTTCGATTTTTATTATGTATTGTTGATATATATATAGTATATTATATATTGCATATGATATAATATATAATTTCTTTAAAAAAACATATTAAATACAAAGTGTGACCAACTTACATTAAATTCATATTCTCAAAATATTGGAATATGAACGGTAAATGTTAAGATATTATTTTAAACTTATATCAGGCTGACACTCAGATTTAATCGCGATGACCAAATTTTAATAAATAAATATAATATATGTGTGTTTATTTATGTATTATTTAATAGTTTGAACAAATCATGTAATATCAAAATGATTTATAGATATAAAAAAAACCAATATTTAAACATATTTTCAAATTATTAGAGATCTACCGTGGGTAAAAATCAAAATTTCAAATTAGTTTTTTTTTTTATGCATAATTCATAATCATCATAATGAGATTCGATTTTTGTGGGTATATTCTTTAAGATTTTTCTCAGATTGGAGATAATATTTGATTGAAATATAATATTTATATAATGATCATATTATTTAATGGATCGATTTTTTATACAAATTAAGAGGTTAATTAATATTTTTTAATAAATTAGTTGTTTAATATACAGAGAGAGACTATATACAATTTTATACTATATACTATATAGTTCATAATTAGCACAAAAAAAATAGTTGTACTTGGTAATATAACTTACTAAAATATCCAAATAGAATTTTTAATTTTACTTCATATGATGTGATTTACATACTCTATATATATATATATATATATATATATATTAGTTCATCTCTCATAATAGGATCTATTATTCATACCATATATATTCATATACAAAATCAATATTTTTGAAAATTTTCAAAAAAATCAATTAATATGACAAAAAAATAAAAAAAATTATTAATCATATTTCTAATATTAGAAAGTGAAAATGGGCGGGAAAATATTTGTCATTTCTATTTTGAGGGGTAATTGTTATTTTATATATATATATATATATATATATATATATATATATAGATTCTTGTCCATTTTTCATAATGTCAATTTCAACCCTCCTACATAATTATTAAATTAGAGTTCTAATTAAAGAAAACTCTTTATTAAGGATAGTAACGTAATTCAATATTTAATATATTTTATATTTAATTATAAAAGATAATAGTCATTTACATTTTAAACTCTTCTTGCATGTTTTTATTATTTATCTTCTATAATTTTGAGCATTTTGAATCTTAGACTAAAATTAGTCTCATATTAATATATATTTAAAGAGCTTTCCAATGATATATTATAAGAGTGTATATATATATATATATATTACTATAAAATTAATATTTTTATTAAGTATGTTATTATTAGAAATTATGTTCTTATGTTTTTTTTTTCAAAATCTTATTTGTTTAATATAAATATAGTGAAAATAAAATAAATTTATCAAATTTAAAAAATATTTTTAAAAATTAGTAATATTAATGTAAAAATAATTTAAAATAAAAAATGGAGGCAAAATATAATTGTCTATATAAAACAATCATTAAATTTGAAGTCAAAAGAAAATAAAAATAAATAACTATGGAGATTTAAATGTGATGACACTATATAAATATGGATGTTTCGTCTATTTTTCATAATGCCAATTTTAACTTTCCTATATAATGAAATTCAATTAGAGTTCTAATTAAAGAAAACTTTTTATTTAGAATAATAACGTAATTTAATATTTATTTTATTTTCTATTTGATTATTAAAGATAAAAGTCATATACATTCAAAACTCTTCTTGATAAAATATATATTTTGATTATTTATCTTCTACAATTTTGGATATTTTGAATTTTAAACTAAAATTAGTTTCATTTTAATATATATTTAAAGACTTTTTCAGTGATATACTATAAACACACACATATATATTGAATTATTATAAATTGAATATTTTTATTAAGTATGGTATTATTAAAAATTATGTTATATATTTTTTTCAAAATTCTATTTGTTTCTTTTAATATAAATATAGTGAAAATAAAATAAAATAAATAATATATGAGAAATAGTAATAGAAATAATAGTTATAAAAAAAAAAAAAAAACCCCAGCATAATTCTAGCCTTTCCATTGACTTCATTCATTACTATTGCCATAATTTTCTGTCTGTCCATAAATTTCTGTGCAATGAGATGGGACCTGTCAATTTAAATGACATGGGACCTGTCAATTTATTACTATTGGCATAAATTTCTTAATTTGTTAAAATAAGTTTGATCCGTCGGTAATAAAAATTCGTCTCACGGAAATTATCTGTAATGTTTTATTACATTTTAAGTGAGACGGGTCAACCACAATCCATATTTCAAAATTCATATGTAATTTGTTAAAATGAGTTTAAGTTGTGGATAATATAGATCCGTTTCACAAAAATTATTCGTAATGTTTTATTATTTCAAAATAGATATTGGAAATGCAATTTACTAAATTTAAGTATCAGTAGATATATCGTTTTGTAGGCCAAACATAATTTATGTGTAAAATGTTAAAATGATAACTATTTCGGGATAGTAATAACATCGCATTTGATTGCCGTCCAATTAAAGGCCAAATGACAATTAAAGGCCACACAAGAAATTTATGCCAATAGTAATAAATTGACAGGTACCATGTCATTTAAATTGACAAGTCCCATGTCATTGTAAAGAATTTTATGGCCAGGCAGAAATTTATGGCAATAGTAATGAATGGAGTCGGTGGACAGGCTAGAATTATGCTGGTTTTTTTTTTTTTTTTTTAACTAGTATTTCTATTACTATTTCCCATACATTAAACTAGTATTTCTATTATTTCTCAACAAAAGTATTAGAAACTTTTTTAAATTTACTCAAAAAATTAATATATTAATTAAAAGTGACGTATCTTTCAAATGATATTGAATATCAATATAATAGATGTATACAAGAGTTTTTGTTGTATTGCGCTGTTTTCATTTTTTTTAAAATTTTTATTTAGTTTAAACTCACTTAGATATTAGGAAATGGATCCTCTTTATTTAGTAAATGGTAGATTTTGTAAATTTCTTTTAATCTCATTCCTTTATTTCATCAATAAACAAGATCATACCACATAATTCATTTTTTTTAAATATAATTAACTCATCAAATAATAATTGAGTTATTTCTTATACTTTCACCAGATGATAAGCATCGGGAAATAAAGAGAGAACATATAATTTAGTTCATCTCAATTAAAGTGATATTTACATCAAAAATATGTGATTGAAATTTTATTTAATACTAAAAACTATTTAGAATTTGTTTTCGATTTTTTGACATACGACTTGAAAAAATTAAAATCGATTTTCTCATTTCTTTTTCTCAATTAAAGTTCTCATCACTATGAATTCATTTATTAATCTAATTTTTTAGGTTATCAAATTAAAATTTATCTCAACATGATTGTATATGTAATTTATAGTACACAAGAAAAGATACGTACCAACTTTCCAACATAAAAAATAAAAAAATAAAGTGAGTATAATAATTTAATAAAGGCAAACAAATTATTTGATCTTAAGAAGATTTAGAATAATTGATATAGTAGAAAATATGGTAGAAAAATAGATGAATTAAGGCTTAAAATAAATTAATTAAAGAGTATAAACAGTAAGGAAATATGAGAAAAAACCTTGCAACCGGAAAAAAACAAGAAAAAAAAAAGAGAGAGAGAAAGGAAGACATTGAAATTTCAGCATTTGAGAAAATGGGTGACGTGGCATGTTCTTATTCGTTGATGAAGTAGACAGATAAGATTAAAAGAAATTTACTAAATTTATCAATCAATAAATTGAGAGGATCTATCTCCTAGATATTATCTACATGATATCCACATCACCATAAAATAATCTAATTTTGATCAAAATCATAAATTGGCTAAAAATAAAATCAACTGGTCTAATTATAGTCAAAATCGATAATATTTAAAACAATTGGCTCAAATTGAAAAAAGAGCCAATTGAAAAATTATGTAAAGGTTTGGATTTTTTTTTTTTTGGGCAATTAAGTCTTATTTCAAACATCTCCTACATGCCCCATTTTAATAATTTATAATTATTTTCACAATTATTAATTAAATTAGCCATCAAATAGAATGAAGAATAACCAATAAAACCATCCTACAAGCTACATATGTCAATTTTTAGATAGTCTCACTATAAAATGATTGTCAAATTTTTAAACACAATCAACAATGTTACAATTCTATCATTTTCAGTTATATAACGTAAATTAAATTAATAACAATAAAAATATATTTATGTGAACATTGATGTATTTATTAATGAGTGAACGTGGTAGGCCCACCCTATAGAATATGTTAGCTTGATTGCAAGTATCATACACTACGAAATATCTAGAGGAGTTGATAGAATTGGAATCCAATAATAAACTACTAGAAATGATTCATCTTCCTCCTATTTCTAATTTCTTTTATTTTCCTATATCTACTGTCTTATGTTCTCTTTGTAATTTGGTTTATTTGATTTCTTCTATTTTTCTATATCTACTATCTTTCTGTTTGTTATTGGTAGTAATATTTCTCCTGTACGTTGTACAATTTTTTTTTTTTACATTTAATAGTTATTTTTTTTTATAAAATTGAATAATATAAGTTTGTTACAGCATAATGTGATATATTATCTTAATTAAAACTCGCATATTTTAACTTTAGATTTATGTCAATATTTAATTGTATTTGGCAACATTATTTAATTTAAAATAATATGGTTGAAATTATTACAATTTAATTAAAAAAAACTCAAATACACCAAAATGTGAATATTGTTTTCTAATGCAATCTAAAAAATTGTAAACCATTATAAATTGAAGGAGATTTATTTAAGTTTAAACTATAATTTATTTATTAAAAAAAAAAAACTTAAACCCACACTCTAAAGCCCAAGCCCCCCAGCCGCCCTAGCCTCCACGCGGCTTTTCCTCAAAAGGTTTATTTATTTATTAAATAATGTTTAAGATATTATTTATTTATTTCTATATTTCAAACATAGTTTTCATAATAATTATTGTTATTTATTTTTGGACCTTATATTTTTATTTAATTTTAAAATTTATTTTTTTATTTTATATTTTTAGATTTATTCTTATCACCTTATTTTTATTTTTCTAAATTTTATTATTATTTATAAATTTAATAATAGTTTTGGATATATAATATATTTTCAAATATTTAGTTTATATTTTTATTTGTGTACTTCTTAATTATTATATATTTTAAAACTATTTTTTTAATTTATTTTCTCAGTTTTCTAAAATAATTTTTAAATTTCTTAATTTTTTAAATAATTTTTTTCAAATGATACACTCTAGATAAAAATATATAATGTTTTGATATATGATTTGTCATGATGGATATAGGTGGGGAGATGACATTGAGAAAAACTCCTCGTATTTCCCACTCATTGTTTCTTTCAAAAGCAAAAAAGTAGCCATACAAATAATTTCTTAATATGACAAAATATTAAAGTCAAATAATGACAAAATATGTAAATAGATTTTTCTAAAAACATCCTTTTAATTTCGACAGGAAAAGACAAATTTATAAATATCTCCAAAAGTTTTGTTTTATAATATCTTTGCTGAGATATTTTATTATATTAAAAGACTAAAAACTTCATATTTTATAAATGAAAAGGAGACAAAATCAACATATATAAGAATATATATAATTATTTTTCTAAATAATTGATTTAATTTTTTAGAAACGTAAGAAAACGAACAAAAGAATATGTTTCATTAATTAAAAAGATGATTTTTTTTATATGTATTTTCATCCTTTCTTTTCATTATTTATCATCATTGCTTTAATTAGAATATTAGGTTCATTAGAAGTATGATATGCTTATTGGAGAATATATAAATTTAAATACAAAAAATAATGATTCAAAAAAAAGTTCAAAAAATAATAATAATAGTTATATTTTTTTTTATCAAATTATTATCTTTATACTCATGAATATGTGATTTTTATCAAAAAAACTAATGAACAAATATTTTATTAGTTTTCATAACATAAATAGACATGTAGATTTTTACCGAAATTTCTAACTCAACCAACATAAATAATTTAAGTCTTCCATATCTAAAAAAATTATATATATTTATTCATCAAATAGCCCATAAAAGTTTTAGTATAAAATTATTTAATTAATGTCAAATAAAATGTGCTTAGTTTGTGTATAAGAAACTGTAATATGGCTACTCAGTCAATAAAAAGAACATAAGCCATATTCAGGGCATAAACAAATGAAGAATTTAGAATATGTAAGGAACTTGTAACATTCAGTATAATGTTGTTAGAAAGTAATTATCTCAAATGTTAACTAAATAATAAAAATGTTATTTCCAGGTATCTCAGATGTTACAAAGCAATTACCTAAAATTTAGTAGTAAATTCTTCAAGTAGTTATTTAGCAAATAATGATGGGAGACAACCTAAATGAAGATCTAAATTAGGGGAAAGAGAACAATCTTGCTGGCTAATCCCCCAGAGTCTACCACCAAACCTAGAGGCCAATCCCCCAAGAGTGAGGGTGTGCACGGTTCGGGTTGGTTCGAAAATTTGAAAATATTCGAAATCAAACCAAACTTTGGAGAATTTCAAAATTGATTCTCCGGAACCAAATCAAAATAAAAAGTCTCCAGAATCAAACAATCAAACCAAACCAAATCTCGGTTCAGTTCAGTCCAATTCGGAGATTCGGGTCCATAGGTTTGGATCAGTTCGAAACGGATATTCGGATATTTAGAGATTTTAAGATAAATTAAAATCAAAAAACAAATAAGTTCGGAGCTTTTTTTTGGTATGACAATATAGTAATATTTTGCAAAGGTTTAATATATATATAGATTGGAAAAGTATAGTTAACATGTGAGTTATCTTTTACATCCCTCTTTAAGTTGTTAGTTAAATATTTTTTTTGTAATTTTAGAAAGTTAATTAAAATAATAACAATAGTTGCATGACCATAATTGTTATACCCATGTGAAGTATTACGTTTTAACTGAGGTATATGGACTGTTTATTTATTTATTTTTTTATTTTTTGTCGATCACAGCTAAATTTTTTGAAAGTTTCAATTCATCTTCTAAGGCATCCCCACTAAGAAATATTCCGTTAAGATTCAAATTTATGCAAAGTTTGTTTTATCTTATCCACGAAACTAACGTTCATTTTGCACTCTTTCTTCAATATTATATATATAATTTATAAGAATCATAGTTTTACATTATTCCTTTGGAGAAATATAAATTAATTTCTACTGATAATTTTAATAATAATAAAATCAAAATTATTTTTATAAATATATAATCAATAAATTTTGAAACTGATCCATCAATCAAAAAACAAAGTTTATTTGAATATATAAATGAAAATAAAAAAGCCTAATTCAATTTTTTTTTATCTAAATGTTATCTAAAACTTATTTAAATAGGTTTAAATAACCTAATAAAATCAAACAATTTGCAATTCAATGTATAGAAATTAATTATTTAAATGAATCTAAAAGTTATGATTACATTTAAAAATACATATTATATGCCAATTATTAATATAAAAAATCTATAAATTCAAAAGTTAAGATCTAATTTTTTAATAGTATTTAAAATTATAATTATATGTTGTTGTCACGTCTTGGTTTTTACCAAAAAAGTATAAAATTTATTTCTCTTAATGCAAAATTTGAAATGGAACCAAGGAGCCTTATTAAAAATCCAAGACGGAGTGGCCCATCATTTCAAAAAAGGCCCAGAATGAAAACTTGTTTGACATTTTCTCGTTATCCTCATGTCCACTTTAAAGTAGGTCTAGTAATGAACTTAAAATTAATTTTTTTTTAATCAAAAATTAAAACCAATGGAATCGTAATCCACTATTAACTATTTTTACACTTCATAATTATTAAGAAGTTCATTATGTTTACTCTAATAAAAATACGAATATAATATATACATTGAAGATTAAAATTGCAAAAAATGACACATAAATTTAACATTAAAATGTCAAATCATTATCTTTTGCAAAAAAAAGTTCACCATTGATCGTATGAAACCATCAAGATTACACCTAAAACAACGAGTGAATTTTTTTTTTTTATTAAAATGCTTTGTCTGAGGGTCATTTTCGTGGATATAATATTATTTATTTTGAATTAAAAAAATCAATAATAAAAATCTGAGTTTCGGTTTTGAATTTTTGGGAAAAGTTTGTCCTTATTTTGGTTTTAAATACACAGGATTTCAGAAATAATGAGGGTATAACCATTTTGGTTTGAGGAGTGAAGTGATTTGGCACATGATTTGATTTGATTGTGAGTGATGAAATTTGTGAAAAAAAAAAAGCGTCTTTTCTCCAAACTACAAAAGGATTTTGATGCAATTATCGCCTTTAAATATGAAGGGTACAATGAGAAAATTAATAATTTACAAAATTATCGATTGTATATTTATGGAAATAATTTTATTTTAGTATTATAACAAGTAGAAATTTATTTTTATTTTTCAAAAGGAATAATGTAAAGCAATGATTTCTATGAAATATATACATATATTATTAAAGAGACATTGCAAAATTAAAGTTAGTTTCGCGTATAAAATGCAGTAAACTTTGCATAAAGTTGAATCTTGTTTGAATATTCCATCGCAGGATGCCTTCAATGGTAACTTGCAACTTCCACAAAGTTTAGTTGGTGCATTCTCAACTTTGACAAGGAAGATTTCAATGGCATCTTGGGAATCTTGAGCCACCTCTCTGATCTCCGATATCCAATGATGCACGTTCTCGTCATTGACTTGTTTTTCGTCAGCGTCTTTGAGGAAACACTGCATCCGTTGCAGCTCGTCTTTCAGCCTGCGGACCTCGCCCTTAACGCCTGCCA
Organism: Scutellaria minor; assembly: GCA_954870855.1. NCBI lineage: Eukaryota > Viridiplantae > Streptophyta > Magnoliopsida > Lamiales > Lamiaceae > Scutellaria > Scutellaria minor. The sequence continues at coordinate 1,245,889 of OX940728.1, forward strand.
GGAAATGCAACTTGTGGATCAACAGATCGCCCAGTATTTGCACTGCATATGACACTGCTGCCTCCGCCATATCTCAGGTTTTACTTGCTCTCTCTCTCTCACTCTCTTTTCAAAATAAGAATCTGATAATCTGAGTTTGATATCATAGTGTAGGATTGATGCAAGCAAGCAAAATATATATATATATACACACTGCTTGCATGAATCATACGCTATGAAATCAAAACTCAGATTATCAAATTTTAGACCAAAACTAAATTTGGTTTAAAATTGTATGAAAATTTTGTAGTGGTACCAGTTCTTTTAAAATAGTGGTACCAATCAAAATGATATATCTGAAGAATTATATGTTCATGACACATACCTAATTTTCATAGTTTGATTCGACCATTCAAAACGTTTTTTTTTACTATCCACCCCCTCAAATATCTTATTGAAGTCCAAACACATACCAACAAAATGATTATTGAGTCAATCCATACAATTCAATTTATGGTGAAATCATAAAGGATAGAGAAACATACCGACAACATGTGCATGACTATTTTCATAATTACTCAAATGTGATGAGTTGGTACATAAATTATTTGAACAAAGATAACATTGGAGGTGCTATTTTTGAACCTCACGGGTCATCATTTAGGTACCAGTTAAATGTTGTAACAACTAGTTTTGAATAAATGTAATTGTCTAACGTATTTACAAAGTTTATCATATATATGTTTGTTGTAAACATATCATTTTGTTGAGATTTTAAGTTAAACATATGCACACTATGCACTTTTGGTGTTATAATAATCTCTAAAATCTCATGTTAAATTTTTAAAATTTTAATAATGTTTACGCCATTTTTTTATTATTTTTGGGATATCAATAATCCATCGATATTTTTGTAAAATTAAGGGTGCAATATTGAAATTTTCATCTTCGACTTGGACCACATTGAACAAAAAATCTGGTTCCATCATTGCCTGATATCAACTCGGAAAAATTTGAATTCAAGTGGTGCTCAAGTATTCAATATTTAAGAAATATTATTTAGGCATCGAGTGAAGTAGAACTCAAACATATCAAGTTATCTGTTAGGTCGAGTTCGAATCGAGCCTTAGCAATCTGTGTGGTTGGTGGCATATCGGCCAAACTACAGAGACGGTCCAAGACTGAATTTGAGAAAGTGCTGAAAGGAATAAACTCTCATTTAGTAAGAAGTGGAAGAAGTAATGTATAAGCTATTTTAGAATTGAGTTACCAGAATTTACTTCCACATCTGAAACCATGCTTCTTGTGTTTGGCCTTCTTCAAGGAAAATGCAATTATTGACGCAAAAAAGTTGGTATTGCAATATATGGATTGCACTTGGCCTCGTCGTGCAGGAAGGAGAAGAAACTATGGAGGATATTGCAATAAGATATTTAGATGAGTTGATCAATCGAAACATGATTCAAGTGAAGAAAATGACCAAGTATGATAAGAGTAAAAAGTTGTCGAATGCATGATCTCATTCGTGATCTATCCATCACTAAAGCAAAGGAGGAAATGAAGTTTGAGATTATACGGGATGGTGATGAAGGTTCTCAATCTTTATATAAACCTCGTCATTGTGCTATCTACGATACCATGAAATAGTGGCGGCATCTTGATCAGAATAAACATGTTCGTTCCGTTTTCATCCATGGAGCTCATGTCAATTCTAGTACTTCATCTTGCTGGAAGAGTTATCAACTTCTTAGGATACTTGATTTGAAAGATTGTTGTTTTACAAAATTACCAAAGGTAATTTGTGGGTGATTGAGTTAAGATACTTGTGATTGAAAGGTACAGAAATGGAAAAGCTCCCCCACTCAATAGGTAACCTCAAAAGGCTTGTGGTTCTTAATTTAGGCAACAATTATGTAAGAATACCCAACGTTATATGGAATATTGATAGCCTGCATCATGTGATCTACTCAATTATAAATTTATAATATTGTCCGCAGATATCCCTTTGAAACTAAACACTTTGAAGAATATGCAGACATTGAGCTACATTATGTTTAAAGATTCAGAAATTGAGCAAGCAGCACAAATGACTAGTCTTTGCGAATTGGGTATACACATGAGCTATATATCCAATGCAAACACGCTCTTCACTTCATTAGCAAAGATGGAAAATCTTTTCTGTCTAAAGTTAAGATGTTGTGGTTACCTAAACATGGAGGGGCTTGCTACTCTGCACCGTATAACTCAACTTGAATTGTGTGTATTGGAGAGGTTCCCAACTAATTCCTCGCCAAACCTTTCTCACTTGACCTTGCTTTCTATCCGGTCTTCTATGGAACAGGTAGAAGAAGACCCGATGCGAGTACTAGAGAAGCTACCAAAGTTATCATACCTCAAATTCCATAGCTCATATAATGGTCGTGAAATGGTAATCTCCGAAGGTAGCTTCCCTGTGCTCCAAGTGCTCGACATGAGTTTGGAGATGCTAGAAAATATAGAAATGGGAAAAGGGGCAATGTCGAAGCTCAAACGACTGAATTTAGGTGGATGCCCGAGTCTCAAAAGCCTCCCTGAAGAGCTGAAAGCTATGAAAAATCTGGAGGATTTAAGTATGAATGTAGATGTCTCAGGTGAATACTCCCATTTAATCTCCCATGTACCTTTTGTCACTCTTGTATAACTAACTCCCTCTCTTATTTTTCTTGCCAAACCTCACTTACTACAAATATAGAATTGTGTGTAATGAAGTAGTAGAGTGTAGGAAGCATTAAAGGATTGGAATCAGACATCTCAGCTGGTGTATACTACCACTTAATCTCCCATGTGCCTTTTGTTATTCTTGTGTGAACCTTGTCAAACCTCACTTACTGCAAATATTGAATTTCTACTAATTTGGTTCTTTCATTTCTTTTATTTTTCTGTATCTATTATCTACTGATTGTTACTAGTATTGTAAAAGTATGGTTAACAAGTGGGCTATCTTTCATATCCCTCTTCAACTTGTTATATAAACAACAATTCTGTTATTATAAAGAGTTAAATAAGGACGATAACAATATTCATTCATATTAATCGAAGCCATCCTACGATGGAAAATTCAAACAAGATTCATTTTATGCAAAGTTTATTGCATTTTATCTGTGAAACTAAACATTAATTTTGCAATGTCTCTTTAATATTATATATGTATATATTTTATAAAAATCATAGTTTTACATTATTCCTTTGGAAAATTAAAAATAAATTTCTACTTGTTATAATACTAAAATAAAATTATTTTCATAACTATACAATCAATAATTTTTGAAAGTAAATAAATTTAGTATGCCAATTATTAAAAAATAAATCTCTATAATTAAAAATTAAAATCTAAAACATTTTGAATAAATGTTAAAATTATAATTAATTATTGTTGACACCTCTTGCTTGGTTTTCTCCAAAAAAGTGTAGTTATTTCTTATGATATTCTTGTAATCTTGTAATTTAAGGTGACTTTCATTTGAAGTCACCGTGCGCATCACCTGTTAACGTTTTTGCCGAAAAATTATTCAAAAATTACAATTTGATAAATTTTAGTAGTTCGGGTTGCAATCTAATAAAAGAAATTTAGATTGGAAAAAAAGTAAATAATTTAGATTGTTTTTTTGCATTCAATCCTAGAATTTACTCAAAAACATTGTTCATTTTAATCCAAAGGAAACTCCAAATCAAACGAATTGTCTATCCATGATTATTCTAAAAGTAGATAGCGCCTCTATCTTGTTAGTGATGAAATAGAATGAAGAATCATCACAAAAACCAACCTACAAGTTATCCTTTGAGGCAGGGTGCAAGCAAAGAAAGGTAGCTACACCACTATATAAATACTGCTTGCATGAATCATTTGCTATGAAATCAAAAGTCACATTATCAAAAATAAAACCTGAGATATGGCGGAGGCAACAGTGTCATATGCAGTGCAAATACTGGGCGATCTGTTGATCCACAAGTTGCATTTCCTGGCAGGCGTTGAGGGCGAGGTTCGCAGGCTGAAAGACGAGCTGCAACGGATGCAGTGTTTCCTCAAAGACGCAGACGAAAAACAAGTCAATGATGAGAGCGTGCGTCATTGGATATCGGAGATCAGAGACGTGGCTCAAGATTCCCAAGATGCCATTGAAATCTTCCTTGTCAAAGTTGAGAATGCACAAAGAAGGAGAAGGTTGTTGAGGAAGACCTTTTGCTTCCCCAACCGAGTCTACTACGTCAATCAAGTCGGGAAAGAGATCGAGTCTATCTGGAAAAGGCTCCGAGACATTGAGAGCAGCCGTTCTAGGTACAATATTGAAAATCTAGGAGAGGCGACGTCGATGACGAAATCAAGAGATCAAGTTGAGACATTGAGGCGATTGGCTCACTGGCAAACCGACAAACAGCTGGTGGGCATGGAGAAAGACGTGGAATTGCTGCTCGGAAAAGTCATCTTGGACCGGAAGGAATTAAGGCTTTCAAGTGCCACCATCACCGGAATGGGTGGAATCGGAAAATCTACCCTTGCCAGGGTTTTGTACAACCACGGCGCCGTCGTTGATCGATTTGAGCGCCGGTGTTGGGTAGTGGTTTCAAGTGAATTGAGGCCAAAAGAGATATTGAAGGAGTTGATGCTGCAGCTGCTGAAGCCCACAGAGGACGAGCTAAAGGTATTGGAGATGATGGAGAAAATGGATGTAATCAACATTCAAGAAAGGATTCACCAACGCTTGAAGGACACGCGCTATTTCATAGTGGTGGACGATGTCTGGGAAGACGCACATTGGGAAGCCATAGCCAATGCCTTTCCTGATCAAGGTAGCATCTCCATCTTCTTCCCTGTTTACTACTACTTTTCCAACACCATCTACTTGATTGCTACTTCAATTATTTTGAATAAATTTTTATATTTATTAAAGGATTGTTTGAAATTTGTTCAAAATGACAAAAATAGAACAATGAAAGGAAATTAATTTATATGATAAATATAATTTACGAATTTTAAATATTTCTTATTTTCATTATACATTATCTGACTACTTTATTATAGTTTTTGTCCCAACTGGTTTTGAAAAAAACTTATGCAATTATATGCTCAACAACTTATAATGAGTGTAAATGTGATATTATTGTAAATTATATCAAGTCTATGTAATATTTTAATCTCATTCTGTATACGTGTGATGCAACAAATAAATTTCAAGTGTTACTAATTTTTTTATATAAAAATGTTGATCATGAAAAACAATATAATTCTTCAAAATTATTTCAATTTAATCCATTACCCATATAATTTATGATATTTTTTTCTTATTTCTATTGTACTATTGTATGACTAGTTTACTAATTGTTTTTGTCACAATTGTCTTGGAAAAAAAACTTATGCAAATGTATGTTCAATAACTAATTCATAGTGAATGTAAAATAGAAATAATATTTTATGTTACTCCAAAATACATTTAAAAATCTTTATAACTGTTTTTAGATGCCTTAAAATCAAAATTTATCTTTAAAAAAAAAAATTTAAACAAAAAATTATAAAGTATTTTTTGTGAATTTTGTGTCTGTTAAAGAAAATGGTGTAAAAGAAAAATAAAAAATTCAATATAGTAGGTGTTTAAGATAAAATTTTAAATTGATTTTTAGGAAAATAATATCATATTTTATAGGATTAGTTATTAGGAAAAAAAAATCACAACATATACTTTAATTGTAACTTTAAACAAAGTTTTGGATAGTTGCAATATATCTGGATTAATATATATTTTTTCAATTTCTGCAATTGACGCATCAAATTGTTCCAACACACCAACATATATAATGAAATTTAAAAAAAGAATACTATCTGATGATTCGGGTTGAAGGATGATCTATATATATATATATATATATATATATATATACTGTTATGAAAATTGAATTAATCCTTATTCCAAATTAGACTGCCCATATAGATTTCCAAAATAAAACATGAAAAAGCATATTGAATAAATTAATAATTCGAATCATATCAGTATACATGTAAAATTTTTGTATATAGAGAAAATATTAGGGTTTCCAAACATTTATAGTTGCTTCCTGATAAAAATTTAATGATCCATATATTTTGATTATTATATTTTGGCTTAGCAAGTTAAAAATTAAAAAAAATGTAAGAATCTATACCAAATACTTATTAATTATCTAAAAGATATTTTTTTGAGACAATTATCGAAACAGTAACTCATGTTTTCTTATATTCCAAATGTGAATTTTATATGTAACATAACTATCATATCTATGTATATTAAAAAAAATTGAGCTTTTTTTATTTAATTCATATATTATGATTGCTTTACCATATATATAAAATATATAATAGGAAAGTTAAATCATCTGTTATATAATATGATTCATATACCATATATATATATATAATCAATATTTTTAGAAATCTACTATAAATTGAACTAGTATAACAATAATAATAATAATAATAATAATAATAATTATTATTATTATTAATGATATTTCTATTATTAGGAAGTGAAAAAGAGTGGGAAAACTTTTGACATTTCTATTTTTAAGGGATAATTGTTGTTGTTGTTATTATTATTATAGATTATTAATTACTTTCTACAATCTAAATGAATTATTTATTTTCAATATTTCTTTAGAATAAGTATTGAGATAATTAGAAATTTCCAATCGAAGTGATTCGTTGACCTAAATAAATTTTTAATTAAATATATAAATGTAAATAATAAATCCAAATTTTAAAAAGAATTAGTCAAGAAATTTCAAAATTGTAACTTAAGTTAATGTCTAGAATTTTTTTTTAAACAAATATATAGTTATCTAATAAAATCTAATTATTTGCAATTTTTATATTATAAAATTTAATCAATAAAAATAATTGATAAAATAAACATTTATTAAGTCAAATCTTAATATATAAATATTAAGATCATAATGTATTTTTGATAATTTTGAAAATTGTAATTAAAATATTATAATTATTGAAATGACACAAAATAATAAATTAGAATACAAAAATTATTCAAGTAATTATAAAATGACCAAATAAATGTGTTAATAAATACAAAACGTACATTTATAATAATGAGGTGGCCGTTTGCAACATGGTGAATGACCACATTCTAATTCCATACCATAAGACAACCGAAGAAGTAGAAACAATGTCAATTTGTAAATTCGGCATCACTTTGTTCTTTGTTAAAAAAACGACACCGCCGTTTACGCGTGGCAATTCATAAATACTGCACACTCTTCCTTTCCATTAAAGAAGTGTTAACAATGTTAACTTTTGTACTCAATTTTCAGTTATACCCTTATTCCTTTCATTTTAAATATTTTCCTTATATCAAATAATCCATTTATCATTTTATCTTTACTCCTTTCATTTTAAATATTTTCCTTATATTTTTTATCTTAAAAAATATGAACTATAAATATTATAAAATCATCAATAGTATTTGAAATTACCACATTAAATAAAAATTATAAACATAATTCTAGATTTTCCTAATTAAATTCAGAAATTTTGATTTTAATAAATTCAAACATTAAAAAACGATTTAAAAATTGATTTTAATAAACATAAACATTTAAAAATATATGAAAATTCACATTTAAAATATGAATTTTCAAATAAATTTAAATTCTATTTTACTCAATAATCATAAGATTCTTAAAATTTTGAGAATTAGTTTTAATTATATAAACAATATTCATATTTTAAGCTTTATTTTGAATTTTCAGAAACATCTTTTTGATCATTTTTAACTAAATTCTTGATTGAACTTATAAAGAATTATTGTAGTTAATGAAATTTGTATATATATCTTAAAAAATAGTACTTAATTATAAATCATATAGTTATAATATCTCATGTGCAATGACGTGTATTATATATATATGGGTAAAAGACATTTTTTCATTTGAACTATATGTGATTTTACACCTTTTGGTTAAAACTTTGAAATGTTTCACTTTACCCTATGCACATTAAATTTGAAGCATTTTATGGTATCAGGCAAATCCTAACCGTCCATACCCTACTTATTAACCTGCTTATCCGTGGGTAACCTAACCTTTGCGGGTAAAACATCCCTACTTTTGTCAAACACTTAAAAGAAACTTATAAATAGAGATGAAAAAATCTTCGAAATGAACCATTCTTATTGTGACCCTTAGAAAATTAGGTAGGAATCCCGGGGGATGGGGGATTCTCCCCTTACCTTCAAACGAGAATGAGATGCGGATGAGATTCATATCTCGTTCATAAAAGTGTAAATGAGATAATATAATTTTGATGTACTAGCAATGAGAGATAGAGTTACATGGGGTAAGGGGTAATCGATCCCCTCAAATTTTAAATAATTATTGTAATAATTTAATAATTTTGAAATTACTTATGGAAAAAAAAAATACATGGAAGGAAAATGTTATGATGCAAAAGTTATTTATTTGTAATGTTAAGGTGTAATTGAGTTACAACTGTCACTGATTTATAATTTATTTATTTTTGAGTCAATATATATTATTTTTCTTAATTATATATGAGTCCCCTACAATTACATTTTGCAAAAAGTTGATACTCAACCTTTAGAATGTCGGTGCGAGGTTTTAAAAAAAACTAAATTGGTAAATTACATAAGCGGTCACCCATCTTTTTATTTTTAAGCATCCAATATTTGAAATTTATCATTTTATTTATCGAAAATTTAATACAAATGTGTTAAAAATGCATAGGTAAGTTCCGAGAAGTATAGAAAATATTAAAATCTAACAATTATCTATATTTTTTAAATTTGTGAATAAAGAATAATAAAAATCAAAAGTTTAACATATGATCACTAAAAAATGAAAATGTAGATGAATGCATGTTAATTAGGTATATTAATCTAATTTTTATTCTAATGTTGAGATCCCTTGAACAAAATTTCTGACTCCATTATTGCTTGGGATCTACTAGGAAATATTAGAATTCGAGTGAAAGATAATTGAGTTGAGCTCAAGCATTCAGTATCTTAGAAATATTATTCAAATGTCAAATGGAGTCGAACTCAAACATATCTGTTTAGCCACAAATGTTGTATATAGTGATTATCTTCTTAATTGAATAATTAAGTTGTTATTCGAACAGATAATGGCAGTAGACTGTTGCTTACTAGTCGTAATCAGGTCATCACACAACATAATCGATATGTTCATTCTATGAAAGAGTTAAACCCAAAAGAAAGTTGGAAGCTATTGTTGAAGAGGGCAAATATTGATCAGAATGATGATGGGGAATGTCCAGAAGAAGTGGAGAATATATTGAGGCAAATCTTGGACAAATGTAAAGGTCTGCCATTAGCAATCTGTGTGGTTGGTGGCATATTGGCCAAACTGCAGAGACAGTCTAAGTCTGAATTCGAGAAAGTGTTGAAAGGAATAAACTCTCATTTGGGAAGAAGTGGAAGAAGTAATGTATCAGCTATTTTAGAATTGAGTTATCAGAATTTGCCTCCACAGCTGAAATCATGCTTCTTGTGTTTGGCCTTCTTCAAGGAAGATGCAGATATCAAAACAAAAAAGTTGGTAAATATATGGATTGCACTTGGCCTCATTCAGCAGGAAGGAGAAGAAACGATGGAGGAGATAGCAATGAGATATTTGGATGAGTTGATCAATCGAAACATGATTCAAGTGAAGAAAATGACCAAGTATGATAGGGCAAAAAGTTGTGGAATGCATGATCTCATTCGCGATCTATCCATCAATAAAGCAAAGGAGGAAATGAGTTTTGAGTTATTAAGGGACGATGGTGAGAGGAGAACTTTGGAATCCTTATCTAAACCTCGTCATTGTTCTATCTACATTACCAAGAAATGGTGTCTGCATCTTGATCAGAATAAACATGTTCGTTCTGTTTTCTTCCATGCTGATGTTGAAGTTGATGCTGTTCCATCATCTTACTGGAAGAGTTTTGAACTCCTTAAGATACTTGATTTGGAAGGTTGTCCTTTGCCAAAATTTCCAAAGGCAATTTGTGGGTTGATTGAGTTAAGATACTTGGGATTGAGATGTACATATTTTACAAGGCCCCCGCGCTCAATAGGTAAGCTCAAAAACCTGGTGGTTCTTGATTTAAGAAACTCATATTCCGTTAGGATACCGAACGTTCTATGGAAAATGGATAGCCTACGTCATTTTTACGCACTGTCAATCATCTCCGACACCCTTTTGAAACTAAACACTTTGAAGAATATGCAGACATTGAGCTACATTTTGTTGCATGATTCAGAAATCGAGCAGGTATCACAAATGACTAGTCTTTGTAAATTGGGTATAGATGTGGAGAGAATATCCAATGGAACCAACCTCTTCACTTCATTAGCTAAGATGGAAAATCTTGTGTGTCTAAAATTAAAATGGTGTCGTTCCCTAAACATGGAGGGGCTTGCTACACTGCACCATATCACTCAACTTAAATTGTATGATATGAAGAGGTTACCAACTAATTTCCCGCCAAACCTTTCTCACTTGACCTTGGATAGTGTCGAAAAGAATGAAGAAAACCCAATGCCAATACTAGAGAAGTTACCAAAGTTATTCTACCTCAAATTAGATTATGCATACAATGGTCAGCAAATGGTAATCTCTGAAGGCAGCTTTCCTATGCTCCAAGTCCTCCACATGTCTTTGATGTACCTAAAAGACATACAAATGGGAAAAGGGGCAATGTCGAAGCTCAGAAGATTGAACTTAGGTGGATGCTGGAGACTGAAAAGCCTCCCTCAAGAGCTCAAAGCAATGAAAAATCTGGAGGAGTTGAGTATAAGCAGCAATATAGGATCGGAATCGGATGTATGCTCCCACTTAATCTCCAATCTACCTTTTCTCACTATTGTAAATATCCCCACCTAACCTCACTAACTGTGTGTAATAAACTAGTCTAAATGATTATCCTTCTTTCTCTTTGTAATTTGGTTTTTTTTTATTCTATTATTTTTCCATATCTACTGTCTACTTTCTTTTAATAGTATTTGGAAAAGTATAGTTATTAGTATCCCTCTTTAAGTTGTTATTTAATCAATAAATTTGAAACTTAATCCATCAATCAAAAACAAATTCTGTTGGACTAAATAAATCAATATAAAATATTCCTAAAATTTTTATGGACTAGTCAAAAAATTTCAAAATTTGTAATCTATATTATATCTAAAACTTATTTAAAGAGGTTTAAATTACCTAATATAATCAAATAATTGTAATTTAATGTGAATAAATTATTCAAATGAATCTAAAAATTATGATCACATTTATAAATAAGTTTAATGTACCAATTATTAACAAACAAAAAAAAAAATTATGAATAAATATTAAATTATAATTTATCTGTTGTGTCACCTCTGGGTTTTTACCATTACTTATCTTTATATATATATAAAAATGAGACCACCTATGAACACATGCCAATCATACATTTTTTATATATTAAATGCTCTTGTTAATATATATGTTACTAAATAGATAAGTAAAAGACCTAAAATATTGAAAGATAAATTTTATTCATTTGAAAATTCTTTTTAAAATATAGATAAAAAAAACTTAAAATAGTGAGTAGATGTTTTATTAGCATTTCATTTAATAAGTTTAATTGATATTTTTTCAATATAAATCATAAAATATTTTCTAAAATATAAATACTTTAGGTGCGTTAAATGATCCAATTGTTTAACATGATAATATATTACATTTATGATATAACATGTAATAGATTATCACATAAAAATAAAATAAAATTTTATTTATTAAATTTAATTGATAATTTTCTCAATACAAACCATAAAATATTCTTGAAAGTACAAATATTCTCCGTGAATTAATTTTCTCAATATAAGTGTATTTTTTTTAATACACTATCATAAATTAAATTTTCTAAAATTAATTGCATTTTCTACTATATATCATGTATAAAACTATAAATATATGAATTTATGGGATTATTTAAAAAATATATTATGATTATACATATACAATTTTTTCTTTACTAAAAATATTTCATTGGATTATTTAAAGAACATATTTTTAACAATTACAATCACGATTTTTAATAACCACAATATTTTCTGGAAAAATATAATGTGTAACACTTTAAAATTTGTTATTTTATATAAAAGAATTACCACACGTGTTGTTTACATTTTTTTCATATGAATTTTTTTTAAAAATAATAAATAATTAGAGCCTTAAAATTAATTAATATGACTAATCTATTTATTGATGTTGATAAACATTACTAAATAATATAAGAATTTTAACTGAAATTGTTAAAACAACTCATGCTAGATTTCAAATATATAAATCATTCATATATTTGAAATTTGTAAGTTTAAAATTTTAGATAAAAATATAGATAAATAGATATAAACTATGAAATTCCCAAAACAATTTTTTTTATTAGTGTGATTTATAGTTTCTTTTAATTGTTTTAAAGTAAAATATGGCATTTTTTTTGGAATTTTTTGACTTTCATTTATTTGACAAGAAAATTGAGTGTCATATATTACAATCAATAAATATAAAATCAAACTAAAATAAATTTGGTAGGATTGAATAATATACTAGACATAACATTGCATATTTTTTCAATATAATAAATAAGCAACTATGTTCCTTTACAAATGCAACATATATTTAAACAACTAAATAATATATTAATTAGATTGAGTTACATTGATTTAATATTAAACTAGCAACGTATATTGTACAATTTTTTTTAAAATATTTTATTAAATTTAATCTTTTTTAAATCTCGTGTATTACACAAGTCTATACTAGTTGCATATATATAGAAATGAAACCAAAACAGCCTTATTTAAAATGTAAGACGAAATGACCCTATCATTTCAAAAGACGCACAGTATGATAACTTGTTGGGCCGCTGACCCTGAAAGTCCAACACAAGATATTATGTTTGGATATTTTTTCGCCATACCAATGAACCACTTTAAAATAGGCCCAGTAAGGAACTTAAAATTAAAATATTTTCTTTAATCGAAAATTATAACCAATAGAATCGTAATCAAATTTTATTATTTGAGCCTTGTTCATTGTCCGCAGCTTGAAGAAGAAGGACCCAATGCCAGTATTAGGAAAAGCTACCTCAAAATATATCTTTCATACAAATGTCCGAAAATGATAATCTTCCAAGGCAGCTTCCCTATGCTCCAAGTGCTCGATATTAGTTGGGAGCCAAGAAAATATAGAAATGGGAAAAGGCGCAATGTCGTCTCCTCAAAAGCCTCCCTCAAGATAAATTGTGAGAAAATATAAACTAATGTACGATAAAAATGTTCAAAAGAATTTAAGTGTTCATTTGGATATGTGAATTCATCGATGGTGTATGGATAGTTGTGTATTTGAAATTCATTTATTTCATTTTGAACTTATTTTTTAGTCATTTGGGTGGATTTTAAATCCACTCTAACTTGAATGGATTTGAAATATATTCATTTTAACTCATAAATTTCAAATCATTCTATTCAAACACAACCTAAAGTTATTTTTCCCTAAAAATCAACAGTAAAATACAAGACTTGATATTATTATTATTATTAAATCTAAATTTTTTAAAATCAATGAATAAAATTTAAAAACATATTTTAATATAAATAAAATATTATTTATTCACACATATTAGAAATTGTTTCTTTCAATAGTTAAATAATGTATTAATTAAAATTACATTATATTTAATAGGCTAAATAGCCAAAAAAATCCAAACATTTTCTGGTTTTTGCTATTCTGGTCAATCATTTTATTTTTGTCAATTCATTCATAATTTTAAAAATTAGTTGTTATTTTGGTCAAATCAAAATTTGAGTCAAAATTAAATTACATGGCTTATATGTAGCTGTCACATAAGCTTCATTCTAATACACATCATCAAAATCTTAACTCTCTCTAATTAATCATTTATTTTAATTATTTTAAAAAAAAATTAATAAAAAAATCAAAAAAATCAGAAATTTGCAACCCTATCACTATTCCTTCTCTCTCCTCACACACTTTCTCTCTCTCTCTACAGATTCAGCGCCGCTACAGTCAATTCCGGCGACAACCCGCTGCCATTCTTCAGAACTACCATCTTTTTCCATCGCCCATCTTCTTTTCCGTCGCCCATCTTCTTCTCCGTCCATCAGCTTCTCCTCCACCTTCTTCTCCGTCTACCCCAAGCCGCCGATCTGCTGCTGGGCACCATCAGTGTCGCCATCTTCTCCTTCTCAATCACCACCATCTTCATCTCCTTTTTTTGAACTGAGCCGACCACCATCTCCTTTCGTCGGTGAATCGCCGCCGAGCACCGCCTCCATCTCCATCTCCATCTCCGGCAAACTCAGCCATCAACCCCGCCGCCGCTGTTTTTCTCTTCTCCGACCAACCACCCGCTTCCTTCTTCGATTCTTCTCCTCCAACAGCTGCTCGCCTTCACACCATTGGCAGCACCACCAGTTGATTTGCTCGACTCCACCATCTCCATCTCCTCCGGCGACAACCACCGCCGCTGATCTGTTCCGACCACCAAGCTTCGCCGACCTTCACCATCTTCTTCAACCCCATTCAGCAATCCCGCTGCTATTCACTACTGTACCTACCAGCCCATCACCACCCACCAAGATCCACTCCATCCCCTGCAAATCCAAGACTCCATTCCTTCATCCAACAACCACATTCTTAGGGCGGAGACAAATACTTTTTGTTCTTTTACACTTCTGAAAAATGGTTAGTCAGTGATGACGTGTACCGGAATGAAACTTACGTGGCAGCCATATAACAACCATATAATTTAATTTTGACTCAAAATTTGATTTGGCCAAAATAACAACAAATTCTTAAAATTATGAATGAATTAAAAAAAATAAAAATATTGGCCAAAATAGCAAAAACCTGAAAAGGTTTGGATTTTTTTAGTTATTTAGCCTATTTAATATTAACTTAGATGATAGCTATAACACACAATTATAAATATCTTTTTTCCAATATGAATAACATTTAATTTTTTTTAATTTTACTAAATTCAATTTATTTAAACTCATACACCAACCTTATGCTAGTTTAAACTCACTTCTATTCAAATAGGTTTGATGTTTATCTAATTAAGTATTAAATTAAGTTTAGGATTATAATCAAAATAATTTTCTAACGGATAGTTACAAATTTCCAATCAAATTATCACTCTTTAGACTAGGGCATATAAGCTTATAAGCATATATGCGCTGCCTTCTTTTACAACATTATCTTTTGTACATGTAAGTCCAGATATCTAGAAGAATGATTAGTTGTATCTACTTTGTTCAGTTTTTCTCTATTTTTTTATATTTACTATCTACTTTTGTTATAAAAGTATGGTCAGCATGTGATTTATTAATCATATATCCCTCTCTTTTTAAGTTGTTACAACTTACTTCTTCATAAAAGTCCATTTTCACATCTAACAACCGAATTATATATTGTACAAGAGTTATATATATTCAATTTTAATCATTAGCTGACTAATGTAAACTCTTAAAAAAAAATGTTTGTTTCCTTAAAGACATAGACGAAAAGCAAGCCAAGGACGAGAGGGTGCGTCATTGGATATCGGAGATGAGAGAGGTGGCTCTAGATTCCCAAGATGTCATTGAAATCTTTCATTGATCATTTGATTTAATATCTTCGCAACAAAAAGATAAAAATAACAAAATTATCAAATAGTAGTTTTGTTTATGCAAATCTAAAAACTTAATTATAAAATGTAATATTATTTATGTATATTATAAAAGGGTGGGGCTATATCCATCCCAATTTTATATATTTATACCTTTCATTTTTTTTAAAAACTTAGGATGTTTTGTAAATTTTGGTGTGTGTATAGTTCACCCTTATAAAATTTTATATATACATATAATGGGTAATCGGGTAGAATGTTACATTCATACCCTAGACTTGCCCTAATGTAATTTGATGGGCATTTGTATGACCTTTAATTCCCATTATCCTAAACATTGGGTAATATCCTACTTGTTTACCTGATTACCCATGGGTAACCCGACCCAACGAGTAAAATTCATATCCCTACTTTTGTCAAACAATTCAGAAAAACTTATAAGGATAAAAAAATCTTTGAAACAAACCATTCTTGTAGTGGCCCTTAGAAAATTGGGTGGGGAATTTCGGGGATGGGAATTCTCCCCCTTACCTTTGAAGCGGGGTTGAGATGTGGATGAGATTCATATGTCGTCCATAAAAATGTAAATGAGATAAAACAATTTATGTACATTCAATAAAAGATGAAGTTATATTTATATATGGGTAAGAGGGCAATCGGCCCCCTCAAAATTTAAATGATTATTATAATATTATAATAATTTGATTTGAAATTATTTATGGAAAAAAATACATGAGAGGAAAATATTATGATGCAATAAGTTATTTATTTTTAATGTTAAGGTCTAACTGAGTTACAATTGTCATTGATTTATAATTTATTTATTGAGTCAATATACATTATTTTTCTTAATTATACATGAGTCACCTACCTACAATTACATTTTCCGAGAAGGTGATACTCAACCTTTAATTTTTGTAATCATTTTAGGTATCAAATTCTAAATATAGAATGTTGGTGTGAGGTTTCTAAAAAACTAAAATGGATAAATTATATTTGTGATCACACATCTTATATTTTAATGTATTCAATATTTGAGGTTTATCATTTTTTTTTTTGAAGTTTGTGAATAAAGAATAATAAAAATCAAAAGTTTAACATGTGATCACTAAAAATGAAAATGTAGGTGCGAATGCATGTTAATTAGGCAAATTATCTAATTTTTATACTTGTGTTGGTTATATCCTTGAACAAAATTTCTAACACCATCGTTGCTTAGCATCGACTCGAAAAACTTGGATTCAATTGAAACATAATTGAGTTGTGCTCGAGCATTCAATATTTTAGAAATATTATTCAAGTATTGAATGGAGTCAAACTTGAACATATCAAGTTATCCGTTCAGCCTCAAATATTGTATATTGTGATTATCTTCTTGACTGAATAATTAAGTTGTTATTCAAACAGATAATGGCAGTATTTTGTTGCTTACGAGTCGCAATGGGGTCATCACAAAACATACTCGATATGTTCATTCTATGAAAGAGTTAAATTTAGAAGAAAGTTGGAAGTTGTTGTTGAAGAAGGCGGATATTGAGAAGGATGATGGGAAATGTCCAGAAGAAATGGAGAATATAGTGAGGCAAATCTTGGACAAGTGTAAAGGTCTGCCATTAGCAATCGACAGTCCAAGTCTGAATTTGAGAAAATGTTGAAAGGAATAAACTCTCATTTGGGAAGAAGTGGAAGAAGTAATTTGTCGGCTATTTTAGAATTGAGTTACCAGAATTTGCCTCCACAGCTCAAACCATGTTTCTTATGTTTGGCCTTCTTCAAGGAAGATGCAATTATTGAAGCAAAAAAGTTGGTAAAGATATGGATTGCACTTGGCCTCATCCAACAGGAAGGAGGAGAAATGATGGAGGAGACAGCAATGAGATATTTGGATGAGTTGATCAATCGAAACATGATTCAAGTGAAGAAGATGACAAAATATGATAGAGTAAAAAGTTGTGGAATGCATGATCTCGTTCGCGATCTATCCATCACTAAAGCAAATGAGGAAATGAGGTTAGAGATATCAATGTATGATGATAATAAGGGGAGTACTTCTAAATCCTTATATAAACCTCGTCATCGTGTTATCTACATTACTAACAAATGGTGTATGCATCTTGATCAGAATAAACATGTTCGTTCTGTTTTCATCCACAGAGTTCATACCAAATATAAAAGTAGTCCATCATCATACAGTTTTGAACTCCTAAGGATACTAGATTTGGAAGATTGTCGTTTGCCAGAATTTCCAAAGGCAATATGTGGGTTGATTGAGTTAACATACTTGGGATTGAGAGGGACAAGAATAAGTAGGCTCCCGTGCTCAATAGGTAAGTTAAAAAACCTTGTGGTTCTTTATTTAGGAGACTTGGTTTACGCAAGCATACCCAAAGTTCTATGGAAAATGGATAGCCTACATCATTTTTACGCACTGCAAATCATCTCCGACATCCCTTTGAAACTAGACACTTTGAAGAATATGCAGACATTGAGCTACATTGAGTTGAAAGATTCAGAAATCGAGCAGGTATCACAAATGACTAGTCTTTGCAAATTGGGTATAGATGTGAAACATATCCAATGGAAGCAACCTCTTCACTTCATTAGCTAAAATGGAAAATCTTTTCTGTCTAAACATAAGATCATGTGGTTCCCAAAACATGGAGGGGCTTGCTACACTGCACCGTATCACTCAACTTAAGTTCTGTTTTCCTCTGTTTTTCAATCTTACTATCTACTTTTGTTATAAAAGTATGGTGACCATGTGATTTATTTATTGTTATTTTCTTCATAAAAGTCCATTTTCACATCTAATTAATAACCGAATTACTGTAGAAGAAAATATATTCAATTTTAATCATTCGCTGCAGCAATAAATAATGGTTTTCTTGAACAATTTGATTCCATTAATAATTGCTGATGCTAATTCTTGGTAATTATTTTCATGGTTTGGTCCGAATGGGCAGTATATTCGAGAATTACCTTGCCCAAGTTGCAGGGAAGGGAATAGGTTATACCCCATGTACAGAGTTCTGAATAGAAAGACCCCAATCAGATTGTTCACTATGTAGTGGAAATGTATTTATTTACTTTTGTGATTGAAGAAACTAAGCAACTTCATTCCACTAATATGTTTTGGCATGTCATTGTTCTACTGAACCTAGTTTTGAAATGTTCTCCTTTCTATGATCTCTCAATATGTAATAGGGTACAGTGACCTGCTATCGGAGATTGTGTGTAGTCAATTGATGAACGGCCATGGGAGAAAGCCCGCTCAGTGTAAATATCTTACATACAGAATTGCTGGCCATAGGAATCACCACTGCAAGGTATGTGGTTAAAGTGGGCACAACAGGAAAACATGTCCACTGGGGATTGGGATTTTGATTGGTTTTGCATATTGTTCCTTTCTGCGTCCGTGCTTTTAGACTTAGAATGTTTGCAAGTGGGTGTCTACGCGTATTATGTTAGACTCGGTAGTCTGAATAATGAATAGTTCATGTTGTAAATACATGACCACGAGAATTGTATCGACCTTGAAGATTAGAGTAGATCGTTTTGTTATGTGTAATTTACAGAAGATGGTGATCAATGGTTAATGTAGGATAAATCTAGAGCAGAATGTATGGAGATTTTGTTGGTGTTTCATATGCAAGAAAAACTACATTTTATGATCTAAGGCAACACTCAATTATATTTGCAGATATTGGGTATATTTAATTGCTTATTACAAATTTAGAAATAGTAATCTTCTTCACAACCACAATATTTCTATGTACAGTCACCTTTTATTTAAATTCTTCATTTTGACATTGAGTTTAATCTTCTTCTTTTTCTACGGCCCTCAACCACTACCCTTTCATTTTGTCATAAATGCACGCATATATAAATTTTATGTACTATTATCGAAAATCCAAATCCTATTTCTGAAAAAAATTATTCAAAACTATCCGGTCAGTCATTCAATTACTCTTAACAAAGTGTTTTGAAAAATATCGTGGACATTTCACTAAAATAATTAACATCGTAATAACACAATTTCTTTAAAAACCATTTTCTCTATCTTGATCAGCATCAAACACACCGTTCCCACATTCAGGAACATAAGACTTTTAAGAAAATTTTCTTTAATCGAAAATTGAAATGTAGAGAAAAAAAAAGATATTCATGGCTATCAAGGGATATAATTTTTTTTGGAAAAAATCTAAATTCAAAATGACTTCAAATAAAATGTATGAAGAATGATGAAAGAATTATCAACCTAAATATTAAGTTGTAAATCGTTGAAATTCACAATTTATGAGAGAATGAAAGGAGGATTTTTTTTCCAGTAGAGAGGATCGATTGTTGGGGTGGAATATGGATTATATATTTATATGATGGTTGTGAAAAAACTTAATATTAAGGGCAAAATAAAAAAAATTAAGTATAACATAACTAAAGAAAGAAACATTGTGGCTGTGAATAGAACTTTGAGCAACAGGAGGCCTGAAAGAAATATTTTGGTTGGACATTTTTTCATCATATCAATGATCCATGTTAAAGTACGCCTAGTAAACAACTTACAATTATAATCTTTTCTTTTTAATCAAAAATTAAAACCAATAAATTCGTTATCCATTATTAACTATTTTTACACTTCATAACGAATAATTAATAAGGTCATTATATTTACTCAATAAAAATACGAATATAATATATACATTGAGATTAAGATTGCAAAAACGACACATAAATTTAACATTAAAATGTCAATCATTTCTTTTGCAAACAAAATCCACCAATGATCGTTGAAACGCGATTATACCCATAACTATGAGTGAATTTTTTTTTTTTTTTTTTATTAAAATGCTTTCTTTGAGGGTCATTTTTGTAGATATAATATTATTTATTTTATATGAAAAAATTCAAAAATAAAAATCGAGATTTGGTTTGAATTTTTTAGAAAAGTTTTGGTCGTTAATTTGGCTTTAAATAAACAGGATTTCAGAAATAATGAAGGTAAATATTTTCGCTTGGAAGAGTTGAGTGATTTGGCACATGATTTGGTTGTGAATGATGATAATTGTGAATTTTTTTATCGCATTTTTTTTTCAGACTACAAGAGGGTTTGATGTGATTATCCTCTTTATTATGAATGGTATAATGGAAAAATTAAGAGAAAAATTAATGCAGTCATCTCGTTATTTTTTCAAAATAAGAGGGTCTGCATCATTTGAAGAGAATAAACTTGTATAACAATGAAGAATTCTGCAAGCTCAATATCTTAACTTCATTCACAAAAGAAGGCTATTAAATAGCCTTTACAAAATAACTAAAAGCAAGAAAATAGTCACGTATGACTACGTGGCTGAATAAGTCAAAGCAACAACTAGATATTAAATCCTTAGATAAACTCCTAGAAAATAGAACTACCAAAGACCTCTTCATTCCCTCCCTTAAACTAACAGCAACATGCAGTTAGTTTATCTCAGTGATATCAATCATGCCCAACATCATTCTGAACTTCTTGAAGGCTTCAAGCTTTAAGGCCTTTGTCATTAAGTCTGCAATCTGCTCTTGAGTTCCACAATGTATCAGCTCGACTTCTCCGTCCTTCGTAAGATCTCTCAGAAAATGAAAACGCACTCTAATATGCTTGCTCCTTCCATGCATAATCGGATTTTTAGAAAGTTTAATTGTTGAACTGTTATCACACATGATGATAGTGCCACCTTCTTGTTTATGACTTAAGTTCCTCAAAACTCTTCTCATCCAAATAGCTTGACAAGCACTAGCAGCAGCAACAATAAATTCTGCTTCAGTAGTTGAAAGTGTGATGATTGGTTGTTTCTTGGACCTCCATGATACTTGCTCCTGAGCTCAATAAGAAAACATATCCAGAAGTACTTTTAGAGTCTTCTTCATCTCCTGCATAATCAGAATCTGTAAAGCAAGCAAGTTTTCTTCCCCTCCCTTCTTATAGAAAATTCCATAGCTTGTAGTCCCCTTTAAGTACCTCAAAATTCTCTTAGCAGCCTGCAAGTGTAACTCAGTTGGTCTTGACATGTACCTGCTAATTAAACTCACACTAAACATGAGATCCGGCCTTGTAGCTGTAAGATACATCAAGCTTCCAACAATTTGTTTAAAATAAGTGTCATCCACAGCAACTCCATTCTCATCTCAATTTATCTTGAAACCTGGAACAATTGGACTATTCACAGGTTTGCATGCAGACATTGCAAACCTTTGTAGAATATCAACTGCATATTTTCGTTGACATATGAATGTTCCTTTTGGTTTTTGCAATACTTCAATGCCAAGAAAAAATCTCATCTTCCCCAAGTCGGTCATGTCGAAGGCTTGCATCATGGATTTTTTGAACTCCAACACCATATTCCTGTCATCGCTAGTATTGAGTAAATCATCAACATAAATGCTAACAATTAATATATTACCCCCTTTGCTTCTTTTGATGAACAAGGTTTGCTCATTTGGACTCTTTTGAAATCCTTCATCTAAGAAATAGGACTCGATGCGGCTGAACCAGGCTCGTGGTGCTTGCCTTAAACCATATAAGGCCTTATGTAGTTTATAGACCATGTGTTCCTTGCCCTTCTTCACGTACCCCATTGGCTGCTCAATATACACATCCTCATTCAATTCTCCATGAAAAAATGCAGATTTGACATCCAACTGAAAGATATCCCATCCTCTACATGCTGCAAGCGCTATAATCATTCTCACTGTGTCCATACGTGCAACAGGGGCAAAAACCTCAGTAAAGTCAATTCCTTGCTGTTGAGAATAACCCTTCGCCACCAATCGAGCTTTATATTTTTCAACTTCACCAAGTTCATTCAATTTTGTTTTAAAAACCCATTTAACTCCAATTGTTTTTGCTCCAAATGGCAGATTCATGAGTTCCCAAGTTTGATTCTTCTCAATCGAATTAATCTCACTATCCATGGCCTTCCTCCATTTCTCATGTTTCACAGCTTCCTCAAACAAAGTTGGGTCATCACCCATAACATCCTGTATCATATATGCTTCCGATTCCTCTTCACTTAACCCCTCACCACTCTCATAGTCTTCCATCCAAACAGGTTTCCTTCTTTCCCTTCCATAATTCATATTTGCTTGTGTTCTTGTTTCTTCATTTCTAGCTTCACTACCTCCATCGTCGTTCTCATCATTTTCAACCTCATAATCTTCCTCACACTCATCACTACTGAAAATATCATCACCCCAAGTCAAGTCCGCTTCTACTAATTCGTTAAAATTTTCACCCCAATCCCAACTCTTTTCTTCCTCAAATATAACATCCTTGCTAACCACAATCCGCTTAGTCTTAGGGTCAAACAAACGATAACCCTTTGACTCCTCACTCACACGCAACAAAATACAAGGAAAGCTTTTATTGTCAAGTTTGCCTCGTTTTGCCTCTGGAATATGTACATGTACTATGCAGCCCTAAACTCGGAAATGATCTATTGTTGGCTTGATGCCGCTCCAAGCTTCCTAAGGCGTGATGTTCTTCACAGCAAGTGTTGGACATCTATTCAACAAGTAAAAGGTCCAATTGACAGCTTCAGTCCAAAAAGATTTAGGAACCTTTTTTGCTGCAAGCATACAGCGCACCATGTTCATAACTGTTCTATTTTTGCATTTCGCCACTCCGTTCTGGTGTGGTGTATATGCTGTTGTAAGATGTCTCTTAATTCCTTCATCTTCACAGAATGCTTTGAATTTGAGAGAATTGAACTCTCCCCATCTGTCCGATTGCAAACACTTGATGGGTGTTTCTGCTTCTTTTTCAACCAATTTTTTGAATTTCTTGAACCACTCCAAAGCTTCTGATTTTTCAGAGAGCAAGTACACCCAACTTTTACGACTAAAATCATCAATAAAGCATAAAATGTACCTCTTTCCACTGTTTGAAATTGGTTCAATTGGTCCGCAAATATCAGTGTGTACTAGTTCCAAGACTTTGCTAGCACGCCATTCACTCCTTTTAGGAATTGCATTTCGATGTTTGCCTGCAAAACAATCAGCACAAGAAATATTTGAGGCATCTAGTTGGGGTAGCCCACGCACCATTTTCTTTGATTGCAGCGTTTTCAGTCCCTTGTAGCTTAAGTGACCATATCTTTGATGCCATAGATATGTAAGATCTGGGGAAGTGTGGAAGCATTCTTCAGCACCATGATTTGAGCTTTTATGATAGAGAATAAACATACGATTCGCACTCATGCTAGTACGTGCAATCAACCCCCTAGACGGATGATATATATTGCATGCTCCATTTTTAATAAGAATGATAAGGCCCTTTTCCTACAGCTGCCCTACACTCAACAAGTTGTTTCGAAGCTCCGAAACATAATACACATCTTGAACATGAAAAGTGATATCATTAAGCACCAATCTTACACTCCCTTTTCCTGCTACACTCATTCGAGAATTATTTCCACACTTAACAGAGTGTTTGTATCCATCTTCCAACGTTGAGAACATGCTTTTGTCCCCACACATATGATTAGAACACCCCGAGTCCAAGAACCATGCATCAATTCTTGTTGCTTTATTATCTTCCACGTAAACCATCAACATAAGTTCTTCTTCATCATCATTTTCTGCATAATTTGCATGTTGATTTAATTGGGGGCATTCATATTGAAAGTGCCCCAAATTGTGGCACTTGAAGCACTCCACAGTGGCCTTTGAGAAAGATTGTCTTCCTCTTCCACGTCCTTGGCCTCGGTATACTCCCCTTCCCCGTCCTATGTTGTTTTCCACCTTGAAAGCCTGCTCAACATCTCGGCTTGTTCTCTTGAACTTCTGTTCGTGGACCACCAAGGAGCTTTGCAATTCATCAATTGACATTGTTTCCGTGTCATTTGACTCCTCAATTGAGACCACCACATATGTGAATTTCTCTGTCAATGTTCGAAGGATTTTCTGCACCACCTTCGAGTCAGGCATGTCTTCTCCATTGCTTCTCATTTTGTTTGCCACTGCCATTACTCTTGCAAAATATTCAGTAATGGTTTCTCCCTCTTTCATTTCAAGCACCTCGAACTCCCTTCTTAAAGAATTGAGAAGGGATTTTTTTACACGAACATTTCCTCCAAATTTTTGTTTTAGAGAATCCCAAACAATCTTGGATGTGCTTCGATCCAAAATTTGTTCGAAGATCGATCTGTCAATTGCCTGGAAAAGATAGTGTTTGACCTTGCAATCTTTCATTCTATTAGCCTCTAACTCCTCCAGTTTTGCTTCTGTCAAAGCAGTCCCTTTCTTAGGCTCCTCCCTTTCTTAGGCTCCTCGAAGCCTTGTTCAACCGTGTTCCATAAAGCCTTGGCACGAAGAAGATTCTCCATCAACTCACTCCAATGATCATAGTGTTGGCCATCAAAGTGAGGGATTTTTGCTAAAATCTTGTTGTCACTCATCTTCACCTTTCTTTCTAAATAAGCTGCGACTTATTTGTGATATATCAGGCCCAATGTGGGCTTTGATACCAATTTGAAGAGAATAAACTTGTATAACAATGAAGAATTCTGCAAGCTCAATATCTTAACTTCATTCACAAAAGAAGGCTATTAAATAGCCTTTACAAAATAACTAAAAGCAAGAAAATAGTCACGTATGACTACGTGGCTGAATAAGTCAAAGCAACAACTAGATATTAAATCCTTAGATAAACTCCTAGAAAATAGAACTACCAAAGACCTCTTCATCATTTAATGTTGCAATCGAATGTTGCACAATTTTTAAATCATAATGGAGTTTTACACCGATTTCACAAATTCCTATCGAAAATGAATCATCTTCAACTCATATTCAATCGAGTCCTAAAACAGTTTGAAAAATATTTCAAATATTTCGCAAATTGGGCATACATGTGCCTCAAATTATATCCAATGCAACCAAGCTATTCATCTCATTATCTAAAGCTGGAAAAAAAAAAATTCAATCTGAACTTAAAATTGTGTGGTTCACAAAATATGGGGATAAAGAGAAATCTCGAGTTGAAGATAAATATGGGGATAGGATTGACATCCAGCTAATGGATAACTTTAACTTTAAAAAAAGTATGGACTAAACAACTTTTTAACTTTAGAAGAAAGTGGAACATTTTCTGTGCTCGAATATAAATTAGAGCAATATGTGTTATTAATTTTACTGGAATTAAAAAATTTCAAGAAAAAAATCATGATGGTATCATTTTATCAGTGATCAAATAGGATGAATAATCATCGCTAAAACCATCCGACATGTTATCCTAAAAGGCAGCTGGGTTGCAATCAAAGAAAGGTCGCTATATCACAATGATGACACTATATTCATCTCATCCATTATTAAACACATCTCAATTATTAAATAGTTTCATTATAAAATGATTAATTCTGTCAAATTTCTAAACACACCTCGCAACATTAACATTATATCCTTTCAATTATATGATATAAATTTAAATTAATAATAAATCGTAATGATATTTATGTCTTTTATCATACATTTACTTTTGATTTACTTGATGTATTTAGAAATGGGTGGGGGCCCACCCTATCACAATATGTTGCTTAATTGCAAGAATCATACACTATGAAACCAAAACTAACATTATCAGATTCTTATTTCAAAGAGAGAGCAAGTAAAACCTGAGATATGGCAGAAGCAACAGTTTCATATGCAGTGCAAATACTGGGCGATCTGTTGATCGAGAAGGTGAGTTTCCTAGGAGGCGTGGAGGGCGAGGTCCGGAGGCTGAAAGACGAGCTGAAACGGATGCAGTGTTTCCTCAAAGACGCAGACGAAAAGCAAGCCAGTGATGAGAGGGTGCGTAATTGGATATCGGAGATCAGAGACGTGGCTCTAGATTCCCAAGATGTCATTGAAATCTTTCTTCTCAAAGTTGAGAATGCACAAAGAAGGAGAAGCTTGTTGAGGAAGACCTTTTGCTTCCCCAATCGAGTCTACTACGTCAATGAAGTCGGGAAAGAGATAGAGTCCATCTGGAAAAGGCTCCGAGACATTGAGAGCAGCCGTTCTAGGTACAATATTGAAAATCTAGGAGAGGCGACGTCGATTACGAGATCTAGGCGGCGATTGGCTCATTGGCAAACCGACAAACAGCTGGTGGGCATGGAGAGCGATGTGGAATTGCTTCTCGGAGAAGTCATCTTGGACACAAAGGAATTAGGGCTTTCCAGTGCCACCATCACCGGAATGGGTGGGATCGGAAAGTCAACTCTAGCCAGGGTTGTGTATAACCACAGCTCCGTCGTTGATCGATTTCAGCAACGGTGTTGGGTAGTGGTTTCAAGTGAATTGAGGCCAAAAGAGATGATGAAGGAGCTGATGCTGCAGCTGCTGAAACCCACAGAAGACAAGCTAAGAATATTGGAGATGATGGAGAAAATGGAAGTGGAGGGCATTCAAGAAATGATTCACCAACACTTGAAGGACACGCGCTATTTCATAGTAGTGGACGATGTGTGGGAAGATGCACATTGGGAAGTCATCGCCAACGCCTTTCCTGATCAAGGTAACTTCTCTCCACCTTCTCATTTCATAATTATATTTATTAAATTATTTTAAATAATCATATATTTATTAAAAGAATAATCATATATTTATTAAAGGATTGTTTGAAATTTGTTCAAAATGATAAAAGTACAACAATCATAATATTAAGTGCAATAAAAGGAAATTAATTTATATGATAACTATAATTTGCGAATTTTAAATATTTCTTATTTTCATCATACATTATCTGACTACTTTACTATAGTTTTTGTCACAATTGGTTTGAAAAAAACTTATATAAATATACGTTCAATAACGTATAATGAGTGTAAAGGTGATATTATTGTATATTAAATCAAGTCTATATAATTTCAAGTGTTACTAATTTTTTTATATAAACATGTTGATCATGAAAAACAATATAATTCTTCAAAATTATTTCAATTTAATTCATTACCCATATAATTTTATGGTTTTTTTTTTCTTATTTCTATCATACTATGGTCTGACTAGTTTATTAAATTTTTTTCAGAATTGTCTTGGAAAAAAACTTATGTAAATGTATGTTCAATAACTTATTCATAGTGAATGTAAAAATAGCAATATTATTTCATGTTACTCCAAAATAAAATTTCTAAATTTAACATACCTTTAAAAGTCTTTATGACTTTTTTTAGATGCCTTAAAATCAAAATTTATCTTTTAAAAAAACTTTTTAAACAAAAAATTATAAATTATTTTTCGTGAATTTTGTGTATGTTAAAGAAAATGGTGTAAAAGAAAAATAAAAAATTCAATATAGTAGGTGTTTAAGATAAAATATTAAATTGATTTTTAGGCAAATAATATCATATTTTATAGGATTAGTTATTAGAAAAAAAAATCACAACATATACTTTAATTGTAACTTTAAACAAAGTTTTGGGTAGTTCTAATATATCTAGATTAATATTTTTTTTTCAATTTCTGCAATTGAGGCATCAAATTGTTCCAAAATATCAACATATATAATGAAATTTAAAAAAAGAAAACTATCTGATGATTCGGGTTGAAGGATGATCTATATATATATATATATGTGTGTGTGTGGATATTGTTATGAAAATTGAATTAATCCTTATTCCAAATTAGACTACCCATATAGATTTCCAAAATAAAACATGAAAAAACATATTGAATAAATTAATAATTCAAATCATATCAGTATACATGTAAAAAATTTGTTTATAGAGAAAATATTAAGGTTTCCAAACATTTATAGTTGCTTCTTGATAAAAATTTAATAATCCATATATTTTGATTATTTGGCTTAGCAAGTTAAAAAATAAAAAAGTAAGAATCTATACCAAATACTTATTAATTATCTAAAAGATATTTTTTTGAGACAATTATCTAAACAGTAATTAACTCCACGTTTTCTTATATTCCAAACGTGAATTTTATATGTAACATAACTATCATATCTATGTATATTAAAAAAATTGAGCTTTTTTTATTTAATTCATATATTATGATTGTTTTACCATATATATAAATATATAATAGGAAAGTTAAATCATCTCTTATATAATATGATTCATATACCATATATATATATATAAATAAATATATATACAAAATCATTTTTTTTAGAAATTTACTATAAATTCAACTAGTATAACAATAGTAGTAATAATAATAATAATAATAATAATAATAATAGTTAATGATATATCTATTATTAGGAAGTGAAAAGGAGTGGGAAAACTTTTGACATTTCTATTTTTAGGGTGTAATTGTTATTTTATATATATATATATATTATTAATTACTTTCTACAATCTAAATTAATTATTTATTTTCAGTATTTCTTTAGAATAAGTATTGAGATAATTAGAAATTTCCAATCGAAGTGATTCGTTGACCTAAATAAATTTTTAATTAAATATATAAATGTAAATAATAAATCCAAATTTTAAAAAAAGTTAGTCAAGAATTTTCAAAATTGTAACTTAAGTTAATGTCTAGAATTTAAAAAAAAAAAAATATATATATATATTTATCTAATAAAATCTAATTATTTGCAATTTTTATATTATAAAATTTAATCAATAAAAATAATTGATAAAATAAGCATTTACTAGGTCAAATCTTAATATATAAATATTAAGATCATAATGTATTTTTGATAATTTTGAAAATTGTAATTAAAATATTATAATTATTGAAATGACACAAAATAACAAATTAGAATACAAAAAATATTCAAGTAATTATAAAATGACCAAATAAATGTATTAATAAATACAAAACTTACATTTATAATAATGAGGTGGCCGTTTGCAACATGGACCATAAGACACAACTGAAGAAGTAGAACCAAGAGATAGTAGAAATAATGTTAATTTTGTAAATTTGGCATCACTTTGCTCTCTGTTAACAAAACGACACCACCGTTTACTCATGAGATTTGATAAATTCCACACTCTTCATTTTCATTAAAGAAGTGTTAACAATGTTAACTTTTGCACTCAATTTTTAGTTATATCTTTATTCCTTTCATTTTAAATATTTTCCTTATATCAAATAATCCATTTATCATTTTATCTTTATTCCTTTCATTTTAAATATTTTCCTATTACTTTTTATATTAAAAAATATGAACAATAAATATTATAAAATCATCAATAGCATTTGAAATTACCACATTAATTAAAAATTATATACATAATTCTAGAGTTTCCAAATTAAATTCAGAAATTTTGATTTTAATAAATTCAAACATTAAAAAAGGATCTAAGAATTGATTTTAATAAACATAAACATTTAAAAAATATATGAAAATTCACATTTAAAATACGATTTTTAAAATAAATTGAAATTCTATTTACTTAATAATTATAAGATTCTTAAAATTTTGAGAATTAGTTAGATTTTTTAATTATATAAACAATATTCATATTTTAAGCTTTGTTTTGAATTTTCAGAAACATCTTTTTGATAATTTTGAACTAATTCTTGATTGAACTTATAAAGAATTATTGTAGTTAATGAAATTTTTATATCATAAAAAAGAGTACTTAATTATAAATCATATAGTTATAATATCCCATGTGCAATGGCGTATATTATATATAAGGGTAAAAGACTTTTTTTCATCTGAATTATATGTGATTTTACACTTTTTGATAAAATTTTTGAAATGTTTCACTTTACTTTATGAACTTTAAATTTAAAGCATTTTACGGTATCAGACAAATCCTAACTGTCCATACCCTACTTGTTAACCTGCTTATTCGTGGGTAACCTAACCCTGCGGGTAAAACATCCCTACTTTTGTCAAACACTTAAAAGAAACTTATAAATAGAGATGAAAAAATCTTCGAAATGAACCATTCTTAATGTGACCCTTAGAAAATTAGGTAGAAATCCCGGGGGATGGGAGATTCTCCCCTTTCTTACCTTCAAATGGGAATGAGATGCGAATGAGATTCGTATCTCGTTCATAAAAGTGTAAATGAGATGATATAATTTTGATGTACTAGCAATGAGAGACAGAGTTACATGGGGTAAGGAGCAATCGATCCCCTCAAATTTTAGAAATTATTTTAATTGTTTAATAATTTTGAAATTACCTATAGAAAAAAAAAAATACATGGAAGGAAAATGTTATGATGCAATAAGTTATTTATTTTTAATGTTAAGGTGTAATTGAGTTACAATTGTCACTGATTTATAATTTATTTATTTTTTGAGCCAATATATATTATTTTTCTTAATTATATATGAGTCCCCTACAATTACATTTTGCAAGAAGTTGATACTCAACCTTTAGAATGTCGGTGCGAGGTTTCTTAAAAACTAAAATTGGTAAATTATATATGTGGTCACCCATCTTTTTATTTTTAAGCATCCAATATTTGAAATTTATTATTTTATTTATCCAACATTTAATACAAATATGTTAAAAATGCATAGGTAAGTTACGAGAAGTATAGAAAATATTAAAATCTAATAATTATCTATATTTTGAAAGTTGTGAATAAAGAATAATAAAAATCAAAAGTTTAACATGTGATCACTATAAAATGAAAATGTAGATGAATGCATGTTAATTAGGTATATTATCTAATTTTTATACTAATGTTGATATCCCTTGAACAAAATTTCCGACTCCATCAATGCTTGGGATCGACTCGGAAATATTAGAATTCGAGTGAAAGATAATTGAGTTGAGCTCGAGCATTCAAGTGTCAAATGGAGTCGAACTCGAACATATCTAGTTATCTGTTTAGCCACAAATGTTGTATATAGTGATCATTTTCTTAACTGAATAATTAAGTTGTTATTCGAACAGATAATGGCAGTAGACTGTTGCTTACTAGTCGTAATCGGGTCATCACACAACATAATCGATATGTTCATTCTATGAAAGTGTTAAACCCAAAAGAAAGTTGGAAGCTATTGTTGAAGAGGGCAGATATTGATCAAAATGATGATGGGGAATGTCCAGAAGAAGTGGAGAAAATTGTGAGGCAAATCTTGGACAAGTGTAAAGGTCTACCATTAG
Source organism: Scutellaria minor (assembly GCA_954870855.1). Classification (NCBI taxonomy): domain Eukaryota; kingdom Viridiplantae; phylum Streptophyta; class Magnoliopsida; order Lamiales; family Lamiaceae; genus Scutellaria; species Scutellaria minor. The sequence continues at coordinate 1,277,637 of OX940728.1, forward strand.
CAATCTGTGTGGTTGGTGGTGTATTGGCCAAACTGCAGAGACAGTCAAAATCTGAATTTGAGAAAGTGTTGAAAGGAATAAACTCTCATTTGGGAAGAAGTGGAAGAAGTAATGTATCAGCTATTTTAGAATTGAGTTATCAGAATTTGCCTCCACAGCTCAAACCATGTTTCTTGTGTTTGGCCTTCTTCAAGGAAGACACAGATATCGAAACAAAAAAGTTGGTAAATATATGGATTGCACTTGGCCTCATTCAGCAGGAAGGAGAAGAAACGATGGAGGAGATAGCAATGAGATATTTGGATGAGTTGATTAATCGAAACATGATTCAAGTGAAGAAGATGACGAAATATGATAGGGTAAAAAGTTGTGGAATGCATGATCTCATTCGTGATCTATCCATGAGTAAAGCAAAGGAGGAAATGAGGTTTGAAACATTAAGGGATGGTGGTGAAGGTAGTTCTCAATCCTTGTATAAACCTCGTCATTGTGCTATCTACATTACCAAGAAAGGGTGTCTTAAGCTTGATCAGAATAAACATGTTCGTTCTATTTTCATCCACAGAGATCATACCAAATATGAAAGTAGTCCTCTATCATCATACTGGAAGAGTTTTGAACTCCTTAGGATACTTGATTTGGAAGCTTGTTGTTTGTCAAAATTACCAAAGGCAATTTGTGGGTTGATTGAGTTAAGATACTTGGGATTGAGAGGTACATATATAAGAAGGCTCCCGCGCTCAATAGGTAGGCTCAAAAACCTGGTGGTTCTTGATTTGTACTTGATTTACATAACCATACCCAACGTTCTATGGAAAATGGATAGCCTGCGTCATATTTACTCATGGAAAATTTGGTCGGCCATCCCTCTGAAACTAAACACTTTGAAGAATATGCAGACACTGTGCTACATTGCGTTGAAAGATTCGCAAATCGAGCAGGTATCACAAATGACTAGTCTTCACAAATTGGGCTTATATGTGGATGAGATATCCAATGGAAGCAATCTCTTCGCTTCATTAGCTAAGCTGGAAAATCTTGTGTGTCTAAAATTAAAATGGTGTCGTTCCCTAAACATGGAGGGGCTTGCTACACTGCACCATATCACTCAACTTAAATTGAGTTATTTTGATGTGTTGCCCACTAATTTCCCACCAAACCTTTCTCACTTGACCTTGGATCATGGAGAAGACCCAATGCCAAAAATAGAGAAGCTACCCAAGTTATTGTACCTCAAATTAGATTGTGCATACAATGTTCAGCAAATGGTAATCTCCCAAGGCAGCTTCCCTATGCTCCAAGTGCTCCACATGCGTTTGACTTACCTAGAAGATATAGAAATGGGAAAAGGGGCAATGTCAAAGCTCAAACGATTGAACTTAGGTGGATGCTTGAGTCTCAGAAGCCTCCCTCAAGAGCTCAAAGCAATGAAATATCTGGAGGAATTGACTATACATCCAACAAGAGAATTGCAATCCGACGTCTCAGGTTTATACTTCCACTTAATCTCCAATCTACCTTTTGTCACTATTGTATAACTTCCTCTCTTTTTTAATAGTATTTGAAGTTGTTATTTAATCAATAAATTTGAAACTTAATCCATCTATCAAAAACAAATTCTGTTGGAATATATAAATCAATATAAAATATTCCTAAAATTTTTATGGACTAGTCAAAAATATTCAAAATTTGTATTCTATATTATATCTAAAACTTATTTAAAGAGGTTTAAATTACCTAATATAATCAAATAATTTGCAATTTAATGTGAATAAATTATTCAAATGAATCTAAAAATTATGATCACATTTATAAATAAGTTTAATGTACCAATTATTAACAAAAAAGTAAAAACATTTTGAATAAATATTAAATTATAATTTATCTGTTATGTCACCTCTGAGTTTTTACCATTGCTTATCTTTATATATATAAAAATAAGACCACCTATGGACACATGTCAATCATACATTGTTTATTTATTAAATGCTCTTATTAATATATATATATATATATATATATATATATATATATATTACTAAATAGTTAAGTAAAAGACTTAAAATATTGAAAGATAAATTTTATTCATTCGAAAATTCTTTTTAAAATATAGATATAAAAAAAGACTTAAAATAGTGAGTAGATCTTTTATTAGCATTTCATTTAATAAGTTTAATTGATAATTTTTTCAATATAAATCATAAAATATTTTCTAAAATATAAATATTTTAAGTGTGTTAAATGATCCAATTGTTTACCATGATAATATATTACATTTATTATATAACATGTAATAGATTATCACATAAAAATAAAATAAAATTTTATTTATTAAGTTTAATTGATAATTTTCTCAACACAAACCATAAAACATTCTCGAAAGTATAAATATTCTCCGTGAATTAATTCTCAATATAAGTATATTTTATTCAATACACTATCATAAATTAAATTTTCTAAAATTAATTGTATTTTATATTATATATCATGTATAAAACTATAAATATATGAATTTATGAGATTATTTAAAAAAATATATTATCATTATACATATACAATTTTTTATTTATTAAAAATATTTCATAGGATTTTTTAAAGAATATATTTTTAACAATTACAATCATGATTTTTAATAACCACAATATTTTCTAAAAAAATATCATGTGTAGCACTTTGAAAATTGTTATTATATATAAAAGAATTACCACACGTGTTGCTTACATTTTTTTCATATTAAATAATAAATAATTAGAGTTTTAAAATTAATTAATATAACTAATTTATTATATCAAATTTATTGTTGTTAATAAAAATTACTAAATAATATAAGAATTTTAACTGAAATTATTAAACAACTCATGCTACATTTCAAATATATAAATCATTTATATATTTGAAATTTGTAAGTTTAAAATTTTAGAGAAAAATATAGATAAATAGATATAAACTATGAAATTCCCAAAACCAATTTTTTTATTAGTGTTATTGATAGCTTCTTTTAATCGTTTTAAAATAAACTATGGCATTTTTTTGGGAATTTTTGACTTCATTTATTTGACAAGAAAATTGAGTGTCATATATTATAATCATAAAATATAAAATCAAACTAAAATAAATTTGGGAGGATTGAATAATATAATAGACATAACAATGCATATCTTTTCAAAATAATAAATAAATAATTATATTCCTTTACAAATGCAACATATATTTAAAAAATTAAATAATATATTAATTAGATTGAGTTACATTAATTTAATATTAAACTAGCAACGTTTATTGTACAAAACCATAAATATATTTTTTCTTATATAAATAATAATTTAATTTAATTTAATCTTTCTAAAATTCCGTGTGTTACACGGGCCTATACTAGCTGCATGTATAGAAATAGAACGAAAACAGCCTTATTTAAAATGCAGATGGAATGCCCTATCATTTCAAAAGACCCGCAGTATGATAACTTGTTGGGCCGCTGGGCCCTGAAAGTCCAACACAAGATATTATGTTTGGACATTTTTTCACCATACCAATGAACTACTTTAAAGTAGGCCAGTAAGGAACTTAAAATTAAAAAAATTCTTTAATCGAAAATTAAAACCAATAAAATCTAATCAAATCAACTATTTTTGCACTCATAATGAATAACTAATAAGGTCATTATACTTACTCTAATAAAAATAATACAAAAATAATAATAAATACATTGAAGATTATGATTGCAAAAAATGCCACATATAAAGTTTAACATTTGTGTAAAATATTAATGACTATCTTTTGAAAAGAAAAATTCACCAATGATCGTTTGAAACCATACACGATTATACCCATAACTATGCGTGATTCTTTTTATTAAAATTTCTTGTTTGAAAGTCATTTTTGTAGATACAATATTATTTATTTTGAATGGTATGATAGAGAACATTTTATTTTGAAAAGAAAACAGTTTAAAGGACCGCCAACGTAATTCTATTAGTGATTACCATAATTTAACTATTAAATTACTAAACTAGTTTCTCGTTATTAAGTTTCCATTACCAAAAAAGGTCTACAACAAGAAATTAGTGATTACCATAATCTTTGAAGAAAATTATGAATTGCCACAAAAAAAATCAAAAAATGGATGTCCATCATCTTCATCTTCGTCACCATCACATCCATGATTTGCATGAACTCTCCCATTCTGATCAGTAGAATTTGGATCGTTATTGGAACAAGAATTAGGGTTTCCATTTCTTGATTGAAGAATTCCAGTGGGATGAATAGGGAACAAATCCAGAGTCTCTTGCCTCATTTCTTGCTTCTTGTTGTACCTTTGATCATTAATGCTTTGATCTGGGATCAATCTTGACCTCTTGAAGCTTCCACCTGCTATAGAGAGTGGTACCTTTGGATATTGATGGTAGTACACTGCATCACTCTTTGGAGGTGCAATGTAACATGGACTACAAACTACTGCAAATCACATATTCATCATAACAATGTGAAAAGACATAAAAACCAGAGAAAATTAAAAGAGAGAGTGTAAGCAAGTATATACCATTGGGGTAAGATGGGAAAAGAGGAGTGGGATGAAGAAAGCGATTGTAATAAGCAAAAGAATCCTGTTTCTGCTTCTGCCTTTGCCTGGCTTTATGATTCTGGAACCAGTAAAAGACGTTTTTGCCCTCGATGTGTCCGAAATCTCTAAGGCGAGCTGTGATCTGCTGAATCTGCTCAGCAGTTGGAGTCCGTAAGTCCTGTTTGTACAAGCTCTCAAGCATGTTAATCTGCTCCTTTGTGGGGTTCCATCGTGACCCTCCATTTCCAACACTCTGATCGCCGCCCTCCATTTAGTCATCAAGAATTGTGAATATTATCTGCATGGATTGTTCTGGGTGTGCCCATTTTATAGGGGGGAGAAAGAAGTAGGGATAGGAAAGAACCAATGATATGGTGCATGAATATGCGTGCATGAAATGCTGTAGAACAAAGAAAGAGATAAACAAAGAGTCAAACAAGAAAACCATGAGATAGGAGTATTGCAATATTGCATGCGTATAGTTTTTGGTGCAGAAACATCTCTGAAAACATGGAGGGTAGCGGCTGATGAAAGGACGAAAATGCCCCTAGAAGGGGGTGTGAAGGATAGGGGTAGATTAGGGGAATGAAGGAAAAAGACAGGCGGTTGGGTTGTGAGGAGTATAGGGCCTAGGCTTTGGAAATTGCAGAAACTGAGTAGAGTTCACAGAGACAAGAGAGAGAGAGAGAGAGAGGAGAGAGAGATTGTTAAGAAGATGATGATTAAGAGGTGAGAAATTGAGAGGACTGAGTAGAGTGGAGTGGTGAAGAGAAAAGGCAATACATATATATATGTTTGCTTCGAGATTTGAGACTTGCTTTTGCTTCTATCTACATCAACTACTATTAGTTAATACCCCCAACACTCTCTTCTATCCATATTTTTTTTTTTCGGGTATTTCATCCATGTATCATTATCACTTTCAAAATAACCAAGTTATGATCGATTTTCAATGAGATATCAAAATTATGTTGTTTTGCAATAATACATCGATCTGTTTTAAAAAAAAAGTATAATAGATATAATTATTTGCATTTGATGTTATATTTTGTATGCATTATACATTATGAATACACATGATAAATTGTGTGTTTAATTAATGAAAAATATTAAATTTTGCATTTAGTAATTTTAACTGAGCTCTTACTTCGATTGCAACATTGATACCATATTAGGCTGAGAATTTATTGTGGAGTATATTTGTGTATGCATGATTATCAAGGTGTTATTAATTATTGAGTAAACTACTTTTTTCGCTCATTATGTTTGTCGTTTCGCAGTTTTGCCTTTTTTGATTTCGGGCTTGCAATTTAGGACTTTCTGTTTTACGGGCTGATAATTTAGGACTTTATTTTTTATTAATGGCAATGTAGGATTTTATGTTTTCAAAATTAGCAATTATTGCCCAATTTCAGCCCGAATTGTTTATTTGGGTTGAAATTACACATTTTTTGGGCTTAATTTGATGAGGTGGCAAGTGATTATCTGACGTGGAATTTTGCAATTAATTGTCAAGCGCCATGTGTATTTTAAGTGGGTCCCACTACCTAATTCAAAATTAATTAAAAAAAAGAAAAAAAAACCGTTTCTCTGTCTCTTCAAATTTAGGCATCGGCCACCGATCGGAGCGATTCTTGTGCCTATCTTGAAGTTCTCGTCGAGCCCATCATGAATCCGGGCTTGGATCAGCCATCCGATGCCGCCTCCGCCGGCAATCGGCCGGAGAAGTCGCGGTTGTTTCTCTCTCTAAAACCCGTTTCTCTCTCTCTTCAAATTCAGGTCATCCGACCACCGATCGGAGCAATTCTTGTGTCTATCTTGAAGTTCTCGCCGAGCCCGTCATGAATCCGGGCTCGGATCAGCCATCCGACGCCGCCTCCGCCGGCAATCGGCCGGAGAAGTCGCGGTCGCTTCTCTCTCTAAAACCCGTTTCTCTCTCTTCAAATTCAGGCCATCCAACCACCGATCGGAACGATTCTTGTGCCTATCTTGAAGTTCTCGCCGAGCCAGTCATGAATCCGGGCTCGAATCGTCGATCGGACATCATCTCCGCCGGCAACTGCCGATCAAACTCTCGGCCTTTCCCTCTCTCTCTCCTCCCCCTCTCTCTCTTCGATCCCACTATTAAGTATACTTGTGAAAAAAATATCAAAGGAAATCCACGTCAACAAATTAGAAGCCATGTAAGCAATTTCAGCCCGAAATCACCGGTCACGTGCAAAAAACATGCGATTTCAGCCCAATTAATCGATTTGGGCCGAAATTGGGCAGTAATTGCGAAATTTTAAAAAATAATGTCCTAAATTGCAAACCCGAAATCAAAAAGGGCAAAACTGCGAAACGACAAACATAATGGTCGAAAAAAGTAGTTTACTCTTAATTATTTATTATAAAATTTGGGGAACATATTTAATTCGTTTATCGGCTAATAAATTTTGGTGCCTTTTCTTGATTAAATGCTTCGTGCTTTTCAAAAATTATATACTAATATTTTAACTTGTAATGAAAGAAAAAAAAGACTGTTACATTTCATTCCTATAGTACATTTTTTCCGATTTTTTCTAACTTTTTTTTTTCTTCTAGAATCAAAGTTACCTTTTATAAACTCATTTTTTCTTTTGAAAACTAGTTCCTCGATTTTGTAAAGATCATTACTTAGGAGATATATGTTCTATTTGGGACTTAAATTCTTTGTTATCTCATATTTTGTTTTTGACAAATGTAGTATATAATATGATAATATCATTGATATTTTTATAGCATACATCAAATATGATCATTGCATATATAAATGATATAAATATGAAGGGAAAAATAATCCAAGCTTTGATTGTGAAGGTCTTATCACGTATGACTATATGAGTGGGTATAGTTGAGCTAAACCGATGGTTTGAAATTCAATATTTACGTATAAATATCAAACAACATATTTAATCGTTTAAATAATATTTTTATACGGAAATTCTCACATTAATATTACACAGTAATTATTAAATAAATAGTTTTAATCTTTGATTTATATTCTATAAATTCCTTAATTAAACTCATTTAAGCTCACGGGTCAATTGAGTCGGCCAAAACTAAAACTCGATTCAACTCGATTCAACTCGACTCATTTACCTCTAAAGAATATACTCTAAAAATTTGCTCAATTTCTGTTGCCTTTATATGCAGTCTTTTCACAGAATTTGCTTCAAAAAAACAAAATTTAAGCAACAATCAAAAGTCTCTTCAACCAAAGCAACTGCAATCTCAACTAGATTGGAAGTGAGACATTTGACATACCTAAAGATTTCATTCATGAGCTGATTGAATTATAGTTCTTTCCCATTCATGTACATGCAAGTTATCCACATCTTTAAGCTCAAAGAAATGGCAACATCTCGATCTCCGTAAGAGAATATTAGACGACACCATCACCAGTCTTTCACAAGCATGAATTCATCCAGTTTCTCAGCATCACTGAGTCCTATGGTTAGGTCCCTCCATGGCTGGTAATATGACCTGTTCAAATGCAGATTGCCAATTCAGCCAACCAACATGAAAAGCAGCGAATACAGCAATAATTGATGGAATCCTTTGCCATGGCTCATCTATTCCATTTTGCAAATACGACAGTAAAAGACGAAGTCGCACCACATCTTTCTTCTTTTGACATTTCTGTTGATAAGGATTTGAATATTTCAAACTGGTAAAATATAGATGCACAACATTCATGGGCGTACTCAAAAGAATCTCCAAAATAGTAAAATCAAGTATAAACTAAGTCAATATTTTTATAATGGCTTTATGCAGATGACAGGGAGGTTTCGTATCACTATTGACCATTGTTGATAGTGTATCTTGGTGTATCATTATTACTTAGATAATGATAATTCCAATAATTCTCACCTTAACCAAATATTTCTATGAAATAAGTCTGTGGCTATAACATAGGATCATTTGCACTTCCAAATGTTCATTTTGTTTTTCTATGGCCAATACCACAGTATAACAGACTCATAAAGAAAAGGTCATCTAGTGTAATTTACATGGAATTACAGATATAGAATAGCTTGTCAGAAATATTTTGCATTTGTACCTAGTCAATGACAATCTTAAGCTATAAAAAAATTTAAGGAAGTGTGCCATTAAGATAAAAAAAAAAAAATACATATATATATATACACACACACACAAGATGATTTTTAATAATTAATATCTAAATATTCAAATAATAAATAGGTCAAGTGACTAAAATTGTTTAACTTAAAGGAATTGTGTTTGATGGATATGATGGCAGTAGATCAAGGAGGGGCAGGTAAAAAGGTCTCCAAAATCACATTTAGTTATTATTCAACTATCCTTCTAGTAAAAGAATATAAGGAAAACACATATGTACTCTCTTTGATTGCCCAAATAAAACCAGAGCTGCAGCATATCAAGTAAATTAAACATTTAGTGTAATTATTGAAGAAGATACAGGTACCTCAAGTGCACTCTTGAACTTTGCAAGCACTTCATATCCCAATTTCCTCATATCATCATCAGGTGAAGATATACTGGCAAAAGTAACCGCAAGCAAGCCTAAACTGGCAAACTCAATAGGTTCAATATAGCTCATTGAAAGACAGTGAATCAAGAAACGAAGGATGAAGACTGGATCGTATATTTGCAGCTTATCAGTTGTAGAAGGGGCCTGCACAAAGTGTTTTGCAATCTGACGTATATGGGTCCACACAAGGAACACGAAACGATCTTAAAATACTCCGCATGGGAGATAGAGCCAATCCGGACATAGTAGAAACAAGTGATTGACGGGGCAAATGTATGGACTGCACAAACTGGGAGTGAGCAAGCAACAGCTGAATTACTGAAGCACATGAAAATTTCCCTTCAGATAGATAGGTAAGAACAGTTCGTAGCATCTTCAGTGTCACAGGATCCCCAAACCTATAAAGAAGAAATGATTTTACAAGTTGCTCTACGAAGGGAAGAGACTCCAACTTAGTAAGACAATCATGCATCTCTGTTGTCAATTCCAATACATGATCCATTACAAAGACTTCCAGAAATCTAAACAATGGAAGGTTCATGCCATCAATATTTTCATGGAATTCCTTGGCAATCAATATCCATGAATTGATCAACAACCTTACAAACCGGATTCTTGACTTTACCATGTCAGGGGTAACATGTGGAGGAACCACCTTTTCATCACCATTATTCAGCTGATGTTTACTTTGATTATGATCTGAAATCAAGAGCAACCTGCAAAAGTTTATCTTTGCAACAACTCTGCTCACGAAATCTAAAGGCTGTTTAAGTGAATGAATTCCAGCCTCATCAGAGCGATAATCAAAAATATCATCTGCACGAGATGGGTACATGGAATTAAATAGATTCAACCTCCTCTCAACTTTCAACATATCTTCACTTAATATCAGATAGTCTCGGACCATTATTATTGCCTTACCAAGAAGACTCTCTGAGAAAAGATCCAAATATTCTTCTTTCGATGCAGTCAAAGGTTCATCAAATCCAATCTCAAATATAATCTCAGACACAAAGATCCTCCACTTAAGAAAACCCCCCAAGAGTACACGACCATACACCGAAAGTATAGCCTCAAAAGGCTTGTAGAGCTGTTCCCCAACTTTAGAAATATCTGTATTCAAGTACAAGACGACAGTTGGCAAAAGCATCAGTAGTTCTTCATCTGAGAAAGGGTATTTACAAGTTTTTAGAGTCCCATTGGTATTAGGAAGTGACGACTTATCCAACAATTCAGAAAACATAAACCCGAAGACAGACATATGCAAGGGGCTCAATCCAGAAATAAGATTCAACAAATCAGCTTTTGTTCTATTGATCCTGTGCAGGCAATATGAGAACATATTCATGGGAATGGTTGCGAGAACTCTTTGTAGAAGCATTACAGAAGGAAGATGTGGATGTTGAATAGCTTTACGCACTTTTACGACCTTAAAAGCTTTAAGAAGACATGCATCAGCCATATTTAGCTTCAAATGCCAGCCAATCTTTAATACTTGAAAAAAGATCCTCTCGAACAGCAAAACATCAAAATGTGCCTCAGTTCCACTACGAACAATATACAGTTTACTTTCCAGTGGTGGCTGCCTCATATATGCTGAGAGAATGTCAAAAGTGCAACTGGCAAAGTGCAAACCTACAAAGATAGCATCTCTTTTTGATGGTAGGAGAGAAGTTGCATTGTCAATATCAATCTGAGAGAACAACCAGTTCACCAATTCAAGAAGCTCAAAGGGAGACATGAAACAAATCATAGAGTGTAAAGCATAAAATATAGGGAGTAGAGGCTTAAAATCCGTGGACTGGATGCAAGCATCAAACTTATTCTTGAATATCAAAAACAGTTTCTGCTCCAGAAATTTAAATGCTTGCAATATTCGCTTTCTGCCACCTCTAACTTGTTCAGATATTTTATCATTGCACACTGGGAGCAAGAGCTCAGAAGCTACTCTTAACAAATTCAGGATATGGAGATCCGTTTTATTAATTTCTTGCTTGGTTATCTCAAGAAGTTCTTCCAAAGTTTCCCCAAAGACTGAATCTGATACACTTTTTCACCAGACAGGGGACAATCCAGTGATGCAATCACAGCAGGATTATTAAAGATGATTTCTGCCACATCTACAGCAGAATGTAGTGGTAGAGCCACACCAACAGGAGCTGCACTAACAGAGTTAATATTTTCAACCAATAATTGTTTTAACAGGTGCTCTGCAAGTTTAAAGCAGATTTCAGAAAGCATCTTGAGCTCATCCAAAGTTCTGAGTTTGTAGCATGACCTTGTGTGATTAATCCAGAAGAGTACATTGGAAAATGAAGAAAGCAAATGATCAGAAGTAATCCCAGTGACTTTATCGAAGAGCAACGCCTGAAGTGTTGACTGCTCAAATAAATTCAAGCTCCCACTTTGTGCGATACATGAAAATAATACATAGAATGGAGCAACTTTTAAGTAGCGAGAAAATGCAACAGAAGCAACTTCAGAATCAAGATCAACTTTATAACTCTCATCCTTTTCTTTAAATGATTAACACTATGCAGAGCAGCAACGAACATTTCAGGCCATAATTTTGAAACATCACTGAGATAACTTGGTTCAAGGAAAAAAATAGATGATAAAACTGAGAATGGTACGCCAAGTAGCTTACTTGACATAGATAAGACTAATGGAAAGTTCTGCAATAGCTCATCATGTCTTGCACACATCAACGAGAAGGAAAATCCCACTGTCAATCCGACAAGTCCATTATCATACTCACTTCTCAGAACTCCTTCTATGTCTCTAAGAGTATTGACAAAAGAATTTTTCAAACCCTTAACATCCTCAACACTGGAATGAATTCCATAACTTTGCTGACACAAAATATCACGCACAAAACGCAACAGAGTCTTCAGTGGCCTCCACTCACATGGACATTCAGGGAGATCCGAGACATCAACTTTGCTGCTAAAATTCTCTCAAGTTTCTCTGATAATACACGATATTGTTCCAGCATTCACCTACCAACGTTTATAGCAATGTCTCTCGTATCAAAAATCAATGATGTTAAGAAAGATGGCAGAAGAAATATTATACATACATAGCATGAAGATTAAGAAAGCATCTCATTCTACCTGTGTGTCCAATAGATATTTGATTGTGTTGGAAACATAGCGTGATACCAATGACTTTTGAGGTACCATGAAGGATCCAGATTCAGAGCTGAGCAACCGTAAGCACTTCTCCAAGACACATATAGTAAAAGGGCTAACCTCAGAAGATAGATCTGGTAAAACCATGCAAATCATAAATTGAATAAGAAGATTTCTTGAAAAATAAAATATGTAACAGGAATATAGGGATTTGGCATCAATCAATTACCTTTACCACCTTCTGAATCATAGATGTAACGCTTCAATAATTCCATATACTTGTACAAGTTATTTCCCGTAGTGGAAACAGCATCACACAGAAAAGATATAATAACTGATGATAAATCTTGGAAGATTTCGACTTCCAAGTGCTCAACATGAACATAATCGGCACTATAGCCGGGTATGAAAAGGAACCACACAAATTTCCTTTACGTTATTGTCAAATGCACCAGTGCTCAACATTGCTGCCTTTGCTAAGGCATAAGCTTGTTCCTTAATCTGTCTGAGTGGGGAGCCCGTTAACAAGACAATAAATGGATACAGGTGTCTGTACATCTGTGGTGGGGTTCTAATTGGGGATACATCTTTGGAAAACTGATTGACATATTCATTAAAAGTTGTAATATCCATTTGCATCATAGAGCATTCTTGTAAACCTTCAAACTAATCCAATCCCTAGAATTATCCTAAACCTATCTGCCCACTATTCTGTCAATACATGAAATGAACAAGCGAATTTGAATTCTAGTATCAAGGTGTTTTTGAACAAGATTAGCTGAGTTATTTAGTTTTACATAGATTTGAGTAATTAATGTAACTCTCTCTTCATCTTTTAATTTTATATAGATTATAGTTTTACATAAATTTGAGAAATCATTGTAACTCTCTCTTCATCTCTTAACTTTATATAGATTATAGAATAGCTTCTAGAATAAGATTAATCTTTTTATTTTTTTATTAAAGAATAGTTTATCAAGTAAGATATTTTTTTATTATTATTATTAAATAATAGTTTATCAAGTAAGATTTACAATTTTTTTATTTTTTTATTTTTATTGACATGACATTTTTAGGCGGGAAAATGACAATTTTGTAATTTTTGCCAACTTTCCTGCTTTAATATAAGTATAGATATATTAATAAAAGTCGGATAAAAATCATTTCAAAATTGTACTAATTTGTTATAATTTATTTCAAATATAAATACATATTGAAATATTAATAAATCTATGAATATAAATAAAAGAAAAAAATAGGGAATTTTTGTCTTAAATTGAGAACTCAATCTATATTTTAAGCATTAAATTGAGAAAAAAAGTTAAATTGAGTCTCTTATTGAGAAACTTTAAAAATTAGATTCAAAATTGAGAGTTAATTTATAAATTGGGTCTTATTATGAAATTTATCCTAAAAAAATAAAAATTATACCAATGGAAAGAGGTGAAAAAGCAAAGAGAAATCTCGAGAAATTAATAAAGTTCTGTTTTCCTCTGGTTTTCTATCTTTACTATATACTTTTGTTATTTATTTTTATTTCTTCATAAAAGTCCATTTTCACATCTAAACAACCGAATTATAAATTTGGCTTTTGAAACAAATCATTTTTTTTCTAGAACCAAAAAAGTTTACAAACCTAATTTTATTGTTTATTTTTTTGGAATGATGAGAGTAATAAGTAACAAATCAATCACGGCTAGACAACTTTATTAACTTTAAAAGAATTAAAGCAATGTGTGATATATAATTACTAGAATTGAAAAAAATTCAAGGAAAAATTCATGATGGTATTGTTATATCAGTGATCAAATAGAATGAATAATATCACTAAAATCATCCTACAAGTTATCCTTTAAGGCAGCGTGCAAGCAAAGAAAGGTAAGCTATATCACATTATTTATATATACTGCTGGCATGAATCATACGCTATGAAATCAAAACTCAGATTATCAAATTTAGACCAAAACTAAATTTGGTTTAAAATTGTATGAAAATTTTGTAGTAGTACTAGTTCTTTTAAAATAGTGGTACCAATCTAAATGATATATCTGAAGAATTATATGTTCATGACACATACCCAATTTTCATAGTTTGATTCGACCATTCAAAACATTTTTTTACTATCCACCCCTCAAATATCTTATTGAAGTCCAAACACATACTAACAAAATGATGATTGAGTCAATCCATACAATTCAATTTATGGTGAAATCATAAGGGATAGAGAAACATACCAACAACATGTGTATGACTATTTTCGTAATCACTCAAATGTGATGAGTTGTTACATAAATTATTTGAACAAATATAACATTGGAGGTGCTATTTTTGAACCAGTTAAATGTTGTAACAACTAGTTTTGAATAAACATAATTGTCTAACGTATTTAAAAAGTTTATCATATATATGTTTGTTGTAAACATATCATTTTGTTGAGATTTTGAGTTAAACATATGCACTTTTAGTGTTATAATAATCTGTAAAATCTCGTGTTAAATGTCACGCCCCAATTTACGTTACTGTAGAATATCAGAGTCTTTAATAAATTTTCCATTGGGCGTCCAACAACTAATCAAAACATGCTTTTCTACAAAAACTTTTAAAAATGAATGCGAATAAAATAGAACATCCCAAATATCTTTGTTTTATAAAAGAGAATGCAAAACTTTGTTACAACGGAAGAAAAGGTATTACTTCGTTGTTGGACAAAACAAAATTTACACAACCTTGCAAAACAACACATTCCAACAGGATTCGAAACCAACCAAAAAGACACCTCTTTCACTTCCCGTCTAGAAGGCTGTCACCTGTAAAACAAAATCATTTAAGGGGTGAGTGCAAAAAGACACTCAGTGAGGTGGAATTGGTGATCAGCTAAAAACACTGGAACAATTTTTTTTTTTTCATATCATTCAATAGCACATAGATGCGGATTGGAGGCCGCCCCTTTTCAAAAATACGGTTCTGAACTGCCGTGAAAACATTTTTGTGGCTTCGAGCCACCATGAATACAATTTGTGGAACTAAGTCATCTTGAATACAATTGTGGAACTAAGCCACCATGAATACAATTTTGGAACTATGCCACCATGAATACAATTGTCACATACTATCTTCTTTCATCTTGCAATTATTGCACAAATCTCTTTGCCCCGAAATAAGGCACAAAATACCACACTTATATATTAAATCACTTCTTCTCACATTAATCAACAATCTCACGTTACAGCACTTGATCACGTAAAAGAAAAAACAAGGATTTCCCCATATCCTTTACCATATATCATCATTCATGGAGCATACTACATTTCACTTTGCATATCACTTTCAATCTCCACGTTATAAATAAAAACATTCAATAATTGCACACAAGAGCACCCATAGTTCACAACATATAATTTACAAGAATTTACCCCCATCTCGGATAAGTGGTGTCTCTAGCAGCTGCTATGGTTCAAGAAAATTATGGGGTTCTTTGCTTGCGTTTCCTACAAAAATATGAGGATATAGACTTATTCTAGCAGCTCAAAGAGACTATCCATAATTTAAATTAAAACATGAATTAAGACATTCCTAGCTAAGATTGATAATCGGGATCTATAGATAAGAACTTTGAATAATAAGGAAAATGACTCATATTATTTGGAAAATGGGTTTTTGTGCAAGTTGAGACTTTTAACAGAGAAAAATAAATTTGCAAGAACAAAATTAAATCTTGCTAAATGAATCAACTTTGCAAAATAAATAAATCTTGTAAAAATAACTAAATCTTGCGAAATTAAACTTACTTGATAAAATAAATTAGTCTTGCAAAATAACTCATTCTTGTGAAATTAAATTAATTTTATAAAATAGTTCAATCTTGCAAAGTTACATTTAATTTGCAAAATAGAAAAACTCAATTTGTAAAGTTAATACTCCATTTGCAAAATTGCAACTCAGATTGCAAAGAAAAAATTTAGTTTGCGAAATTACATTGCAATGTAAAAATTTAGTTTGCAAAATTACATTGCAAAGCTAAAGTAAATCCACTTGCAGAATCCAATTTGCAAAGTAAAATTCAGTTTGCGAAGTTTAGACTCAATTTGCAAGGCTAAAATTGACTTGCAGGATGTAAAATAATCCTTGCCAAGCAAAAAGGAATTGAATATAAATTGCACTTTTCAAAGCAATGTTAAACACATAAGAATAACCCCTGCTACATAAAAGAAAATCCCTCTTTCCATCACCCCAAAACTGTTGTGACCAGCCCTGTTCCGGGGCTGCTACCACCGACTCCGGCGACCCGCGTCACCGACGACTCACCCCCGACTACTCACCAGACTACGACCTACTCAGACAACCCAAAAACACCCCCATAGCTACACTACAACTCACCCAAACTCAGTACGAAAGGTGGTTGTCGACCAGCCTCAGAACAGACCTGGCGTGCCCCCGGCGCGCCCCGATTCGGCGCCCAGCGCCGCGCCCCTGCGCCCCGACGACTCTCCCCCAGCTCGACACCCTGACTCACTTGGTGGCAGCAACAACCAAAAATAGGGCAGTCCAACAAACCTAGAAAGAGAGAGCGAGAGAGATACCTGTGAAAGAGAAAGACTCGAGTGAGAGGGGAAAGAGCGAGAAGAAGAAAGAAAAAGGCTGTGTTGAATTAAAATATTGTACCCCTTTCTTTTATTACCCTTCCCCCTTTTCACACACAAACTGGCTTAACTAATATGTGTCAAGAAGAGAAAAAGAAATCAGCAGGTGGTGGCGTGTTATAAAGAATAGAGAAATGTGTAAGCACAAAAATACTTTCCTTTTTCTTAATTATTTAACTACTTACTCTTATACTTATTTACTGCACATAACTTAGTTTTATGTATTCAACTAATTAATTACTTAGTTAACTATTTAATTATACCTATGTACATACTTATATATGTAAATATATATATCTTTATACTTTAATTAATTTAATTTGGGTGTTATATTAAATTTTCAAAATTTTAATAATGTTTACGTCATTTTTTAATTATTTTTGCGATATCAATAAATCTATCGATATTTCTGTAAAATTAAGGTTGCAATATTGAAATTTTCATCTTCGACTTGGACCACATTGAACAAAAAATCTGGTTCCATCATTGCCTGATATCGACTCGGAAAAACTTGAATTCAAGTGGTGCTTGAGTATTCAATATTTTAGAAATATTATTCAGGCAGCGAGTGAAGTCGAACTCAAACATATCAAGTTATCTGTTAGGTCGAGTTCGAATCGAGCCTTAAATGTTGTATATTGTGATTATCATCTTGACTGAATAATCAAGTTGTTATTGGAACAAACAACGGCAGTAGATTGTTGCTTACAAGTCATAATTTGGTCATCACAAAACATACTCGTTATGTTCACAAAAGTTGGAAGTTGTTGTTGAAGAGGGCGGATATTGAGAAGGATGAGGGGAAATGTCCAGAAGAAGTGGAGAATATAGTGCGGCAAATCTGAATTTGAGACGGTGCTGAAATCTGTGTGGTTGGTGGCATATTAATTGGCCAAACTACAGAGACGGTGCAAGACTGAATTTGAGAGAGTGCTGAAAGGAATAAACTCTCATTTGGTAAGAAGTGGAAGAAGTAATGTATCAGCTATTTTAGAATTGAGTTACCAGAATTTACTTCCACAGCTGAAACCATGCTTCTTGTGTTTGGCCTTCTTCAAGGAAGATGCAAATATTGAAGCAAAAAAGTTGGTAGATATATGGATTGCACTTGGCCTCATCGTGCAGGAAGGAGAAAAAACTATGGAGGATATTGCAATAAGATATTTAGATGAGTTGATCAATCGACACATGATTCAAGTGAAGAAAATGATCAAGTATGATAGAGTAAAAAGTTGTCGAATGCATGATCTCATTAGTGATCTATCCATCACTAAATTAAGCAAATGAGGAAATGAAGTTTGAGATATTACGGGATGGTGATGAAGGTAGTTCTCAATCGTTATATAAACCTCATCATCGTGCTATCTACGATACCATAAAATGGTGGCGGCATCTTGATCAGAATAAACATGTTCGTTCCGTTTTCATCCATGGAGCTCATGTCAATTCTAGTACTTCATATTGCTGGAAGAGTTATCAACTTCTTAGGATACTTGATTTGGAAGATTGTTGTTTTACAAAATTACCTAAGGTAATTTGTGGGTTGATTGAGTTAAGATACTTGGGATTGAAAGGTACAGAAATAGAAAAGCTCCCTCACTCAATAGGTAATCTCAAAGGCTTGTGGTTCTTAATTTAGGCAACAATTACGTAAGAATACCCAACGTTGTATGGAATATGGATAGCCTGGTTCATGTGATCTGCTCAATTATAATATTGTTCGCAGATATCCCTCTGAAACTAAACACTTTGAAGAATATGCAGACATTGAGCTACATTCTGTTGAAAGATTCAGAAATTGAGCAAGTAGTACAAATGACTGGTCTTTGTGAATTGGGTATACGCATGAGCTATATATCCAATGCAAACACGCTCTTCACTTCATTAGCAAAGATGGAATATCTTTTCTGTCTAAAGTTAAGATGTTGTGGTTACCTAAACATGGAGGGGCTTGCTACTCTGCACCATATAACTCAACTTGAATTGCGTGTATTGGAGAGGTTCCCAACTAATTCCCCGCCAAACCTTTCTCACTTGACCTTGCTTTCTATCCGGTCTTCTATGGAACAGGTAGAAGAAGACCCGATGCGAATACTAGAGAAGCTACCAAAGTTATCATACCTCAAATTCCATAGCTCATATAATGGTCGTGAAATGGTAATCTCCGAAGGCAGCTTCCCTGTGCTCCAAGTGCTTGACATGAGTTTGGAGATGCTAGAAAATATAGAAATGGGTAAAGGGGCAATGTCGAAGCTCAAACGACTGAATTTAGGTGGATGTTCGAGTCTCAAAAGCCTCCCTGAAGAGCTCAAAGCTATGAAAAATCTGGAGGATTTGAGTATAAGTATCAATGTAGATGTCTCAGGTGAATACTCCCATTTAATCTCCCTCTCTTTTTTTCTTGCCAAACCTCACTTGCTACAAATATAGAATTGTGTGTAATGAAGTAGTAGAGTGTAGGAAGCATTAAAGGATTGGAATCAGACATCTCAGGTGGTGTATACTACCACTTAATCTCCCATGTGAACCTTGTCAAACCTCACTTACTGCAAATATAGAATTTCTACTAATTTGGTTTCTTTCATTTCTCTTATTTTTCTGTATCTATTATCTACTGTTTGTTACTAGTATTGTAAAAGTATGGTTAACAAGTGGGCTATCTTTCATATCGCTCTTCAACTTGTTATATAAACAACAATTCTGCTATTGTAAAGAGTTAAATAAGGATGATAACAATATTCATATTAATCGAAGCCATCCTACGATGGAAAACTCAAACAAGATTCATTTTATGCAAAGTTCATTGCATTTTATCTGTGAAACTAAACATTAATATTGCAATGTCTCTTTAATATTATATATGTATATATTTTATAAAAATCATTGTTTTACATTATTCCTTTGGAAAATTAAAAATAAAATTCTATAGAAATCAATAATACTAAAATAAAATTATTTTCATAAATATACAATCAATAATTTTTGAAATTAAATACATCAATCAAAATCAAATTTTATTTAAATATATAAATCTAAATAAAAATCCTAAAGTTTCTAAAAATTAGTCAAAAAAAAAAAACCTAGTAACTTAAATTTTATCTATAACTTATTTAAATAGATTTAAATAACCTAATAAAATCAAATAATTTACAATTTAATGTATGGGAATTATTTAAATGAATCTAAAAATTATGCTTACATCTAAAAATAAATTTAGTATGCCAATTATTAAAAAATAAATCTCTATAATTAAAAATTAAAATCTAAAACATTTTGAATAAATATTAAAATTATAATTAATTATTGTTCACACCTCTTGCTTGGTTTTCTCCGAAAAAGTATAGTTATTTCTTATTGATATTTTTGTAATCTTGTAATTTAAGGTGATTCTCATCTAAAGTCACCGTGCACATCATCTGTTCACATTTTTGCCGAAAAATTATTCAAAAATTGCAATTTGATAAATTTAGTAGTTCGGGTTGCAATCTAATAAAAGAAATTTAGATTGAAAAAAAAAGTAAATAATTTAGATTGTTTTTTTGCATTTAATCCTAGAATTTACTCAAAAACATTGTTCATTTTAATCCAAACGAAACTCCAAATCAAACGAATTGTCTATCCATGATTATTCTAAAAGTGGATAGCGCCTCTATCTTGTGAGTGATCAAATAGAATGAAGAATTATCACAAAAACCAACCTACAAGTTATCCTTTGAGGCAGGGTGCAAGCAAAGAAAGGTAGCTACACCACTATATATATACTGCTTGCATGAACAATTCGCTATGAAATCAAAACTCACATTATCAAAAATAAAACCTGAGATATGGCGGAGGCAACAGTGTCATATGCAGTGCAAATACTGGGCGATCTGTTGATCCATAAGTTGCATTTCCTGGCAGGCGTTGAGGGTGAGGTTCGCAGGCTGAAAGACGAGCTGAAACGGATGCAGTGTTTCCTCAAAGACGCAGACGAGAAGCAAGCCAATGACGAGAGAGTGCGTCACTGGATATCCGAGATCAGAGAGGTGGCTCTAGATTCCCAAGATGTTATTGAAATCTTCCTTGTCAAAGTTGAGAATGCACAAAGAAGCAGAAGCTTGTTGAGGAAGACCGTTTGCTTCCCCTACCAAGTCTACTACGTCAATGATGTCGGGAAAGAGATTGAGACCATCCAGAAGAGGCTTCAAGACATTGAGAGCAGCCGATCTATGTACGGAATTGAAAATCTTGGAGAGGGGTCATCGATGACGAGATCAACAGAAGTGGAAACATTGCGGCGATTGGCTCATTGGCAAACAGACAAACACCTGGTGGGCATGGAGAGCGACGTGGAATCGCTTCTCGGAAAATTGATCTTGGACCAGAAGGAATTAAGGCTTTCAAGTGCCACCATCACCGGAATGGGTGGAATCGGAAAATCTACCCTTGCCAGGGTTTTGTACAACCACGGCGCCGTCGTTGATCGATTTCAGCGCCGGTGTTGGGTAGTGGTTTCAAGTGAATTGAGGCCAAAAGAGACATTGAAGGAGTTGATGCTGCAGCTGCTCAAGCCCACAGAGGACAAGCTAAAGGTATTGGAGATGATGGAGAAAATGGATGTAATCAACATTCAAGAAATGATTCACCAACGCTTGAAGGACACGCGCTATTTCATAGTAGTGGACGATGTGTGGGAAGACGCACATTGGGAAGCCATAGCCAATGCCTTTCCTGATCAAGGTAACATCTCCATCTTCTTCCCTGTTTTACTACTTCAATTATTTTAAATAATTTTTTATATTTATTAAAGGATTGTTTGAAATTTGTTCAAAATGATAAAAGTACAACAATCATAAAATTAAGTGCAATAAAAGGAAATTAATTTTTTTGTTACACTGTTTTGAATATTGACAACAAATGACTTAATTTACGATGACATGTTACTACACCCGATCTAGCAGTAAAGGAACATGAGTTATTAGAGTTTATAAGATGCTGATCTTATTTAAATCTAAGTTGTTAAAAATATTTAAATAGAATAAAATTATTAGAGTTGGTCTTATGTGCACTTGGTATACATGCAATCCAGGTCAACCCAGTTTTGATCCGGATTCGCGTGTTTTTGAATTTAGTTTTATTTTTATTTTTATTTTTTTCAGGTTGTTACCTTTATGTTGTATTAGTGTGACCTTTATATTATAAATGTGTAACCTTTATGTACAACTATCATGACATTTATGTACTATAACTTAGAAAAAAAATGAAGATTTTCAACATAATTTGAACTGTATACCTTTATGTGATATCAATATGACTTTTATATTATATCATGTCACCTTTATGTACAAATATTCTGACTTTTATGCACTTTTATATATTACATAAAGGTCAGAATATTTGTAAATGAATGTGACATAATATAACATAAATGTCACATTGATATCACATTAAGGTATACAATACAAATTGTGTTGAAAATCTTCATTTTTTTTCTAAATTACAGACATAAAGGTATGGATGTTTGTACATAAAGGTCACACATTTATACATAATGGTCACACATTTATAACATAAAGGTCAAAACAAAAATTTGGAAATTTAAAAAAAAAAAAAATAGAAATTCGTAGATTCGGGTCGGATCGACCGGAATTGCATGGATCTGATCCATGCACCTGGTGCACCTGAGTTTTTGTGAAATTATTAACCCGAAAGGAAAAACAAAAGAAAAAAGAATAGAGTAAATGGTCCATTCATTGTTGGTAATAGTAATCTTATAACTAAAATGACCTAACTCAATTAAAGTGTATAAGCAAGCTACATTTTTCTAAAAATATAAGGTGAAGTTTTATTTTTATATTTTTGGAAAACAGCTTATAACGTCTCTTTTTTTTTTTTTTTGGAAATATGATCATATTTTAAAACTTTTGTCCGCAAATGTAAATGAGTAGGGTACACGTAAGTGTATCTCACATTCTATCGGCATTAAAATATGGGTGAAACGATGTACACCTCAAAAGATGCATGTTTTATTTTGTTTATACCTTTCATTTAAAATATGGGGTGTGTTGTATCTTTTGAGTCGAATTGGATCTTGTTTGCTTTTGAGGTGTGTATAGTTCTATCCATAAAATACTTAATCCACAACTTATATATATTACCCAATTATTTGTCTCTGGTAAGATATGGGTAATACCTGATGGATAAATGGGAGCTCACGGGTAAATGAATTATCAATTTACATATTATTTTACACGGGAAATTTTTTCGGATTTGTTCTATAAAAGTGCTTGTTGAGATCAATGGTCCATAGTTGGTCTTGTGGAGATAATCAAACGGCTAAGAAAGCAGCAACTTTGAAGACTTGAGCTAACAGCACATGCAAAGTTGGTTAAGCAGTTTTCAAGTCTGTTGAGCAAAAGGGAGGTTGTTGCAGCTGAAACTCACGTGGAAGAGGTTGTATATAAGTGTGGTTTCATCACAGATTGAATCATAATTTCAATGCAACACACACAGTGGTCACACAGAGAGCTTATAAGTTTCTTCTCCCAATTTCTAGGGTTTTCTAGAGTTGAAGCTTGCAGTTTTGATTTCTTATTCAACTGATGTAATTTCTTGTTTGATTATCAATATAAGAGATTACTGATTGGCTCTCGTGGATGTAGGATCGAATCTCGATCTGAACCACGTAAATCTTCTCGCGTTTTTCAGTTCTATATTTCATGCGTGATATATGTGCTATGTCGTGTGCATGGTGATGCTCTGATCTGGTTTGCTGCATGTTTGCTGAGTTTGATTCTGCCATTTCACAACAATTGGTGCGGTGAGCGTGGAAGGTTTGAAGGATTGAAGTTCCATTGGCTTATTTCTGATCTGCAATCACGAAGATCATCAAGCAATTAAAACCCGAGGGAGTTCTTCTCTCAATTCATCAAGACATGAGTTCAGCCAAGTTCGATCTGGAGAAATTCAGTGGGGAAAATGACTTCAATCTATGGAGAATCAAGATCAAGGCGCTTTTGGTTCAGCAAGGACTTGAAGCTGCCATTGATGAAGGCGTTCTTGCCAACACAGAGAAGAAGGTTGCTCCTGAGATCTTATCCAAGGCGCATAGTGCTCTGATTTTGAGCCTGGGTGATGAAGTTCTTAGGGAGGTTTCGGAGGAGACAACAGCTCTGGAAATTTGGGTTAAATTGGAATCAATTTACATGAAGAAATCTCTAGCAAACAGGTTATACTTGAAGAAGCTACTCTATACACTGAACATGGAGGAAGGGAAGGAGATGAGGAAGCATTTGGATGATTATAATCGAATCATTCTGGATTTGAATGCAGTAAGTGTAAAGATCGAAGATGAAGATCAAGCCATTATTCTCCTAAGTTCATTGCCAAAGGAATATGAACACTTTGTTGATACCATGCTATATGGTAAACAAACCCTTACCATGACAGAAGTGAAGAGTGCTCTCAACTCAAAGGACCTGCAAAGGAGAACTGAAAACAAAGACTCTATTGGAGAAGGTCTCAATGTTAGAGGGAGATCAGAAAAGAAGGATCAAGGCAAGGGCAGATGGAAATCAAGATCAAGATCAAAGGGGCCAAAAGGATCTGGAAATGCTACTGTAAAGAAGTGCTGGAAATGCAAGAAGGAAGGACATATTAGAAAGTATTGTCCAGAGAGAAAGAAAGGAGAGAATAAAGCCACTGAGAAAGGTGGTGCATCAATTGCCTCTGATGGTTATGATTCAGCCGATGTGTTGATGGTTTCACATGACAAAAATGAGCAAGAATGGGTGTTGGACACAGGGTGTTCATTCCACATGACATCCAACAAAGCATGGTTCAAAGAATTGAAGGAATTTGAAGGTGGCTCAGTGTTTCTTGGAAACAATCAGATTTGCAAAATCAAAGGGATTGGATCTGTGAAGCTAAGATTCTCTACTGGATCAGACAAACTCCTATCTAATGTAAGGTATGTTCCTGACCTTTATAGAAACCTTTTATCTGTGGGAATGCTAGATAAAGAAGGTTATGAAGTGAGATCAAGAGAAGGAAAGATGAAGGTTCTATCTGGATCACTTGTGGTTATGAAAGCAAATTTGATGAATGGAATCTACATTCTAGAGGGATCCACTGTTGTTGCTACTGCAGCAAGTGTTAAGGAGGATAAATCATACCTATGGCATTTGAGAATGGGACACATCAGTGAAAGGGGGCTGAATGAATTAAGCAAGCAAGATTTGCTTAGTGGAGACAAGATAGAGAAGTTGAACTTCTGTGAGAATTGTGTACTTGGCAAAAGTACAAGGATTAAATTTACCACTGGAAGACATGTCTCACAAGAACCTCTTGAATATGTACACTCAGATTTGTGGGGGCCTTCTAAAACCCCTACAATGGGAGGAGCAAGGTATTTCATGTCCATTGTGGATGATCACACTAGGAAAGTATGGATTATGCTCTTGAAATCGAAGAATGAAGCATTCAATGCATTCAAGGAATGGAAAACACTGGTGGAAAACCAATCTGGGAAGAAGTTGAAGAAGCTGAGAACAGATAATGGTTTGGAATTTGTGAATGACCAATTCAATAGATATTGTAGTAAGCATGGAATTGCAAGACACAAAACCGTAAAAGGGACACCTCAACAAAACGGCTTGGCCGAGAGAATGAATAGGACCCTGCTGGAAAGAGTTAGATGCATGATCATTGCAGCTGGATTAAGTAAGAAATTCTGGGGTGAAGCTGTGAAAACAGCAGCTTACTTGATCAATCGAAGTCCATCCACAGCTCTAAATTTTAAATGTCCACAGGAGATATGGAGTGGAAGCAAACCTGATTTGAAACACTTGAGGGTGTTTGGATGTGCTGCATATGCACACATCAAACAAGACAAGTTGAAGCCAAGGGCGTTGAAATGCATTTTTCTTGGATATCCAGAGGGAGTCAAGGGTTATAAGTTGTGGTGTGTTGAAACTGGCCAAGAGAAGTGCATCATCAGTAGGGATGTTGTATTCAATGAAGAGGAGATGCCTTTACTAAAAGCCAAAGTCACTGATCATAGCTCTACTAGTAACATTGATCTTAAGGTGGAGTTGGATCAAGAAAATTCAAAGAATGCTGAAGAAAGTGATCACACTGATCAGACTGAAGAAGAACATCATGATGATGATCCTACTGGAGGCTATCAACTGATCAGAGACAGAGAAAGAAGAGTAATTAAGCCAACAAAAAGGTATGGTTATGCAGATGCTATTGCCTATGCCTTGACTATAACACTTGAGGCAAATAATCAGGAACCTGAATCTTATCAAGCTGCAATCAAGAGCAAAGACAAAGAATTGTGGATGCAAGCTATGATTGAGGAGATGAAGTCATTAGAGAAGAATGGAACCTGGTTACTTACAGCAAAACCAAAGAACCAAAAGTTGGTTGGATGTAAGTGGATTTTCAAGAGGAAGGAAGGGATAGCTGGAGTACAACCACCAAGGTATAAAGCAAGGTTGGTGGCAAAAGGCTTCACTCAGAAAGAAGGAGTCGATTTTAATGAGATATTCTCACCTGTGGTCAAGCAAACTTCTATCAGAATACTACTCTCTTTGGTGGCTCAATTTGATCTAGAACTTGAGCAAATGGATGTTACCACTGCCTTCTTGCATGGAGAGCTAGAGGAAACGATTTATATGAAGCAACCTCCTGGCTTTGAAGAAGGGAATTCAGAGATAGTATGTCTATTGAAAAGACCTTTGTATGGTTTGAAACAATCACCAAGACAATGGAATAAGAGATTTGATGCATTCTTGAAATCCATTGGATATAGAAGTAGCAGTTATGATAGTTGTGTTTACTACAGTGATGAAGTTCAGTTTGAGCAGCAAATACTTCTACTGTTATATGTGGATGACATATTGATTGCTGGCACAAGCAAGGCAAAAATAGAGCAGCTCAAGACCAAGTTAAAGGGAGAATTTGAGATGAAGGATTTGGGGAAAGCAAAGAAGATCCTTGGAATTGATATCTCAAGGAATAGAAGCAAGGGTACATTACAGCTATCACAAGCAAGCTACATCAAGAAGGTGCTGAATAAATTTGGAATGGGGGAAGCAAAGTCAGTGGCAACACCAATGGCAGCTCATTTCAAGCTAAGCACTACTCAAGCTCCAGAAAATAAGGATGACACTAAGTATATGATGGAGGTTCCCTATGCCAACATAATAGGGAGTATCATGTATTGTATGATTTGCACAAGACCTGATTTAGCATATTCAATCAGCATTTTGAGCAGATTTATGGGGAATCCAGGGAGACCACATTGGCATGCTCTTAAGTGGTTGATGAGGTACTTAAGAGGTACAACAGAGATTGGTTTGTGCTACAATCAAGGAGAAGAAAATGCAGAGATACTACAAGGCTTTGTAGACTCAGATTATGCAGGTTGCTTGGATACAAGAAAGTCAATTTCAGGATACATATTCACTGGTTTTGGAGGTGCAATTTGTTGGAAAGCAAGTCTTCAAAAGGTGGTGGCCCTATCATCTACAGAAGCTGAATACATTGCAGCAATAGAAGCTATAAAGGAGGCTTTATGGCTGAAAGGAATTGTATCAGAAGTAACAACAAAGAAGCAACAAGTATTAGTGCATTGTGACAGCCAAAGTGCACTACATCTAATGAGGAATCTCATGTTTCATGAGAGAACAAAGCATGTGGATGTTAAATTGCACTTTATCAGAGACATTGTGGATAAAGGATTGGTCAAGGTGGAGAAGATTGGGACTGAAAACAATCCAGCAGATGCCTTGACTAAGGTACTACCTGTTGCAAAATTCACACATTGCTTAAGGTTGGTTCAAGTCTGGGATCCAGGAGACTTGGTTGATCCAGGTAGCTGATCAAGGGTAAATAGAGCTGATCAGTGATGCAACTAAGGACCAAGGTGGAGAATGTTGAGATCAATGGTCCATAGTTGGTCTTGTGGAGATAATCAAACGGCTAAGAAAGCAGCAACTTTGAAGACTTGAGCTAACAGCACATGCAAAGTTGGTTAAGCAGTTTTCAAGTCTGTTGAGCAAAAGGGAGGTTGTTGCAGCTGAAACTCACGTGGAAGAGGTTGTATATAAGTGTGGTTTCATCACAGATTGAATCATAATTTCAATGCAACACACACAGTGGTCACACAGAGAGCTTATAAGTTTCTTCTCCCAATTTCTAGGGTTTTCTAGAGTTGAAGCTTGCAGTTTTGATTTCTTATTCAACTGATGTAATTTCTTGCTTGATTATCAATATAAGAGATTACTGATTGGCTCTCGTGGATGTAGGATCGAATCTCGATCTGAACCACGTAAATCTTCTCGCGTTTTTCAGTTCTATATTTCATGCGTGATATATGTGCTATGTCGTGTGCATGGTGATGCTCTGATCTGGTTTGCTGCATGTTTGCTGAGTTTGATTCTGCCATTTCACAACAGTGCTTTTTTTTTTTAGTAAATAAAATTGCACTTCATCAATAATCACAAATTAACTCAAAACAACACTAAAAAAAGAAAAAAAAAATCGAACTTCTATAAGAAAAAAAATTACGTACACATTAATAACATATTATTTGAATGAAAGATAATCGAGTTGAGCTCGAACATTCAACTTTAGAAATATTATTCAAGAATCAAATGGAATCGAACTCGAACAGATCGAGTTATCCGTTTAGCCTCAAATGTTGTATATTGTGATATCTTCTTGACTGAATAATTAAGTTGTTATCCGAACAGATAATGGCAGTAGATTGTTGCTTACGAGTCGCAATCGGGTCATCACAAAACATACTCGATATGTTCATTCTATGAAAATGTTAAACCCAGATGAAAGTTGGAAGTTGTTGTTAAAAAAGGCTGATATTGAGAACAATGATGGCAAATGTCCAGAAGAAGTGGAGAATATTGTGAGGCAAATCTTGAACAAGTGTAATGGTCTACCATTAGCTATCAGTGTAGTTGGTGGCATATTGGCCAAACTGCAGAGACAGTCCAAGTCTGAATTTGAGAAAGTGTTGAAAGGAATAAACTCTCATTTGGGAAGAAGTGGAAGAAGCAATGTATCAGCTATTTTAGAATTGAGTTACCAGAATTTGCCTCCACAGCTCAAACCATGCTTCTTGTGTTTGGCCTTCTTCAAGGAAGATGCAATTATTGAAGCAAAAAAGTTGGTAAAGATATGGATTGCACTTGGCCTCATCCAACAGGAAGGAAGAGAAATGATGGAGGAGACAGCAATGAGATATTTGGATGAGTTGATCAATCGAAACATGATTCAAGTGAAGAAGATGACAAAATATGATAGAGTAAAAAGTTGTGGAATGCATGATCTCGTTCGCGATCTATCCATCACTAAAGCAAATGAGGAAATGAGGTTAGAGATATCAATGTATGATGATAATAAGGGGAGTACTTCTCAATCCTTGTATAAACCTCGTCATCGTGTTATCTACATTACCAACAAATGGTGTATGCATCTTGATCAGAATAAACATGTTCGTTCTGTTTTCATCCACAGAGATCATACCAAATATGAAAGTAGTCCATCATCATACTGGAAGAGTTTTGAACTCCTTAGGATACTTAATTTGGAAGATTGTTGTTTGCTTGAATTTCCAAAGGCAATATGTGGGTTGATTGAGTTAAGATACTTGGGATTGAGATATACAGGAAGTAAGCCACCGCGCTCAATAGGTAAGCTAAAAAACCTTGTGGTTCTTGATTTAGGCAGCAACTCTTACATATGGATACCCAACGTTCTATGGAAAATGAATAGCCTACGACATTTTTACGCACAGACAATCATCTCCGACACCCCTTTGAAACTAGACACTTTGAAGAATATGCAGACATTCAGCTACATTGAGTTGAAAGATTCAGAAATCGAGCAGGTATCACAAATGACTAGTGTTTGCAAATTGGGTATAGATGTGGAAAACATATCCAATGGAAGCAACCTCTTCACTTCATTAGCTAAGATGGAAAATCTTTTCTGTCTACACATAAGATGGGGTGGTTCCCTAAACATGGAGGGGCTTGCTACACTGCACCGTATCACTATACTTAAATTGCATTATTTTGGTACGTTGCCCACTAATTTCCCACCAAACCTTTCTCACTTGACCTTGGTTTATGTCTGGCCTGAAGGAACGCTCGTTGAAGACCCAATGCCAAAAATAGAGAAGCTACCCAAGTTATTGTACCTCAAATTAGAATATGCATACGATGGTCAGCAAATGGTAATCTCCCAAGGCAGCTTCCCTATGCTCCAAGTGCTCCACATCATGCATTCGACGAAGCTAGAAAATATAGAAATGGGAAAAGGGGCAATGTCGAAGCTCAAACGATTGAACCTACGTCGTTGTTAGAGTCTCAAAAGCCTCCCTCAAGAGCTCAAAGCAATGAAAAGTCTGGAGGAATTGACTATAACTCCAACAATAGCATTGGAATCCGACGTTGTATACTCCCACTTAATCTCCAATCTACCTTCTGTCACTATTCTATAACTTCCTCTCTTTTTTTCTTGCCAAACCTCACTTACTGCAAATGTAGTATTTCTGTGTAATAAACTACTAGAAATGATTCGTCTTCCTTCTCTCTCTACTTTGGTTTCTTTCATTTCTTTTATTTTTCTCTATTGTAAAAGTATGGTTAACATAATAACATGTGAGTTACCTTTCATATCCCTCTTCAACTTGTTATTTAAACCACAACTTTGATTTATAAAGAGTTAAATAAGGACGATAACAATATTCATATGACAACATTTGTATAATATACCCCAAAGTCGTATGAGCACAAATTTTCAGGCGAATTATCATGTTTTTTGAACTAATATGCATAAACTATTTTTGTTGTCGATCACCAACTAAACTTTGTGGAAGTTGCAAGTCACCATTGAAGGCATCCTGCGATGGAATATTCAAACAAGATTCAATTTTATGCAAAGTTTATTGCATTTTATACGCGAAACTAAACATTAATTTTGCAATGTCTTATTAGTATTATATATGCATATATTTTATAAAAATCATTGTATTACATTAGTCCTTTGGAAAAATAAAAATAAATTTCAACTTGTTATAATACTAAAATAAAATTATTTCCATAAATACACAATCGATAATTTTTGAAATTAAATACATCAATCAAACATTAATTTTATTTAAATATATAAATCTAAAAAAATCCTAAAGTTTCTATAAATTATTCAAGAAAATCTATGTTTGTAACTTAAATTTTATCTAAAACTTATTTAAATAGATTTAAATAACCTAATAAAATCAAATAATTTGCAATTTAATGTATGGGAATTATTTAAATGAATCTAAAAATTAAAAATTATGCTTACATGGAAAAAAAAATTAATATACCAATTAATAATAAAGAAATCTCTATAATTACAAATTAAAATCTAAAACATTTTGAACAAATATTAAAATTATAATTATTTATCGTTGTCACCTCTTGGTTTACACTGAAAGAGATTAAGAAATGGAACTAAAGCGGCCTTAATTGAAATCCAAGAGAAAGTGGGCCTATCATTTTAAAATAGGCCCAATATTACTGGGGCCGCAGGAGGCAAGTCTAACACTAGATATTATGTTTGGAGATTTTTGGCCATGCCCATGATCCACTTTAAACTACACCCAGTAGCGAACTTAAAATTAAAATCTTTTCTTTTTAATCAAAAATTAAAACCAATAGAATCGTAAAACCACCGTCAACGATTTGTGCACTTCATAGTAAATAACTAATAGGGTGTGTCTATAGACACCTCACATATTAATGAAAAACACCCTATTTAAAATAAAATAAAAATAAATATATATTAAACGACATAGATATCCTTACTATTTATTATTTATTTAATTTTATGTACTATGATTGAAAGGGTAGAATGATAACATTGTGGGAGGTGTTTTAGAAGTTTGGTTAGAGAAGATCTAGTAGTGGGACATGGAAACACTTGTACCCTCAACTAAAATATATATATAGTTTTTAAATTTTCATCCCCATTAGTATAAAATTATGGAAATTTAAATTTGAGAATAATATAAAATTAATGATTTTGGCAAGTTGATTTGAAGAAAGTCACCCCACATTTCACAATCACATTTTCGATTTTGGCAAGTGAATTCACCTAAAAATTTATGATACTATTAATATCATAGTTTATTAATTATTTGTTTTGATGATGTTTGTTAATAAATAAGGTTTTCTAATCTGACTATAAGTAGCAATATAGGATATCCAATCCGACCTAATCTCCAACATACCTTTCGTCACTATTGTACAAAGCCCCACCTAACCTCACTGCAAATATAGAATTTGTTTGTAATAAACTTGTAGAAATGATTCATCTTTCTAATTTGGTCTGTTTGATTTCTTTTATTAATTTTCTATATCTATTATCTACTTTTTGTTACTAGTATTGAAAAAGTATAGTTAACTTGTGATTTATCATTTATATCCCTCTTACGTTACATTAAAATAAACTAAACCCTTCGCATAAGTTATTAATAAGTTTTTAATAAGTTATATCCCTCTTCGCATCTCCAGAGAGGCAGTCGATTAGTGAACTAAACTCTAAAAAAAGACTTTGATTCTTTCAAACTTTATTAAAGTTTACTAAATAAACTCTAAAGAAAGACTTGGACTCTTTCAAGCAGAGAAAGGTAGCTATAGCCTATATCACAATATATTGCTTGATCCAGTATCAAATCAAGACTCACATTATCAGATTCTTATTTCAGAGAGAGAGAGAGAGAGAGAGAGCAAGTGAAACCTGAGATATGGCGGAGGCAACGGTGTCATATGCAGTGCAAATACTGGGCGATCTGTTGATCCACAAGTTGCGTTTCCTGGGAGGCGTCGAGGACGAGGTCCGGAGGCTGAAAGACGAGCTGAAACGGATGCAGTGTTTCCTCAAAGACGCTGACGAGAAGCAAGCCAATGACGAGAGGGTGCGTCACTGGATATCGGAGATCAGAGAGGTGGCTCAAGATTCCCAAGATGCCATTGAAATCTTCATTGCACGAAGAAGAAGCAGCTTGTTGAGGAAGACCGTTTGCTTCCCAACCCATGTCTACTACGTGAATGAAGTCGGGAAAGAGATCCAATCCATCCGGAAAAGGCTTCAAGACATTGAGAACAGCCGATCTATGTTCGGAATTGAAAATCTGGGAGAGGCGACGTCGATGACGAGATCAAGAGATCAAGTTGAGACGTTGCGGCGATTGGCTCATTGGCAAACAGACAAACACCTGGTGGGCATGGAGAAAGACGTGGAATTGCTACTCAGAGAAGTGATATTGGACGAGAAGGAATTAAGGCTTTCAAGTGTCACCGTCACCGGAATGCCTGGAATCGGAAAGTCAACTCTAGCCAAGGTTGTGTATAACCACAGCTCCGTCGTTGATCGATTTCAGCAACGGTGTTGGGTAGTGGTTTCAAGTGAATTGAGGCCAAGAGAGATATTGAAGGAGTTGATGCTGCAGCTGCTCAAGCCCACAGAGGACGAGCTAAAGGTATTGGAGATAATGGAGAAAAGGGAAGTGGAGGGCATTCAAGAAATGATTCACCAACGCTTGAAGGGCACGCGCTATTTCATAGTAGTGGACGATGTGTGGGAAGATGCACATTGGGAAGCCATCGCCAACGCCTTTCCTGATCAAGGTAACATCTTCACCTTCTTCCCTATTTATAACTACGACTTTTCCAACACCATCCACTTCATTTCATAATTATATTTATTAAATTATTTTAAATAATCTTATATTTATTAAAGGATTCTTTGAAATTTGTTCAAAATGATTAAAGTACAACAATCATAAAATTAAGTGCAAAAAGGAAATTAATTTATATGATAAATATAATTTGCAAATTTTAAATATTTTTTATTTTCATCATATATTATTTGACTACTTTACTATAGTTTTTGTTACAATTGGTTTGGAAAAAACTTATACAAATATACACTCAATAACTTATAATGAGTGTAAAGGTGATATTATTGTATATTAAATCAAGTCTATATAATATTTTAATCTCATTTCGTACACGTGTGATGAAGCAAATAAATTTCAAATGTTACTAATTTTTTTATATAAAAATGTTGATCATGAAAAATAATATAATTCTTCCAAATTATTTCAATTTAATCTATTACACATATAATTTATGATTTTTTTTTCTTATTTCAATCATACTATTGTCCGACTAGTTTACTAATTTTTTTTGTTACAATTGTCTTGGAAAAAAAACTTATGCAATGCATGTTCAATAACTTATTCATAGTGAATATAAAATAGCAATATTATTTTATGTTACTCCAAAATAAAATTTCTAAATTTAACATACCTTTAAAAATCTTTATAACTTTTTTTAGATGCCTTAAAATCAAAATTTATCTTTTAAAAAAACTTTTTAACAAAAATTTATAAATTACTTTTCGTGAATTTTGTGTCTGTTAAAGAAAATGGTGTAAAAGAAAAATAAAAAATTCAATATAGTAGGTGTTTAAGATAAAATTTTAAATTGATTTTTAGGAAAATATTATCATATTTTATAGGATTAGTTATTAGAAAAAAAAATCACAACATATACTTTAATTGTAACTTTAAACAAAGTTTTGGGTAGTTGCAATATATCTGGATTAATATATTTTTTTCAATTTCTGCAATTGACGCATCAAATTGTTCCAACACATCAACATATATAATGAAACTTAAAAAAAGAAAACTATCTGATGATTCGGGTTGAAGGATGATCTATATATATATATATATATATATATATATATATATATATATATACTGTTATGAAAATTGAATTAATCCTTATTCCAAATTAGACTGCCCATATAGATTTCCAAAATAAAACATGAAAAAGCATATTGAATAAATTAATAATTCAAATCATATCAGTATACATGTAAAAATTTTGTATATAGAGAAAATATTAGGTTTCCAAACATTTATGGTTGCTTCCTGATAAAAAATTAATAATCCATATATTTTGATTATTATATTTTGGCTTAGCAAGTTAAAAAATAAAAAAGTAAGAATCTATACCAAATACTTATTAATTATCTAAAAGATATTTTTTTGAGACAATTATCTAAACAGTAATTAACTCCACCTTTTCTTATATGCCAAACGTGAATTTTATATGTAACATAACTATCATATCTATGTATATTAAAAAAATTGAGCTTTTTTTATTTAATTCATATATTATGATTGTTTTACCATATATATAAATATATAATAGGAGAGTTAAATCATCTCTTATATAATATGATTCATATACCATATACACACACACACACAATCAATATTGTTAGAAATTTACTATAAATTCAACTAGTATAACAATAATAATAATAATAATAATAATAATAATAATAATAATAATAATAATAATAATAATAATAATAATAATAATAATAATAATTAATGATATTTCTATTATTAGGAAGTGAAAAAGTGTGGGAAAACTTTTGACATTCCTATTTTTACGGGTAATTGTTATTATATTGTTAATTACTTTCTACAATCTAAATTAATTATTTATTTTCAATATTTCTTTAGAATAAGTGTTGAGATAATTAGAAATTTCCAATCGAAGTGATTCGTTGACCAAAATAAAATTTTAATTAAATATATAAATGTAAATAATAAATCCAAATTTAAAAAAAAATTAGTCAAGAAATTTCAAAATTGTAACTTAAATTAATGTCTAGAAATTAAAAAAAATATATATATATATATATCTAATAAAATCTAATTATTTGCAATTTTTATATTATAAAATTTAATCAATAAAATAATTGATAAAATAAGCATTTACTAAGTCAAATCTCAATATATAAATATTAAGATCATAATGTATTTTTGATAATTTTGAAAATTGTAATTAAAGTATTATAATTATTGAAATGACACAAAATAACAAATTAGAATACAAAAAAGGTCAAGTAATTATAAAATGACCAAATAAATGTGTTAATAAATACAAAACTTACATTTATAATAATGAGGTGGCCGTTTGCAACATGGTGAATGACCGCATTCTAATTCCACGCCATAAGACACAACTGAAGAAGTAGAACCAAGAGATAGTAGAAACAATGTTAATTTTGTAAATTTGGCATCACTCTGCTCTCTATTAACAAAACGACACCGCCGTTTATGCATGAGATTTGATAAATACTGCAAACTCTTCCTTTCCATTAAAGAAGTGTTAACAAAGTTAACTTTTGTACTCAATTTTCAGTTATATCCTTATTCCTTTCATTTTAAATATTTTCCTTATATCAAATAATCAATTTATCATTTTATTTTTTATTCCTTTCATTTTAAATATTTTTCTTATATTTTTATAATAAAAAATATGAACAATAAATATTATAAAATCATCAATAGCATTTGAAATTACCACATTAATTAAAAATTATAAACATAATTCTAGAGTTTCCTAATTAAATTCAGAAATTTTGATTTTAATAAATTCATACATTAAAAAAAATCTAAGAATTGATTTTAATAAACATAAACATTTAAAAAATATATGAAAATTCACATTTAAAATACGATTTTTCAAATAAATTGAAATTCTATTTTACTTAATAATTATAAGATTCTTAACATTTTGAGAATTAGTTAGATTTTTTAATTCTATAAACAATATTCATATTTTAAGCTTTATTTTGAATTTTCAGAAACATCTTTTTGATAATTTTTAACTAATTCTTGATTGAACTTATAAAGAATTATTGTAGTTAATGAAATTTTTATGTCTTAAAAAATAATACTTCATTATAAATCATATAGTTATAATATCTTATATGCAATGACGTGTATTATATATATATGAGTAAAATATAATTTTTAACTAATTCTTGATTGAACTTATAAAGAATTATTGTAGTTAATGAAATTTTTAAATCTTAAAAAATAGTACTTATTTATAAATCATATAGTTATAATATCTTATGTGCAATGACGTGTATTATATATATGGGCAAAAGACATTTTTTATCTAAACTATACGTGATTTTACACTTTTTGGTAAAATTTTTGAAATGTTTTACTTCGCTCTTTGAACTTTAAATTTGAAATATTTTACGGTATCAGACAAATCCTAGCCGTCCATACCCTACTTATTAACCTGCTTATCAGTGGGTAACCTAACCTTGCAGGTAAAACATCCTACTTTTGTCAAACACTTAAAAGAAACTTATAAATAGAGATGAAAAAATCTTCGAAATGAACCATTCTTATTGTGACCCTTAGAAAATTAGGTAGGAATCCCGGGGGATGG
Source organism: Scutellaria minor (assembly GCA_954870855.1). NCBI lineage: Eukaryota > Viridiplantae > Streptophyta > Magnoliopsida > Lamiales > Lamiaceae > Scutellaria > Scutellaria minor. The sequence goes on from OX940728.1 coordinate 1,314,833, forward strand.
GGGATTCTCCCCTTACTTACCTTCAAACGGGAATGAGATGCGGATGAGATTCATATAATTTTGATGTAATAGCAATGAGAGACAGAGATACATGGGGTAAGGGGCAATCAATCCCCTCAAATTTTAAATAATTATTGTAATAATTTAATAATTTTGAAATTACTTATGGAAAAAAATACATGGAAGGAAAATGTTATGATGCAATAAGTTATTTATTTTTAATGTTAAAGGTGTAATTGAGTTACAATTGTCACTGATTTATAATTTATTTATTTTTTGAGTCAATATATATTATTTTCTTATTTGTATATGACTCCCCTACAATTACATTTTGCAAAAAGTTGATACTCAACCTTTAGAATCTCAGTGCGGGGTTTCTAAAAAACTAAAATTGGTAAATTACATAAGCGGTCACCCATCTTTTTATTTTTGAATTGGTCTCTTGTGAGACAGTCTTGTATGCGACTAGATTCAAGTATGTGTTTTTCAGGTGTAAGTATGTGTTGTTCAGTTATAAGTATGTTTTTATTGTAAAAACATGAGTTATTCAAGTATGTCTTTTATAGTTATAAGTATGTCTTTTTCGGCTATAAGTATGGCCGTCGCATGTGCGACAGTCTCACATGAGTTTTTGTGTTTCTTTTTAAGCATCCAATAATTGAAATTTATCATTTTATTTATCGAAAATTTAATACAAATGTGTTAAAAATGCATAGGTAAGTTCCGAGAAGTATAGAAAATATTAAAATCTAACAATTATCTATATTTTAAAGTTTTTAAATAAAGAATAATAAAAATGAAAAGTTAACATATGATCATTATAAAATGAAAATGTAGATGAATGCATGTTAATTAGGTATATTATTAATTTTTATTCTAATGTTGATATCCCTTGAACAAAATTTCTGACTCCATCATTGCTTGGGATCGACTCGGAAATATTAGAATTCGAGTGAAAGATAATTGAGTTGAGCTCGAGCATTCTGTATCTTAGAAATATTATTCAAGTGTCAAATGGAGTCGAACTCGAACCTATCTAGTTATCTGTTTAGCCCCAAACGTTGTATATAGTGATTATCTTCTTAACTGAATAATTAAGTTGTTATTCGAACAGATAATGAAAGTAGACTGTTGCTTACTAGTCGTTATCGGGTCATCACACAACATAATCGATATGTTCATTCTATGAAAGTGTTAAACCCAAAAGAAAGTTGGAAGCTATTGTTGAAGAGGGCAGATATTGATCAGAATGATGATGGGGAATGTCCAGAAGAAGTGGAGATTATAGTGAGGCAAATCTTGGACAAGTGTGAAGGTCTGCCATTAGCAATCTGTGTGGTTGGAGGTATATTGGCCAAACTGCAGAGACAGTCCAAGTCTGAATTTGAGAAAGTGTTGAAAGGAATAAACTCTCATTTGGGAAGAAGTGGAAGTAGTAATGTTGTACCAGCTATTATAGAATTGAGTTACCAGAATTTGCCTTCATATCTCAAACCATGTTTCTTGTGTTTGGCCTTCTTCAAGGAAGACGCAGATATCGAAGCAAAAAAGTTGGTAAATATATGGATTGCACTTGGCCTCATTCAGCAGGAAGGAGAAGAAACGATGGAGGAGATAGCAATGAGATATTTGGATGAGTTGATCAATCGAAACATGATTCAAGTGAAGAAAATGACAAAGTATGATAGTGTAAAAAATTGTGGAATGCATGATCTCATTCGCGATCTATCCATAAGTAAAGCAAAGGAGGAAATGAGGTTTGAAACATTAAGGGATGGTGGTGAAGGTAGTTCTCAATCCTTATCTAAACCTCGTCATTGTGCTATCTACATTACCAAGAAATGGTGTCTACATCTTGATCAGAATAAACATGTTCGTTCTGTTTTCATCCATGGAGATGCTGATGCTAGTCCATCATCTTACTGGAAGAGTTTTGAACTCCTTAGGATACTTGATTTGGAAGGTTGTCGTTTGTCAAAATTACCAAAGTCAATTTGTGGGTTGATTGAGTTAAGATACTTAGGATTGAGAAACACAGGAATAATAAGGCTCCCGCGCTCAATAGGAAAGCTCAAAAACCTGATGGTTCTTGATATAGGAATTAAGTGTGACATTAGGATACCGAACGTTTTATGGAAAATGATTTGCCTGCGTCATATTTACGCATGGACAATCATCTCCGACACCCAGACCCCTCTGAAACTAAACACTTTGGAGAATATGCAGACACTGAGCCACATTCAGTTGAAAGATTCAGAAATCGAGCAGGTATCACAAATGACTAGTCTTTGCAAATTGGGTATAGATTTGAGTTACATATCCAATGGAAGCAGCCTCTTCACTTCATTAGCTATGATGGAAAATCTTGTGTCTCTAAAATTAAAATCAGGTTATGAAATCTTGGAGGGGCTTGCTACACTGCACCGTATCACTCAACTTAAATTGCATTATATGATGAGGTTACCAACTAATTTCCCACCAAACCTTTCTCACTTGACCTTGACTACCACGGGTGGTGAAGAAGACCCAATGCCAATACTAGAGAAGTTACCAAAGTTATTCTACCTCAAATTTCATTATGCATATCATGGTCAGCAAATGGTAATCTCCCAAGGCAGCTTCCCTATGCTCCAAGTGCTCCACATCATGCATTCGACGAATCTAGAAAATATAGAAATGGGAAAAGGGGCAATGTCGAAGCTCAAACGATTGAACCTACGTGGTTGTCGGAGTCTCAAAAGCCTCCCTCAAGAGCTCAAAGCAATGAAGAATCTGGAGGAGTTGAGTATACCTGACAATATAGGATTGGAATCGGATGTATGCTCCCACTTAATCTCCAATCTACCTTTTCTCATTGTAAATATCCCCACCTAACCTCACTAACTGCAAATATAGAATTTGTGTGTAATAAACTTGTCTAAATGATTATCTTTCTTTCTCTTTGTAATTTGGTTTTTTTTATTCTATTATTTTTCCATGTCTACTGTCTACTCTTTTTTAATAGTATTTGGAAAAGTATAGTTAGTATCCCTCTTGAAGTTGTTATTTAATCTATAAATTTGAAACTTAATCCATCAATCAAAAACAAATTATGTTGGAATATATAAATCAATATAAAATATTCCTAATTTTTTATGGACTAGTCAAAAATATTCAAAATTTATAATCTATATTATATCTAAAACTTATTTAAAGAGGTTTAAATTACCTAATGTAATCAAATAATTTGCAAATTAATGTGAATAAATTATTCAAATGAATCTAAAAATTATGATCACATTTATAAATAAGTTTAATGTACCAATTATTAACAAAAAAAATAAAACATTATGAATAAATATTACATTATAATTTATCTGTTGCGTCACCTCTGGGTTTTTACCCTTACTTATCGTTATATATATAAAAATGTATGAGACCACCTATGGACACGTCAATCATACATTGTTTACATATTAAATGCTCTTTTTAATATATATGTTGATGGAAATTCATGCAATTCATAATACATAACTTTAATGCCATAGATCTTAGAACAACATGATTTTCTCATTATCTACCATAAGGATTGATAAATACCTGGATCCATGGAAACTTTGATGAAGATGAGTAGCCCTTGATAAGAATATGATTTCTCCCTCTTGCCCCTTTACAGTAACTCTTTTCTTGATGGTGAGAAAAGATACGCACTCTATTCTTCTTTTTATATATATATTGGTTTCTTAATGAGCCGTATTTTCATATATGGGGAGAGAGAGGACCATATCTCTATTTATAGTACATACCATCAATGTATCAAATTAATAATATTTATTTCAATTAACCATTTAGGAATTTACCTTATTTATTACTAAACCCATTAATTCACATGGGCCACAATTATAAGAAACTAACATATGTTACTAAATAGATAAGTAAAAGATTTAAAATATTGAAAGATAAATTTTATTCATTTGAAAATTCATTTTAAAATATAGATATAAAAAAGGACTTAAAATAGTGAGTAGATGTTTTATTAGCATTTCATTTAATAAGTTTAATTGATAAATTTTTCAATATAAATTATAAAATATTTTCTAAAATATAAATATTTTAGGTGCGTTAAATGATCCAATTGATTAACATGATAATATATTACATTTATGATATAACATGTAATAGATTATAACATAAAAATAAAATAAAATTTTATTTATTAAGTTTAACTGATAATTTTCTCAATACAAACCATAAAACATTCTCGAAAGTACAAGTATTCTCTGTGAATTAATTTTTCTCAATATAAGTGTATTTTTTTCAATACACTATCATAAATTAAATTTTCTAAAATTAATTGCACTTTCTACTATATGTCTTGTATAAAACTATAAATATATGATTTTTGGGATTATTTAAAAAATATATTATCATTATACATATACAATTTTTTCTTTATTAAAAATATTTCATAGGATTATTTAAAGAATATATTTTTAACAATTACAATCATGATTTTTATTAACCACAATATTTTCTGAAAAATTCTGTGTAACACTTTAAAATTTGTTATTATATATAAAAGAATTACCACACGTGTTGCTTACATTTTTTTCATATTAATTTCTTTTTTTTACAAATAATAAATAATTAGAGCTTTAAAATTAATTAATATGACTAATTTATTATATCAAATTTATTGTTGTTAATAAACATTACTAAATAATATAAGAATTTTAACTGAAATTGTTAAAACAACTCATGCTAGATTTCAAATATATAAATCATTTATATATTTGAAATTTGTAAGTTTAAAATTTTAGAGAAAAATATAGATAAGTAGATATAAACTATGAAATTCCCAAAACATTTTTTTTTAATTAGTGTGATTGATAGTTTCTTTTAATCGTTTTAAAATAAACTATGGCACTTTTTTGGGAATTTTTTACTTTCATTTATTTGACAAGAAAATTGAGTGTCATATATTATAATCAAAAAATATAAAATCAAACTAAAATAAATTTTGTAGGATTGAATAATATAATAGATATAACAATGCATATCTTTTCAAAATAATAAATAAATAATTATGTTCCTTTACAAATGCAACATATATCTAAATAATTAAATAATATATTAATTAGATTGAATTACATTAATTTAATATTATACTGGCAACATTTATTGTACAAAATCATAAATATATTTTCTCTTATATAAAGAATAATTTAATTTTTTAATTTTATTAAATTTAATTTAATCTTTTTTAAATCTCGTATATTACACGAGCCTATACTAGTTGCATATATAGAAATGGAACCAAAACAACCTTATTTAAAATGAAAGACAGAATGGTCCTATCATTTCAAAAGATGCACAGTATGATAATTTGTTGGCCGTTGGGTCCTGAAAGTCCAACACAAGATATTATTTTTGGACATTTTTCGCCATATCAATGAACCACTTTAAAGTAGGCCCATCAAGAAACTTAAAATTAAAATATTTTTTGTAATCGAAAATTAAAACCAATAGAATCGTAATCAAATCAACTATTTTTGCATTTCATAATGAATAACTAAAGGTTATAATATTTACTCTAATAAAAATAATACAAATAATAATAAATACATTGAAGATTATGGTTGCAAAAAATGCCACATATAAAGTTAACATTTGTGTAAAATATTAATGACTATCTTTTGAAAAGAAAAATTCACCAATGATCGTTTGAAACCATACACGATTATACCCATAACTATGAGTGATTCTTTTTATTAAAATTTCTTGTTTGAGAGTCATTTTTGTAGATACAATATTATTTATTTTGAATGATATGATTGAGAATATTTTATTTTGAAAAGAAAACTGTATAAAGGACCGCCAACATAATTCTATTTATGATTACCATAATTTAAGACTATTAAATTACTAAACTAGTTTCTTGTTATTAAGGTTCCATTACCAAAAAAAGACTACAACAAGAAATTAGTGATTACCATGATCTTTGAAGAAAATTATGAATTGCCACAAAAAATGGATGCCCATCATCTTCATCTTCGTCACCATCACATCCATGATTTGCATGAACTCTACCATTCTGATCAGTAGAATTTGGATCGTTTTTGGAACAAGAATTAGGGTTTCCATTTCTTGATTGAAGAATTCCAGTGGGATGAATAGGGAACAAATCCAGTGTCTCTTGCCTCATTTCTTGCTTCTTGTTGTACCTTTGATCATTAATGCTTTGATCTGGGATCAATCTTGACCTCTTGAAGCTTCCACCTGCTGTAGAGAGTGGTACCTTTGGATATTGATGGTAGTACACTGCGTCACTCTTTGGAGGTGCAATGTAACATGGACTACAAAATACTGCAAATCACATATTCATCATAAAATGTGAAAAGACATAAAAACCAGAGACAATTAAAAGAGAGAGTGTAAGCTAGTATATACCATTGGGGTAAGATGGGAAGAGAGGTGGGATGAAGAAAGCGATTGTAATAAGCAAAAGAATCCTGTTTCTGCCTTTGCCTGGCTTTATGATTCTGGAACCAGTAAAAAACGTTTTTGCCCTCGATGTGACTAGTGTTCTAAAAATTTGGCCCAGTTGCTGCCTAGGCGCTAGGCGGTTCCTAACCGCACCGATTTTTGCCTGTTCAGTTACTTTAGGTGCTAGACGGTCTTAAGCAGAACAATTCAGCCTTAGGCGGGACTAGGCAGTATAATTCGGTCTTAGGTGCCAGATACTTTTTTTTTTAATTATTTTTTCTTTCCTTTCCTTTTTTTACTATTGTTTTTAGCAAAATGATGGTATTCTTAATGTATTATAGTCTTCCATCAAATTATTATTATTTAGTTAGATATAGATAAAAATTTCACAAATTGAAAAATACAAATAAAAATAATTTTATAAATGAGATATGAAGTTTTTATTTGTTCTCCTACATAAAGTCAAAAACAAAATAATATAAAAGTTCCAAAATTATTTTGTAAGGATAAAAAATTAAAAAAAATAGGTAAAATAATAAAAAATCTATTTAATTTTTATACGGCGCCTAGACACCGCCTAGACCCCAACTAGGCATTCTAGGCACTAGGCGCTAGTCAAACACCCGACTAGCGCCTAGCGAATTTTAGAACATTGGTTGTGACCTTTAGAAAATTTGGTAGTAAATCCCGGGATGCGGGTTCTCCCTCATTTACCTTGAAGTGGGGACGAGATGTGGATGTGATTCATACCTTGTTCATAGAATTATAAATGAGATAATACAACAAATGATGTACAAATTGAGTTACATGGGGAAAGGGGGGCAAATAATTATAATATATTTTAGTAATTTTGCCATAATTTATGGAAAAAAGTATATTGAATGAAAATATTATGATGCAATAAATCATTGGTTTATAATTTATTTATTTTTGTAGTTAATATATAATACTTTCCGTAATTATACACGAGTCACCTACATTTAAATTTTCTAATCATGATTTTAAGTATCAAATTCAATGTATAGAATATTGGTGTGAGGTTTCTAGAAAACTAACATGGATAACTTATATATGTGGTTAGATCCTCTTGAAGAAATTTTTTGGCTCCATCATAGCATCCACTCGAAAAAACTTGAAGATTCGAGTGGAGCTTGAGTATTAAATATTTTGGAAATATTATTCAAGGTATAGAGTGGAGTCAAACTCGAACATATCAAGTTATCTATTAGGTCGAATTCGAGTCAAGCCTCAAAGATTGTATATGGTGATTATCATCTTGACTGAATAATTAAAGTTTTTGTTCGAATAGATAATGGCAGTAGATTGTTGCTTACAAGTCGCAATCAAGTCAAGACGAAACATACTTGTTGTGTTCATTCTATGAAAGAGTTAAACGCGGAAGAAAGTTGGAAGTTGTTATTGAGAAGGATGATGGGAAATGTCCAGAAGAAGTGGAGAATATAATGAGGCAAATCTTGGACAAGTGTAAAGGTCTGCCATTAGCAATCTGTGTGGTTGGTGGCATATTGGCTAAACTGGAAAGACAGTCCAAGACTGAGTTTGAAGAAGTGCTGAAAGGAATAAACACTCATTTGGGAATAAATGGAACAAATAATGTATCAGCTATTTTAGAATTGAGTTACCAGAATTTGCCTCCACAGCTCAAACAATGCTTCTTGTGTTTAGCCTTCTTCAAGGAAGATGCAATTATCGCAGCACAGAAGTTGGTAAATATATGGATTGCACTTGGCCTCATCCAACAGGAAGGAGAAGAAACAATGGAGGAGATAGCAATGAGATATTTGGATGAGTTGATCAATCGAAACATGATTCAAGTGAAGAGGATGACGAGATATGATAAGAGTAAAAAAGTTGTGGAATGCATGATCTCATTCATGATCTATCCATCAGTAAAGCAAAGGAGGAAATGAGGTTAGAGATATTAAGGGATGATGATAATAAGGGGAGTACTTCTCGATCCTTATGTAAATCTCGTCATCGTGCTTTCTACATTACCAAGAAATGGTGTCTTCAGGTTGATCAGAACAAACATGTTCGTTCTATTTTCATCCATGGAGATGTTGATGCTAGTCCATCATCTTTCTGGAAGAGTTTTCAACTCCTTAGGTTACTTGATTTGGAAGGTTGTCGTTTGTCAAAATTACCAAAGGCGATTTGTGGGTTGATTGAGTTAAGATACTTGGCATTGAGAGCTACAAATATATATAAGCTCCTGCGCACAATAGGTAAGATCAAAAACCTTGTGATTCTTATTCTATTAGGCAATTACTATTACACATGCATTCCAGACGTTCTATGGAAAATGGATAGCCTTCGTCATCTTTACTCACATTAAATCTGGTCGTACACCCCTCTGAAACTAAACACTTTGAAGAATATGCAAACATTGAGCTACATTCGGTTGAAAGATTTAGGAATTGAGCAGGTATCACAAATAACTAGTCTTTGGAAATTGGGTATAGACATGGATAATATATCCAATGAAAGCAAGCTCTTCACTTCATTAGCTAAGATGGAAAATCTTTTATGTCTAAAGTTTAGAATGTGTGGCTCCCTAAATATGGAGGGGCTTGATACCCTGCACCGTATTACTCAACTTAATTTCCCCCCAAACCTTTCTCACTTGAGCTTGGTTGATAGGCAGTATTCTGAGGAACAGGTTGAAGAAGACTCAGTGCCAGTATTAGGGAAGCTATCCAAGTTGTTTTACCTCAAATTAGATGATGTATACAGAGGTCAGAAAATGGTAATCTCCCAAGGCAGCTTTCCAATCTACCTTTTGTCACTATGGTATAACTCCCCTCTTTTTTTCTTACCAAACCTCACTTACTGCAAATATAGAATTGTGTGTAAAGTAGTAGAAATGAATCACCCTTCCTTCTCTAATTTCTACTTTGGTTTCTAACACAAATGATTAGTCTTTGCAAATTGGGTATAAATGCAGTATTTATATGCTATCCAACCAAGCTCCTCACTTCATTAGCCAAGATGGAAAATCTTTCCTATCTAAAGTTAGCAAATTGTAGTCTCCTAAACATGGAGGAGCTTGCTACTCTGCACCATATCAATCAACTTAAATTGCATGATTTGAAGAGGTTACCGACTAGCTTCCCGCCAAACCTTTCTTACTTGAGCTTGGTTGCTAAACGGTATCCTAGACAACAGCTAGAAGAAGAGAAGCTACCAAAGTTATTGTACCTCAAAATATGTGATGCGGTCATGAAATGGTAATCTCCGAAGGCAGTTTCCCTATTCTGCAAGTCCTCCACATGCATTTGATAAACCTAGAAAATATACAGATGGGGAAAGGGGCAATGTCGAAGCTCGAACGATTGAATATAGGTGGATGTTGGAGTCTCAAAAGCCTCCCTCAAGAGCTTGAAACAATGAAAAATCTCCAGGAGTTGAGTGTAAGTATCAATGCAGACCTCTCAGCTGTATACTCCCACTTATTAATCTCCAATGTGCATTTTGTTACTGTTGTACAACACTTGTCAAACCTCACTGCAAATATAGAATTTGTGTGTGAAGTAGTAAAAATCCATCATCTTTCCTTCTGCTTCTACTTTGGTTTATTTGATTTTCTGTAATTCTTCTATAGCTACAATATACTGCTCGTTACTAGCTAGTATTGTAAAAGTTTAGTCAACATGTGAGTTATCTTTTATATCCCTTTCTAAGTTGTTATTTGAAGAAAAATTTTGCAATTATAAGGAGTTACAGTAACACAATATAACAATAGACTATAATCATATTTATAATATACCCCATGTCACATTAGGATAATTACAAATTTCCAATCAAACTATCACGCTCTTTAGACTAAGGCATATAAGCTATTCTTTGTTTAGCAAAAAGAATATAATTATTGCTTATTGCTACCACCTCTTACTATCTATTTCTTTCATCAGTGTCTTCTTTGCGGTTCCTGGAATATATATAAATGGAGAGAGGTCAAAGCAATGAGAAATCTCGAGAAGCTAATTAAGTTCTGTTTTCCTCTGTTTTTCTATCTTACGATCTACTTTTGTTATAAAAGTATGGTGACCATGTGATTTATTTATTGTTATTTTCTTCATAAAAGTCCATTTTCACATCTAATTAAATAACCGAATTACTGTAGAAGAAAATATATTCAATATTAATCATTCGCTGCAGCAATAAATAATGGTTTTCTTGAACAATTTGATTCCAATAATAATTGCTGATGTTAATGAATTAATTCTTCTTTGTTTGGTTGGATGTTTGCAGAGCCTCAATGCAAGAACTGGAATATTTAGTAAGAGGATGAAGATAATCCACAGAGATCCTCTGCTCCATGCACAAAGAGTGGCTGCCATTAAGGTTTGTTGTACTTTTGACTTACATATTCTGTTGCATCATTCTCTTCTTTCCCCTCACAAAAGCCTCATGCAGATATCTTGTGAATTAACTAATGTAGTGTGAGTTAGAAAACAAATGGGACTGCCACTGCTAAGAAGTGTGCTTCTGAAGCTATGAAAAGCTACTTTTCTGCCAAGCCTTGTTGCAACCTACGCTTTGGGCCCGAAAGAAAAATGGAGATGGGCTACTCACCTTGGGCCCGGAAATTTGAAATGGAATTGCAAGAAAAAAAATATCCTTGGGCTAAAATAACTTAATACACCATCTTTAATTCAATTTGATGATAATAAGAGGTAGATTAATAAAACATTAAATCCTAATTTAACTATTAGCTAGGGTGTTATATCCTTCCCTCCCTCAAAGAAATTTCGTCCTTGAAATTTAAATACGTATCAAAATAAGAAAAGTTTGGGTATTTCGCCAAAATCTCTTCTTCATTTTCCCAAATCGCTTCCTTGACGTCGTGATGGCTCCAAAGGACTTTCACCAAAACCACTTCTCGATTTCTTAGCTTGTGAATTCTTTTGTCCAGGATAGCCACTGGAACCTTCTCATATGACAAATCTTTCTTGAGTCCAATATATTGTCGTTTCATCATGTGACTCGAGTCAAACACGTATTTTCGTAGCACAGACACGTGGAAGACATTATGTATACCCGCAATATCTGGCGGTAAGGCTAGTCTATAAGCCACTTCACCAACCCGTTCGAAAATTTCAAACGATCCGATATATATTGGTTTCAGCTTTTCTCTTTTACCAAAACGACAAATTCTTTTAGTGGGTGATACTTTCAAAAAGACCTTATCTCCCAACTCGAATTTTAGTTCTCTCCGCCTTTTGTCTACATAAGACTTTTGTCGATCTTGAGCCGTTTTAATTCTCTCTCGGACTTTCTTTATTAATTCAACTGTCCGCTCAACTAATTCTAGTCCCAACACCCTTTTCTCACCCACCTCATCCCAATAAAGAGGCGAGCGACACTTTCTTTCATATAGGGCCTTGTATGGTGCCATCCCTATTGTTTGATTGATAACTGTTATTATAAGAGATTCCACTAATTACAAGTGATCTTCCCAGCTTTCATGTAGATCCAGAGCATTGGCTCGCAGAAGGTAAAAGACGTTTTTGTCCTCAATGTGTCCGAAATCTCTAAGGCGAGCAGTGATCTGCTGAATCTGCTCAGCAGTTGGAGTTCGTAAGCCCTGTTTGTACAAGCTCTCAAGCATGTTAATCTGCTCCTTTGTGGGGTTCCATCGTGACCCTCCATTTCAACACTCTGATCGCCACCCTCCATCTCGATTACAACTTACAAGTCTATTATGAGCGCTTCATCCTAGCAGTCCCCTCGAATTTCGTTTACATGGAGTCTCATACCTGTTTGGTAGTGTCCTTTTCCAATATGGTTTTAAGAATGGCTCTGTCAATTGATTGGAAAACATAGTTCTTCACCTTTACCTCATATCCCATCTCAACCAAACTCCAGTATTCTTACTTCAATGATCATAGTGAGCATCAAATTAATTTTATAAAGAGATGTTTGCGTGATAAATGTAGAGTACTTATCTCTGACATTTATTTTTTTAATAAAATGGTAAATCTTTATTTAAAATGACGTTGAAATATTTTAATAATAGTGTAATCCTATCGGAAGAAATTCTCTTATAAACAACGGTCCAAAGAAAACGGTCTTATAAAAAACCGTTGTTGTAAAGAGAACTGTTGTCTTTGAGTGAAAAAATGTGTTTATAGACAATGGTTTTGACTTAGCTTTTTTTGTAGAGGCATTGTCCTAGAATAAAATTGAGTTCTAAGACAATTGTTACATTCTGGGTGTTGTCGTAGTCTCATAAAAGTGTTGTTGTAGTCTAACTTAAGTTAGGAAAAAAAAATTAATTATATTTAATTAGTTAAAAAAGAACAATATTGAGAATCACCCATAAGTCTTAGTGTGGACAATTATAAAAAAATTCCGAAAAAAAATATGTAAATAGAAACAAGTTAATTTTGATTGATATCAAATAGATATTTGTAATTTAACATCATATCTCCATAAAAAAAAAAAAAATAATAATAATAAAAAGGTGTTTAATGAAGAAAGAAGAATATTAAAAGGTCAAGAAAAATGAAACCTAATTTTTAATTTTGGAATGAAGTAATAAGTAACAAATAGAATCAACAAGGATAAATTTTATAACAAGACCTAATTTATATATGAGTTCTCAATTCTAAACCCAAATTTAAAGTTTTTCAAAGGGGGCTCTCAATTTAACTTTTTTTTTTTCCCTCAATTTGAGGCTTCAAAATAGATTGAGTTCTCAATTTTCTTTTTCATTTTATTTATAAGTATATATTTATTTATATTTCAATATATATATATATATATATATGTATTTATATTTTTGACAAATTAAGATAAGTTAGTGCAATTTTGGAACCTTTTTCATCCGATCGACTTGTCTTAATTTAACATTTGGGCAAAAACAACAACATGCAAGTAATTATCTTTTGCAAAAAAATAATGATTGTCTTTTGTCATTGCATCACCAGAACTGTAAATTTCACAGGATTATAAAAATTATTATATGCTAACTTGAGACGAGAGGTAAATAAAAAATTAGAAGCAAAGTAGATGCCAAAAGCTTTGCCATTCACGATTATCAAAAAGGTATATATATATATATATATATAGAGTGAGTGAGTTTTAAAATTCAAGCTTTCTAGGTAATGACTTCTTATGTATGATCTATATTTATAAGCATTAAGCATATACTTAGCCAAGTCTGCTCACTTACACACGGTGAATATATATATATAGAATTTACCCAAAATCAATCGAATTGTCCATCCATGATTCTTCTAAAAGTAGAGAGCGCCTCTATCTTGTCAGCGATCAAATGGAATGAAGATTCATCACTTAAAACCATCGTACAAGTTATCCTATAAGGCAGGGTGCAAGCAAAGAAAGGTAGCTATATATATTGCTTGCTTGCATGAATCCTACACTATGATATCAAACTCAGATTATCAGATTCTTATTTCGAAAAGAGAGAGCAAGTAAAACCTGAGATATGGCGGAGGCAGCAGTGTCATATGCAGTGCAAATACTGGGCGATCTGTTGATCCACAAGTTGCATTTCCTGGCAGGCGTTGAGGGCGAGGTCCGCAGGCTGAAAGACGAGCTGCAACGGATGCAGTGTTTCCTCAAAGACGCTGACGAAAAACAAGTCAATGACGAGAACGTGCATCATTGGATATCGGAGATCAGAGAGGTGGCTCAAGATTCCCAAGATGCCATTGAAATCTTCATTGCACGAAGAAGAAGAAGAAGCTTGTTGAGGAAGACCGTTTGCTTCCCAATCCATGTCTACTACGTCAATGAAGTCGGGAAAGAGATCCAATCCATCCGGACAAGGCTTAAAGACATTGAGAGTAGTCGTACAGTGTACGGAATTGAAAATCTGGGAGAGCGGACATCGATGATGATGTCGAGGAGATCAAGAGAGGTTGAAACATTGCGGCGATTGGCTCATTGGCAAACAGACAAACAGCTGGTGGGCATGGAGAAAGACGTGGAATTGCTGCTCGGAAAAGTCATCTTGGACCGGAAGGAATTAAGGCTTTCAAGTGCCACCATCACCGGAATGGGTGGAATCGGAAAGTCAACTCTTGCAAGGGTTGTGTACAACCACAGAGCCGTTGTTGATCGATTCCAGCGCCGGTGTTGGGTAGTGGTTTCAAGTGAACTGAGGCCAAAAGAGATGGTGAAGGAGCTGATGTTGCAGCTGCTGACGCCCACAGAAGAGAGACTAAAGGTATTGGAGATGATGGAGAAAATGGAGGTACACAACATTCAAGAAATGATTCACCAACGCTTGAAGGACACGCGATATTTCATAGTTGTCGACGATGTCTGGGAAAACGCACATTGGGAAGTCATAGCCAATGCCTTTCCCGACCAAGGTAAAATATATATATCTATATATATATATATATATATATATATATCTCAACCTTTCTTCCCTATTTCAAATCCACATGTATAAATAAGTTACATTTTCCCAAAATACAAGGTAAAGTTTTTTTTTTTCATATTTTGGGAAAACAGATTATAACCTCTCTCTTTATTATTTTAGTTTGAGTAAATGAGACCATTTTCAAAAACTTTTGTTAAAAACTTGTACACTTGTTGTGACCTTTAGAAATTGAGTAGGGAATCCTGGGGGTTCCCCCTTACTTACCTTGAAGCGGGGACGTTGGGGATGTGATTCATACCCCGTCCATAAAATTGTAAATGAGATGATACAATTTATGATGTACTTGCAATAAAAGATGGAGTTTCTATAATTTCACATGTGAGGGTTGATTTCTTGGTTTCGTCCAATCTTTAATAACTTGATTATTTTTAGATAATAGTAGATAAAAACAACACTTGTAAGGAGTCTTATTAAAACCAAGGAATATAGATCTGCCTACCATCCACACCAGAATAAATAGAGTTTTCCGAAAAAAACTGCTAGTGGAGGAAGACCTCCTAGGGATAAGAGACATAGCGTGTAGGGGCAAACCCCCTCAAATTTCATATAATTACAACATATTTTAGTAATTTTATCATAATTTATGGAAATAGTATATTGAATTGAAATCTTATGATCCAATAAGTTATAATTTCTTATGTTAAGGTATAATTGAGTTACAACTGTCATTGATTTATAATTTACTTATTTTTTTAGTCAATATATATTATTTTTTGTAATTATACATGAATCACCTACATTTACATTTTACAATAAGTTGATATTCAATCTTTAAAGTTTTTTTAATCATTTTAGATATCAAATTCAAAACATATAATGTTGGTGTAAGGTTTCTAGAAAACTAAAATGGGTAAATTATATATGTGATCGCTAATCTTTGCGTTTTTTCATTAAATATTAAATATTTGAGATTTACTATTTTAGTTGTCGAGCATTTAATATAAATTTGTTAAAAATACATGCGTAGGGTACCAGAAGTATAGAGAAGGTTAAAATCTAACAATGATTTATAATTTGAAGTTTGTGAGTAAAGAATAATAAAAGTTAAAAATTTAACATGCTATAAGTGTGAAATGAATATGTAAGTGACTACATGTATATTATTAGAATTTTATACTAGTGTTGGTTATATACTCTTGGAAAAAAAAAAATTCAGGCTCCATCATTGCTTGATACATCATTGCTTGATATCAACTCGGAAAATCTTGAATTTGAGTGGAGCTCGAGTATTCCATGTTTTAGAAATATAATTTAGCTATCGAGTGTGGAGTTAAACTCGAACATATCAAGTTATTAGATAGATCGAATGCAAGTCGAACCTCAAATGTTGTATATGGTGATTATCTTTTTAAATGAATAATAAAGTTGTTATTCGAACAGATAACGGCAGTAGATTGTTGCTTACAAGTCGCAATCTGGTCAAGACTAAACATACCCAATATGTTCATTCAATGAAATTGTTAAACCCAGAAGAAAGTTGGAAGTTGTTGTTGAAGAAGGCGGATATTGAGAAGGATGATGGGAAATGTCCAGAAGAAGTGGAGAATACAGTGAGGCAAATCTTGGACAGGTGTAAAGGTTTGCCATTAGCAATTTGTGTGGTAGGTGGCATATTGGCCAAACTGCAAAGACAGTCCAAGACTGAATTCGAGAAAGTGCTGAAAGCAATAAACACTCGTGGAAAAAGTAATGTATCAGCTATTTTAGAATTGAGTTACCAGAATTTGCCTTCACAGCTCAAACCATGTTTCTTGTGTTTGGCCTTCTTCAAGGAAGACGCAAATATCAAAGCAAAAAAGTTGGTAAATATATGGATTGCACTTGGCCTTATTCAGCAGGAAGGAGAAGAAACGATGGAGGAGATAGCAATGAGATATTTGGATGAGTTGATCAATCGAAACATGATTCAAGTGAAGAAGATGACGAAATATGATAGGGTAAAAAGTTGTGGAATGCATGATCTCATTCGTGATCTATCCATGAGTAAAACAGAGGAAATGAGGTTTGAAACATTAAGGGATGGTGGTGAAGGTAGTTCTCAATCCTTGTATAAACCTCGTCACTGTGCTATCTACATTACCAAGAAATGGTGTCTACATCTTGATCAGAAGAAACATGTTCGTTCTGTTTTCATCCACGGAGATGCTCATGATGCTAGTCCATCATCTTACTGGAAGAGTTTTGAACTCCTTAGGATACTTGATTTGGAAGGTTGTCGTTTGTCAAAATTACCAAAGGCAATTTGTGGGTTGATTGAGTTAAGATACTTGGGATTGAGAGATACATATATAACTAACCTCCCGCGCTCAATAGGTAAGCTCAAAAACCTTGTGGTTCTTGATTTAGGAAATGTGTTTTACATATGGATACCCAACGTTCTATGGAAAATGGATAGCCTACGTCATCTTTACTCACGCTTAGTCTTGCGTGACACCCCTCTGAAACTAAACACTTTGAAGAATATGCAGACATTGAGCTACATTTTGTTGCATGATTCAGAAATTGAGCAAGTGGCACAAATGACTGGTCTTTGCAAATTGGGTATAGATGTGGAGAGAATATCCAATGGAGGCAACCTATTCGCTTCATTAGCTAAGCTGGAAAATCTTTTCTGTCTAAGCATAAGATGTGGTGGTTTCCTAAACATGGAGGGGCTTGCTACACTGCACCGTATCACTCAACTTAAATTGGAAGATAGGAAGAGGTTACCAACTAATTTCCCACCAAACCTTTCTCACTTGACCTTGACTAACGTTATGGTTTTTTTGGAAGAGGTTAAAGAAGACCCAATGCCAATACTAGAGAAGTTACCAAAGTTATTGTACCTCAAATTAGAAGATGTATATGATGGTCATCAAATGGTAATCTCTGAAGGCAGCTTTCCTATGCTCCAAGTCCTCCACATCTCTTTGTGGAAGCTAGAAGACATAGAAATGGGAAAAGGGGCAATGTCGAAGCTCAGACGATTGGATATAGGAGGATGCTGGAGACTCAAAAGCCTCCCTCAAGAGCTGAAAGCAATGAAAAATCTGGAGGAGTTGAGAATAACCAGCAAGATAGGATCGGAATCGGATGTATGCTCCCACTTAATCTCCAATCTACCTTCTGTCACTTTTGTATAACTTCCTCTCTTTTTTTCTTGTCAAGCCTCACTTGCTGCAAATATAGAATTTCTGTGTAATAAACTACTAGAAATGATTCATCTTCCTTCTTTCTCTACTTTGGTTTCTTTCATTTCTTTTATTTTTCTCTGCCTATTATCTACTGTTTGTTACTAGTATTTTAAAAGTATGGTTAACAGGTGAGCTACATTTCATATCCCTCTTCAACTTGTTATTTAAACCACAATTTTGTTATTATAAAGAGTTAAATAAGGACGATAACAATATTCATATGACAACATTTGTATAATATACCCCAAAGTCGTATGATCACAAATTTTCAGGCGAATTATAGTGTTTTTTTGAACTAATATGCATAAACTATTTTTGTTGTCGATCACCAACTAAACTTTGTGGAAGTTGCAAGTCACCATTGAAGGCATCCTGCGATGGAATATTCAAACAAGATTCAATTTTATGCAAAGTTTATTGCATTTTATACGCGAAACTAAACATTAATTTTGCAATGTCTTATTAGTATTATATATGCATATATTTTATAAAAATCATTGTTTTACATTATTCCTTTGGAAAAGTAAAAATAAATTTCTACTTGTTATAATACTAAAATAAAACTATTTTCATAAATATACAATCAATAATTTTTTAAATTAAATACATCAATCAAAAACAAATTTTATTTAAATATATAAATCTAAATAAAACTCCTAAAGTTTTTATAAATTAGTCAAAAAAAGTGAACTAGTAACTTAAATTTTAGCTAAATTTTATTTAAATAGATTTAAATTACCTAATAAAATCAAATAATTTGCAATTTAATGTATGTGAATTATTAAATGAATCTAAAAATTAAGCTTACATCTAAAAATAAATTTCATATACAAATTATTAATAAATAAATCAATATAATTACAAATTAAAATCTAAAATATTTTGAATAAATGTTAAAATTGTAATTAATTATTGTTGTCACCTCTTGCTTGGTTTTCTCTAAAATGTATAGTTATTGCTTATTGGAAATTCAGAAATGGAACTAAAGCGGCCTTAATTAAAATCCAAGACGGAGTGGGCCTATCTATTAAATACAATGCAAAAGAAAATAAGAAAAGAAATCAGAGATAGTACACACACACACATACATACATACATACATATATATCTCCACGAATATTGGTATCTTAGCACCATAATAATTAGTGGTTTGTTTATATAGATTAGAGATGCCCAAACAGTTTCCCGGTTCAGGTTTCGGTTCGAACCGCCGGTTCAACCGGAACCGGACGGTTCGGCCGGTTCGAACCGGCGGTTTTCGGTTTTCCTTTTTTTTTTTTTTTTTTTTTTTTTTTTGGTTTTTTTTAATTTATGATTCTATGATCCAAATTTAAACTTCAATGTTTGTTTTGAAGTATAAAATATCATGAGAAAATACAATTCGGAATAAAAAATATATTTAAGAATTGTATTGATCAAACTTTTTCAATAAACTTGTCAATATAATATAACTTGGAAAATTATTACAAGTTGGAACTTGGAACACTTAGAACTATATATAATCTATGATCTAATGATTCTAATCTATTACAAATGTTTGTATATATTACAATTAAACTTGTCAATATAACTTGGAAAATTATTACAAGTTATAACTATATAGTCTATATCTAATTTATGATTGAATGATTCTAATCTATTACAAAAGTTTATACTATATATTACAATTACAAAAGTGAGCATAAAAAAAATTAAAGAGCTTGAGTTTCATTTTAAGTTTGGAATTGAAATTTCAAACTTAAAATGAAATTGCCTACGTATCCTTAATTGAAATCGAATTAAGGAATCAAAGCTCACGTAGTTCTCTTACCTCAACTTACCTTTTTCACTCGTCGAGGTTGACGCCACTTCCGCCGGAGGATGTTGTGTTTGAGTCGTAGCCATACAAATCTTGTCCACCGTCCTCCATGTGTGACAAATCGAGGTTTTGTTGACGTTTGGCGGCTTTGACCCAATCGTCAAGAAGCATAAGGTTTTGGACATTTTCGACGGCCAAGTTTGCTCTCCTCTCACTCAAAGTGTGGCCCGATATGCTAAAGGCATGTTCAACCGAAACCGTGGAGGCGGGACATGCAAATATTTCCTTGGCAATAATTGTTAGTATAGGATATGTGGTGATCCTTCGTGACCACCACTTTAATAGATCCAAATTGTTCTCAAATGCAATTGATTCAAAAGTAACACTAAAATAAGAATCCAATTCTTGTGATGAATTAACACCTCTAGCTTTTTTTTGAGTTCTAATATCATAAAAATTATAAAATTGAGAAAGAGTATCATCAAAAGTAGACGAAGAACTACTAGAACCTACATTATGATGTCGAACTACATCTTCACTACTACATGATTCACCATACATTGTTTTATATTCTCTAAATAAATCATACAAATAATTTTTCGCCCGTTTAACCACTTCACTAGGATTAGGCACATAATCAACTTGATCATAATCACTAATATAGCCAAAGGGGAACAATGCATTATAGTACATAGTCAAAAGTTCTTCTAATCCATCTTCTCTAATCCTAGGATCTAATAATTTAGCACATAAATATAGGGGGGTATCTCATGATAATATTTTAACCATTTAGCTTTCATCATAATAATGGCATTACTTAAAATAGGATCATCTTTATAAGATTTCATTATCAAAGCAATTTTAACACATTGATCTAAAGCTAAAGGAGATGTAGGATAATAACATCCACTTATTTCTTTAGTGCCTTCTTCAAAAATTTTTAGCATACCAATCATGTTTATACAAGAATCCCAAGAATGAGCAAATAACATGACATTACTATCTCCAAATTCCATAAAAAAAGCACATAAAAGTTCTCTATAATTATATGAATCTTGAAGCATGTAATAAGTAGAATTCCACCTATGTTCCACATCTTTCACAAATTTTTTTACTTCCAATCCATTCATTTTACAAAATCTAGCCCATCTTTTTCGCATTTGTATGGTATGACAAATTAAATTAATTGCAACTCTAATTTTTTCTATTTCCGTTTGTAAAGTTGTTAATCCATCTTAAACACATAAATTAAAAATATGACACATGCATCTAGTATGAAAAATATCACCATTTAATGAAGGTTTACAAAAATCAATTAACGTAGGCAAGCTCGCTTTATTATTAGTTGCATTATCTAAAGCTATAGCAAATACTTTTGTTAATATACCATAATCATTTAAGCTATGTATTATTTTTTGTGAAATATGTAAACCGGTATGACTTTCATTAAAATCAACAAAAGCAATTAAACGTTTTTGAACATCCCATGCATCATCAATACAATGACAAGTAATGCCCATATAATCATTCTTTTTATAAGGATCTTTCCAACAATCAACACATATTGCAACTTTTTGTTTAAGGTTAGCTAAATCTTGCATAAGATTATATTTTTTTTCACGAACTCTTTTATCAATATCCCTAGTGGCCGTGTTTCTACTTATCATTCTAGCCGGTGGTTGCAAATATTGACTCACATAATCTTGATAATATTCATCGGAAGCCCATTGCAAAGGCAAATGTTTAGAAGCAATAAAATCGGCGGTGTCTTTCCTAAGTTCAAGTTGGCTAAATTTAAACATTAAAGAATCCATACCTTGTGAAGACCCGGTGAATCCTCGTAGTTGTGTTTGAGAAGGAGCCAATCCAACCTTGTCGGGATGCTTCTTCGTGACGTGGTTGTTGAACGTTCCATATCCTCCTCCATGCTTGAACTTGTATTGCTTCCCACAATGATTGCACGTTACTATGTAGTCAACGGCACTATTAGGCACGACCTCCTTCTTGAAGTGAACGGAGAAGATATCACTTCGAAGTGAAGAAGGTGCTCTACTAGAGGGGGTACTCCCTTGTGTGTGTTGCACGGTTTCTTCCTCTTCAACATCATCGGCTAAGGCTTGGGCGATTTGTTCTCCCAAATCGACATCTTCATCAAGCTCGTCACACCATCGATCAATTAGCTCGTCTTCGTAGGATTGTGGAGGTGGCATGGGACTCTTTCCCCTAGCATGAGACGAGGAAGCGGAAGAACCTCTTCTAGACATGATGATAGCAAATTAAAAAAATCGAAGTGGAAGTAGCACTACAAGTAGATGATAATACGAACTAAAAAAAGAAATTTGAGAGCTTTTGAACTTGATATATTAAAGTGAGCAAGAATGCAAGATAATTGAGAGAGAGAGCTTGAGAATTGGTGTGAAAAAATACACCATTTGAACCCCTATTTATAGATCTCAAAAATTCAAAAAAAAAAAAAAAAAAAAAAGAAAATAGGCACGCTCCGGTTCGAACCGCCGGTTCCGGTTCGGTTGAACCGGCGGTTCGGCTGATCTCACCCGTCCATCTCCAACGTTCGACGGATCTCGGCCGCTCGATTCAAATTTGCTCCAAACCGCCGGTTCGAACCGGCGGTTCCGGTTCGGTTCCGGTTCGGCCGGTTTCCAACGGCTATTTGATCTCCTCCGTCGATCCGCAACGGCTAGTTTAGTTTAAACGTGAGCCGTACACGTGTCCAAGGCAACAATTAAAAAAAAAAAAAAAAATTACATAAACCGGCGGTTTAACCGATGGTTGGAACCGCCGGTTAAACCGCCGGTTTGCCGGTTTTTAAATCCCCAAACCGAAACCGAACCGTGTTATGGCGGTTCCCGGTTCCGGTTCGGAACCGAAACCGGACCGCCGGTTTGCCAAACCGCCGGTTCACGGTTTGAACCGGCCGGTTCACGGTTTTTCGAACCGGTTGGGCATCTTTAATATAGATCATTTCAGCAACATATCAAAAATTAAATAAGTAATTTAATTTGTCTAATTAATTTAAACTAAAAGGTAATTTTAATTTGTTTAGAATAAATAATCTCCAAAAATTATGGAAAGATCTTTCAATTTGATTTCATCAATCACAAAAAAAAAAAAAAAAAGAAGAAATCATTAAATGAAAACATTTTTCCAAATTCAGCATACTTGAAGTACTACTTCTTTTGTCAATTTTATTTATTAATAAAAAAATTAAAATTAAAAATTAAAAATTAAAATTTTGGCTTTTGATGGGAATTTACTATTTTGAGAAAATAATATCATTCCATTATATGTTTAGATTTAATTTTTAATTTATTTTAAATGAAGTGGGTTTGTAACGCTAAATTTATTTTAATCTAGTGTTGGACTGCCTCCTGCGGCCCCTTATTGTCATACTGGGCCTACTTTAGAATTAATTGTTTTGTATTTTAAATTTTTGGGCATTTTCAAATTTATTCTTTAGTTAATTTCTTTTCAATTTCAAATACTATACTTTGTTTAAGATATTATTTTCAATGTAGGAATTTTCATCTTTATTTGGTTATTTTATTTTAAAATTTAACAAGTGAATTTTAAATTTCGTTTTTTTTTATTTTAATTCTTTTAATTTTTTATATGTTACATAATATAAATAATATTATGTTTATAAAAAATAAAAAATTAATAAAAAAATATATATAATGAAGTTAACTGTTTATTATATTTAATATATTACAATTATCTTTTTGAAGTTTGATATTTAATTTTTTTATTAAAATATTTCATTTTTCTGTTTTTAGTTAAATATTTTGGATGTTAAGGTAAGTATATGTCATTCTTTTTTAAGTTAATGTAATGTATATTTTATGAAACAATTTCTACAAGTGTTTTGGTCAAATAATTAAATCTAGAATACTAAAATATAAGCTGAAAATATATTTAAATGGGAATTTTCAAACTTTTTTTTTAATTTCTCCCTCAATTGGATCAAAATTCTTATTATGCTATCAAATTAAATAAAGTTTGTTTAATTTTTTTAATTAATATAAATTAAATTTCAATTATTCGCTATTATAAATTGTAATAGAATTTTTTTTTTGAGTTTTAATATATATCAATATAATAGCAAAACTAGTATAAGTCCCGTGCGATGCACGAACATATAAATTTCACTATTTATATATTTTAATATGAAAATGCTGAACACGAAAAATAATAATTTTTTTTTGAGAATTTCAGTCTGATTTGTTACTTTTGTGACTCACGACCATAAAATCTAAATATTTCGAGTTTGATGTGAAAATTTTAATTTATAAAAAAAAAAATTAAGTTCTCATAATATTTCAATCTCATTTGGTATACCCGTGCCTATGTGATGTATGGACAAATAAATTTGAAGTGTTGATAATTTTTTTATATAAAAATTTTGTTCATGAAAAATAATATAATTTTTCAAAGTGTTTTCAATTTAATCTACTACCCATATAATTTACGAATTTAAATATTTTTTATTTTCATCATACATTGTCATCACTATTGGCCTGAAACAATCTTATGCAAATTTATGTTCAATAATTTATTCATAATGAGTATAAAATGGTGATATTATTGAGCATTATAATCAAGTCTTGATAATATTTCAACCTCATTTGGTATTTGTGTGACGTAGTAAATAAATTTCATGTGTTAGTAATTTTTTGATATAAAAATGATGATCATAAAATATCATATAGTTTTTCAAAGTTATTTCAATTTAATCTACTACTCATGTAATTCATCTAAATATTTATTATGTTCATCATATGTTGTTTAACTATTTTAGTACTTGTTTTTGTCACAATTGACCTAGAAAATACTTGTGCAAATATATGTTCAACAACTTATTCATAATGAGCTTAAAATATTGATATTATTGTATATTACCCCAAAATAAAATTTCTAAATTTAACATACCATCAAAAAATCTGTATAATTTTTTTTTCAGATGTCTTAAAATCAAAATTTATCTATTAGAAAAATCATATTGGATGGTAAACATTTCAAAATTTGATAAATCTAAAACCATGAAACTATATTACAACATAAACTAAATATATTTTATCATTGTTTTGTGAACTTCATGCTGCCATAATAGTGAAATTTCAGATTTTTATTTACTTTTTAATAAAGGAAGAAACATTATTTATTCTTACAACAAAAAAAAAATGATAAATTCGCTAATTTTTTCGTGGATATATAAAATGATTTAGATTAAGGTATAATTTTTTATTTACAACTTTTCATGACATGATATTATTACCATATATACACAAATCATACTAACTTTATAACATATCAAATACAATCATATTTTTTTCCTCAATTTTCATATATATACAAAATGATTTTCATACTATGAATATACATAAATTATGAAAAGCTAAATATTTACAATTTTTAAATTTATAAAATAATAAATATTTGTATTTCTACTTTAAAAGTAGAAATGAGGTTAGTTGGTTTTTATATAGATGACAATGAAATTTCATAATAAAAAATTCAAAGTATTTAAAATATATATGTAAAAATTCTTCATCTACATTTTATCACTCTTATAAATAGCATCGACTATCTGTTCTTCATGATTAATAATGAAGATATATTTATATAATTTAGCATTATGAAATAGAACATATTTTTTTATTATTTTTTATAAGTATAAGTATAAATGATATGTTTTTTTTTTATCATTTTTTATACTTAATTTGTAGTTTTTAATAGAAAATATATGAATTCATAAATTTTATACTTCCTAAATGTTATTGTGTGCAACAATATGTCATATGAATATTTTTTTATTATATTCAAGATATATTACAAATCTTTATAATTTTTAATAAGAATTAATGTAGTATAATAAAATAAAATTATATAACCACTATGTTATATTATTAACATTGTTACATAGAAGATATATAAAAATTGGAGTATTGTATACGACATATTTGTCAAATAAAATTGTACATGTTTATAATAAT
The DNA here is from genome assembly GCA_954870855.1 of Scutellaria minor. Taxonomy (NCBI): domain Eukaryota; kingdom Viridiplantae; phylum Streptophyta; class Magnoliopsida; order Lamiales; family Lamiaceae; genus Scutellaria; species Scutellaria minor. The sequence continues at coordinate 1,340,720 of OX940728.1, forward strand.
TTTACAATACATATTTCGAATATAATAAATAAAAATAGTTAATTTACGTTGTTTTATATATGTTGGTTGACTTGATTAATAACTCACTTCTTGGTTTTCGACCCCCTCAGTCACTACAAACGCCCCCGATCAATTCAATGCTACATTTATTGAGGTGGTATATGTGTATGTGGGTTACCACATTAGAGATAAAAAAAATATTTTGATGATCTATAGTTCTTGAAATCCGATCATTATGTATTTTAATTTTTCAACAAACATATATTTAATCTTTGATTATATCAACAATTAAAAAAGTTATTCGATGAGATCATATTAACATTCATATACTATATATAGATAATAATTTTCAAAATTTTGTCAATATTATAAATGATGTTATTACCATATATATAAATCATGTTTAATACAATAAAATTAATAATTTATAATTTATAAATTATGAAATAATATGTATTTCTATTTTTGGGAGGTGGAAATGGGCGGGAAAATTTTAGCATTTCTATTTGTAGGGGGTAATTGTTATTATATATGTATAGATATAGATATAGATGTTCATGGATTAATAAAATGATCACTTCTATGTTTATATACACAAATCATGCAAGTATAAATTTATGCGTTTGATAAATTACTATCAACTTTTATGTATTAAAATATTTTTAAATTTGGAATTCTTTATGATCAAAGTTTTCTCCAAAGCTCCGTAGGAATAGAAAATTATACTTCTCTAAAATTATTCTAAGAGGGTAAGATGGTAATATTCTCAAAATTTAATTATACTCCAAGTATATGAACAATAGATGGGTATATAAAATAGGATATTAAATATGGTATATTGTAGAAAGATATTGTCCTATAAATATGTGTAAATCTATATGTGCATCACAATTCAAAATTTTATTTAAGAATAATATATACCAAAATATTATTTATTTATATGAAACATATTTAGACAATTACTAAACTTTTCATATGAAAGTGTACCTATTGTAATAATTTCATGTAATTTATTCAAAAATCATTTAATACAATCACTTTTCAAACTCAAATAGGTATATAATTATTCATTTAATTAACGTTCAAAGATTAATAATTTATTGACATGTAAAGATAAAATACACATAATAGTTTTATAGATTGATAATATTTATTTAATGATACAAAATCTACAAAAAAAGAAAAAAAAATTAAATCACATATTATTAATGTATTAGAAGAGATCTATATAGGGGAAAAATCATTGCACGCTTGATAATTGAATGAACATTTGGGAAATAATGATGTGATCAACTTAAAAAATCATTTTCTTTATCATTATTTTCTAATTACATTATTTTTTTTTATCACCCATTTGTGATAACATTTTTTCTTCTATTTACAAACAGTTTATTTTCTCATTGACATGCTATGATTTTAAATACATTTCAACAAATAAATAAAATTGATTTAATGATCTAGATACCAAATTGAGAGATTATATATATATATATATTTTTTTTTTTTGATACAATTATATTTTCAATTAGATGAGATTTTTTTTGACATGGGTAATTAATGTTAGTCGTATTATATGTTATATATACATATATATGTATATATTTTGTCCATATATATAATGATTTGATTGTATACCATATATATTCATTATGCAAAATCAATATTTTTGAAAATTACCATAAATTCAATTAATATCACAAAAAATTAAATATTTAATAATTAATAAAATTTCTATAATTAGGAAGTGAAAATGGGCGGGAAAACTTTTTGCATTACTATTTTTAGGGGGTAATTGTTATTATATATATATAGATAGTGCTATAAATGAAAAGATATATTTTTCCCACCTAAACTTACATGCTAAAAATGGAAATTTTTATAAAATTTAAGGGTAAAAAACAAAAACACATCCCAAGTATACCCCATTTTGCACTTTGCAATATCATTTATAAATGTTTGCAGTTTACTATATCATGTACACTGATTTTACGAAATACAATAAATCTAGCTGCCACGTCATCAAATCCCGCGGGAGACTTTTCAAGTGTATTTTACTTTAGCACTTTGCTATATGAACTTTAAAAGTTTTCATTTCACTATATAAAACATAAGGTTTTTGCAGGTTACAATATTTCCAATTACCAAATCATAAAATACTATCGAAAACTACTCATGTTCATCGATCTAATTTTAAGAGGGATAAAATTTTCTTCTTCTTCTCAAATTAGGGTTTAGAATTGAATAATAATAATAATAATAATAATAATAATAATAATAATAATAATAATAATAATAATAATAATAGAAGATTAGGTAATGAAGATATTGTAAATAACATTTTCAAAACAAATTTACTCTAAAAAAATCATATAATTGAGTAGTTTTCGATGAGATTTTACGACATTGCAGTTGAAAATATTGTAGCCTGCAAAATCTGTGAACTTTATATAGGGAAATGAAAACTTTTAAAGATCTGTGAATTTTATATAGTGAAATGAAAATTTTTAAAGTTCATATAGTAAAGTGAAAAATTTAGATGCACATGAACAATCTCCGGTGAAATTTGATGATGTGGTTGTCGGATTTATTGTATTTTGCAATATCCGTGAGCAAATATTTATAAATGATATTGCAAATTGTAAAATAGGGTTTATTTGAGATGAAATTTTGTTTTTTTATCCAAAATTTAATTAAAGTTGCAGCTTTTGTCCCAAAAGTTCGAGGGTTGCATTGGGTGATGTGCGCTAAAATGTGGTATGGGCCCTACTGAGATGGGGTGTTGTGTGGGCCTGTGGGTTTTTTTTTAAAACAAGTTAAAACATCAAAATTAAATAACTTCTTAATTTATTTTTTGATTTTAATAATAATATTTTAAATTATCCATTTTCTGGAGATTAAAAAAGCTAAGATGAAATAGCTGCGGGTTCGTGAAAAGAGTCATTCTGCTAAATCTATAAATATAAATAAAAAAATTCATAATCATCCGCAATTGAAATTCCCGGGGAGTTATACATTTGTGTATCCTGGCTCAATGCGCTTAACGAAAAGGAACCTGGCATATCTTAACTAAACCCTTCGCGTGGTCCATAGACATCGTAATCTATATTTTTCTTCTATATATGAATATATGATATGTTTTCACATCGAGAATTATTTGCAGATGAAGAGGCACGTTGACTCTACATATGAATTTTTCTTTTCCAGGATTACTTGGTCGATCACAAAGCATATGGTTGTAAATAGTCCATGATGGAGCTTGAATAGAAAGGTCCGAGAGGATGATCAGCCACACAAAATTATACCCCATGTACAGAGTTCTGAATAGAAAGACCCCAATCAGATTGTTCACTATGTAGTGGATATGTAATTATTTACTTTTGTGATTGAAGAAACTAAGCAACTTCATTCCACTAATATGTTTTGGCATATCATTGTTCTACTGAACCTAATTTTGAAATGTCTTTTTATGATCTGTCAATATGTAATAGGGTACAGTGACCTGCTATCGGAGAATGTGTAGAGTCAATTGATCAACGGCCATGGGAGAAAGCCCGCTCAGTGTAAATATCTTACATACAGAATTGCTTGCCATGTCCACATAGATTACCTGTAATGCTTAGGAATAGATACTTGATTAGACTTATGTTCATGAGAAACTTATGATGTTTATAGATGCCATAATGCCGTACTCTTACTTGTATAAATATTTGAATATCATAAATTATTGCCCTGAAGTTCAGCTCAAGGTCATTGATAGACGATTTAAATGCCAGTTGTGTGGGGAAAAACGACTCCGAGATCAAACTCAGATGACAAAAAGATGATGGTTCAAACTCAGATGACAAAAAGATGATGGTTCATAGGAATCACCACTGCAAGGTATGTGTAAAAGTGGGCACAACAGGAAAACATGTCCACTGGGGATTGGGATTTTGATTGGTTTTGCAAGTGGGCACAACAGGAAAACATGTCCGCGCTCTTAGACTTAGAATGTTTGCAAGTGGGCGTCTACGCATATTATGTTAGACTCGGTAGTCTGAATAGTGAATACTTCATGTTGTAAATACATGACCACAATAATTGTATCGACCTATGAAGAATAGAGTAGATCGTTTTGTTATGTGTAATTTACAGAAGATGTTGATCAATGGTTAATGTAGGATAAATCTAGAGCATAATGTGTGCAGATTTTTTTGGTGTTTCATATGCAAGAAAAACTACATTTTATGATCTAAGCCAACACTCAATTATATTTGCAAATATTGGGAATATTTAATTGCTTATTACAAATTTAGAAATAGTAATCTTCTTCACAACCACAATATTTCTATGTACAGTCACCATATATTTAAATTCTTCATTTTGACATTGAGTTTAATCTTCTTGTTTTCCTACGGCACTCAACCACTACCCTTTCATTTTGTCATAAATGCACGCATATATAAATTTTATGTACTATTATCAAAAATCCAAATCCTATTTCTGAAAAAATTATTCAAAATTATCCGGCCAGTCATTCAATTCCTCTTAACAATGTGTTTTGAAAAATATCATGGACATTTCACTAAAATAATTAACATCATAATAACACAATTTCAAAAAAAAACCATTTCTCTATCTTGATCAGCATCAAACACATTGTTCCCACATTCAGGAATACAAGACTTTTAAGGAAATTTTCTTTATTTGTATGATACAATTTAATCGAACATTGAAATGTAGAGAAAAAAAAAAGATATTCATGGCTATAAAGGGATATAAATTTTTTTGGAAAAAATCTAAATTCAAAATAACTTTAAATAAAATAAAATGTATGGAGAATGATGAAAGAATTTTGCATTTCAACCTAAATATTGAGTGGTAAATCGTTGAAATTCTTTTTTTTTTTTTTGGTAGAGAGGATCGATTGTTGGGGTGGAATATGGATTATATATTTATATGATGGTTGTGAAAAAACTAAATATTAAGGGTAAAATAAAAAAAAATTAAGTATACCATAACTAAAGAAAGAAACATTGTGGCTGTGAATAAAAGTTTTAGCAGCAGAAGGCCTGAAAGAAATATTTTGGTTGGACATTTTTTCACCATATCAATGATCCACTTTAAAGTACGCCTAGTAAAGAACTTACAATTATAATCTTTTCTTTTTAATCAAAAATTAAAACCAATAAATTCGTTATCCATTATCAACTATTTTTACACTTCATAACAAATAATTAATAAGGTCATTATATTTACTCTAATAAAAATACATATATAATATATACATTGAGATTAAGATTGCAAAAACGACACATAAATTTAACATTAAAATGTCAATCATTTCTTTTGCAAACAAAATCCACCAATGATCGTTGAAACGTGATTATACCCATAACTATGAGTGAATTTTTTTTTTATTAAAATGCTTCATTTGAGGGTCATTTTTGTGGATACAATATTATTTATTTTATATGAAAAAAATCAAAAATAAAAATCAAGATTTGGTTTGAATATTTTAGAAAAGTTTTGGTCGTTAATTTGGCTTTAAATAAACAGGATTTCAGAAATAATGAAGGTAAATATTTTGGCTTTGAATAGTTGACTGATTTGGCACATGATTTGGTTGTGAATGATGATAATTGTGAATTTTTTTATCGCTTTTTTTTTTTCCAAACTACAAGAGGATTTGTGATGTGATTATCCTCTATAATATGAATGGTATAATGGAAAAATTAAGAGAAAAATTAATGCAGTCATTTAATAAACCGCAATCGAATGTTGCACAATTTTTAAATCATAATGGAGTTTTACACCGATTTCATAAATCCCTATAGAAAACGAATCATCTTTAACTCATATTCAATCATGTCCTACGTCTAGTAAACGGTTTGAAAAATATTTCAAATATTTCACAAATTGGGCATACATGTGCCTCAAATTATCTACGCTGGCAAAAAAAAAAATAATAAATAAAATTCAATCTAAACTTAAAATTGTGTGGTTCACAAAATATTGGGATAATAGAAATCTCGAGTTGAAGATAAATATGGGGAATAGGATTGACATGACATCCAGCTAATGGATAACTTTAACTTTTAAAAAGTATGGACTAAACAAACTTTATAAGAAAGTGGAACATTATCTGTGCTCGAATATAAATTAGAGCAATATGTGTTACTAATTACTATTATTGAAAATTTTCAAGAAAAAATTCATGATGGGATCATTTTATCAGTGATCAAATAGAATGAATAATCATCGCTAAAACCATCCCACATGTTATCCTAAAAGGCAGCTGGGTTGCAATCAAAGAAAGGTAGCTATATCACAATGATGACACTATATACATCTCATCCATTATTAAACACATCTCAATTATTAAATAATTTCACTATAAAATGATTAATTTTGTCAAATTTCTAAACACACCTCGCAACATGAACATTATATCCTTTCAATTATAAGATATAAATTAAAATTAATAATAAATCGTAATGATATTTATGTCTTTTATCATGCATTTACTTTTGATTTACTTGATGTATTTAGAAATGGGTGGGACGTGCTAGGCCCACCCTATCACAATATGTTGCTTAATTGCAAGAATCATACACTACGAAATCAAAACTAACATTATCAGATTCTTATTTCAAAGAGAGAGCAAGTAAAACCTGAGATATGGCAGAAGCAACAGTTTCATATGCAGTGCAAATACTGGGCGATCTGTTGATCCAGAAGGTGAGTTTCCTAGGAGGCGTGGAGGGCGAGGTCCGGAGGCTGAAAGACGAGCTGAAACGGATGCAGTGTTTCCTCAAAGACGCAGACGAAAAGCAAGCCAGTGATGAGAGGGTGCGTAATTGGATATCGGAGATCAGAGACGTGGCTCTAGATTCCCAAGATGTCATTGAAATCTTTCTTCTCAAAGTTGAGAATGCACAAAGAAGGAGAAGCTTGTTGAGGAAGACCTTTTGCTTCCCCAATCGAGTCTACTACGTCAATGAAGTCGGGAAAGAGATAGAGTCCATCTGGAAAAGGCTCCGAGACATTGAGAGCAGCCGTTCAAGGTACAATATTGAAAATCTAGGAGAGGCGACGTCGATCACGAGATCAAGAGATCAAGTTGAGACATTGCGGCGATTGGCTCATTGGCAAACAGACAAACACCTGGTGGGCATGGAGAAAGATGTGGAATTGCTGCTCGGAAAAGTCATCTTGGACACGAAGGAATTAGGGCTTTCAAGTGCCACCATCACCGGAATGGGTGGGATCGGAAAGTCAACTCTAGCCAGGGTTGTGTACAACCACAGAGGCGTCGTTGATCGATTTGAGCGACGGTGTTGGGTAGTGGTTTCAAGTGAATTGAGGACAAAAGAGCTGATGAAGGAGCTGATGCTGCAGCTGCTGAAACCCACAGAAGAGAGGCTAAAGATATTGGAGGAGATGGAGAAAATGGATGTAATCAACATTCAAGAAATGATTCACCAACGCTTGAAGGACACGCGATATTTCATAGTAGTGGACGATGTGTGGGAAGATGCACATTGGGAAGCCATCGCCAACGCCTTTCCTGATCAAGGTAACATCTCTCCACCTTCTTCCCTATTTATAACGACGACTTTTCCAACACCATCTACTTCATTTCATAATTATATTTATTGAATTATTTTAAATAATCTTATATTTATTAAAGGATTCTTTGAAATTTATTCAATATGATAAAAGCACAACAACAATAAAATTAAGTGCAATAAAAGGAAATTAATTTATATGATAAATATAATTTGCGAATTTTAAATATTTCGTATTTTCATCATATATTATCTGGCTACTTTACTATAGTTTTTGTCAAAACTGATTTGAAAAAAACTTAAGCAAATATTCGCTCAATAACTTATGATGAGTGTAAAGGTGATATTATTGTATATTAAATCAAGTCTACATAATATTTTAATCTCATTTCGTACACATGTGATGCAGCAAATAAATTTTAAGTGTTACTAATTTTTTTATATAAAAATGTTGATCATGAAAAAAAATAATTCTTTAAAGTTATTTCAATTTAATCTATTACCCATATAATTTATGATTATTTTTTTCTTTTTCAATTATACTATTGTCTGACTAGTTTATTAATTGTTTTTGTCACAATTGTCTTGGAAAAAAACTTATGCAAATGTATGTTCAATAACTTATTTATAGTGAATGTAAAAAGGCAATATTATTTTATGTTACAAAATAAAATTTCTAAATTTAACAAACCTTTAAAAAAATTTATAACTTTTTTTAGATGTCTTAAAATCAAAATTTATCTTTTAAAAAAACTTTTTAAACAATAAATTATAATTATTTTTCGTGAATTTTGTGTATGTTAAAGAAAATGGTGTAAAAGAAAAATAAAAACTTCAATATAGTAGGTGTTTGAGATAAAATTTTAAATTGATTTTTAGGGAAATAATATCATATATTATAGGATTAGATTAGAAAAAAATTCACAACATATACTTTAATTGTAACTTTAAACAAAGTTTTGGGTAGTTCATAGTTGCAATATATTTGGATTAATATAATTTTTTCAATTTCTGCAATTGACGCATCAAATTGTTCCAACACACCAATATATATAATGAAACTTAAAAAAAAAAACTATCTGATGATTCGGGTTGAAGGATGATATATATATATATATATATATATATATTGTTATGAAAATTGAATTAATCTTTATTCCAAATTAGACTGCGCATATAGATTTCCAAAATAAAACATGAAAAAACATATTGAATAAATTAATAATTCAAATCATATCATTATACATGTAAACATTTTGTATATAGAGAAAATATTAGGCTTTCCAAACATTTATAGTTGCTTCCTGATAAAAAATTAATAATCCATATATTTTGATTATTTTATTTTGCCTTAGCAAGTTAAAAAATAAAAAAGTAAGAATCTATACCAAATACTTATTAATTATCTAAAAGATATTTTTTTTGAGAAAATTATCTAAACAGTAATTAACTCCACGTTTTCTTTTATTCCAAACGTGAATTTTATATGTAACATAACTATCATATCTATGTATCTTAAAAAAATTGACCTTTTTTTTAATTCATATATTATGATTGTTTTACATATATATAAATATATAATTGGAAAGTTAAATCATCTCTTATAATATGATTCATATACATATATATATATATATATATATATACAAAATCAATATTTTTAGAAATTTACTATAAATTCAACTAGTATAACAATAATAATAGTAATTAATGATATTTCTATTATTAGGAAGTGAAAAAGAGTGGGAAAACTTTTGACATTTCTATTTTTCGGGGGTAATTGTTATTATATATATATATATATATTATTAATTACTTTCTACAGTCTAAATTAATTATTTATTTTCAATATTTATTTAGAATAAGTATGAGATAATTAGAAATTTTCAATTGAAGTGATTCGTTGACCAAAATAAATTTTTAATTAAATATATAAATGTAAATAATAAATCCAAATTTAAAAAAAATTAGTCAAGACATTTCAAAATTGTAACTTAAGTTAATGTCTAGAAGGTTTTTTTTTAATATATATATTTATCTAATAAAATCTAATTATTTGCAATTTTTATATTATAAAATTTAATCAATAAAAATAATTGATAAAATAAGCATTTACTAAGTCAAATCTTAATATATATATATATATATATATATATATATATATATTAAGATCATAATGTATTTTTGATAATTTTGAAAATTGTAATTAAATTATTATAATTATTGAAATGACACAAAATAACAAATTAGAATACAAAAATTATTTAGAATACAATGTTAACTTTTGTACTCAATTTTTAGTTATACCCTTATTTCTTTAATTTTAAATATTTTTCTTATATCAAATAATCCATTTATCATTTTATATTTATTCCTTTAATTTTAAATATTTTCCTTATACTTTTTATATTAAAAAATATGAACAATAAATATTATAAAATCATCAATAGCATTTGAAATTACCACATTAATTAAAAATTATAAACATAATTCTAGAGTTTCCTAATTAAATTCAGAAATTTTGATTTTAATAAATTCAAACATTAAAAAAAATTTAAATTTGATTTTAATAAACATAAACATTTTAAAAATATATGAAAAATTCACATTTAAAATATGATTTTTTAAATAAATTGAAATTCTATTTTACTTAATAATCATAAGATTCTTACAATTTTGAGAAATAGTTAGATTTTTTAATTATTTTGAATTTTCAGAAACATCTTTTTGATAATTTTTAAATAATTCTTGATTGAACTTACAAAGAATTATTGTAGTTAATGAAATTTTTATATCTTAAAAAATAATATTTAATTATAAATCATATAGTTATAATATCTCATGTGCAATGACGTGGATTATATATATGGATAAAAGACATTTTTTTCATCTGAAGTTCTGAACTATACGTGATTTTACACTTTTTGGTATAAACTTTGAAATGTTTCACTTTGCCCTATGAACTTTAAATATGAAGCATTTTACGATATCAGACAAATCCTAGCCGTCCATACCCTACTTGTTAACCTGCTTATTCGTGGGTAACCTAACCTTGCGGGTAAAACATCCCTTCTTTTGTCAAACACTTCAAAGAAACTTATAAATAGAGATTAAAAAATCTTCGAAATGAACTATTCTTATTGTGACCCTTAGAAAATTAGGTAGGAATCCCAGGGGATGGGGGATTCTCCACTTACTTACCTTCAAACGGGAATGACATGCGGATGAGATTCATATCTCGTTCGTAAAAGTGTAAATGAGATAATATAATTTTGATGTACTAGCAATGAGAGACAGAGTTACATGGGATAAGGGGCAATCGATCCCCTCAGATTTTAAATAATTATTGTAATAATTTAATAATTTTGAAATTATTTATGGAAAAAAATGCATGGAAGGAAAATGTTATGATGCAATAAGTTATTTATTTTTAATGTTAAGGTGTTATTTTTAATTGAGTTACAATTGTCACTAATTTATAATTTATTTATTTTTTGAGTCAATATATATAATTTTTCTTAATCATATATGAGTCCTCTACAATTACATTTTGCAAGAAGTTGATACTCAACCTTTAGAATGTCGGTGCGAGGTTTCTAAAAACTAAAATTGGTAAATTATATATGCGGTCACCCATCTTTTTATTTTTAAGCATCCAATATTCGGAATGTATCATTTTATTTATCAAACATTTAATTCAAATGTGTAAAAAAATGCATACGTAAGTTACGAGAAGTATAGAAAATATTAAAATCTAACAATGATCTATATTTTGAAATTTGTGAATAAAGAATAATAAAAATCAAAAGTTTAACAGGTGATCACTATAAAATGAAAATGTAGATGAATGCATGTTAATTAGGTATATTATCTAATTTTTATATGAATGTTGATATCCCTTGAACAAAATTTCTGACTCCATCATTGGTTGGGATCGACTAGGAAATATTAGAATTCAAGTGAAAGATAATTGAGTTGATCTCGAGCATTCAGTATCTTACAAATATTATTCAAGTGTCAAATGGGTCGACTTAAACATATCTAGTTATCTGTTTAGCCACAAGTGTTGTATATAGTGATTATCTTCTTAACTGAATAATTAAGTTGTTATTTGAACAGATAATGACAGTAGACTGTTGCTTACTAGTCGTAATCGGGTCATCACACAACATAATCGATATGTTCATTCTATGAAAGAGTTAAACCCAAAAGAAAGTTGGAAGCTATTGTTGAAGAGGGCAGATATTGATCAGAATGATGATGGGGAATGTCCAGAAGAAGTGGAGAATATAGTGAGGCAAATCTTGGCAAGTGTAAAGGTCTGCCATTAGCAATCTGTGTGGTTGGTGGCATTTTGGCCAAACTGCAGAGACAGTCTAAGTCTGAATTTGAGAAAGTGTTGAAAGGAATAAACTCTCATTTGGGAACAAGTACTTGTGGAAGGAGTAATGTATCAGCTATTTTAGAATTGAGTTATCAGAATTTGCCTCCACAGCTCAAATCATGTTTCTTGTGTTTGGCCTTCTTCAAGGAAGACACAGATATCGAAGCAAAAAAGTTGGTATATATATGGATTGCACTTGGCCTCATCCAGCAGGAAGGAGAAGAAACGATGGAGGAGGTAGCAATGAGATATTTGGATGAGTTGATTAATCGAAACATGATTCAAGTGAAGAAGATGACGAAATATGATAGGGTAAAAAGTTGTGGAATGCATGATCTCATTCATGATCTATCCATGAGTAAAGCAAAGGAGGAAATGAGGTTTGAAACATTAAGGGATGGTGGTGAAGGTAGCTCTCAATCCTTATCTAAACCTCGTCATTGTGCTATCTACATTACCAAGAAATGGTGTCTACATCTTGATCAGAATAAACATGTTCGTTCTGTTTTCATCCATGAAGATGTTGATGCTGGTCCATCATCTTACTGGAAGAGTTTTGAACTCCTTCGGATACTTGATTTGGAAGGTTGTTTTTGGTCAAATTTTCCAAAGGCAATTTGTGGGTTGATTGAGTTAAGATACTTGAGATTGAGAGGTACAAGAATAAGAAGGCTCCCGCGTTCAATAGGTAAGCTCAAAAACCTGGTGGTTCTTGATTTAAGAAACCATACGGTATTCATATACATACCCAATGTTCTATGGAAACTGGTTAGCCTGCGTCATCTTTACTCAGGTTGTATCGAGTTCGACACCCCTCTGAAACTAAACACTTTGAAGAATATGCAGACACTGTGCTACACTGATTTGAAAGATTCAGAAATCGAGCAGGTATCACAAATGACTAGTCTTTGCAAATTGGGTATACATGTGCACAGAATATCCAATGGAAGCAACCTCTTCACTTCATTAGCTAAGATGGAAAATCTCGTGTGTCTAAAATTAAACTACTGTCGTTCCCTAAACATGGAGGGGCTTGCTACACTGCACCGTATCACTCAACTTAAATTGTATGGTTTGGGGAGGTTACCAACTAATTTCCCACCAAACCTTTCTCACTTGACCTTGACTAGCAGGTTGCGTTATTTCCAAGAGGAATTGTATGAAGAAGACCCAATGCCAATACTAGAGAAGTTACCAAAGTTATTGTACCTCGAATTAGAGGATGCATATGATGGTCAGCAAATGGTAATCTCTGAAGGCAGCTTTCCTATGCTCCAAGTCCTCCACATGCAATCGTGGAAGCTAGAAGACATAGAAATGGGAAAAGGGGCAATGTCGAAGCTCAGAAGATTGAACTTAGCATGCTCGAGACTCAAAAGCCTCCCTCAGGAGCTCAAAGCAATGAAAAATCTGGAGGAGTTGATTATAACCGATAGCAATATAGGATTGGAATCGGATGTATGCTCCCACTTAATCTCCAATCTACCTTTTCTCATTGTAAATATCCCCACCTAACCTCACTAACTGCAAATATAGAATTTGTGTGTAATAAACGAGTCTAAATGATTATCCTTCTTTCTCTTTGTAATTTGGTTTTTTTTTTATTCTATTATTTTTCCATATGTACTGTCTACTCTTTTTTATTTGAGCCTTGTTCATTGCCCGCAGCTTAAAGAAGACGGACCCAATGCCAGTATTAGGGAAGCTACCTCAAAATATATCTTTCATACAGATGTCAGAAAATGATAATCTTCCAAGGCAGCTTCCCTATGCTCCAAGTGCTCGATATTAGTTGGGAGCCAAGAAAATATAGAAATGGGAAAAGGCGCAATGTCGTCTCCTCAAAAGCCTCCCTCAAGATAAATTGTGAAAAAAATATACGAATAAAAATATAAACTAATATGATAAAAATGTTCAAAAGAATTTAAGGGTTCATTTCGATATGTGAATTTGAGGAGAAGTTTGAAATTCATGATAGTAAATTCATCGATGGTGTTTGGATAGTTGTGTATTTGAAATTCATCTCTTTTATTTTGAATTTATTTTTTAGTCATATGGGTGGATTTTAAATTCACTCTAACTTGAATGGATTTGAAATATATTCATTTTAACTTATAAATTTCAAATCATTCTATCTAAACACAACCTAAAGTTATTTTTCCCTAAAAATCAACAGTAAAATACAAGACTTGATATTATTATTATTATTATTATTATTATTATTATTATTATTATTATTATTATTATTATTATTATTAAGGTCACGATATTAAATCTAAAAAATTTAAAATCAATGAATAAAATTTAAAAACATATTTTAATATAAATAAAATATTATTTATCCACACGTATTAGAAATTGTTTCTTTCAATAGTTAAATAATATATTAATTAAAATTACATTATATTTAATATTAACTTAGATGATAGCTATAACACACAATTATAAATATTTTTTTCCAATATGAATGACATTTAATTTTTTTTAATTTTACTAAATTCAATTTATTTAAACTCATACACCGACCTTATGCTAGTTTATAATATATCATATGTCACATTAGCCTTTAAAGTAATAAAACACTTCTATTCAAATAGATTTGATGTTTATCTAATAAAGTATTAAATTAAGTTTAGGATTATAATCAAAATAATTTTCTAACGGATAATTACAAATTTCCAATCAAATTATCACACTCTTTAGACTAAGGCATATATGCTTATAAGCATATATGCCCTGCCTTCTTTTACAACATTATCTTTAGTACATGTAAGTCCAGATATCTAGAAGAATGATTAGTTGTATCTACTTTGTTCAGTTTTTCTCAAGTTTTTTATATTTACTATCTAGTTTTGTTATAAAAGTATGGTCAACATGTGATTTATTAATCATATATCCCTCTCTTTTTAAGTTGTTACAACTTATTTCTTCATAAAAGTCCATTTTCACATCTAACAACCGAATTATATATTGTACAAGAATTATATATATTCAATTTTAATCATTTGCTAACTAATGTCTTAAAAAAAAAAACGACGAGCTGAAACGGATGCAGTGTTTCCTTAAAGACATAGACGAAAAGCAAGTCAACGACGAGAGGGTGCGTCATTGGATATCGGAGATCAGAGAGGTGGCTCTAGATTCCCAAGATGTCATTGAAATCTTTCTTTGATCATTTGATTTAATATCTTCGCAACAAAAAGATAAAAATAACAAAATTATCAAATAGTAGTTTTGTTTATGCAAATCTAAAAACTTAATTATAAAATGTAATATTATTTATGTATATTATAAAAGGGTGGGGCTATATCCATCCCAAATTTTATACATTTATACCTTTCATTTTTTTCAAAAATTGAGGGGTGTTTTGTAAGTTTTGGTGTGTGTATAGTTCACCCTTATAAAATTTTATACATACATATAATGGGTAATTGGGTAGAATGTTACATTCATACCCTACACTTGCCCTAATGTAATTTGATGGGCATTTGTATGACCTTTAATTCTCATTATCCTAAACATTGGGTAATACCCTACCTGTTTACCTGATTACCCATGCGTAACCCGACCCAACGAGAAATTCATATCCCTACTTTTGTCAAACGTACACTTTAGAGAACTTATAAGGATAAAAAAATCTTTGAAACGAACCATTCTTGTAGTGGCCCTTAGAAAATTGGGTGGGGAATTTCGGGGATGGGGAATTCTCCCCTTACCTTTGAAGTGGGAACGAGTTGTGGATGAGATTCATATGTCGTCCATAAAAATGTAAATGAGATAAAATAATTTATGTACTTGCAATAAGAGATGAAGTTATATATGGGTAAGACTCAAAATTTAAATGATTATTATAATATTATAATAATTTAATTTGAAATTATTTATGGAAAAAAAATACATGGAAGGAAAATATTATGATGCAATAAGTTATTTATTTTTAATGTTAAGGTCTAACTGAGTTACAATTGTCATTGATTTATAATTTATTTATTTATTGAGTCAATATACTTTATTTTTCTTAATTATACATGAGTCACCTACCTACAATTACATTTCGCGAGAAGGTGATACTCAACCTTTAATTTTTGTAATCATTTTAGGTACAAAATTCTAGATATAGAATGTTGGTGTGAGGTTTCTAAAAAACTAAAATGGGTAAATTATATTTGTGATCACCCATCTTTATATTTTAATGTATTCAATATTTGAGGTTTATAATTTTTTTTTTTTTAGTTTGTGAATAAAGAATAATAAAAATCAAAAGTTTAACATGTGATCACTAAAAATGAAAATGTAGGTGTGAATGCATGTTAATTAGACATATTATCTAATTTTTATACTTGTGTTGGTTATATCCTTGAACAAAATTTCTGACACCATCGTGCTTGGCATCGACTCGAAAAACTTGGATTCAATTGAAATATAATCGAGTTGAGTTCGAGCATTCAATATTCTAGAAATATTATTCAAGTATTGAATGGAGTCGAACTTGAACATATCAAGTTATCCTTTCAGCCTCAAATGTTGTATATTGTGACTATCTTCCTGACTGAATAATTAAGTTGTTATTCGAACATATAATGACAGTATTTTGTTGCTTACGAGTCGCAATGGGGTCATCACAAAACATACTCGATATGTTCATTCTATGAAAGAGTTAAATTTAGAAGATACCAGAAAGTTATTGTACCTCAAATTAAATAATACATACAGAGGTAGGCAAATGGTAATCTCCGAAGGTAGCTTTCCTATGCTCCAAGTGCTCGACATGGGTTTGGAGCACTTAGAAGATATAGAAATGGGAAAAGGGGCAATGCCGAAGCTCAAACTATTGAAATCAATCATCCTTTCTTCTCTTTCTACTTTGATTTCTTTCATTTTTCTGTATCTACTATCTACATTCTACTGTTTGTTACTAGTATTTTAAAAGTATAGTTATCTTTTATATCCCTCTGTAAGATGTTATTTAAAAAACAATTTTATTAACAATTTTAGTTGTATGATCATATTTGTAATACCCAAAATCATACAATCACAAATTTTCAGGTAGTTTTTTTTTTTTTTTGGTTCATCATTAGGAAAACTTTGTGAAAGTAGCAATTCACTTTCTAAGGCTTTCCCGATGGATTATTTCGTCCAAATTCAAATTGATTCAAAGTTTCTTCTATTTTGTACACCAAACTAACATTAATTTATATAAAAAAAATTATTCCTTTGGGAATATTTTTTTTTAATCTCTACCTATTATAATACTAATACGTGTAATGATCTCATTTCTTTAAATTATAGAATGCAAAATCAATAAATATGTTAGATCTCTAACACATCACCGGTGGACACACATTAAAGTGTCCACGGTGGTTAGGGTGAAATAAATTATAAAACTAAAAATAAAAGTTATTTTCATAAATATATAATCAATAAATTTCGAAATCAAATCCATCAATCAAAAACAAATTTTATTTAAATATATAAATCTAAATAGAAAATCCTAGAGTTTTAATAAATTTGTCAAAAACTTCAAAATTGTAATCATTTAAAGAGATTTAAATAACCTCATAAATCAAATAATTTTCAATTTACTGGAAGGAAATTATTCAAAATGAATCTAAAACTTATTATTACATTTAAAAAAAATCATTTATCAATTATTAATAAATAAAATCTATAAATTCACAAATTAAGATCTAAAACATTTTAAATAAATATTAAATCATGATTATTTGTCGTTGTCATCTCTAGGTTTTTACCAAAAAAGAATATAGTTAATTGCTTATTGCAAATTATCTGATTTGATTTTGTTCTATTAATTTCTGATTATCAATTTTAGTCATGTAATTGAAAATTTTGTCCGATTTTAGTCCTTTTTTAAAAGGAATTTGCATTTTTTCGGTCAATTTTCAGCAAGTGACATACGCTTGCCCCCAATTCTATGATTTTCGATCACTTAAACTTATGTGGCAATTTTTTTCAGAATTGACAATTCATTTTACATTATTTTGCAAGTAAAATGCCACATAATCACGCCACGTGCTCTTCTAATTAGCTATAGAATCATGTGCTCTTCGCATCTCCAGAGAGGCAGTCGATTAGTATAGTAAACTCTAAAAACAGACTGATTCTTTCAAACTTTATTAAAGTTGACTAATTAAATAAACTCTAAAGAAAGACTTGATTCTTTCAAGCAAAGAAAGGTAGCTAAGGTCACAATATATAGCTTGCCTGAATACTATGAAAGCAAGACTCACATTATCAGATTCTAATTTCAGAGAGATAGAGCAAGTAAAACCTGAGATATGGCGGAGGCAACACTATTGTATGTGGTGACAACACTGGGGGATCTGTTAATCAAAAAGCTAAATTTCTTAGGAGGCGTTGAGTGCGAGGTCCTGAGGCTGAAAGACGAGCTGAAACGGATGCAGTGTTTCCTCAAAGACGCTGGCGAGAAGCAAGCCAGAGACGAGAGGGTGCGTAATTGGATATCGGAGATCAGAGACGTGGCTCTAGATTCCCAAGATGTCATTGAAATCTTTCTTCTCTAAGTTGAGAATGCACGAAGAAGGAGAAGCTTGTTGAGCAACACCGTTTGCTACCCAATCCATGTCTACCATGTCAATAATGTTGGGAAAGAGATCCAATCCATCCGGAAAAGGCTTCAAGACATTGAGAGCAGCCGATCTATGCTCGAAATTGAAAATCTGGGAGAGCCGACGTCTATGACGAGATCAAGAGATCAAGCTGAGACACTGCGGCGATTGGCTCATTGGCAAACCGACAAACACCTGGTGGGCATGGACAGCGACGTGGAGTTGCTGCTCGGAAAATTGATCTTGGACAACAAGGAATTAAGGCTTTCAAGTGCCACCATCACCGGAATGGGTGGAATCGGAAAGTCAACTCTAGCCAAGATTCTGTACAACCACAAAGCCGTTGATCGATTTGAGCGCCGGTGTTGGGTAGTGGTTTCAAGTGAATTGAGGCCAAAAGAGATGATGAAGGAGCTGATGCTGCAGCTGCTGCACCCCACAGAAGACAAGCTAAGAATATTGGAGATGATGGAGAAAATGGAGGTACACAACATTCAAGAAATGATTCACCAACGCTTGAAGGACACGCGCTATTTCATAGTAGTGGACGATGTGTGGGAAGATGCACATTGGCAAGTCATCGCCAACGCCTTTCCTGATCAAGGTAACATCTTCACCTTCTTCCCTATTTATAACTACGACTTTTCCATAATTATATTTATTAAATTATTTTAAATAATCTTATATTTATTAAAGGATTCTCTGAAATTTGTTCAAAATGATAAAAGTACAACAATCAGAAAATCAAGTGCAATAAAAGGAAATTAATTTATATGATAAATATAATTTGCAAATTTTAAATATTTCTTATGTTTATCATACATTATCTGATTACTTTATTATAGTTTTTGTCACAACTGGTTTGGAAAAAAACTTATGCAAATATACACTCAATAACTTATAATGAGTGTAAAGGTGATATTATTGTATATTAAATCAAGTCTATAATATTTTAATCTCATTTCGTACACGTGTAATGCAACAAATAAATTTCAAGTGTTATTAAATTTTTTATATAAAAATGTTGATTATAAAAACAATATAATTCTTCAAAGTTATTTCAATATCATCTATTACCCATATAATTTATGATTTTTTTTTCTTACTTCTATCATACTATTGTCCGACTAGTTTACTAATTGTTTTTGTTACAATTGTCTTAGAAAAAAACTTATACAAATATATGTTCAATAACTTATTTATAGTGAATGTAAAATAGCAATATTACTTTATGTTACTCCAAAATAAAAAATTTAAATTTAACATACCTTTAAAAATCCTTATCACTTTTTTTTAAATGCCTTAAAATCAAAATTTATCTTTTAAAAAAAAATTAACAAAAATTTATAAATTATTCTTCGTGAATTTTGTGTATGTTACAGAAAATGGTGTAAAAGAAAAATAAAAAATTCAATATAATAGGTGTTTAAGATAAAATTTTAAATTGATTTTTAAGGAAATAATATCATATTTCAAAGGATTAGTTATTAGAAAAAAAAAATCACAATATATACTTTAATTGTAACTTTAAACAAAGTTTTGGGTAGTTACAATATATCTAGATTAATATATTTTTTTCAATTTCTGCAATAGACGCATTAAATTGTTCCAACACATCAACATATATAATGAAACTTTAAAAAAAAAAAAAAAACTATCTGATGATTCGGGTTGAAGGATGTATACTGTTATGAAAATTGAATTAATCCTTATTCCAAATTAGACTGCCCATATAGATTTCCAAAATAAAACATGAAAAAACATATTGAATAAATTAATAATTCAAATCATATCAGTATACGTGTAAAATTTTTGTATATAGAGAAAATATTAGGCTTTCCAAATATTTATAGTTGCTTCCTTAATAATCCATATATTTTGATTATTATATTTTGGCTTAGCAAGTTAAAAAAAAAAAAAAAAGTAAGAATCTATACCAAATACTTATTAATTATCTAAAAGATATATTTTTTGAGACAATTATCTAAACAGTAATTAACTCCATGTTTTCTTATATTCCAAACGTGAATTTTATATGTAACATAACTATCATATCTATGTATATTAAAAAAATTGAGCTTTTTTTATTTAATTCATATATTATGATTGTTTTACCATATATATATAATCAATATTTTTAGAAATTTACTATAAATTCAACTATAATAATAATAATAATAATAATAATAATAATAATAATAATAATAAATGTGTTAGACAAATCCTAGCCGTCCATACCCTACTTATTAATCTGCTTATCCGTGGGTAACCTAACCTTGCGGGTAAAACATCCCTACTTTTGTCAAACACTTAAAAGAAACTTATAAATAGAGATGAAAAAATCTTCAAAATGAACCATTCTTATGGTGACCCTCAGAAAATTAGGTAGGATTCCCGGGGATGGGGGATTCAACCCTTACTTACCTTCAAACAGGAATGAGATGTGGATGGGATTCATATCTCGTTCATAAAAGTGTAAATGAGATAATATAATTTTGATGTACTAGCAATGAGAGACAGAGTTACATGGGGAAGGGGCAATCGATCCCCTCAAATTTTAAAAAATTATTGTAATAATTTAATAATTTTGAAATTACTTATGGAAAAATAAAACATGGAAGGAAAATGTTATGATGCAATAAGTTATTTATTTTTAATGTTAAGGTGTAATTGAGTTACAACTATCACTGATTTATAATTTATTTATTTTTTGAGTCAATATATATTATTTTTCTTAATTATATATGAGTCTCCTACAATTACATTTTGCAAGAAGTTGATACTCAACATTTAGAATGTCGGTGTGATGTTTCTAAGAAACTAAAATTGGTAAATTATATAAGCGGTCACCCATCTTTTTATTTTTAAGCATCCAATATTTGAAATTTATCATTTTATTTATCAAACATTTAATACAAATGTGTTAAAAATGCATAGGTAAGTTCCAAGAAGTATAGAAAATATTAAAATCTAACAATTATCTATATTTTGAAATTTGTGAATAAGGAATAATAAAAATCAAAAGTTTAACATGTGATCACTATAAAATGAGAATGAAGATGAATGCATGTTAAATAAGTATATTATCTAATTTTTATTCTAATGTTGATATCCC
The DNA here is from genome assembly GCA_954870855.1 of Scutellaria minor. NCBI lineage: Eukaryota > Viridiplantae > Streptophyta > Magnoliopsida > Lamiales > Lamiaceae > Scutellaria > Scutellaria minor. The sequence continues at coordinate 1,362,356 of OX940728.1, forward strand.
TTGAACAAAAATTCTGACTCCATCATTGCTTGGGATCGACTCGGAAATATTAGAATTCGAGTGAAAGATAATTGAGTTGAGCTCGAGCATTAAATATCTTAGAAATATTATTGAAGTGTCAAATGGAATCGAACTCGAACATATCTAATTATCTGTTTAGCCACAAATGTTGTATATAGTGATTATCTTCTTAACTGAATAATTAAGTTGTTATTCGAACAGATAATGGCAGTAGACTGTTGCTTACTAGTCGTAATCTGGTCAAGACTAAACATACCCAATATGTTCATTCAATGAAATTGTTAAACCCAGAAGAAAGTTGGAAGTTGTTGTTAAAGGGGGCGGATATTGAGAAGAATGATGGGAAATGTCCAGAAGAAGTGGAGAATATAGTGCGGCAAATCTTGGACAAGTGTAAAGGTCTACCATTAGCTATCAGTGTAGTTGGAGGCATATTGGCCAAACTGCAGAGACGGTCCAAGTCTGAATTTGAGAAAGTGTTGAAAGGAATAAACTCTCATTTGGGAACAAGTGGAAGAAGTAATGTATCAGCTATTTTAGAATTGAGTTACCAGAATTTGCCTTCACAGCTCAAACCATGTTTCTTGTGTTTGGCCTTCTTCAAGGAAGACGCAGATATCAAAGCAAAAAAGTTGGTAAATATATGGATTGCACTTGGCCTCATTCAGCAGGATGGAGAAGAAACGATGGAGGAGATAGCAATGAGATATTTGGATGAGTTGATCAATCGAAACATGATTCAAGTGAAGAGATGACGAAATATGATACTGTAAAAAGTTGTGGAATGCATGATCTCATTCGTGATCTATCGATGAGTAAAGCAAAGGAGGAAATGAGGTTTGAAACATTAAGAGATGGTGGTGAAGGTAGTTCTCAATCCTTGTATAAACCTCATCATTGTGCTATCTACATTACCGAGAAATGGTGTCTACATCTTGATCAGAATAAACATGTTCGTTCTGTTTTCATCCATACCAATGTCTATAATCAGATTGGCCCATCATCTTACTGGAAGAGTTTTCAACTCCTTAGGATACTTGATTTGGAAGGTTGTGGTTTGTCAAAATTTCCAAAGGCAATTTGTGGGTTGATTGAGTTAAGATACTTGGGATTGAGACGTACATTTATACATGTGCTCCCGCGCTCAATAGGTAAGCTAAAAAACCTTGTGGTTCTTGATTTCGGAAATCAGTTTTTCATATCGATACCCAACGTTCTATGGAAAATGGATAGCCTACGTCATTTTTGCGCACTGTAAATCATCTCCAGCACCCCTTTGAAACTAGAAACTTTGAAGAATATGCAGACATTCAACTACATTCAATTGAAAGATTCAGAAATCGAGCAGGTGTCACCGATGACTAGTCTTTGCAAATTGGGTATAGATTTGAAGAGAATATCCAATGGAAGCAACCTCTTCACTTCATTAGCTAAGATGGAAAATCTTTTTTGTCTAAAGTTAAAAGAGTGTGGTTCCCTAAGCATGGAGGGGCTTGCTACACTGCACCGTATCACTCAACTTAAATTGCATGGTTTGGAGAGGTTACCAACTAATTTCCCACCAAACCTTTCTCACTTGACCTTGGTTGGTACGCTGAATTCTAAGGTTGAAGAAGACCCAATGCCAATACTAGAGAAGTTACCAAAGTTATTCTACCTCAAATTATCATCTAATGTATACAATGGTCAGCAAATGGTAATCTCTGAAGGCAGCTTTCCTATGCTCCAAGTGCTCCACATCATGCATTCGAGGAATCTAGAAAATATAGAAATGGGAAAAGGGGCAATGTCGAAGCTCAAACGATTGAACTTAGGTGGATGCTCCAGACTCAAAAGCCTCCCTCAAGAGCTCAAAGCAATGAAAAATCTGGAGGAATTGAGTATACCTGACAATATAGGATTGGAATCGGATGTATGCTCCCACTTAATCTCCAATCTACCTTTTCTATTGTAAATATCCCCACCTAACCTCACTAACTGTGTAATAAACTAGTCTAAATGATTATCCTTCTTTCTCTTTGTACTTTGGTTTTTTTTTTTTTTTCTATTATTTTTCCATATCTACTGTCTACTCTTTTTTAATAGTATTTGGAAAAGTATAGTTAGTATCCCTCTTTAAGTTGTTATTTAATCAATAAATTTGAAACTTAATCCATCAATCAAAAACAAATTCTGTTGGAATATATAAATCAATATAAAATATTCCTAAAAATTTTATGGACTAGTCAAAAATATTCAAAATTTGTAATCTATATTATATCTAAAACTTATTTAAAGAGGTTTAAATTACCTGATATAATCAAATAATTTGCAATTTAATGTGAATAAATTATTCAAATGAATCTAAAAATTATGATCACATTTATAAATAAGTTTAATGTACAAATTATTAACAAAAAAAAAATAAAAACATTTTGAATAAATATTAAATTATAATTTATCTGTTGTGTCATCTTTGGGTTTTTACCATTGCTTATCTTTATATATAAGAATTTATCTTTATCAATTTTTTTGTTGTTAATAAAAATTACTAAATAATATAAGAATTTTAACTGAAATTGTTAAAACAACTCATGCTAGATTTCAAATATATATGAAATTTGTAAGTTTAAAATTTTAGAGAAAAATATAGATAAATAGATATAAACTATGAAATTCCCAAAACAATTTTTTTTATTAGTGTGATTGATAGTTTCTTTTAATCGTTTTAAAATAAACTATGGCATTTTTTTGAGAACTTTTTACTTTCATTTATTTGACAAAGAAAATTGAGTGTCATATATTATAATCAAAAAATATAAAATCAAACTAAAATAAATTTGGGAGGATTGAATAATATAATAGACATAACAATGCATATCTTTTCAAAATAATAAATAAACAATTATGTTCATTTACAAATGCAACAAATATTTAAACAATTAAATAATATATTAATTAGATTGAGTTACATTAATTTAATATTAAACTAGCAACGTTTATTGTACAAAATCATAAATATATTTTCTTTTATATAAAAAATAATTTAATTTTTTTATTTTATTAAATTTAATTTAAACTTTTTTAAATCTCGTGTATTACACAGATCTATACTAGTTGCATATATATAGAAATGAAACCAAAACAACCTTATTTAAAATGCAAGACGAAATGACCCTATCATTTCAAAAGACGCACAATATGATAACTTGTTGGGTCGTTAGGCCCTAGAAGTCCAACACAAGATATTGTGTTTGGACATTTTTTAACCGGGAAAATTGGTAAAAATACCCCGTATATATACCATAAGTATGATTTTACCCTTTAATTTTTTGACTTTTTAAAAATATCCTGTATGTTGGCGCTTCTTGTTAAAAATACCCCGTCACCTGTTGTAGGAGGTAACTAACCGGTCACATGCTGACGTGGCAAGTAAATACACATGTGTAATCGTTTTTTCGATTTTTTTTATTCTCTTTTCCATGTCAATTGAGAAAGGGTGGGAAAATCAAACAATTTCCCTCCCAAATCCTCTTAAAACAGTCAACCATCCCTCCCAAATCCTCTCAAAACACAACACCTCAATATTTCCTTTACCCATCCACAAAAAGAATGTCAAGTTCTTCAAATGAGGGAGAATTCTGCTAATGTGGCTTGAGATCTTCTTTTTTCATCACCACTTACACCGATTCTCTTCTTCGGTGATTCCAGTCACTCACCATTTTCTTCGCTCCGACCCACTGCCGCTGCAGACCACCACCATCTCCGGTCAACTCAGCTTATCACCACCGCCGATCTGCTATCCGTCGCACCGCGAACAACGTCTCCACCATCGACCTTCTTATCCAACCAACCACTCCACCGTCGATCTTCTTCTCTGACCAACCACCATCTTCTTCTTCTCTCTCCTACAAACCTATTCTACCGCCCACCAAAGCCCCCGAATGGAGATGAATGGGAGAGGGGGAATTGGACTAGAGGTTGTCGGAGGAAGAATCAGTTAAATTTGTGGGATATTCAGAGTTTCAAGCCTCGCCGTGAAGCTTTCCTATTTCAGGATCAGACCCGTCTCTCTACGAAGACACCACCACCTTCTTGCCTTTGTTTATGTTTCAACAACTTTCTTGATGTCCATTTAGCGTCGTTGCCGGTGTAGGTTGTTCTTGTCTCTGAATTTCATTGTAAATACGTAAGGATATGGGGTATATTGAGAGAGAATTTGGTTTGGTTTTCTTGAATTAGAAATAGGGTTTTATTTTTATTTGGGGATTTAAAGGTTTAACCTTCTCGTTGATTTGGGGATTTGTTGGAGGATTGTGCGACTTGAAACATTAAATATTCAACAAATTCTGGGGATTTTCTTTGATTTGGGGATTTGAGTTTTTCTCCTCTTCGAAATAGGTGGGAGGCTTGTGTGACTTGACAATTAGTGTTTGACTTGGTAAAAAAAAAAAAGAGAAATAAAATCCATGTGTGAAATAACCGGCCACGTCAGCGAGTTACCTCCTACAACAGGTGACGGGGTATTTTTAACAAGAAGCACCAACATACAGGGTATTTTTAAAAAGTCAAAAAATTAAAGGGTAAGATCATACTTATGGTATATATACGGGGTATTTTTACCAATTTTCCCTTTTTTCACCATACCAATGAACCACTTTAAAGTAGGCCCAATAAGGAACTTAAAAATTAAACTATTTTCTTTAATCGAAAATTAAAACCAATAGAATCGTAATCAAATCAACTATTTTTGCACTTCATAATGAATAACTAATAAGGTCATAATATTTACTCTAATAAAAATAATACAAATAAAATAAATACATTGAAGATTATGATTGCAAAAAATGCCACATATAAAGTTAACATTTGTGTAAAATATTAATGACTATCTTTTGAAAAGAAAAATCCACCAATGATCGTTTGAAACCATACACGACTATACCCATAACTATGAGTGATTCTTTTTATTAAAATTTCTTGTTTGAGAGTCATTTTTGTAGATACAATATTATTTATTTTGAATGATATGATAGAGATTAGAGAACATTTTATTTTGAAAAGAAAACTGTATAAAGGACCGCCAACGTAATTCTATTTGTGATTACCATAATTTAAGATATTAAATTACTAAACTAGTTTCTTGTTATTAAGGTTCCATTACCAAAAAAAGGACTACAACAAGAAATTAGTGATTACCATAATCTTTGAAGAAAACTATGAATTGCTACAAAAAAAATCAAAAAATGGATGCCCTTCATCTTCATCTTCGTCACCATCACATCCAAGATTTGCATGAACTCTCCCATTCTGATCAGTAGAATTTGACATTGATGGATCGTTATTGGAACAAGAATTAGGGTTTCTATTTCTTGATTGAAGAATTCCAGTGGGATGAATAGGGAACAAATCCAGAGTCTCTTGCCTCATTTCTTGCTTCTCGTTGTACCTTTGATCATTAATGCTTTGATCTGGGATCAATCTTGACCTCTTGAAGCTGCCACCTGCTGTAGAGAGTGGTACCTTTGGATATTGATGGTAGTACACTGCATCACTCTTTGGTGGTGCAATGTAACATGGACTACAAACAACTGCAAAAATCGGATATTGGTCATAACAACAATGTGAAAAGACATAAAAATCAGAGAAAAAGAGAGTGTATAAGCAAGTATATACCATTGGGGTAAGATGGGAAAAGAGGAGTAGTGGGATGAAGAAAGCGATTGTAATAAGCAAAAGAATCCTGTTTCTGCTTCTGCCTTTGCCTGGCTTTATGATTCTGGAACCAGTAAAAGACGTTTTTGCCCTCGATGTGTCCGAAATCTCTAAGGCGAGCAGTGATCTGCTGAATCTGCTCAGCAGTTGGAGTTCGTAAGCCCTGTTTGTACAAGCTCTCAAGCATGTTAATCTGCTCCTTTGTGGGGTTCCATCGTGACCCTCCATTTCCAGCACTCTGATCGCCACCCTCCATATAGTGATCAAGAATTGTGAATATTATCTGCATGAATTGTTGTGTGTGTGCCCATTTTATAGGGGGGAGAAAGAAGTAGGGATAGGAAAGAACCAATGATATGATGCATGAATATGCGTGCATGAAATGTTGTAGTACAAAGAAAGAGATAAACAAAGAGTCAAACAAGAAAACCATGAGATAGGAGTATTGCAATATTGCATGCGTATAGTTTTTGGTGCAGAAACATCTCTGAAAACATGGAGGGTAGCGGCTGAGGAAAGGACGAAAATGCCCCTAGAAGGGGGCTGAAGGATAGGGGCAGATTAGGGGAATCAAGGAAAAAGACAGGCGGTTGGGTTGTGAGGAGTATAGGGCCTAGGCTTTGGAAATTGCAGAAACTGAGTAGAGAGAGAGAGAGAGGAGAGAGAAAGATTGTTAAGAAGATGATGATTAAGAGGTGAGAAATTGAGAGGACTGAGTAGAGTGGAGTGGTGAAGAGAAAAGGCAATACATATATATATGTTTGCTTCGAGATTTGAGACTTGCTTTTGCTTCTATCTACATCAACTACTATTAGTTAATACCCCCAACACTCTCTTCTATCCATTTTTTTTTTTTCGGGTATTTCATCCATGTATCATTATCACTTTCAAAATAACGAAGTTATGATCGATTTTCAATTAGATATCAAAATTATGTTGTTTTGCAATAATACATCGAGCTGTTTTAAAAAAATGTATAATAGATATAATTATTTGCATTTGATGTTATATTTTGTATGCATTGTACATTATGAATACACATGATAAAATGTAGTTAGTTTATTTTTAAAATGTATGTTTAATTAATGAAAAATATTAAATTTTGCATTTAGTAATTTTAACTGCGCTCTTACTTCGATTGCAACATTGATACCATATTAGGCTGAGAATTTATTGTGGAGTATATTTGTGTATGATTATCAAGGTGTTATTAATTATTTATTATAAAATTTGGGGAACATATTTAATTCGTTTATCGGCTAATAAATTTTGGTGCCTTTTTTTGGTTAAATGCTTCGTGCTTTTCAAAAATTCTATACTAATATTTTAACTTGTAATGAAAGAAAAAAAGACTCTTACATTTCATTCCTATAATACATTTTTTCAAAAAAAATTCTAACTTTTTTTTTTCTTCTAGATTCAAAGTTACCTTTTAATAAACTCAATTTTTCTCTGAAAACTAGTTCCTCGATGTTGTAAAGATCATTACTTAGGAGATATATGTTCTATTTGGGACTTACATTCTTTGTTATCTCATATTTTGTTTTTGACAAATGTAGTATAATATGATAATATCATTGATATTTTTATAGCATACATCAAATATGATCATTCTATATATAAATGATATAAATATGAAGGGAAAAATAATCCAAGCTTTGATTGTGAAGGCCTTATCATGTATGACTATATGAGTGGGTATAGTTGATCTAAACCGATGGTTTGAAATTCAACCATAATATTTACATATAAATATCAAACAACATATTTAATCGTTTAAATAATATTTTTATACAGAAATTCTCACATTAATATTACACAGTAATTATTAAATAAATAGTTTTAATCTTTGATTTATATTCTATAAATTCCTCAATTAAACTCATTTAAGCTCACGGGTCAATTGAGTCGGCCAAAACTAAAACTCGATTCAACTCGACTCATTTACCTCTAAAGAATACACTCTAAAAATTTGCTCAATTTCTGTTGCCTTTATATGCAGTCTTTTCACAGAATTTGCTTCAAAAAAACAAAATTTAAGCAACAATCAAAAGTCTCTTCAACCAAAGCAACTGCAATCTCAACTAGATTGGAAGTGAGACATTTGACATACCTAAAGATTTCATTCATGAGCTGATTGAATTATAGTTCTTTCCCATTCATGTACATGCAAGTTATCCACATCTTTAAGCTCAAAGAAATGGCAACATCTCGATCTCCGTAAGAGAATATTAGACGACACCATCACCAGTCTTTCACAAGCATGAATCTCATCCAGTTTCTCAGCATCACTGAGTCCTATGGTTAGGTCCCTCCATGGCTGGTAATATGACCTGTTCAAATGCAGATTGCCAATTCAGCCAACCAACACGAAAAGAATCGAGATGGATAGTCTCGTTAATGTATTGTGCGTTTTTCAAAAGTGTTTGAAAATGAAAATTGATTGAAAAGAATCTTACCATCTCCAGGCAGGACTTGCTTCGGCTGGGCAGCATATCTTGGAACAAAGTGATTGCAAAGAAGTCCCAAGACCAACCAAAATCTCCAACTCTATACAAAAATGCGCACAGTTTAGAAACAAGTTATAGTTAACCATATAATAGCGAACATATATAATAAGAGGACGAAACAAAAACATAAAACAAACCTGAAGAGGAATCAGAAAGAAGTAGGAGACAGAGTGCAGAAACGGATGATGGAAGTAGTGTATGGCGGAAGTTGAGGAACTGTATCAGGTAAAATATCGAGGCTGCTAATATGTCTTCACAGCCATTTCCTCCAAACCCTTTCTCGGGGCATCTTAAGCTAGACAGAAGAGTGTAGAGAGTTGGCCTTTCTGAGATACTACCATTATTAAGTTTGCTCGGGTTACTAGAAATTTTTCCGAGGATCAACGAGGCAGTTAGCCAGCGTAGAAGTTTTGATACAAGTGAGTCTTCTTCAGGTGGTGTTTTCCATTGTACTGCAATCAAATGATGATCGGAATCTTCAGCATGAAGCACTTCTTCAGATTTCGACTGGACAGCGGTTGTAACAGCCCAGCTCAAAAACCTTGAAAGCTTTTCCTGATCCTGAACAAAATATGAGATGATGAGATTTCAAGAAATAAAATACACATGTAATATTCTATCACACAAAATCATGGCAAAAGTGTTTGGGATAAGCTGATGTACTAAGATTCAGAACCAAAATATAAGAAACAAGGGAGGAAAATCCACAAAGAGACGAAAGGTACCGTGTGGAGAATATTGACTGGAGGAGTACTCATGAGAACAGCTTTGAGACCCAAACTCATTATCAGATTGCAACTTGTTTTGGAGCATACTTCAACAGCCTCATACAGCCGAAATAATCCCTCCTCTGACAATGTAAAATGTGGTTGATATATCCTTCTCTTCTGTGATATCTTTAGCACTAACGTCAATATTTGCAAAATTGAGGCGCACATGTTGCTTCGATTTTTAATGAGTTCAACATCACTAACTAGGAGTTTGTACAAATGCAATGAAAGTTCTGAAAGCTGCTCCATAGCATGTCTTTGCAGCCACTCCAGAATATTTCTGGGTGATGTAATACAATTTACAACCTATTTTGAAAATCAAACAGAAAAGAATCGCAGTTAGACAAACAGTGATCTGCTACTAGCACCAATGCTGTATAATTTGTAATGAGAGATAAAACATACAAGCACGGAAAAATGTTGAGATCTTAGAAATTCTTGGATTTTCTTGGGGCACATATTTTCACCCCCTTAAAGAATTGTTTTCTAAAGCTCTAATACTAATATTTCATACAGATTGGTTTGCACACTATTTAAGGAAACTAAAAAAACTTGTTTCCAACTTCAATTCCACTAAGGGTCTTTGCATGGAAAAAATTATATGACTAATAATAATAATTTATCATGAAAGAAACAGAACAAGGTCCAACCATTAAAATAAGATATATTGACGACTTAAGATAAATCAGTAAAAGGATAAAAAAAGAAGACAAGCTTCCACCAAAGAGCATCTAAGATGATAAAACAAAAAAATCAATACCTCCAATATTATAGGCAACTGTGTGAGCGCAAATTTTCTCTCATCTTGGAATTCACTCCCACAAAGATATGAAACAATAGACGACAACCATAAGATCAGACCACAGTGTTCAACTAAAAACCAGACAGCTTTATGTAAGAGCACAGCCTTCTTCACTACCTGCAGACATCATTCATTTGAATTTAGCTCTTCACTGAATAGCTAGTCAGAGAAAGTAACATAACCAAAAGAGCATTTATCATCATTCCAACTCATGTAAACAGCTGAAAGAGAAAATACATCAAACTATTCAGCACATATTCCAACAGAAGCAAACTAAACAGGACTGAAGTTCTATAGCTGGCAGTTGATAATTAAAGTGTGAGAACACCATGAAAATTTTCTTATGACATGGCCAAATACTTTCCCAAGTGCATGAAAAGGTAACAGATATTTATACAGCAAAATGTCTCAGTTATAGAAGATCGCATGTGCATGTCATTGATTAAAAAACTAGAAACTTTACCCATCCAATTTAAGTCAAAATCATTGTTAATATTCATTATCAAAATACGGAATCAAAACCATGTAGGTTCATTTGCAATTCTAGAATAAAGTGCATTTAGTTGGCTACTGAAAATTTCTAAAACTAAGCAATGGGCTAAGTGAGTGCTTAACTTAGCTTCAAAAGGAATAGTTTTGCAGCCTATAATAACAAATAATAATTCCGTAAAGCTGCTAATTCTTTTTTCTTAGACAGGCACGAACATGCATAGCCACACAGATGAAATGTAGGATGGCATCAGAATTAGAAATCTTATGTTTGCAGAGCATCAAAAGAGCATTTTCATTTGCATTAGCATCTAAAAAAGACAATATGTACAGGATCACAAGTTTAAATTTCAGAGGTTGTAGCATCGACAGATATGAAAAGTAATCACAATCTATTTAGATAATCTAATGTACAAGAAGTTATATGTTCACATCTGAGCAAAGTGGCATCAAAGCAACTGAGCAGACCTGAATAATAAGTTCCTTTGAATCGTTATCTGAAAGAGGAGACGAATAGAAACTCAAGAGGGTCTCAAAAATGGAGTTTCTGATGTATATTTGAGCGTCATCTTCCGTATTCAGCCCAACATACAACAGCCGAAGCATCCATAACCTTTCCGCTTTAAAACTAATGGAGGTACTCCAGAAAAAGTTCGGGAATAATGGTATAGCCTGCCATTTTAGACAGAATGACAATAGAATGTTCAAGAAATATTCATAGCTAAATAACATAAATAGTGAAAAATTGAATCTAGAGTATTATACCTTCATGTTCACACTAGGGGAATTACTGAGGTACTTGCTTACGCTTGAATAATTGTCATGAGATGGATCCAACAGTACCAAAGAAGCCTCCGCAGCGAATACAGCAATTATTGATGGAATCCTTTGCCATGGCTCATCTATTCCATTTTGCAAATACGACAGTAAAAGACGAAGTCGCACCACATCTTTCTTCTTTTGACATTTCTGTTGATAAGGATTTGAATATTTCAAACTGGTAAAATATAGATGCACAACATCCATAGGCATACTCAAAAGAATCTCCAAAATAGTAAATCAAGTATAAACTAAGTCAATATTTTTATAATGGCTTTATGCAGATGACAGGGAGGTTTCGTACCACTATTGACCATTGTTGATAGTGTATCTTGGTGTATCATTATTACTTAGATAATGATAATTCTAATAATTCTCACCTTAACCAAATATTACTATGAAATAAGTCTGGCTATAAAATAGGATCATTTGCACTTCCAAATGTTCATTTTGTTTTTCTATGGCCAATACCACAGTATAACAGACTCATAAAGGAAAGGTCATCTAGAATGTAATTTATATGGAATTACAGATTGAGAATAGCTTGTCAGAAATATTTTGCATTTGTACCTAGTCAATGACGATCTTAAGCTATAAAAAAATTTAAGGAAGTGTGCCATTAAGAAAAAATACACACACACACACACAAGATGATTTTTAATAATTAATATCTAAATATTCAAATAATAAATAGGTCAAGTGACTAAAATTGTTTAACTTAAAGGAATTGTGTTTGATGGATATGATGGCAGTAGATGAGGGGCAGGTAAAAAGGTCACCATAATCACATTGAGTTATTATTCAACTATCCTTCTAGTAAAAGAATATGAGGGAAACACATATGTACTCTCTTTGATTGCCCCAATAAAACCAGAGCTGCAGCATATTAAGTAAATTAACCATTTAGTGTAATTATTGAAGAAGATACAGGTACCTCAAGTGCACTCTTGAACTTTGCAAGCACTTCATATCCCAATTTCCTCATATCATCATCAGGTGAAGATATACTGGCAAAAGTAACCGCAAGCAAGCCTAAACTAGCAAACTCAATAGGTTCAATATAGCTCATTGAAAGACAGTGAATCGAGAAACGAAGGATGAAGACTGGATCGTATATTTGCAGCTTATCAGTTGTAGAAGGGGCCTGCACAAAGTGTTTTACCAGTGGAGTAGAAAGGTAATATTTCTCCCATCAGAATAGTATATAAAGATGAAAAAATGATGGAAATAGCAAACAAATCATATAAAATTGCAATAATCAGTGTAGAGAGCTTGCTGGGAAATTACCTCATGCACAACGGCAGAACTAGCTTTTTCAAGCTTGTGCAAGCTTCCGCCATTAACAAATCTATTGTAAGGAAAATGGAGCACAGTTTGAGCACATAACTTAGGATTGATTGGAATGTTCTCTCTGAATTTAGCTTTTCGATCCTCAAAGAACTCCATGTTTTTTTGGTCAACAGACTGCATACCCTTGTCCTGTTCCCCATCTTTTCTCATTTTTTTAGAAGAAATGCCCCATAGGTAATCTGTTTGAGCAATAGTCCCAGCACATGACTCATCACTGGACTCGATTTCTAGCAATAGATTATATATTTCCAAATCAACTACAGAACATGTTGCCCCATATGAAGATAATAGAAGATAAACCAATTCTCGAGAATTTATAGAGTCTTCTCCAGAACTTACTTCTCGTTGCTGTGCATAGATATGAAAAAGTACTCTGACAAACTTAACAAGTTCCAGCAAATTTAGAGGTTTGCAATCTGACGTATATGGGTCCACACAAGGAACACGAAATGACCTTAAAATACTCCGCATGGGAGATAGAGCCAATCCGGACATAGTAGAAACAAGTGATTGACAGGGTAAATGTATGGACTGCACAAACTGGGAGTGAGCAAGCAACAGCTGAATTACTGAAGCACATGAAAATTTCCCTTCAGATAGATAGGTGAGAACAGTTCGTAGCATCTTCAGTGTCACAGGATCCCCAAACCTATAAAGAAGAAATGATTTTACAAGTTGCTCTACGAAGGGAAGAGACTCCAACTTAGTAAGACAATCATGCATCTCTGTTGTCAATTCCAATACATGATCCATTACAAAGACTTCAAGAAATCTAAACAATGGAAGTTTCATGCCATCAATATTTTCATGGAATTCCTTGGCAATCAATATCCATGAATTGATCAACAACCTTAAAAACCGGATTCTTGACTTTACCATGTCAGGGGTAACATGTGGAGGAACCACCTTTTCATCACCATTATTCAGCTGATGTTTACTTTGATTATGATCTGAAAACAAGAGCAACCTGCAAAAGTTTATCTTTGCAACAACTCTGTTCACGAAATCTAAAGGCTGTTTAAGTGAATGAATTCCAGCCTCATCAGAGCGATAATCAAAAATATCATCTGCCCGAGATGGGTACATGGAATTAAATAGATTCAACCTCCTCTCAACTTTCATCATATCTTCACTTAATATCAGATAGTCTCGGACCATTATTATTGCCTTACCGAGAAGACTCTCTGAGAAAAGATCCAAATATTCTTCTTTCGATGCAGTCAAAGGTTCATCAAATCCAATCTCAAATATAATCTCAGACACAAAGATCCTCCACTCAAGAAAACCCCCCAAGAGTACACGACCATACACCGAAAGTATAGCCTCAAAAGGCTTGTAGAGCTGTCCCCCAACTTTAGAAATAACTGTATTCAAGTACAAGACGACAGTTGGCAAAAGCATCAGTAGTTCTTCATCTGAGAAAGGGTATTTACAAGTTTTTAGAGTCCCATTGGTATTAGGAAGTGACGACTTGTCCAACAATTCAGAAAACATAAACCCGAAGACGGACGTATGCAGGGGGCTCAATCCAGAAATAAGATTCAACAAATCAGCTTTTGTTCTATTGATCCTGTGCAGGCAATATGAGAACATATTCACGGGAATGGTTGCGAGAACTCTTTGTAGAAGCATTACAGAAGGAAGATGTGGATGTTGAATAGCTTTACGCACTTTTATGACCTTAAAAGCTTTAAGAAGACATGCATCAGCCATATTTAGCTTCAAATGCCAGCCAATCTTTAATACTTGAAAAAAGATCCTCTCGAACAGCAAAACATCAAAACGTGCCTCAGTTCCACTACGAACAATATACAGTTTACTTTCCAGTGGTGGCTGCCTCATATATGCTGAGAGAATGTCAAAAGTGCAACTGGCAAAGTGCAAACCTACAAAGATAGCATCTCTTTTTGATGGTAGGAGAGAGGTTGCATTGTCAATATCAATCTGAGAGAATAACCAGTTCACCAATTCAAGAAGCTCAAAGGGAGATATGAAACAAATCATAGAGTGTAAAGCATAAAATATAGGGAGTAGAGGCTTAAAATCCATGGACTGGATGCAAGCATCAAACTTATTCTTGAATATCAAAAACAGTTTCTGCTCCAGAAATTTAAATGCTTGCAATATTCGCTTTCTGCCACCTCTAACTTGATCAGATATTTTATCATTGCACACTGGGAGCAAGAGCTCAGAAGCTACTCTTAACAAATTCAGGATATGGAGATCCGTTTTATTAATTCCTTGCTTGGTTATCTCAAGAAGTTCTTCCAAAGTTTCCCCAAAGACTGAATCTGATAACACTTTTTCACCAGACAGGGGACAATCCAGTGATGCAATCACAGCAGGATTATTAAAGATGATTTCTGCCACATCTACAGCAGAATGTAGTGGTAGAGCCACACCAACAGGAGCTGCACTAACAGAGTTAATATTTTCAACCAATAATTGTTTTAACAGGTGCTCTGCAAGTTTAAAGCAGATTTCAGAAAGCATCTCGAGCTCATCCAAAGCTCTGAGTTTGTAGCATGACCTTGTGTGATTAATCCAGAAGAGTACATTGGAAAATGAAGAAAGCAAATGATCAGAACTAATCCCAGTGACTTTATCGAAGAGCAACGTCTGAAGTGTTGACTGCTCAAATAAATGCAAGCTCCCACTTTGTGCGATACATGAAAATAATACATAGAATGGAGCAACTTTTAAGTAGTGAGAAAATGCAACAGAAGCAACTTCAGAATCAAGATCAACTTTAGAACTCTCATCCTTTTCTTTACAATGATTAACACTATGCAGAGCAGCAACGAACATTTCAGGCCATAATTTTGAAACATCACTGAGATAACTTGGTTCAAGGAAAAAAATAGATGATAAAACTGAGAATGGTACCCCAAGTAGCTTACTTGACATAGATAAGACTAATGGAAAGTTCTGCAATAGCTCATCATGTCTTGCACACATCAACGAGAAGGAAAATCCCACTGTCAATCCGACAAGTCCATTATCATACTCACTTCTCAGAACTCCTTCTATGTCTCTAAGAGTATTGACAAAAGAATTTTTCAAACCCTTAACATCCTCAACACGGGAATGAATTCCATAACTTTGCTGACACAAAATATCACACACAAAACGCAACAGAGTCTTCAGTGGCCTCCACTCACATGGACATTCAGGGAGATCCAAGACATCAACTTTGCTGCTAAAATTCTCAAGTTTCTCTGATAATACACGATCAATTAGAAATGATAGTGTTCCAGCATTCACCTACCAAAGTTTATAGCAATGTCTCTCGTATCAAAAATCAATGATGTTAAGAAAGATGGCAGAAAAAATATTATACATACATAGCATGAAGATTAAGAAAGCATCTCATTCTACCTTTGTGTCCAATAAATATTTGATTGTGTTGGAAACATAGTGTGATACCAATGACTTCTGAGGTACTGTGAAGGATCCAGATTCAGAGCTGAGCAACCGTAAGCACTTCTCCAAGACACATATAGTAAAAGGGCTAACCTCAGAAGATAGATCTGGTAAAACCATGCAAATCATAAATTGAATAAGAAGATTTCTTGAAAAAAAAAATATGTAACAGGAGTATAGAGATTGGGCATTAATCAATTACCTTTACCACCTTCTGAATCATAGATGTAACGCTTCAATAATTCCATATACTTGTACAAGTTATTTCCCGTTGTGGAAACAGCATCACACAGAAAAGATATAATAACTGATGATAACTCTTGGAAGATTTCGACTTCCAAGTGCTCAACATGAACATAATCAGCACTATAGCCGGGTATGAAAAGGAACCACACACAAATTTCCTTTACGTTATTGTCAAATGCACCAGTGCTTAACATTGCTGCCTTTGCTAAGGCATAAGCTTGTTCCTTAATCTGTCTGAGTGGGGAGCCCGTTAACAAGACAATAAATGGATACAGGTGTCTGTACATCTGTGGTGGGGTTCTAATTGGGGATACATCTTTGGAAAACTGATTGACATATTCATTAAGCAGTTGTAATAGAGACTGCTGAAGAATTGTTGGTAACGCCAAAGGATTATTTGGTAAAAACTTGAAAGCATCAAATACTCCTTCCATGGCCATAGGCATGGTCCGCTGCAAGATCGTACAGAACTCTCCAGTCAGTTATAAGCACTGTCAAGAAAATTGACTAGGAAATTAAAATTTAGACAGATTTATGTGTGGGAAGTGGAGGGATATATAATTACTTAGATACATAATTTAAATCCAGGTCAATAAGTAGATTCTAATCCAAAAAAAAAAAAAAAGACATAACTATGAAATCCAAAACATAGATGCTTATGACTCCCAAAAAGAAAAACAAAGATGCTTATGAAGCTTCAGTAATTATCAAAACTCTTCTTCTATATGCCTAAATCAAATAACTAATCTAAAACTCAGAAATTTTATCCTAGATATCATAACAGTATTTGTCATTTTAATTAAGAAGTCAGATCTTACATAATAGATTTTAAGAGAGTCAAGTATCTTTGTATGGAAAAATGTATCCAGGTCTTCAATATCCATTTGCATCATAGAGCATTCTTGTAAACCCCACATATCTCCAATAATTTTCACAACATCAGCTCCATTCTCTAATTTTTGCTCCTCATCTAAATCTGCAACTCCACTATCCACTGACAAATCTACCTCAGAAGAGTTAACTCCACTTATAAGAATATCCAAGTCTTTACTAGCAGTAGAACTTTTCAACCTCTTTTTAATATTTACATCATGTTCTGACACAATTTCTGCTTCAGCCTTCCTTTTGGAAGCAGAGTCAAGACACTTGAAGTGGCTACTTAGAGGAGAAAGCAAAGACAAAAAGACTTGGGGATCAGGAAGCAACATCCTGGCACTGTTTTGAATATCTGCCTTTAAAGCTCCATAGCTATACTTCATTTGATTGTGGGAATCAGAAGAAGTGTCCAAAGCATTCACCAAAGAATCCAACAACTTTAATGCCTCCACTACTAGCTTCAATGTCCCATGCTTCACAAGAGAATCAGCATGAAGCAACCCCTTATTAATAACTAATCTGGTGAATGGGCGTGGTCCAATACATTTTAAAATATTCTGCACTTCTTGAGAGTCAGATGCAGGTGGTTTACCAGAAAAGCCAAACGAAAGCCCATCACTGACAGAGGAAACCACATCTGCAGCCAAAGAAATAGAAAGAAACCTGCGAGTAATTCAGTAATTATACGTGATTGCAGGTACTAACACAGATACACACACATAATTTATATTTACAAGTACACATTATGCTTCGATCATGTACAATGTGCACATCACCGTGATAATGTAATGAATCTCATAAGTACAAGAAAGCAGTACATTAAAGCTCTAACCAGTTATCTGAAGCAATATCTTCAAGACTGTATGGGAACTCATCCAAATATGCAGAACCAAATGATGGACGTCCTTTTACAATGGCCAGAAGCAGTCCCTTATGATACTCAACTTCTGTTGCCCTCAATTTCTTCATTAAACCCAAAAGACGATTTGGATTTCCACGGAGAGGGCCTGGATACCTATTCAAATCTGGCATCAAGCCATTCACGGGATCAGTACACACCATAATCAACACACTGTGCGCCAACTCTGCAGCATCTCCGAATTCACTGCTCCCTGAAATGCTAGCCAACTGCTCCAAAGTAACGTTGCCAAACAACACACTCCTGAGCCCCGGGGGCACGAGGGACTCTGGAACAAGTACTTTATCCCTTAACACTGACAAAATATAAATTATAGTCTCCTCATCATCATTCCCTAACCCCCTCAACACCCCTGAATACATCTCCTTCTGTTGCAAAATCCCCCTCAACAACCTCGGATTGCCAACCTCCAAAAACGACATTGCAAAACTCACAAATGCTTTTCTCGTAGAGTGGCTCTTTCTTTTCCCATCGACAAATTTCTTCACCCTCAACCTCACTTCCGCCAGCTTAGGAAAAAACGCAAGCTTGAAGTCGAAAACCTTGGCAACTTCCCAGGCCAAGTGCGAATTACGCCTCACTATAGAGGCCAGCAACAAAAGCACAGCATTCTGCCTCTTGGCCTCTTTAGTGTTCAGCTCCTTATACAAATCCCCCATCTTCTCCTCAATCACAGTCTGAGCAAACTTATCCAACCACCGACTGATACCACGACCACCCTCACCAACCTCATTATCCTTCAAAAGATTCAAAATGGCAGCAACTAAATTCAAAATATGCAAAAACCCGAGTTGACCTTTGCGAGATTCCCAAGCTTGGAAAATTTCAACGAGCTTAGAGGATGTTTGAACATATGCACGTAGAAACTCAGGGCCCAAATCCGATTTGAGGATTTTTATGAACTCTTTGGAGGCGTCAGAAAAGAGCTGTGATTCAACTGAGTTTAGGTTTCGGAGAAGCTCTTTGAGCTTGGCTTCATGGCTGATATTCATGGTGAATTCGGGCAATTTTCGCTCTTCCATTTCTGCCATTGTCAGAAATTCAAGAACAGAGCGGGGAAGACAGTTGGAATATCAGTGTGCAGAGTCATAAACCCTAAACCCCTTGTCTTCTTTTTTATTTTTTATTATTGATATGGAAAGCGAAAACTGTATGTTTGGTATTAGGTCATATGGAAAACAGAAGTGGATTAAACCTATTCTAATTTTACGCCTGGTCCGTCAAGTTAAAATTCGATTTTGGGTGGGACTAAAGACAATTCATCATTCTCTAACCAAACTTCAATTCATACATTTATCAATTAAAAAAATTAAAAAATAAATAATATTAATTTTACTTTCTAGGTCAATTCTATTAGGTTGGTTGGTCATCATGATAGAACATGCTTCTACGTGGTCGACTATGATAGTCAAACGTGTTTCTACATATTCAGTTAAGGTGGCCGAACACATTTTTATTATGATCTTAAATAATGATTTTTAATGAGAATATAGATAGATATCATGTTTAATTTAGTTAATAAATACTTGTAAAAAATTACTAAATATTATAATTAGACTATATATTAATAAATTTGATTATGTAAAGCAACTTTTAATTATCAATTTCATAAGTTGGTTCATAAATTAGATTTAAACAAAAAAAAAAAACAACAACAAAGTACGAATCCAGATTCCTTTAGTTTTGTTTATGTATTTTATTTTTGGTTTTTAGGCTAAAGTAATTGATTTTTTGTTCCTGTATTTGATTTGTTATACCTTGAATAGTAATACTAACTTTATATAAATATATCACATATATTTATTGATGGACTCGTGAAAATTGAGGTCGACCCTTTAAAACCAGAAAAATATTATTTTGAACAAATAGATATTATTTTATCACAAAACTCATATTCATCTATGAATATAATTTTAATAAAATTCACCAATCGTAACAAAAGTAAACCTTTACAAGTCAATATATATTTTATATCGATTATTAATTATGAATTAACTAATTTTAAAAAAATAGATCCATAAAATTTCACAAGAATTATACTCATAAATATAACCGTGTATATAAGAGCAAGCAATCCTATGAAAACGACACAACTAAATAGTAATAATACTTCCAAAGCCAAGTAACCCCACCAGCACCGCCACCTGAGAAAAGCTCGCCGCCGCGCCGCGCCGCCGTGTTTACATGCCGTTTCCTTGAATCTCTTCCTTCATGTGCAAATCCAAGAAGAAAATGACCAATCAAGTAATCGAACCCACCAAATCCTCCACCCCAAGATCATCCTCATCATCTAGAAAATCCAAGCATCTCCGGCAAAATTCTTCTTCCAACCCCTCCTGCTCAACCAGCTCCGACAATTTCATACTTCCAAGCACGGCTTCCACCGCGAGCTTCTGCAGAGACTCCAGTGGATTCTCCCTTGCAAACCGCGCGTCTCTCACCAGCCTCCGCGAATCAATCCTCAGAGAACAGCCGCATTTTTACGATCTCCATGAAATCGCCGCCGCCACCGGAAATTTCCTTCTCAAGCCGCATTCCTCCTCCTCCTCCTCCACCGCCTGGCTCTGCACCGTGCGCGACGACCGCGCGATGATCTTCCAGCGCCGATTCCGCCGCCAGATGGACACCGCGCAGCTCATCGATCGATTGTCGGTAATTTGCAAGTGCCACCATTCTAGTTTGATTAAATTGAGAGGCGCTTCGGTTTCTGATAGTTATATATATTTGGTGTATGATTATATTTCCGGTGCTAGTCTTTCTGATTGCTTGAGAAATTCGAAGAATCCGAATTACACTGTGTTGTCTAGATGGGCATCGCGTATACAAATTGCCTCTGATTTAGCTCATGGTTTAGATTATGTGCATAATTCCACAGGATTAGGGTTTGAATTTGTTCACAATCATATAAAGAGTAGTAGCATAATTGTTTCAGAGCCCTTGTTTAGTGCCAAAATTTGCCACTTTGGCACATCTGAGCTCTGTGGTGAGATCACGAGCGATAATTCGGAGAACAAACAGTTCAAGAAATCGAATAGTAAGATTAAGAAATTCGAAGGGACGAGAGGGTACATGGCGCCCGAGTACCAAAGAAGTGGGGTTGCAACACAGAAGTGTGATGTGTATGCATTTGGGGTTGTGATTTTGGAGCTATTGTCGGGGATGGAGGCGTTAACGTATAGTGTAGACGAGGAGAGTGGAAGCTATGTGAGGATATCGGTGGTGGACACTGCCAAGGAGGCGGTGGAGGGGGGCGGTGGAGGGGTTAGGAAGTGGGTGGATAGGAGGTTGAGAGACTCTTATCCGGTGGAGGTGGTGGAGAATCTGACACGGTTGGCTTTGGATTGTGTGGCCGATGATCCCCACAATCGGCCGGATATGGGTAGGGTTGTGGTTCGGGTTTCACAGATGTTCTTGGAATCACAGAATTGGGCGGAGAAGATGGATGTGGTTACTGACTTTAGTGTTTCTTTGGCACCACGGTGACACCTGATTTTGGCTCATCGAAACCATGTAAGAATAAACTTTTTTTTGGTACATTGGTAATTGTATAGATTGGAGGTCAAGTTCTTTAGTATCCGATGTAAGTTATATCGTTTCAAGTTTATAGAAGATTTACTCGTTGAGTTATAAGTTATAACCGAGTGTTTTTTTTTCGCTTTCATTTGCATCTGCAGAAGTTAAAGCAGAAGATTTTGCCATCTTCATTTTCTTTCATGATTAGATGGAAGATTATGACTATTCTTACAGTATAAACTATGCTAAAAATCGCAACTTTGAACGATTCTATACGTAAGTGATGAGATCTTTGCTTTGCATTATTATAGCTGGCATTGTTGAAGTTCTTGTTAGAGTTTCAGGTTTTACAACTATTATTGCATAATATGATGCATTGTGATGGTGAATGTGTCTGAAGTCAATTGAATTATGGGAGACGTGATGATATTGAGGATGCAAGAGTTTGACTCTGTCAACGATTTTCTGAGATGTTTTTATTATTATATTTCTATCTTTGTACAAACAAATGAACAAATCAAGCACATTTTGAACTTTGATAAGTTTATGTTGGACCCACCAGATTGAGGATACTTATTTTCTTTGTTCACAAGTCAAGAATCGTTTCATTTGAAAGAGTCTTGACATTAGGTCTTGCACTTTGGTCTTTCTCTATCTCCATGATATTTGAGGAGTATAATTGTAGCAAATTCATCTTACAAATCTAATTTTAATCTACAGTTCATAACTCACAAATCGATATTGACTCATGAAATTATGATTTGATTGTGGGTAGTATGCTTTTCTTTCATGAAATTATATCCGTAAAATAGTCTGATACTAGTGTTTGTAAAATTTGAGCTTCATTTGACAAATTTTAAGAGAGATGATCCTTCTTTTGGTCCACTCTATAAGTAATTTTGAATTAAAGTAATTTTGAATTCAATGCAATTTATTCATACTTGACTTCGTAGTTGGATAGAATTGAAAATTCATCATACGTGTTGTGCTACAGGAAAATGAAAATATAATAAAAACAATAGGTTAATATTCATTTATGAAGTTTGAATATAAAAAAGAAAGAGATAAATACTCAATAAAACAATGCCAATTAAGTACAGAAATACATCATATGTGTGGCAATGGATAAAAATTATCTTATTTTACCACAGTAAAAAAATTGCTAAAGTTCTAATTTATTATAATTTGCAATAAGTCCTTTTTTTTTCCTCACTAAAGCCCTAATTTATCATAAATGCAATCGATTTCTTCTAACGTTGGATTCACGAATTGTATCTTATAAGGCGCTTTTCAATAGATTTTATAGTTATAAATTGACACGTCGATGTAGACTCCTCACCACTTCTTATAGCTACAACTCTTTTTTAATTACTTCCTAATAAAGAGAAAATAATAAAGTTGTGAATGATAAAGACAAAGAAAAGATATTTCTGAAAAGATTCAGATTAGCTTGTTTCAATATTACAATTCTCACAAAACTTTTAATATTTACAGTTTATTTATCAATTTTTTTTACGTTTTTACAATCTCATTTATTGATTAAAGTCTCAAAAAAAAGTTGCAAATATGTCCATAAAAAAACTCCACAAAACTGGTCAATAGCATGTCTATTTCCATATTATTTAGACGACCACTACCATATCAATTACATTTTATTTAGGTGGATTATTCAAACGGACATCACAAATTTTCATCAAAATTATATAAACGAACTTGCAAAAATATAAAAAATCGATAAAAGGTCTATTCTTAAAAAGAAACAAAATTAGGGTTAAAATTAGGGAAAATCGGATAATTCATTTTTCGTCATTCCCTGGGGACGTTCAATTTTAGTCCTCTTGTTTTCCGATCATCAATTTTAGTCCTCATATCTCTAGGGTTCTCCAATTTTGGTCCTCTTATCTCGATTTTCCGGTCAGCTCTAGGCGAGTGACACTTTCTCACCACCAATTTCATGAATTCCGACAACTAACGCTTTTGTGGCAACTATTTTCACATGTGGTATTTCTTTTCTATTTTATTTTCTTAATTAAAATATCACATCATCCGCTATATCGTTAAAACATTAAAATATATTAAAAAAAAGGAAAAAAATTAAATTAAAAAAAACACGAACAGAATTTTATCCGGCCCGTTTTCTCCTTATGACAATTTCTCCTCTTGCTTTTTTTAATTGTCATATGAGAAATTGTCATATGGGAAAAACGGGCCGGATACCTTGAAACGGGCTCATCCTTATTTCAGTGTACATCTTCTGCGGATTTCTCTCTTCTGCAGATTAACAGCCATGGCATCCTGTTCTTCTCCTGCAACCAATTGTTCATCTATGGCGATTTTGGGTGATAATTATTGTTATTCCCCTTCACTCAGACCCCACTTCGCTCCTTTCTTGAAATTCAAGCCAAGTTTTAGCTCCAGTTTTCTGTCTCTCTCTATCACGAGAAAAGTGCCCAGGAAAAGGTTTCAAGGTAAGTTCTTGAATTCGAAGCTTACTTTGATATTTTCGTAAACTTTGGAAGTTTAAATCGGTTATTTTTCAGTGAGTTTGGTATCAATTTTTTTTTTTAAATTTTTTATAAATAGGTTCTATGTGCTGTTCTACAAATTGATTGGTTGATATTGGTAGGGGATTGATTTCTTCTATTGTTTTGCTGGTTTGGAGATTACTAAACTTTAGATTATGTTTGCAGATTACTTAGTTTAAACAATAATTCGGAATTGATGGATGCCCTTATATATGTGGACGATTGACCAGTGGCAAAGAGCTTAATCTAGTTTAGTACGGGGAATGTCTGCTTAAATGTGGTGTGGACTATTTGATGCACCGAGCTTTTGAATGCATTCGTTTCTTTTGTGTTGTTCATGTGAAAACAAAGGGGTATCTTTAAGAGGTGTGATGGATGTGATTGTTGCTTTAGTTACCCTTTCTTTTGTTTCAATCGACTGACTATTTCGAAACTCTTCGCTATTATCAATTGCATTAGTGGTGTTGGTTTGACATATGTGCAGTGCAAGATTGTATTGAATGTGATCAATATTGATACCACTGGCAGTTCTATAAATGCAGGAGAAAACTTACTTGTGTTTTCGTTGTTTGCAATCATGAAAAGCAATGGAAAACTTACTTGTAATTTCTCTTTTATGTTCATTTGCTCAAGTTATGGGAGGTGACCTGTGACTGGCAAGTAAGCCAACGGCAGATATAAAACCCATATGAC
Organism: Scutellaria minor; assembly: GCA_954870855.1. Lineage (NCBI taxonomy): Eukaryota > Viridiplantae > Streptophyta > Magnoliopsida > Lamiales > Lamiaceae > Scutellaria > Scutellaria minor. Next base: position 1,387,006 of record OX940728.1, read on the forward strand.
ACAAGTTAGTGTAATTCTCACTGTCATGTTAGAATAGATCTTAAGGGTTTTAGCCTAACATATAGGGTGTTTCACTGTACACTAAATCATTGTGTAATGGAAGCTTTCTGTGGTTCTTATTATGTGTCATGGATGACAATGAATGTCATTTAGGTGTTCCGTTAACATTCTTGCTTTTATACATAGTGTTTTCACTGTTAAAATTTTGGAGCTGCATGCTGATTGCTGACTTACTTATTATAAGTTATAACATGTATAAAGTACAGTAAGTTTTGGTAAGGTTGCAATTTAGACTTACCAACAAGGCCATATTCTACTCCACTCATGATGAGCTACTAAAGAACCTCTTAGTTATTAAACGATAAAACCTTGTGCTTGAGTTCTCTTTACAATGTATATTAATTATGATATGCACATGGTGCTTCTCGGGCTAGCTGAGAATGATGAGACTTCTATCTTGGAACATCTTTTGGCAGTGAAATCAGTTGCTGCTCCAACTGAATCAGTTTCTGGTTTTGATGAAATGGTCTCTGGAACTCAGCGCAAGTACTACATGCTCGGTGGGAAGGGGGGAGTTGGAAAGACTAGCTGTGCTGCATCACTTGCTGTTAAGTTTGCGAATAATGGTCATCCGACCCTAGTGGTTTCAACTGATCCTGCACATTCTCTAAGTGACTCTTTTGCTCAGGTTTAAATAGATTACAGATTGATTTTTTTATCAAAACTTTTCAAGAAAAGATCACTTTCCTCCCAGAATCAGTAAAATATGGTTAACTTCAATTTTCTTTTGGCTCAGGATTTAACTGGGGGGTCACTAGTACCTGTTGAGGGTCCCATTTCTCCATTGTTTGCCCTTGAGGTCAGTGGAGAAGTGTTTCTCTAGAAATGATAGTTTTACTCTGTTAACCTGATTGAAAGACCATTTCTTATTGCATCTGAACATGAAAATTTGATGTTTTGCTGGGGCAGATAAACCCTGAAAAGGCAAGAGAAGAACTTCGAAGTGCCAGTCAGAGCAATGGTGGTGGAAGTGGAAGTGGAAGTGGAAGTGGAGTCAAAGATTTCATGGATGGCATGGGTCTGGGGTTGATTGCCGACCAGGTAGACCTTGTCCAAATATCATTGGTACTCATTATTTATGAAAAAATAAATAATAGACGTCATCTTCCTCGTGGAAAAGAACACTCACCTAAATATGTCTAAAAACATGTCTCCAGCTTCATGGGTATTCCAAGGAAAATGTCACACAACAAGTGGTAACGTTATCAGAAGCTTTTGCCACATGACTTAAAAAGCATTCTATAGGAAGATGGTATTCCTGAATAGTTCTAATTATCACATATCTGGAAAATATTACCCTTGTTGGAAGATTTGTGACAGCTACAACTAGGACAACCAGAGTTAGAAAAGAATCATTGCATATTTAGATTTGGACTCTTATAACCAACATGTTTCAGTAAGCTTCAGTGATCTATCCCCTTGGAACTATTAGTCTCTGGCCATAGGGCAACGGTAAGCTATTAACAATCAAAATTGTGGCCGTTACTGGTTTCTTGTTTTCCATGGGAAATGGGAAAGGGTTGTTGTCCGAATCTGGTTCTTACAACTCAACTTAATTGAAACAAGCTAATTTTGTCGGCAGTCATTGTTCATGAGCACCCACTCTTAATTTTATTTTATTTTTTTTAATAACTGAAACCTACTTTGCCCATTTGGATTTGCATTTGATTCAGTTGGATGGATAGTTTCTTTAAAATTTCTTTCTTGTTTTTTTGTGATGCTCCTTTTCTACCAGTTTGTGGATTACAGGTCTACTTTGAATTATGCCACATTTTATTATCAAATTATTCTCATCAAATCTTGGAGTATTTATTAGCAAAAAGTATCAAGTGTTATGTAGAGTGATTGGTTCAGCTTTGTGTTGGTCTACTTGGTTAGAAGGATTAAATGAATTTTCGAGGATATTGAAGAATATTTGGAGGAGGTGTGGGATTAAGTTTAGCATTGCTCTGTGGATTTCAAGTCAAGAGCTCAAGGATTTCCTGATGTTGGATGTTGTTAGGGATTGGAGTAATGTTCAATAGCTTGCTTTGTATTCTAAGAGATGCCTTGTTCCTTTGTTCTTTTGGTTTTTCTATGGGTTATATTCTCATTTCTTAGAAAACCACACTTGTTAATTATATATTTATAGCTGCTTAATTTCCCAAAATCAATGCCCTCTATTTCACCATTTCTAAGTATTTGGTTTGCCTCAATTCATTTTCTTTGCACTTGAGAAAAAAGGTTCTTACCTTCATTGGCCTCTCAATATCCACTTCTTTAACTTTTGGATTTTGTATGAAGCTTGGAGAATTAAAGCTTGGAGAGTTGCTGGACACTCCTCCCCCTGGTCTAGATGAAGCTATTGCAATTTCAAAGGCATGTCCGATGATTCTGCAATTTTAGAAGCTCTTGTAGGTTAGGAAGTTTTATTCTTCCTAACTTCATTACTGATCTGAATTGTATTTTCCAGGTTATTCAATTCCTTGAATCACAAGAATACAACATGTTCACTCGTATAGTGTTCGATACTGCCCCCACTGTGAGGAGACCGAAGCTTATTGATTTAAGTTTATAGTCTTTAAAGTCCTTTGTGCTGATGGGCTGTTCTGCAGGGTCATACGCTACGATTACTGTCATTGCCAGACTTCTTGGATGCGTCGATTGGGAAGATACTGAAGGTAATAAATTTTAAGATGGAAACCAAAATGATATTAACCACCAAACAAGATTTTTCTGCTCATTACATAAAAATGCATAGCCATTAACCATATACAGTTTTTCTTGATAAATACATGGCATAAGTTGCAAAATCAGATAGTTAGATATGTTGAAAAGAAGAAAAATACAATATCTTGTGTTCTTTCTGTTATTACCTTTTTTTCTTTCATCACCTTATCTTGGGAATGTGTGTTGCAGTTAAGGCAGAAGATTGCTTCAGCTACTTCAGCCATAAAATCTGTATTTGGCCAGGAACAAAATAATACAGATACCGTAAGCTTAATCTTCATGTGTGCAAGCAAGTAGCAACACACCTTTCTATCTGACTATATTGCTGACATCTCTAGTTTTGTCTTTGTAGGCTGACAAATTAGAGAAACTAAGGGAGCGAATGATAAAAGTGAGAGAGCTTTTCCGTGATACAAACTCTACAGAGTTTGTAATTGTAACAATTCCCACGGTAAACCCATATTTAAGCTGTAGCGTTCTTTTAACATTTTCATTCTTCTTTTATTGCAGCAATTCACTTTGTAATATTGTTCAATTTAAACTATTACTATTCAGAGGGTTTGAATATTATGTTTGATAGAATGTTAAGGAGGAATTACAGTTTGTTGTCATTGATCAGGTGATGGCGATAAGTGAATCATCAAGATTATGTGCTTCCTTGAAGAAAGAAAGTGTCCCCGTTAAGAGGCTAGTTGTTAACCAAATTCTTCCCCCTTCTGCATCTGACTGCAAGTTCTGTGCAATGAAGAGGAAGGTACAGCATAGCTTTCTCGTCTCTAGAAACTCCATCTTCACCTTTTCATAGTTCCAATATTTATGACGACATGTATCCTGAATTCCTGATGAAGTGTGGTGACACCAAAAACGATAGCTTGAGATATACTGAGAATGGAAGTTCCATTTACCTCGAACATACATTTTCACTAAAACACTAATATTTCAGGATCAAACACGAGCTATGAGCATCATTGAGAAAGATCCAGAGCTCTCCGGCTTGACAATGATCCAGGCACCTCTTGTTGATGTAGAGATCAGGGGTGTACCAGCTCTTCAGTTTTTGGGGGACATTGTTTGGAAATAAAAACATGCTTGTCCTTCACCTATAAGGTAATGCTCTCTCTCTCTCTCTCTCTCTCTCTCTCTCTCTCTCTCTCTCTCTCTCTCTCACATTCAGCCCTTTTGTGCAGTGAAATTTCAAAATGTTTCTCGTTACAACTGGGATCAAACGTCATGAGAATATTGTTCATACGAGTGCCAATTTTGAAGCAACACATGGAATATACATCAAAAGGAAGATGAACATAGCTTGATTTTTTTTTCTCAAGATACTGTGTTCTATGTATCATAACCTTTGTGCTCTTGCTGAATCCTTTATTCAAGGGGCTTAAGGTTTCTTATTCTTTTGAGATGATATCATGATACAATTTTTCAATAATTTCAGTGACAGTACAGAAAAGAGTACTCAATCTATCTATACAAATCCCAAATAGCATAAAGGCTTTATTTTTATTTTTTTGGAAAATTTCATCCAACAGAAATACTGAAAGAATTACATCCAAATAGCATAAAGGTTATCTTCACATACAGATTTCTTTTCATGTGTTTGAAATAAATAGAAAGAATTATATGCTTATATACATTGAGATTTACAGAAGATCAAGAAAGTAACAGCATGAAAAATTGTTGTATCCCTACCTAATCCTATAACTTTCTGTGTGATTTTGTAATCTAATGCACTTAAATTGCAATTTGAGAAGCATCTCAACTTGTTCATCTCACTTCTTCTGTAAAGTTAACATACCAATGAAAGCTAGAGTACGACAAGCTGCTCCGGTTACCAAGAGAAGCGATATACAAAGAGTCCAATCGTGGAGACTATAGCCCGTTTTTAGAAGCGCCCCACACCGTTGTATCATCCAAACTCCGGAATATCTGCAAGTGATCAGATACTAGAAATGGTAAATTCTCTTATATTTCCTAAAGAATCAGTCAATAACATGCTAGTTTCAATCTCATCTGAAAGAAATGGTTTAAGTACAACACAATGATGATTAATATGTTGCATACCTCTTTGCATTTGAGACTATAAATGCTTCTAAAGCCCAGCTTGGATAACACAGTCTTGTCAAAATCTTGATGAATTGACTATCTTTAGGCTGAGTGGAAACAAGAGTGAGAATCACTGGTAGAAGCACAGAACACTGCACAATAAGAAAGAATCTGGTGAGCTAAGATCATGTCTAAAAAGTAGAATTGATAGCTTTTTGTTGAGTAATGTGATTATTCACCAGCTGAGATGGGCCAGGTTCGAGGAAGATCGCCAACGTATAAGCTATGCCCGTCACACAATAAACGAGGCAGAGCAAGACGATGTAATTATCTAGGAAAGACGATCTTGGAGTGCTGAAGAAATAAAACATGGATAAGTAGACCAATGGCTTGATCAGTGTATAGAAATGGTCTATTGTGTCTTTCGCAACAAAATGAGCAAGGCTACTGATGCCTGAAGCACGTTCTCTCCTGTATTCTAACTTGTCCAGAGAAAACGTTCTCAGAGCCGCAATTTTGCATAGTAAAGCTGAGAGAATGTGAAAGTAAGCAAACTGTAAGTAACAATGGAAAAATAACCAAAGAAGATGAAATACAAGCAAAGCTTATACACTGGATACTTAGTGGATTTTTCGACTCACAAGTAGCTATGATGGTGTAGGTATAACCAGGCGCGCCAAAGCTTTCATCGCCTGATTTGGATATCAGACCCAAACAAGCACCAGCAAGCAATAGTATAAGGAAGTCTATTGCTTGGATTCTAGCTTCACGAAGTCGTTGTTTAGCTATCCTGAACAAGTTACAAAGTCGAGATCAATGATCAGAAAGTACTTAAAACACATCAAATTGTCTATAATGAAGTGTCTATACCTTCCAAGGAAGTGTCTATACTGAAGAAGAATGGTCGGAGTTCGTCTCTCAGACAAGTCCTTCGACTTCAAGAAGCTATGACCTATAGCATCAAATCGTGCTTCGATTTTATATTTTTGATTCTGCAAGAACTCCCTCCAAAAGGATAGTTGCTCATGGCCAGAGCCATAATTTTCTTGATTTCCTGAATTAGCATACATTGCAGGGACATCAATGGCAGAAGCATTCTTTTGCATATCCAGAGGTACAGGATAACCTTTGTGGACCATCCATCTGAGAGGAAGCTCTTCGTAAGTCAAACCCGAGCTCGTGTGTGGTTTGATCATGCCCTCCAAAACATCTATAAAATAGTCCGGTGGATTGATACGTTCAGGGACGTGTATACCAAGACCTGCAAAGTAATCTTCGACATCCCTAACTGCTCCATGGTAGACAGTGAGACCTCCCTTTGCTAGAAGTATCAAATCATCAAACATATTGAATAAGGAATAGCTGCAAAACAGAAGAGACTTTTCAGGTATTCTGATCTTAAAGCAATAACATCAAAGGCGAACGTGGTAGCTATACGTTACCTTGGTTGGTGGACGACCATGCAAATGTTTACCCCCTCGAGAGCTTCACGTTTGAGTGCTCTAAGAAGGAGCTGAGAAGACGAGCTATCCAATCCAGATGTTGGCTCGTCTAGGAACAAAAGTGAAGGCTCCATTACTAGCTCTAGACCTACATTTACGCGCTTTCTTTGTCCTCCAGAGATGCCTCGTTTCTCCACTGTGCCAACCAAGGAGTTTCTCACTGGCTGCAATCCTAACGACTCGATGACTCTCTCAACAACGAGTACCTTATCTGCCTTGGATAAATCTGCTGAAAGTCTTCAAACAATATGGAGAAAACAACTGATTAGCAAGAGAACACACTTAACTTTATGTCTGAGTTACACATGTTTCTTACCTGCAATTAGCACTGAACCATATATTCTCCTCCACCGTCAGATTCCCATGCACGACATCATCCTGTGGCACAAATCCAACGATCTTTTTGTACGAGCGTATTGATTCAGCCTTTCCATTTACAAGAACCAAGCCAGTTATCAAGCATCCAACTGTTTTTCCAGCAAGTGCAGAAAGTAGAGTAGTTTTTCCAGCCCCTGATGGGCCCATGAGAGCAGTGATTCGACCAGGTAGAATTTCACCAGTGACAGACCTTAAAAGACGTTTCTTTTTCTGCTTCAACGTGACTGTAAGATACCTGAAAGAGATCTCAACTGGAGGTCTTCTCCTCGTCTCAATATCCATTGCCATCGAAACAACTCCTGATAAGGTTAGCTCCTTGTTCTGCTGCTGTTGAGCTTTCTCCTTTTCGAGCTGAGAATATGCATATCTGAAAATTTGGGTATCAGTTCGAGCATGTTTCACCTTCACCTTTTTCTTCTTATCCTTGTTATCAGTTTCTTGATTGACATCTTCAAAACTATCACCATATTCTTCAATCTCCTGTATTGGGGGATAACCGGGATATATTTCCTTTCGTCCAGATATACCAGCACGCTGATAAGGAGCAGTATAACTGTAAGTGAACAGATTGTAATGCAAATTGAAGATATGTTAAATCATTTCAGTATTCTAACCTTGTCGTTAGTTCTATGTGAAAATGAATGCGACAATTCAAGGGCTTTTTTTGTTATTGCATTTTTTGCTGCTAACCATCTTGCTTTTGCTTGAGCATTATCTTTTACACTTTTCACAGCAACTTCCCTTGATCTAGCGTATCTCCTTGCCCTGAGGCTGATAACTTGCTCGTAGCAATTGTAGAAGATGAATAGCACAACACTAATACCTACCTGAAACAACAGAGCATTCAATCAATCTATTAGCTATGATTGCATTATGATTGAGAACAAGGACATGTAAAAAGGACTTCATGTGAACTTACAATCAGCATTAGCCCATATTGAGTTATATTCTGCTTCGTTTGGTTGGAATCACACGAAGCCAACTTGTAGCATCCTGCAAGTTTACGTTCATTGGTCGATCAGATAGTGAATGAAGCACAAATGCAACACACTTTAACTAGGGACTTACGCTCTTGATTAGTAGAACCCATACGACAGAAATGCCTGAATTCAAAGACCAAAAAACGACACCATTAAACACTGCAACTCAAGAAACATCATCAAGTAAAAACTGGACCATTGAAAAACTCAAGAGATGAAATCGAGACCTGCTAGTGCAAGGAAGCTCTTGCGTGTTGGTTGGACAATAGGATCCAGCAGAACAGAACATGGAACCACCCCTGCTAACATCTGCCCAAAGATTAGCCCCTCCACATGTATGATTTCCCTTTTCAGGTGGTAGTTGGTAAGGATATCTACAGATGAAAATCTATAAACACAATGCTCAAACTATGTAATAATGCAATACACATAAGCACCAAGATGTCATCTTACGGATCACATAAGCTCGTTGTCTCATTGAACGTTGCTAGAGGGCAGTGCGAACCTAGTGGACAAGCTGCAAAAATGTACAAATTCATAAATTTTCATCACATTCACAATCAAAGAACTTTCAAGTTCACATTTTTCTCATTGATAGGGCACTTACGTATCATGCATGTAAGGCCTTGAGGGCAGAAGAAGCCCTCACAACAGGGCTGGCAAGCAGAAGTTCGGGCCGGTATTTCATGGGAGTCGGTGAAATTGACGCCCTGAGTAAGGCCCGAGCTGCAGGCCCATCCGGGCTCGCAGCCTGAAACCCAGATTGTTGAATTACAGTTCCTGTTGGGCTTCAAGAAAGTGGCTGGGGAATTTGCTTTTGCAATGAAATTTGTGAAGTAGAATTTCAGCTCTGCAGCTGTGCATATCCTCTGTGGCATGTCTCCTATAATTAATGCATTAATTCAGAATTTTCTTGAAGAAATTTTTACTAAATAATGCATGAAACTCATTATAATTAATCTCCAATTTGCAAATAAAAAAAGCAAAGACTTTTTGACAAACAAAAAAGTTGATGTGCAAAAATCATACCTTGAGTAGTGATGATGCATTTAGACACGAAATCCAAGTTAGAAGAAAAATTAAAAGATTTGTTCCAATCATCATCCCTGTCATAAAAAAAATATGCAACTTCTCAGAGATGATCAAGAGAGAGAGAGAGAGAGAGAGAGAGAGAGAGAGTTACGGGTCAGTGACACAGAAAGTAGCCTTCTGAGCAATCTCACTGTGAATGAGGTCGGAGGTGACGCCGGAGAGACGCTTATTCACCAACTCAGTGAACTGACTCAGAACCCTCGGATCACTGAGTTGAGTGGTGTTGATGCCGTTGTAATCATTCTCAAAAACTTGCTGGCACTGTACGAACTGCACCGATACCACTTGCATGAAAATCACCAAAATCCGTAGCGTTTTTAGCCACCTCATTTAATCTTCTTAAGCTGCCTGCAGCTCAGCTCATCAATCTCTCTCTCTCTCTCTCTCTCTCTCTCTCTCTCTCTCTCTCTCTCTCTCTCTCTCTCAGTATATGGCAGTTGAAAGGAGGCTTTCTTCTGCGGTTAGTAACATACGATTTTTTTCTGATAACTTACAACTTTGTTTTTCTTTTATTTAATATATTTTGGATGAAGAAATCGTTTTCTAAATTTATTGACCAATTCTAGAGTCAACCTTATCCTTTTCTTTTCTTCTCTTTATTTATTTATTTTTTTTTTTGCCTTTTTTTAGTTTTTAATCATCGAGCATAAAAATAAAATGTGAAAAAAATCGTTTGAAGGGATTAAATCATTAATATGCTCCAAGTCTAATATTCATTAATTTATGATTAAAAAAAAACTCTAAAACGACAATAAAATTGAATTGAAATGAGTATATCATGAGATAAAACTAGAAATAATATTTGAAGACACAGTTTGATAATATCATAATAAACTTACGTGTATTGACTTATTATTAGGTGTGGATTGGTAAACCAGTGTAAAATAGACATATAAATTATAATCTTCAAGAAACTGAAGTTTCCAAGAACCCCATGAGGAGTGATATTTTCAAACTGTTCATAATATTGATTTTGTCACCGATAAATAAATAAATAATTAAATACATCTTTTAATGTGTCTGAACCTTGATTTGATGACAAATTCTAGTCTTTTCGTTTTATTATTTAAAATATTTCATGCAAATTTCTAAACTTTGTACTAAAAATGTTTGGTGTTGTAAAATTAAAACTGTAACTCATGATGTTGCATTTTTTTTAGATTCATGTTACTTTCTATTTAAATTTATGTTGGTGTATTTTATTTTCCAGCATCACAACACACGACATACAAATGAATATATATATATATATATATATATATATTAAATATTCAATTATTTTGAAGTCGATAAATTTCTTTCCAAAAATAGAAATAGAAAATTACTATACAAAGCAATTAAAACGCATGTGGTTTGTTGGTTTGATCTTTTCAGATATAGATATTCAAAGGACAATAATAATTTAAAATTTTGTGACAATATTTATTTTAAAAAAATTGAAGATATATGACTAGTTCAATTTATTTATTGACTAATGCTAAATTTAATAAAATAGAAGCAGTCGTCTAAAAGGGTTTTCGTGTGGATTTGTTTATTGTGACATGGGGGCTCTCTTAAACAAAAATATGTCCTAGTCCAACAACTAATGGTACAAATTGTAGCAAATATTTAATATTTTATGGTTTTCTTGGGAATAATATTATCATTTTTCTTATATAAATCTAAAGTATTTGAACAGTGTTCTTATGAACTAGGTGCACGAATCATGATCCATGCAACTGAATGCGTGGGTTGGGTTGGGTCGGGTCGGGTCCAAATCCGCATCCAGTTTTTTTTTTTGAATTTATGTCATAACATTTATGTTGTAATAGTATATCATTTATGCTATATTAGTATAACTTTTATGTACAGATATCATAACTTTTAAGTGAATAACTAAGACTTTTTTCAGTATCATGTAGTGTAGTTAAACATTTATGTTATATTAGTATAACATTTATGTACAAAAATCATAATCTTTATATATTTAAAGAATAACATAAGGTTATATTATTATAGCGGAAATGTTAAATTATATGCATAGAGGTTATATTATTACAATATAAATGTTTAAAAATGTATAATAAGTTTGTAATACACTGCAAAATGTTATGCGTATATAACTAAAAGGTTAAGCGATCATAATAGAAAGATCAGGCACGCGGGTTAGGATTTGAGCGAGGACCTAGGTGCGTATGGGCGAGTGAGGTGCGCATGAGGAGTATGAAAAACATTGTCTAGTCGGGTTGATCCAATTATACGGTTTCCGACCTGTGCATTTAGTGCAAATAAATAATTGTTAAAGAATTTAAATAGACAATGAATTGCGTATGATATGGAAAGAGTATAACGGTCGTAGAGCACTAATTCCACCAATATATAACTAACCACTCACAAAATAAACCTTACTATCTATGATCCTAGAGAAAGTGTGTGAAACGACACCCAAATACTACAATGATTTATAGGTAAAAATGTCACTCTTTATAATATTTTTACCAAAAAAAAGCCAAAGTCGTTTAATATGTACATATATTTCCTAAAATTTAGTACTTTATTTCAAGTTTAATTCAATGTCTTCTTAATGCCCAAGTTGACCTTTTTATGCAGCAGGCCTCTTAATATGTTTACGTAATTTAGTTTTTATCTAGTGATAGCTTTTGACTATGATTTTGATATTATGTCATCTCATGATTATAATTATAATTTATTTTTTGGCTAAAAATCTCACATTTATTATTATAGTTTCTATTATTAAATTACAAAAACAAAAACTCATCTATATATTACACGTAAATAATAATATTATATTATGCACAAAATAAAATTTGATAGAATAAAATATATAACCAGAGCAGAGAATTCAATATTTCAAATTGCTCAAACCCTTAAATTTTAAAGGGGCTTTTTGGATGGTTTTGGAGTCTCTGGAAAAATAATATTAAAAAATATGTATAATTTATTAAAAAATCAAACATTTGAAAACTAAGACTATATATTACAATCTTGTATCAAAAAATCTTGAAAGAATACACACTATGTATATAACTCAAACTGGTATTAATCACAAAAAAAGCTTCACCAATGGTGCTCCACCCCAATACCCTAAAAGAGTCCAGAAAACATAGTATATGCACACCTCATTTAGCATATGCTGGACTTGCTGCTTCTGAAGGTCCATAGACGAATAGAACAAGAACGACGTGACGTTTCCAAAGGTGTTGTATTTATGATGTCTTTAACTCACTTCTTTTGGAAAGTTACCATGCCAATGAAAGCCATGACTCGAAAACCTGCACCACAGAGGATCAGAAAAGATAGACGAAGAGCCCAGTGATGAACGTTGTATCCAAATCTGTGGAGCGCCCCACAACGTGTTAAAAGCCACACACCATAATACCTGAAACCATAGCATTATAACTTCTTCATTTAGGACATAAAGACTGATGTTTAGCGTGTAAGACTTTCTCGTGGAAAGAGGAATTGTAGCATACCGTTCAGCATTTGCAATAACGAATGCTTCCAAAGCCCACTTCGGATAGCAAAAGTTGGCTAAATCCTTCACAAATTTGCTCGCGTTCAACTGGGTTGAAATGAGGGTCAACACCACGGGAAGTAGTACCGAGCACTGCAGAAAGTGAAACGTAAGGTCAATCATATGATCATGGAAGCTCAAACGAACACTAAATAAGGCGTAAAACAAGAATGAGAAGTTACCAGCTGGGACGGGCCAGGCTCGAGAAAAATGGCCAAGGCATATGCGATACCAGTTACACAATAAACGAGGCAGAGCAAGACAGCATAGTTGAATGCAAAGGATGATTGTGGATTGCTAAAGAAATAAAACATCGAGAGATAGACAACGGGCTTTATCAGTGTGTTGAACATATCGACCGTGTCTTTGGACACAAAATGGGCCAGGCTACTAATGCCTGAAGCACTTTCTCTCCAGTATTGCAACTTGTCCTGAGAAAACGACCTCAAAGCTGCAATCTTGCATAGCAGAGCTGTAGTTGGCAGGTTCGAATATGTTAGCTTTATTGTCCTAAGGAAAGTTGTAAAAATTCATAATAAAATGATATCAGATTAGGTATGAGGGACTTGAAACATTTACGGACTTACAAACAGCGATTATTGTGTATGTGTAGGCACTAAAACCGAAGTTTGAATCACTCGCTTTGGTAAGTGAACCCAAACAGGCCCCAGCTATCAACAGGATGAGATAATCTACTGCCTGTGTTCTTGCTTCTCGCAATCGCTGCTTGCTAACCCTGAAATTTTCATTCGACGAAAAAAAATGGCATAGTGATTTAGTTGAGACGAAACTATTGACAACAATCTGAGATTTCAACATTTAACAGCACCAAAAACTTTAGGAACAACCACAAAACTAGTCAAATAGGATAAGAAAAAATTTAAACTGGTTAGAACTTGTAGTCAAATTGACCCTTAATGAAATTGGTCAGAATTCTCACATAACACACAAATATTATACACATGCACGCGCGACCATGTTATGAGTGGTGTGGCACGAGTCGCACGAGCCGTGGGGACAAACAACACATACATATACACACACAAGGCTCGCCTGTATTTTAGTAAGGGTATTTTTGTCAAATAACCACTTTTTCCAATTTTTTTGGCTAGAAAAACGTTTTTTTGTTATGAATTGGCTACGTTCACATACAACACTTGGAAAGGACACTGTTTAAGTGCAGCTACTGTGACAGTTGAAGGGGCCAAAATAGGTCGAATCAAAATTCAGATCATACGAGATTTTTATAATTTGATACCTTCCAAGGAAGTACTTGTACTGCAAGATAATATTTGGGGTTCTTCTGTACGACAAGTCTGTCGACTTGAGGAAGTTGTGTTTGATAATATCACGTTTCCGTTGCACATTTGCTTTAACATCTTGCCATACTTCCCCAGCAAAGGATTGTTCCTCAGCGGCAGAATCAAGAATGGAATGATCATGATCGACATTCGTTGCCGGCATAGCAGATTCAGCAGTACTGCTTCTCATATCTGGGGGGATAGAATAACCGTTATGTTGCATCCACCTAACGGGAAGTTCAGAGTAACTAACGCCCGAGCTTGAGCTAGTTTTGACCATCCCCTCCAAAATGTCGATGTAGTAGTCCGGAGGATTGACACGTTCTGGAACGATGATGCCAAGCCCAGAAAAGTACTCTTCGACCTTTTTCACGGGCCCGTGATACACAGTGAGGCCTCCTTTTGCTAGAAGTATCAAATCATCGAACGTCTGGAACAAAGTGTAGCTGCAATACGAAAGCTATTACAAGTCGATTCAATCTTTTTCTATTTTAATGGCCTAAATGAAGGCGAGCAAATATTACCTTGGTTGATGGACAACCATGCAGATATTAACCCCCTCGAGGGCTTCTCGTCTAAGGGCTCTAAGAAGGAGCTGGGAAGATGAGCTGTCCAAGCCAGAGGTGGGTTCGTCCAAGAACAATAACGATGGTTCCATTACCAATTCGATACCAACATTCACTCGTTTCCTTTGGCCTCCGGAGATACCTCGCTTCTCAACTGTTCCAACTAAGGAGCCTCGTATTGCCTGCAATCCCAAGGAGTCAATCACCCTTTCAACGATAAGAACCTTGTCCGCCTTTGGTAAATCTGCAGACAGTCTTCAAAAGTCTTAAATGTAAATGCAATTAATATGTAGTTTCATCTTCAAACGGTTTTACTAATAAAAAGTGGGAATCAAAAAAAAAAAAAAGATCTAGGACCTTTACATAACAAACGAGTGCATTTGAATGTGGCAAAGACCAAAAATATATTCTAATTTTTTGTTTTGGAGAAAAGACCAAATTATATGTTAATTAAGCTTGTAGGGTGATCAATCAAGCCAAGTGAGCTGATAGGCTCTTGCTTGAGTTAATAATATAAAGTTAATGAAGCAATGGATTTAAAGACTTTATTCTGCCAATAAGCAATAAATGCACAATTATTTCTCAAGAAGAGATATTGTGTTAAGTACATAGTGAACAAGAAATACCTGCATCTTGCACTAAACCATAGATTTTCCTCAACAGTCAAATTTCCATGCACAATATCATCTTGAGGCACGAAACCGATGATTTTTCTGTAGGAGTGGATAGAAACAGCCTTCCCATTGATTAAAATCATGCCACTAACCATGCATCCAACTGATTTTCCAGCCAGAGCAGAAAGAAATGTTGTCTTTCCAGCTCCTGACGGGCCCATGATAGCCGTAATGCGGCCCGGTTTTATCTTCCCAGTGACAGATCTCAAGAGGTTTTTATGTTTGCCTTTCAGAGTGACAGTTAGATCCCTGAAAGCAATCTCCATCAATGGTCTTTTCCTCGTTTCATTATCTGTGGCCATCGAAATCACTCCTGAGAAGGTAAGGTTCTTGTTTTGCTGTTGCTGAGCTTTCTCTCTCTCAAGTTGTGAATACGCATACTTGAAAATCTGACTATGAGTATGAATATCTTTCTCTTTCAAATTCTTCTTATTGTTTCTTTTATTCCTAGACTCTGAATCGGAAACCTCAAAACTACTGTAGATATCTCCTTTTCCTTGTGTTATGTCCAACAAATGGCTGGGTTCTGTATGCTTTCTTTCAGACGCAGCCGTTGATATCTCAGATACATTCGACATAGACAAATATGACTCATCGGGCATTTCATTTTCTGTCTGGTTCAAAATTTTAACTTGGTCTGGATTCGAGACGAACCTCTTAGAAAATCTGCCAGAAAGTTGAGAATGTAGTTCACTGGCATGCTTTTTAGCCGCTTCTTTTGCTGCTTTCCACCTTGCACGCGCTTGTGACTTCTCCTTCACGGTTCTTGCAGCTGCTTCCCTAAATTTAGCATATCTCCTTTCTCGTGTAGTTATAATTTGGTCTGAGCAGTTGTATATGATGAGCAGAATAGTACTCAATGCAGCCTGCAGCAAATTGGTAACATTAGATAAACCAACAAAAACAGCAAGAGAAAAAGACGAGGAAATAATAGACGAACGAAGAGAACACTTACAATCAGCATTACTCCATATGCATGAATATTTTGACTATCTGATTCAGAACTGCATGTGGTCAGCTTGAAGCATCCTGCATATTTAACATTAGAAACACAGTGAAGAGAAGATACAGCGATATGGCACGTGTGGACTCAGATTATTGCGGAACTTACGCTTCTCATCCGTAGAGCCCATTGGACAGAAATTCCTGACAGATTCAAAGAGATGCATTAGCATTACAGGGTGGCTCACTGGATCCAAACTGAAAAACCGAAACAGAGATTTGGGATGGAGAATCACTACCCAGAGCCACAAGGTATTCTCTCAGTGCTCGTTGGACAAAAGAAACCGGCAGAACAGAAAACCTCACTGTTCGTTTGAGCATCTGCCCACATATTTGCACCACCACAGGTATGATTTGGCAATCCAGGTGGAAGCTGGTAAGCATATCTAAAGAATTCTACAAATCAATAAGTACACATACAAGACATGAAAAAGATCAAAGTAAAACACCAAGAATCTAACTCACGGATCGCATCTGCCTGTTACATTGTTGAATGTAGCAAGTGGACAGTAGGAACCCAATGGACAAGCTACAAAATCCAACAAACATGTTCGAAGATGAGTTCATATACTATTGAATGGTCTTTTTAATGCTAAGAGGTTGTCAATGACTCACGTATCATGCAAGTGATACCGTATGGACAGAAAAACCCCTCACAACATGTATCACAATCGGATCCTCTTGCAGGTACTTCCCTGGAATTTCTAAGGTCAATTGGTTCATCACTATCGGTATTACACGCCCATCCCGGCTCACACCCTGTGAGCCAATTGGATGAATTACAGTTCCTGTTTGGCTTCAAGTAATTCCCTCCATTCTTCAAGTTATCGAAATATATTTCAACTTCTGCTGCAGTGCAAAATCGTCGAGTAACATCTGCAATTGATTGGACCATAAACATGATGAAGATAGTGAAGCTAAGAAATCTGAAATTGGATGAGTGTTTGGTGATGTTTGACTACAAAGCTAATCCAAGATGATTCAATTCGGCATTCATCGTTGCTTCATTGAAATCTCATGGACTTGGTCAACTAATAAGAAACATAGTATCACATAACAATGCAAAAAAATAGAACAATCCCCTACAATCTTGTTAACTCATAATCTTAGTCCAATCAAAAATCAAACACAAACCCTTTTTCTTTTTTCCTTTTTCCTCAATCAACTAGTTTTTACTTGAAACCAAACAGAGGAAGGCAGAGAAATATACCTCCAGATTTGGCTAAGCAAGCAGTCAAGAAACTCAAATCCGAAGAATAATTGAAAGCATTATTCCATTCATCTTCGCTGCAAAACCATCCCAAAAAATAAAAAAAACATCAACACTTCTTTTTCCCTACAATTTCTTGAAAATGATAACAATTTTAAAGGAAAAATAGAAAAAGGGCTATACGGGTTATCAATGCAAAATCTGTAATCTCGGACAAATTTACTGGCAAGAATTTCGTAGGTGAGATTATCAAGCCTGCCGTAAGCTACTTCCGTAAGAAGTCCACTTTGCAACTGGGGTGGAGTCAAGTCATTGATTTGGCACTGCACTAACCGCAGGAAACTGCAAGGGAGAAGAATGGTTGTAACAATGCACACACATAAACCAATTTCAGACAAGCCCAGCTTCTTGCAGCTGATCATTCTTTGCAGACTTCAACCCCCAATGTGGGTTGTTCTTGAGGGGTTGACGAGCGAGAAAGTGTATTGTCAAGATTCAGTCTTTTTTAGAGCCCAGCAGCTTTTAGAGAGAGATTAGAATTAGATTTATGTCAAATGAAGGTTTGAAATAAAATTACAGGTAAACCTCGCTTTCTTGCAATAGATAACCACACAAATTTTGCAATGTAGATTTTTTTGATAAAGATTGTGAATTTGTAAGTTGAATTTACAGTTTGTCAATCTGGATTTAGGATAGGGTTTTTATGATTTGCAAAGTCTTTTCCTTTGAGCATAGTTTATGTCAATTGATCATTGCTGGGTTAATAGTGTGTTGGATCAATCAATGTTTATTACCAAACAGATAAGTTCTCATGTGATGGTATGGATTTGTTGACATAAAGAATTAAATAAATGCAATATTATAAACATTATTAACTTTTATGCACTTAAAATATTTTTTAATGAAAATTAACTTCTTAACATAATTTTGTTATTTGATTCAACATTTTTAGAAAATATATCCCAAAAAAAAAAAATCGAAATATTGCATTATTGAATGTTGACCTATTAATCAAAAAAATTCAATCAGATTCGTGGTTTTTCTAAAATGCAACATTTTTTGTGTAATGTATATCCATTAGTCCACTTCAATTAGATTCTAAAATAAATTAATTGAAGTGATAGTTCCTTTTCTAAATATTTTGGTTCGTGGGCTATGTGTTGAATTATATTTTACATGATTTTCATTTTATCTATCCACTGAAAAATTCTTTCAATATTTTCACAATAAAATGAACTTGATTTTCATGATCATATACAAGACAAGAAGTCTAGTTTAAAATTTTGCATGATTAATGTAGAGCATTAAGAGTAAAAAACATGGAAAATAAGACAAAAAAAAGTGCATTGATGATTGAAATAAGTTGAGAAAAGTCAAAGGGGACCGACGACTTTGTTAGCATCAATTTGCCGGCATAAACTCTCAACTTGCCGTCCAATGCCTTTTATACTTGGATTCTTCTATCCTAAATTAATCATCTTTATTTTATATTTTAATATTTTTATATATATAAAAGTATAAGAGCAAAGTGTCATATGGCAAATCTATAATATTTTTATATTAAATATTCTAATTAATTGCTATAAATTTAATATTGATAAGAAATATTATTATTACTAAATAATAAATAATATAGAAATATTGATTAGATTTATCTAAATTACATATGCTAAAGTTCAATGATAGGTATTATTATATATTTGAAATTTTTTAAATTTAAAAATATAAGAAAAAATATAAATAGATACAAAAGAAAAAAAAAACTAAAATAAAGGTGGGCAACTTGAAAATTATTATTCAAACTTATTAATTATTGAAATCAAATAATGTTTTGAATATATGCTTTAAAATAAACTATTGAATTTATATGTGAAATTTTAACTTTCATTTTTTATCATTTAATTGAAAATAAAATTTTAGGATTGTTACAAATGTAAACAATAAAAAGCAAACTAAAAAAAATGATGGGTGAGTTGAATAATATAATAGGTATAGTAAAAACTAATTTTACTATGTTTAATTCAATTCTTTTTAAAACTCGTGTATTACACGGGCCCTATACAGTTAGTAAATATATTAACGACATTATAACTCATTTTTTCTAACAATTTATGGAGTCTGGTATTTTCGGACACAAATTAATTAAATGTATGGAGTTTAGAACTTTTTTGATCCGAACATGTCGAACTGAAATAGTTACGTGTCAAAATAAAACAGAAAATATTTTTTACATTTATAAATCATAGAAAAATATGGAAAAAATCATGAAATGTTTGAAAATCAAATAAAAGTATATTCAAACAAAGTAGATGCTTAAGAGATTATTTAATTCTAATAATAATCAGCTTGTGTAATGACAAAGAGCAAATCGAATTATTTATACTTTGACAATTTTGTTAGGACAAAACAACATCGCATGTTTTATGCTTGTAGATTGTTTTAATCTTGCAAACAATTAATGTAAGAGTACAAAGAAAAGAATGCCATTAATGTATTAGGATAAGAAAAAATGAACACATCATTATTTAGTAATCTCCTCCTGATTTTTTAGGATAAGGGGTCTCCAAAATAATTATTTCAGGTTATTAGTTTGTGCATATAAAACTTAAAAACTGTTTAATAGATATAATTACATCAAATTCACAACTCAATTCATATTCACAAATCAATTTTTTTTAATTATAGATTAGTGAGTGGCAATTTTGCAGATTGACATGTCTCATAAAGTTAGTCTCGATTTTACAAGAATTCTAATCTAATTTGAGATATTATGATAATGAAGAGAAAAAAAAATATATTCATACTCAATTTGCACCAATCAATTGAAGTTTGCTTTAATTCGATTTATAATAAAATTTTGAAACTCGATAATGATTAAAAATAAATTTAAATAGTTACGTAGTGGACTCGACTTTAATATTTTAATATATATCACTGATCATTATCAAAGATGAAGGAATATGCTATGCAAGTTGTAACACCTTATTTAAAGAGGTTAAGTCATGGGTCCAGATATTGTGCCAACATGTCTTGGCCTCGTAAATGAGATAGTTGCATATATCCACTCTTCTGACATTATTAAATTATTAATTATGGAATCAGGTTTTTAATATATAGTATTATAAAGAAATTAAAGAACACAAGATTGATACATGACGGTTTAAGATTTGATTTTTCTCAGGTAAAAATAAATTAACTCTGACCATATATGCGTTTTCAATTTATCTACTTATAAATATTTATAACTAGCGGTACACCCGCGCGATGCGCGGTTTGTTATATAAAATTTAATAATTTTTATTGTTGATGACATAATGTAATGATATATCATTTAAATGTAAACTATATATTGCTTTTAATATCTATATTAATAAAAATGTTAATATTTCAACTTTAAAATTATGTTATTTTAAATAATTGTATTTGATAAAATTAGAAATTTTGAATGCAAACAATTTTGAAACTCAACATTTTAAATTTGATATAATTATATATGTAATGTAAATAATATATTATGAATTTTAAAATAGATATGAATTTGATATAACATGCATTAAAAATGAAATTTAAATGAAATTACGAATATAATTAATTTATAAATATAACACAATACAATATAAAATAATAAATTGAACATCAATATTCAAAAATTAATAAAATAATAAATATAACATCAATATTCAACAATTAAATTTGAAAATAAAATTGAACACAATATAAAATAATAATAATAGTTTTATGTTTGTTAGTTTAAATTTCTGAATAATTAAGAAGTGATTTATTATACTTACTAATATGTTTTATTCTTTATATTTTAGAATTATTAAAATGGAAATTTTAAATAAGTCGTATCGTAAATAAATTTTCTGCTTTTTTTTTAGATGAATTTGTTCAAAAAAAATTAAATCTATTACAAAATTCAGTTTATATTTAAAATATTTAGCTTCCCAATTATTTTTACATTTTAAAATAATAATTTTTAGATTTTTGAAACCACGTTTCAGATTATTTTAGAATAAATTCTAGTTTTTTTTATACAACTTTTAGATTAATTATATCTCTTCATTCGAAATAATTTAGAATAAATTAGCAAATATTTTTATTATTTTTATTAAGCTATTTTTTATTCAATTTATTGATATTTATATCTTTCAAAATTAATATTACATATATATTTGAATTAATTTTTAAATTTTATTTGTTAATTTTAAATTGTTAAACCTTATTATTATTATTAATTTTAAATTTTTTATTATTTTGATATTTTTATAATAGTTTTCACACTTTTAAACATTTTATAACACATCATAAAATTAATTTTGGATATTAAAACTATTTTCCACATTTTATATATTAAAATTATTAACTAATTTTCCAAATTTTTTATTTTTGACATAATGTTTAAATTTTATTATTTTCAAATTTTGATCACATCATTAAAATATAATCATATCCTTAAAGTATATGATTACTGAAGTGAATATGTATAAAATTATATTGGTGTATGGTGCTAAACTTCTCCAAAATTTATAGATGTGGACAAATCTTATTTAGTACTTTTCTTGCTCTTTTTATTTTCTAGTAAAATGTATTGAGTAAATTCAAAATTAGGATGCAAGGAGGTGAATTCTATTGGAATAGGGCCCACAATTGAATTTTTTATTATTACAAATAGTAGGGCCCACAATTGAATTTTTAAATATTATTATCATAACATTTTCTTGTAAATGACAAAAAATATTATTTTTTTAGAGTTTAGAAAAAATATCAAAATAAAAATATTTATACAATCATCAATTTGATGTGACATTTTTAGGAGGGAAAATGACAAATTAGTAAATTTTGCCAACTTCTCTCATTTTATATATAGTATAGATTATCATTAAACTTACTCTTAGTTTATAATCACATTTCTTCTTCTTCATCGCAAAAATTGAAATTGGAATCTCTATCAACATCAAGTATTATAGTTATTCATGAAATTTGAATATAAACTTTATGACTATCCTACATAATAATTTATTCCTTTTGAAAATATAATTCATTTTTACTTATTATTTTTTTATTATTGAAATTAATTATTACTGAAGAACCCCTAACCATTAACCAATCCTTAGGCCTTAACACCCATACCAAATGGGCCTTAGATAATTGAAAAGTTAATAGATGCATCATTAAGCACTGAAAAATCATTTTTGGGCATACTTTGGGCCTTTTTAATTGGGCTCCTACATATTAGGATGCAATATTGGGCCCAAAAATTGGGCCAATGCCAATTTGGAGTTTGGACTATGTTTGGTTTTATTTCATTAAAATGGAAGGGTACTTTAAAATATATGCAACTATTAGCCAGTATTTGCTTCTGTGATCAATGTTTACTCAGATGAAATTACGAATTTACCCCTAATATTTGGTACAAGGAGCATCCTCATGTTTAAGGTTCAAATTAGCCCTCACAACCACAAACTAACATCACATATTCTTCTCCGTTGACAATTATGATACTTGAATGGTTAAATGATCTGACTATTTTTCTCCTAAATACTCATATTTACTATTATTTATTTTATTAAATTCATTTTAAAATAAAAAAAATCTTTATAAAATCCGTGTAATTCATGGAACTTTCCTAGTTCTTTTAGAAATTGGTAATTCTCATTTCTATAGTTAGTTAAATCCATAAAACTCCTATTTGGAGATGGAAGCAAGGATGAAAAAATCGCGATATATCGTTGAAATATCGTAAAAAATGACTTCTCGAAAAAAAAAAGGGCCGCAGTTTTTTTTTTGGTCAAAATATCACCGAAATATCAGCGATATTTGGGTAAAATATTGGTTTCGTTTCGATTTCGGTAAATTCGTATACAAAAGCGCGTTATATCTGTGAAATATCGTCGATATATTGACAAAATATCATTATTTTTCAAATGTCGGCAGAACTCTGAAATATTTCGATTTTTTTGTTTTTTTTTCTTTTTTATTATGAATTTTATTGGTGGAGTAAATAATTGATGTAAAAGATTAAGAATCAAGTGCTTCAATAGTGAATCAATAAGATTAAGTTGGTATCAATATTGTTTGAATCAAGATGTCATGTCATCACATTCATTTAAACCTCATAGAAGTTTAAGTTATTACTAGTCCATTTATTAACTTTATATAAAAGTTCTCATGTTATCATAACAAACAACATTTATATAGTAGTTATTGTAAATATATCATTTTATTTGAAATTTTAAGTTTAATATATGTATTAATGTTAGTTATAATATTCTATAAACTACTAGATATATTTTATAATTTTTTTTACAAAGTTTTCACATTTTTTAAAAAAATGTCCGATATTTCCACCGAAACCGATATATTCACTGATATTTTTGTAAAATCAAGATATCGATATTTTCACCGAAACCGTATTTTCGTTCTTGGATCAAAGTCTATTTAGTCTAATTTCTAAAGTTCTAGATGAAATTTGATTAGTCTTATTACATTTATATTACATATTTCAACAAAAGTCTTTTTCTTTAAATAATGACAACCGTGTTTTATATACATGTATATGTATGTATATAGAGGTTTATTGAGAATAAATGGACATCAATTTGCCAGCATTCTGCCAGAGAAAATATTAAAATAAATCAACTATAAGAAAAATACTTTATTTAGTGTCACTTTGTCCTCTATTGTGACTAAAGATCCTTCCTTTTTTGTTGAAGTGATCTTGAGTTGAGAGGAAAAAGTCAACCCCTAAAAGTTAAAGTGATCACAATTTGTTAATTATAAAAGGACAAATGACCTTTAAAATCAATTCTTATGAAAAATATAGTCAGAAAATTGATTGGATGTTACAAACAAAGAACAAAAGATTTTAAGTGGTAGAAATTCAAAGAAAACTTTTGAAATTGGATCATGCCTAAAAAGTTGTCGGAAAATCTGATCATACATTGCAAATTGAAAAAACGTAAACATGTTGTATTGAACAAATTACTAGAACTATATATTATAATCGAAGAAGAAAAAAATCTTTAAATTGCAAAGTAAAAAAACACTATAATAAAAATTGCAAATTAAAACTTATGTGACTGCCAAATCATCCATTTATTGGTGCCAGGTGGGAGGAATTGATGATGCAATCTTTGCAAGTAGTAGAATTTTGCAAATGTGAATCCATCTATTTGTACTTTTCATGTCCAAATTAGTGCCTTCTAATGAAAATGACATATCACTCATTCTTAATCAACCAAATTATTTTATCTTTAGATAAAGCAAACCCTTTCTTCCATATTGTTGGCTTACTTAGCTAACTCACACCCTAAATCTCAATCTCAATATCATATTATACATTTATATTTTTTCATTACTTTTAATTTTATTCTCAAATTATAAAAGACATCATATCAAACCTAATATATTATTATCAATATATTTTCATAAATCCACCTTTTGATTTCCATAAATGGCATCATTCAACACAAATCATCTCAAATTTTTTTTTTTTTACTTTATTAATTATAAAAACTTATATAAAATCGTCTAATGTATGTAATTTTGTGAGACATAACCTGTTTGTCGACAACTTAAACTCATTTTCACGAACTAATCTATATTTTCTGAGTTGTGAGTTGTGTGTTGATTGCTCATATAAAAATTGAATCTTGAACTCAGAACAGTATTACCCTTATTAATTTAATCATCTCCTCTATGATTCACAACACTTTGATGCAATGTTGTTTTCAATGGAGGTCTAAAAGTTGGTGAGCAGAACTCCAGCTGCCTACCATTGACTTCCCATACATCA
This sequence comes from Scutellaria minor, assembly GCA_954870855.1. NCBI lineage: Eukaryota > Viridiplantae > Streptophyta > Magnoliopsida > Lamiales > Lamiaceae > Scutellaria > Scutellaria minor. Next base: position 1,411,841 of record OX940728.1, read on the forward strand.
TGGGATGCTCGTTGCCACTTGCCACATATGCATTCTAAACTCCATTTTCTGCATTTTCGTCCTTTTTTTTCTTTTTAAGATAAAGCCCACATAATTATTACCAAACAATTCACAATATTCCTGCTCTCTGCTTCTCACAGGTGAGTCTCTGGTCTTCAATGGGGGCTTTCTATGTTTACAGATATGGATTTTAGCTGCTGTTGTTGATGGTTTATTTTCTCAGCTTAAAGATTATATTTTTTTCAGATAATTTGAAGAAATTTAGGTTGTTTGTTGATATGATAAGCACAATGGTCCCAAATCTGTGAGCAATCTTGTAGGAAATGTTGTTTGGTAACTAAGCAAAGAGTGTTTTCAAGAAAAGTATGGTAATGATGAATTTTCATATGATTTGTTTCTCATGATTATGAATAATATTGCCTCCCATGCCTAAAGAGCTTAACCACATGAATGAAATGGTTATTATTGTGCAATTTTCTTCTTAAGTGTAGTCAATCAAGAATTCTGTATCGGGTTTTGTAGATGCTACCCCTGATGGATTTTACGGGGTTTCTTATCCACCATCAAATTGCACATATATGAGTGGATATGATGTATTCAAGGATAAAAAATTCATGAAATTTCATTAAAATTTAGCTTTCGAAACCGAAATTTACATCGAAATTTCACCAAAATATTGGAATTTCCACCCATATATCGAAATTTTCACCGAAATTTCCATAAAATCAAGATACCGAAAAATCAAAATTTTCATCCTTGGATGTATTTGTGTGTTGTCTTGAACAATTTGATCAATTTTGTATTTATATGTTGTTCTATAAGAATGGATTCTATCTTCTATGCATAGTATTTAAGCTATACCCTCTTTGGCCTTAAATTTGCAGTGACTGTTTATTGGTGGAGGCTATGAGGTGCTTTCAGTTCTCCAATGTCGATAAAACCGACGAGCGTAAGACCACGAAGTCCACATCAGGCCACTCGTTGGCTTCCACATTGACTGATCATGATGTGAGGAAATCTGGGTCGGAAAACAATTCTCAGAACATTTCAGATATAAGCAGTGCATCATCAACTAAGATGTCATTTGCAAGTTTGTCTCAAAAGCCCAGCAACCTTAGGGTGTTCACATTTGCAGAGCTGAAAACAGCCACGAAGAACTTTAGTCGCGCCCTTATGCTTGGAGAAGGCGGATTCGGGCCCGTATATAGAGGTATTCTACGCGAGAATCTAGACTCGAGTAAAAGGATTGATATTGCTGTTAAGCAGCTTAGTAGCAGAGGATTACAGGCAAGAATAAGATAGCTTGTTCTGGCAGTTTTTATGTTTAATTTAACTAGATTTGTGCGATGTTAATTGTATTTGTTTGATATGATCGTTTACGAATAGGGGCATAAAGAATGGGTGACGGAAGTGAATGTTCTTGGTATTGTTGAGCATCAGAATCTTGTGAAGCTTATAGGGTATTGTGCGGATGATGACGAGAGAGGGATTCAACGTCTTTTAGTGTATGAATATATGCCGAATAGGAGTGTTCAAGACCATATATCGAGTAGGTTTCATGCACCTTTGCCATGGGCTACTAGATTGAAGGTTGCTCAAGATGCTGCTAGAGGATTAGCTTATCTTCATGAAGGCATGGAGTTTCAGGTACCATGATCTTTCTTTAAGTGTGAATTCTTGATTTCTCCTTATTTGGATGTGATGACATAAAGGGTTCGAGTTTTTGTATCAATTATGGAGATGTTTTTGTGTAGATCATCTTCAGAGATTTCAAGTCATCAAACATTCTTTTGGATGAAGAATGGAATGCAAAGCTTTCGGATTTTGGGTTGGCTAGATTAGGCCCGGCAGATGGGTTAAGCCATGTCTCGACCGCGGTATGCTTATGAAACTACTTTTCCTTTAGGTTGTGTTTGGATTGATATGGATTTGAAATCCATCACTTTCATTTTGAACTCATTTTTAGCACTATGAGTGAAATTTGAATCTACTCTGACTTGAATGGATTTGAAACCCATTCACTTCAAATCCCTCAATCCAAACACAACCTTATCGATTCAATCCCTCATTTTCCTTACTTTTTCTATTATGATCATTAACATATATACTGTGCTCAAGATGAAGTTTTTATCACATAAAAGTATTTCAAGAATGTGTTAAAATAGAACATTGTTTTGATGCATTTGCTTTTGAATCTCCAACAGGTTGTAGGAACTGTGGGATATGCTGCACCGGAATACATCCAAACGGGGCGCCTAACATCCAAAAGCGACGTGTGGAGTTATGGGATCTTTCTATACGAGCTCATAACGGGGAGACGTCCCTTTGACAGAAACCGACCAAAAGACGAGCAGAAGCTCTTGGAATGGGTTAGGCCACACCTTTCAGACATGAAGAAATTCGAGCAGATTTTGGACCCTCGACTCCATGGGAAGTACGATGTCAAATCAGCTCAAAAGCTAGCAGCTATTGCCAATAGGTGTCTGATTAGGCACCCCAAGAATCGGTCTAGAATGAGCGATGTTTTGGAGTTGGTCGATCACGTTGTTAAGGCAACAACGTATGCTCAAAGTCCTGATGCTGCTATTGAACGATCCCCTTTGACAAACGATGATGAGAAGTCGTTGAAGAGACGATTTCTTGACCAGATAATGAGGGATAATAAGTGCTTGGGGTGGAGATCATGGAGAAGAGAAGTAATGAGTGAAGATATTTGAATCAAATATATGTATTGTGAAAGATGAGGTTTTGTTGTGATTGTCTGAAATATAATGGAGAGATCATGCAGTTCTTTGTCTGAGATTTCTTGAACTGAGTTTTGGTTATGTTGTGTAGAATGTAAACTGTAAATAAACATGCTTTTAGAAATCTATCAATCCTAATGAATGTAAAAGTGCTTTTATTGGAAAAGAATTCAACCTTTTATTTTATTATATCTAATTATGTTATATATGTATAAGGATAATGTTGGTGTTGTAGTTTAATTTCAAAAATTTAATCATTTGACATTTGTTTAAATGTAGGGAAGGAATTCATCAATCAGTTTGACAATATTAAGGTCAAATGTGCAGTCATTTCAATCAACATCTTGTATTTTTACTTTTAGGAATACAAAATATTCCAAGTCCCCATTGAGTGTAATAGGAAATTTATGATAAGATTTTAAGTTTTTTATTTTATTTTACAAAAAAATATAGGAAACATTCTCATTAATATATTTCTATAAGATGAGAATCTTGTTACTCATAAATTTAATTTAGGACTATTTAAATGTAGATTATGTTATTCAAATTTATATTTGATTCCCCTTGTATGATGTCCCTAAATGATTGAAAATATTTTTTTCTTGATATATATACTGAATTAATCGATTAAAGACAATATTATATGATAGCTTTAATTGTTTTATTAGTCTCTCTTAACATGCCAAATCATAAGAATTATCTCAAAAATCATTAATGAGTATTAATATTAATTGAAATTGCCATTATTAAATATAATAACAATTCACTTCCTAATAAAAATCTTACAATATTCATTTGACTTTCGTCTATATTAATTTTATCATGAGTTTATGTATCATTTTCTTTCCGTCACGTCTTTAAAGAACCATTATTATCAACCATGACAACCAAACACGTATTTGAAGAGCCAATATAATCAATCAATAAAAAACAAAAATATTTCATCCACTTTTGTTAGTTTATCATTAAAAAAATTATATGAGCTCATATAACAATCAAAATTTCACTCACAAAATCCATTATACAAAATTCAAACTCATTTTTATAAAGTAAATATTATTTAATGAATTATGGATTTTAAATCGATCCATTTTATAAAATTAGATCTATGAAATAAGATTAATTTTTTTTACTAAAATAAAATAAATAATATTCCTATATATCCACAGAAACAAACGCGGAAGCGCCACCCAATCCATTGAGTGAGTAGGGCCCACATAACGGCTTTTTAGAAGTGGCCAACGGCATCCACCGGAATTCCGCGCCGCCTACAGACTACCATTTTGCTTTCATATTCTCTGCTACTTCCTCATTTTTATTAATTCTTTTTATTTTCCACTGACTATTATCTTCTTCTTTTTTGGCCCTTTTTTTGTTTTGTCTGGAAGAACTGTTCCTTTCTTGATTCGAACACAAAGGTTAGTAAATGCTGAAATTCCCTAAACTAAGCAAAGAACAAAAGATTACGGTATTGGATTGGTATTTGTTAGATTTTAACTGGGTTTGAAGTTTCTTGAAATTTAAGGCTGTTTTAGTTGGGTTTTCGAGTTCTTGATTAATAAAGTTGGTTTCTTTTTTTCTGGGCTGTTTTACTTTTGATTGTTTTCTGAAGGGGTTTAGGTTATGAATTAAGACGTTGCAATTTGTTGATTTAGTTTGCTTGTTCTAATATAGTGTTATTGAGTATATGTGTTTGATTTTTTTTGGAATTTTTGCTAGTTTATTGCTTTAGATCATAGGTTAGGTTATTTGCAAGATTGATCAATAATATGAAATGATCATTGTTTGTTTAGGTCTTGATTCAATTTATACGCATCTTCCATCTTTTATTAATGGATAGAAAAATTAAATTTATGGTTGAAATTGATCCTTGAACCTCCATCTATGAATACTGCAAGATTATGCACTAGTAGAAAATCGAAGGGCAAATTTGTGATTAAAGCTGCACATTTGTTTAGCTATAAGGTGGCTTTTCTTACGCCTACAAGAGATTAACGTAGTAATAAACGCAGGTTTTGTCGTTAATCTTCATCATTAGATACTATTTGAGAAGATGACTATGTATCAACCAGATCATGATGTTGGATGGGGCTTTCACCTTATAGACGTTTGCTCTCTTTCAAACGGTTCTCCAGAGACCGTTACTTGTTATCAGAGGGACTTGTCATGGACCGAGTCTGTGACTGAAGGTTTCTGTAATCCACCACAGTCTATTGAGGAAAATGATGAAGTTATTGCTCATACTCTTCGAGAAGAATCATCAATCATTTCTGCTACAAATCATCATCAGGATGAGTCTATTATTGCTCGGGATTGGCCTCATCATTCAGGATTAGGTGTTTTGGCTTCTCAGTTTGTTTTTGTTTCATAGATTGGGTTTTCTTTTGGATTCTCAGTTTATTTATTTGTCTTGGTAGGAGAATTATCACTTGAGAATGATGATCAATTTTATATGCCTGAGATGGAAGATGAATCGGTTCTTTATGGTGAATTGGGTAGAAGGCTTGATCAGATGGTTTCAGTTCCTGTAAGTTCAGATGATAGTTTTCAGTCAATGAGATTATTTTCTTGCATATATACGTAAAATTTGGTCTGTTACTATACTCGCCTGTCATTTTCCACCTGGCAACATTACCTGTAATTCTTTATAGTGATCTTTGCTTGAATATTGTGCCTTTTGCTGTTTCAGCATGTTCCTAAAATTAATGGAGAAATACCATCAGCTGATGAAGCCACATCAGATCACGAAAGGCTTCTAAATAGGTGTGTGAAATTTTGAGATTCTTGGACTATAGAGCTCTTTAATTGGTAGTAGTGCCTTTGAAACCAATGTCTTTGTATTCTCTTTGCCAACTTTTATATTAGATGGTTCAATTTTTGCAGTCAAATGAATGATTTCTTGAGAGGATTAGAAATTTTAATTAATTAAATTATCATTTGAAAATATAATGAGGTTGAGAGTCCACTCTAAACTATTCTATTGTGGAATTTTCGCATAAATTTTCTTTGACTATTGTTAATTGTGCACGTCAGGTTGCAGTTATACGACCTAGTTGAACTCAAAATTCTGGGAGATGGTAATTGTCAGGTTGGTGTGCAAAAGACTCTTTTATTCCATGATGCTGGTTTGAATTTGTAAATCTTTTTGTTTAGTTCTTTTATGATACCAAAAATCTTCATATTTTACCCAACATTTCTGAGTCATATAATATATATATATAGTGCTATATACTTCTCAATCCATAGCTTAATATGTCTTCCTTGTTCTGTCTGCAGTTCCGATCATTGTCAGATCAAATTTATCGAACCCCAGAGCATCACAATTTTGTTAGAGAACAAATAGTCAATCAGGTTTCTTGGCAAGATAATTATGTCACTCAAAATTTGTAACATTTTCTTGTTATATTGTGTCAATCCATGTTCTAATACTGCCTTTCTTCTCACTTGCCAACCATCAGCTGAAATCACAACCCGAGTTGTATGACAATTATGTTTCCATGGATTATGGTGACTATTTGAAGAAAATGAGCAAGTATAATACCTTCTATATCCAATGCCTCGTTTTTAACATCCACGCTTCGACCCATATCTGCTTCTCTAATCAACTTTTCATAATTACAGAAGCGGGGAGTGGGGTGATCATGTAACACTGCAGGCCGCTGCAGATAGCGTATGACTTCTTCCTATTACTATCAATCATTTGATTCATTAAGATGTCAATAATTGTTCTGATCTGCCTTTGATCAATTCTGCCATTTTGTGGCATTCTTGAACGATCGTCTTAATATATTTATATCTATTACTTCTGGGCAGTATGGCATCAAGATCATTATCATTACGTCATTCAAAGATACATGCTATATCGAGATTTCTCCACAGTTTGAGAAATCAAACAGAAGTAAGCTTGTCTCTGTACTTTATGTTCATTGCTCTTCTATTTTGTTTCGATTTAGAGCCAAGTTACAAAGTGTTCTCTTTGTTGCAATGCAGTTATCTTATTGAGCTTCTGGGCTGAAGTGCACTACAATTCGATTTATCCTTCAGGAGGTAAGGCTTCATTTGCTTGCTATATACTCAATTAATGTGATCGTGCCAACTTTCATGCCCTGTTTCCATGCTCAACATAGTCGTTTTTTTGAGTTTTTCTATGGTGTTCTGTCTGTAGAATCTCCTGCGGTTGAGGGCAAGAAAAAGAAGCGATGGTGGAGGACGTGAATTTGGGACGTGGTTGCATTGATTTGGCTACTAAGGATGGATCATATTACACTTGGTTACTATAGATGGATCTTGGAAGAGGCTCTATATAATATATCTTCATATGCTAAGTTTGTCTCTCATTGTACATAACAGTTTTGGTGGCATTTACCTTGCTTTCGGTCAATTAGATAGTGTCCACGATGAGTAGGTGAGATTTACACTTTCCATACGAGGTCGTAATTTTTTATCAGCTTATGTTGTTGTGTATTATCTTTTTGCTAGCTCTGATACGAATTTAAATATCTAACGAATTTGTTCATCTTGTTTCTCCTTTGTCATAATCATGTTCATTTTAATAATCTAAATTAAATGGTTCGACTTATGTATATATACACACACGTGTTTGTGTGTCAACGGTCTGTAGATATTGTACTCGATGTAATTAGTCAAATGTCAATGGAAGCATTCTATATTCTGGTGGAGAGATGAAATAATAAACTTGATTCATTTCCACAGACTTAGCCAAAATAGGCTCTCAAAACATTTACATGGAAGGTGAAAGAACAAAGATGGTACAAATAGAAAGGTCTCAAGACTAATCATCAAAATAATTTCCCATATAAAACAACATCTACATATTGCATCTCTATTGCAAATTTTTCGATCAACTCAACCTGTCGATAATTTTAGACAATGCTGAGTAGCTCCCGAGTGCAGACGACACAACGCCTACTCCAATAACCGATACACACATCGCCCTCTGTAAGGCAAAAAACAGCAAAACGATTTGAAAACAAATCCATGAATCGTGATGGTCCGAAAATGCAAATAGATGATTTATGCAATTCCGTTTATGATGATGGACGAGCGTTACCTGAAGAAAGCTTAGTTTTCCCCTTAGGATGCTCAAATAGCACACGCATGGAAAAATCAACGTCTGTTAAAAGGAAGTTTTCTGAGTGAAAACACGTCTAATGAGCACAGAAGCGAGCATAATCTTAACCGTTAAAAGACTTACAACTAGCATTGTGAGAAGGGAGCCTATCAATGCACTCACCAAACCTGTATTATAGATAACGGACACAAAAATGAGTGATTTTCTTAAAAACGAAAAAAGATCATTACAAAGAACTAACCGAAGAAGGGGATTGTGAGGCCAACAAGCAATGTGGATATCACCAATGCTGTTCTTATGAGGATTGAATACATCTGGGATTTTGAATTTCTTGACGGTATTAATTCCTCCAGACTCATTGCCACTGGAGATAAGGTTAATGCATACGTGTTTCTAATTAAGGACGAAGCAATTATGTTTGTCATTCATGATATATATAGAATTGGACAAATGAGCAGATTGAAAATTATAGAAAGGATATTTTGTGAATGGATTGACAACCTGGAAAAGAACAAGAAACTCGAGTTATTACCAGATCATCAGTTTGAAGATATTGAACGTAAGAAGACAGAAGATACCGTAGTCCACAATGCAATCTTAGATGCAACTAAATCTTTAGGCATATTGAGTGTGAACTGTGATTCCGTTGATTCTCCAAACATCGTGTATCCCATCGTAGCAGCTCCAGCGTACATCAGAGTGCAAAGACCAAAGCTGCAGTTTAGGACAAATATGGAACAAAACCTTAAATTTGTAACTCAATACCAATAGTTAGATGCTAGTTTCTCACGATTATATACTTACCTTGTTAAGAGAACAGCAGGGTAGTCGCTCGGTTTTTCCATTGATGAATATATATTGGGAAAAACAGCATGACCCGAGTAACAAAAACCATAGAGACCAATAGCAACAGGAAGAGTGGAAAGGTTTAGTGTCGTCCCTTTTGCATGAACGTTCTCGTGATCCACTATACCGACCCAAAACAAACAAGCAACAACCAAGAATGATGCGATCACACCTCCAGCTGAAAGAGTATCAAATAAAAATAAGTAAAATACAATCACTGTTGTGATGATGAAACATATTAGTCCAAGCATTTGTGATGCTCACCGGAGATGTAACTAAGAACACTCAGGTCTCGTAACCAAACAGTAGGAAGAACAGCCAGGGTGATGATCAGTGCAAAAAGATGTTGAGAGTTCAACTCAATCATTCCAAAGCTTAAATGTGCATTTGGAAATAAAGACGACAAGTTATCGCTCTCCAAAATAATGTATTCAACACAACAAGCCTGTGAAAAACCAGATGATTTAGCCACATAGGAATATATTTCAAGTTTAAAATAACTCAGAATCTACATTTTCTGCTAGATGTACTTACGTATAACTCCACGTATAATACAATCTGCATACACAAGCAACAAACAGATGAAAGACTAAACTTAACTCCAATAAAGCGATAATGTTTAGAAATAACAAGACTTACAGATATGACGATTCTCCCGGTAATACCAAAGGCAGCCTGGCCAATGTCTGGGTACGTTTCAAGCCCGGGTTGACTATCCAAGCAGCACCTCAAGAGAATTCCAGTGTAGAACGAAAGTCCAGCGAAAATCATCAATATTCCAAGCCCAAGCCACCCTCCTTCTCTTACAGCATACGGAGTCGAAAGGATTCCAACTCCACATAGGACATTCATGCCTGAATAAAACGAACTTACCCATTAACGGAAGAACGAAGATCTCTTTAACATAGTCATCTATTCGATAAAGATGACAAACCATTTAGCACAGCCTGTCCAAATGTGCTCTGGTAAGGAAGTGGATGTTCATGTGTGGCTCTTTTATCAAGAACTTGTTTCCTTAAACTGGATCTTCTTGACAGTGTCGGGGATAGAAGATAACGTGAGCTACGTCCTTCTCTTGGTTTCTCAACCTCTGTACCCGATAAGAGAGACTTACTAAGAGAAGGTAGTATCTCTGGAGTGTGTCTCCTAATGAGGGACGACGAAAGAAACGAGCTTCCCAGTTGTGATATCGATGGTGGCCCCAGGAAATTGATGCTTGGAGATGGAACACTACCGTATAAATCAATGGTTTGCCTGTAAACGTATTCGGTAACAGATTCAGAGAAATCGAACAATGTGAAACTTAGATATAACTCTATGGAGACTTTTTACAATCACTTGTTAAGCAACTCACATATTCACAGAAGTTAAGAATACAATGAGAAAGGTGTGATGTTTACCTGTAACTTTGAGGCCAACAAGACTCGAGAGAACCAATCTTGCTATGATTCCGATTTTCGTCATCGTTGTCATTGGAGAAATTATCACAATCTATATCACTCCCATCTTCACCTCTCTCATATGCCTTCTCCTCATCCTCTTCCTCACTTTCTATGTAGAAACTCTGATCAGATACCGAGTTCTTCATTGTTCTCTCTCTTAATTCTCTCCCTTCAAAAGCTTCAAAATCCAAGAGCAAGAAACAGTGACAAATCACTCCACCATGGAAACTGAAGAAAGCAAATCAATGGGAATATCTATATATCAGTAATATGCATGTGAATTCTTCATGTGCATTTCTGCACTGACAACATGATACAAAATCAGGAAATGTTTTAATAATGCAATAAAAAATTAGTAAAATAAAAATAGGATTTAAGTTCATCATCTGAAATTGCGGCTACAAAATGGTGAATATATACAAAAATAGCCAATGAAAGGGTCAAACGTATATTTACCTCTAAAGAAATCTTTCAACATTTTAACAAAAAAGTATTAACATTTTCAAAGCCAATAAGAATTCGACATGAAACTTGAATCCAACTCAATCAAACCACCATTTTACCAAATTTGTTAAAATGTAACAATTTTATGTTTTACATAAAATTGTGAGCATAATTTTCAAAGTTGACCTTAAATATACAATCGTCCTATATTTTGGAAAGTCATTAATTAATTTTCATTTAAATATTGAAGTTATGACAAAAAAGAATACTTTTTTAATCGATAAATATATAATTCATTCAAATTTTATTTGCCATTATTTGCATAAATAAGATTTGTGCTTTTAACAAACATTCCATGCATTGACCAAAATTTTTTTTTTTTTTTAAAATTAACAAAAAATTGCGAATTTATAATTTTTAGCTGGATATTAACTACTCAAGGGTTATCGAATCATGTCCAGTTATTTAAAATCCGAAAAAAATATGCAAATTATATTATTATGAAAAGCTTCAAGAGTTATGTTACAACTTAGATATAAATAATTAAAGGGAAGCAAAAATAAATGATTTTGACCTTCTTATTTAAAAAATTATAGGTCATATTGCTTTTGGATTTGAAATCTTACATCGGCATTCCTAACCAGTTATTATAATTATGTTAAAGTTTGTTTGTCATTCTCTAAAGTCGGGTTTTTTTTTTTTTTTTTGTAATTTAATGAATAATTTTATATTAATACAAATAATCTATATGGAAAATAAATTTTAAAAAAATCTAGATTGGGAAAAAATTCATTTTAAGATTAACGTCCAAAATTCCCACCTTAAAACTAAATTACCACACTTCATGAAATTTCACACATACAACACAAAAATAATAAGAGTAATAAAAAATTATACAAGAACACTAATTAAGAAACATATATTATCTTGGTCGATTCTCCACGTCTCAACTAATAATTTACTATTTATTATTTGTCTGAATTCATTGAATATATGAATTATTATTGTCATTATTAGGCCAATCTTGGAATGTTAGGACAACAAGGAAAAAAAAGGTCACGTTGAAAAATGAAAATTTTCAGCTGGTTTGTTGTCACGATTCATTGCTGGTTTTTTAGTTTATTAGTGAAAGACATAATTGAATGGTTTTGCAAATTAATTCGACGGAATTATGTTTTGTTTTACTTATGACGGATAAAAATGATTTATTTGCCTTTTGTTTTTTTTGTTTTTTCTTTCAAACCATTTATACAATAATATGTTAGATGTCAAGTGGTCGAAATACTTCTATATCTTCGACCAACACGAAACAATTTTCGGATATAATCGATTTTTAATGTTATCACATTATTTTACATTTAACTTATCCATGAGATATTTTATATTATTTTTTCATTTTATTCTTCAAGGATTTAAGAGATGAAGTGCTAGAAATAGTGAACAGGAAAGAGAGAAAGTAGGGAAAAATGTTTCAAAATTTTCCCTTCAATTGAATTAGGATTTTCTAATTTTCTCCATTCTTTATAATTAAAATAATTTATAATTGGGGTGTGTTTAAATCTAATAAAATACGAGAAACAAAAAATTAGATCCATGTTCGATTTTTATTTTAATGATTCCCCGCACTTTCTTTTTTTTTTTTTTTCAATTTTTTTCAATTATGTTACTTTTTTTATTTAATCTAATAAGATTTTTTCCTAACGAACTCTTAAAAAATGGTTAATATTTTCTTTTAAAAAGAACATATTAAAACAAACGTTAAAAATACAAGATTTATACATACACACTTGTTGTTTCAATATATCCATTAATGTTAACATTTGTTCCAATAAGCCCTTATACTTTTACATTTATTTCTATATGCTCATTTTTAATAAGAACAGTAACCATTTTAACAAGTTTCTTCAAAAGATCGAGGAAACTATCTTTATATATATAAAAATAAGAACATTACTGAGGCTAGAATCGGAATCAGAATCGACTTGGCAAGAACGGGACTAAAATCGGCTGAACCGGGTGCAGGAACAAAAACAACTTGCATGGACCGTGTGGTTAGTTTGTTAGGGTTTCTGCGCACAGCTGATTCAAGAAGTCTTAATTCATTACAAATTTGTTATATATTTTCACACGTACAACACAAAAATAATAAGATGAAAGGGTACAAAAAATTAGTAAAATAAAAATAGGATTGAAGTTCATCATCTGAAATTGCGGCTACAAAATGGTGAATATATACAAAAATAGCCAATGAAAGGTGACCGTGCTGTCGCCGGCACGATAAAATTAAATTTATTTCTCCACTCAAACTTCTATAAAAGATGTAGAAGTGATAAGCAAAGGTCGATCTCACGGAGAGCGGACAAAACTAATTATTTTGTATTTAGAGTTCAATCAAGAAAACAGGGGGGTTTTTGAATTTAAAAATTTAGAGAAAACTTCAAGAATAAAACAAGCAATTAGAATGGAATTTAATCAATTAAGAAAGCACTCGGTTCTCAGTTCCGTTTCCACCCTCACTCAACTATGTAAAATTGATTGTAACAATATTCTCTTCTTTTCTCATGAATTACTAACCCTAAATAACAAGTACGACGAGTTATTCGGATTTTTCCTTAAGTATATTTAATTAAGATACGATCGTTAATTAGACCTAATCGTTGGACAACCTAATAAATTAGATTTAATGCAACGACAGCTTTGGGATCAAGGAAAATAGGTTAGTCTAAGCAACAAATACGTGTACGACGATTCGTTTAACTTAGGTCATGTTATCCCTAGCGATGCTCGACCACTAGTTTGCTTCTACGAATCAAGAATAACAACAATTACGGATTGCAATCTCAATTCCAGCAATAGACATGCGCAAATTCAATAAAGTTGATCAGGCTAAATCAAAGTCACACAAATCATAAACTTTCATCACAGAATAATACAATTAATTCACGAGATAAAATTAGAGAATATGTTACCGGAATCAATCAAACATAAAAGAGGTTTTGGGTTTCAACTTCCCGCTTCAAACCAAGCGAAAGTAGTCTAACCTTGCATATCGGCTTCAAAAACTTCCAAAAGAAAAGATGAAAAACCTTGTTCTTGCCTCTCAAATCTCTCTATCTCTCCCATCATGACAAATCTTCCTTAAATACACATAAGATAGGTCTCAATATGTTCTGGCCGTGACCTACAGTCTTGGGCCGAAACTTGGCCTCCAAGAAATTCTAAACAGCTTCAACAAAGTGACCCAACACGGGCGTGTCAGTCAACACATGCGCAACTTGTGTCAATGTACTTTGCAGCGTTTTCAACTCCAAAAATCCAGCAACTTTATTTTTTGTTCTCCTATGCCTCATTCCAACACTTACACTTAGAATTCATCCTCGGAACAACTCCATTAAACCCCTAAAATACACAAAAACAAGGAATCGAGGAGATCTACCAAGAAGAAATAATAAGTAGGAAAATATAACAAAATAACATGAATATACAACTAAAACCAAACGTCTAAACATATAAAAAGGCGCAACTTTCCTACTTATCAAAAGGGTCAAACGTATATTTACCTCTAAAGAGATCTTTCAACATTTTAACAAAAACGTATTAACATTTTCAAAGCCAATAAGAATTCGACGTCAAGGTTGTTGAAAGAGACTTGAATCCAATTCAATCAAACCACGATTTTACCAAAAATTGTTAAATGTAACAATTTTATGTTTTACATAAAATTGTGGGCATAATTTTCAAAGTTGACCTTAAATATACAATCGTCCTATATTTTGGGGTGGCCTTTTTTTTTTTTTAAATTACTCACCTTTTAAGATGGAAAGTCATTAATTAATTTTCATATTAAATATTGAAGTTATGACAAAAAAAGAATACTATTTTAATCGATAAAATATATAATTCATTCAAATTTTAATTGCCATTATTGAGCATAAATAAGATTTGTGGTTTTAACAAACACTCCATGCATTGACGAATTTATAAATTTTAGCTGGCAATTAACTACTTAAGGGTTATCGAATCATGTCTAGTTATCCAAAATCCGAAAAAAATAATGCAAATTATATTATGAAGAGCTTCAAGAGTTATCTTACAACAACTTAGATATAAATAATTAAAGGGAAGCAAATTATAAAAATAAACGATTTTGACCTTCTTATTTCAAAAATTAGAGGTAATATTGCTTTTGGATTTGAAATCTTACATCGACATTCCCAACCAGTTATTATAATTATGTTAAAGTTTGCATGTCATTCTAAAGTCGGGTTTAAAAAAAAAAAGAATAATTATATACCAATACAAATAATCTATATGGAAAATAAATTTAATAAAATCTCTGATAATTACATACAACAAATTCCGTAAGCTACCGATTGGAAAAAAATTAATTTTAAGATTAACGTCCAAAATTCCCACCTTAAAACCCAAATTACCACACTTCATGAAATTTCACACGTACAACACAAAAATAATAAGATTAACTAAAAATTATACAAGAACAATAATTAAGAAACATATATTATCTTGGTCGATTCTCCACGTCTCAACTAATAATTTACTATTTATTATTTGTCTGAATTCATTGAATATATGAATTACTATTGTCATTATTAGGCCAATCTTGGAATGTTATGATCCCACCCCATCCCATCCCATCCCATCCCATCCCATCCCATCCCAACAAGGAATGAAAAAAAGATCACGTTGAAAAAAAGGATAATTTCAGCTGGTTTGTTGTCACGATTCGTAGCTGGTTTTTTAGTTTAATGAAAGATAATTTAATGGTTTTACAAATTAATTCGACGAAATTATGTTTTATTTTATTTATGAAAGATAAAAATGATTAATCTGCCTTTTTTTCTTTCAAATCATTTATAGAATAACATGTTCGACGTTGGGTGGTTGAACAACTTCTATATATCTTCGACTAATTAGTATGGAACGAAATAATTTTCGACAATTTTTTTAGCGGTTTTCACATAATTTTTATACATTTAATCGACCCCTGAGATGTTTTATATTATATTTTTATTTCATTCATCAGGGATTTAAGAGATGAAGTCAGAAAGAGTGAGGGATTGGAGAGAAAGGAGGGTAAAATGTTTCAAAATTATTCATTTTTTTCCCTCCAAGAATAGAATTGGGATTTTCTAATCTTTACCTTGTTTTCTTTAATTAAAATAATTTATAATTGAGGTTTGTTAAATCTAATAAAATACGAGAAACAAATAATTACATTAGAAAATTACATATGTATATTAAATTAAATTCATAATTTGAAGTCAATTTATATCATATCAGCGAGAAATCAGATATATTATATATCTGATGTGAAAATACATTAGAAATGAGTATTTCATATCTATTAATATTCACAAATAAAACGTCAATTAGATCTGCATTAAGCATATTCTCGACTTCACGTACGTATGGGAACAAATTAAATCTTTAGTACTGTTATAATAACATCATATATTATCTTAATTCTTTTAGTTTGAAATCTATAATTGATATATTTTTTATTTTTTTTAATTAGTTTCAAGGTTATGTCATAAAATCATATCTTGATACCTATAAACATAAACTCAAGGGGAGGGAATTGTATATTGTTTCTAATTTTATGGTTGTAAAAATTAAACATTTATTAGGAATTAGAATGATCCAAAATTTCCAGATAATATGTTTGATTTGAGGCCATTTGATGATATATATTGAATGAAGAGCAAGTCAATAAGACTAGATTGTACGGTGAGAATTAAATTTGTTGTATATTTTCAATTAAAATATTTTTAATTTATATACTGCATTTTATGATATGATTTTGTTTTAATTTATGTTATTTATTTCATTTTTTTTTTAAAAATGTATTTTTTATATGTTGGTAACGATACACCTCTTTTGAAGGCTTTGAAAAAATGGACCCAATGCAAGACGACACATGCATTTCCAACCTACTCAAACTCATGCAAGGTTTATTTTTTCCATTATATATCAACATATCAATCTGAAACAAGAAGTCATTCCCAAAGCTAGCTGGGGTTTTACTAGAGCAATGTTTGACTGCAGCACCTTCTCCATCACCTGTATGTTAGCAATCAACATACTATTCTATTGGGGAAGGTGGTGCAGTCAAATAGTGCTCTAGGAAATGCTCATACTATGCTCTAGGAAATGCTCATACTAATTCTGAATGTTAGAGTATTATTAGTAGTTGGTTAGATTTTCAGCAATCTATTAATGTGTTATTTGATAGCAAAACTGCATTAGTGACCCTATTTCTCTTTCTTTTCAAGGAAGAACCATTTCTTTGAGATTGACCTGCCACAACAATGTTGATACAATGGTTGCTGTACATTCTATTATATATATATATATATATATATATATATATATATATTACTATGTATAGTATTGGCTTTATGGTTTTCAAATGCAAAATTCTATATTTTCCACACCTGTGTAAATTGTTGTGTCAACATTGTTGTGGTAGGTCAGTCTCAAAAAAAATGGTTCTTCCTTGAAAAGAGAAATAGGCTCACTAGTTGCAGTTTTGCTATCAAATAACACATTAATAGATTGCTGAAGATCCAACCAACTACTAATAATCCTCGAACATTCAGTATGAGCATTTCCTAGAGCACTAGCACCTTCCCCAATAGAACAATAGAATAGTATGTTGAAAGCTAGCTGGGGTTTTACTCTCCTCCCATGCACGACATTCCTTCCCATAGCTCCAAGCTTGAACTCGCCTTAGGCAGTTATTTCATTCAGCGATATAATCAAATCTTGTCTCCAAGTTATAACCATGGTAAAACACTCTGTTCATCGTGATGTTTTGTTTGAAATTGTTGTTTGTATGTCTCGGATGATTGCTTGGAGTTAAACCCTACTTATGACTTGAAAGTAATTTCAGTTGAATTTGGTTGAATTTTTCATACAATTTCATAAATAACTTTCTTATTGCGTATTGTTGTTTGTAGCTGTTCTGTAATGTTTATTATTTTTGTTGTTATTGTTATTTAGGAAGCAACATGTTGGATGAAGAGGTGAAGCGCCATAGTGTTGTGAAGGTTACAAATCCTAATTTGGTTGATATATTGGGGAGGCCGGTTCCTGGTGGACCCTATGATTTGGCTATGGGACCCCTTGATAAATTTAAGTACACTTTCTTTGTGCTGATATGTTACTTAGCAATGGGGTTTTGATGCTTATCTTGTTATATGCAGCTGTGTATCATGTGGCCTACTACTTTGCTATTGTGATGGTCATAATCAATCTATCTATATATCTATAATCTAAAACATATAATTTAAAAGGTATTTTTCTGATATTTTAGATATAAAATAATACAAATTGTTGACAATCTGATTACTTTAGCAGTATCAAAAGCCTCAAACTTAGCCAAAATCAACCCACATATTACAAAAATAACAAAAAAAACCAAAACAAAACACACTTTTTCACATCTATAATTCATCAACATAATTTCACAGATTCAGTGAAGCACACTTAATTTTCTCATTCAAGTGATCAGCATGATAGCTACATGGAATTGTAGTGAAGGGACCCCAAAGACTATAAACCCTTATTTCTTTATCAAATTTTTTTTTAAATTTCTTTAAAAAAATAAGGAAAATGTGAACCAAGTATGCACTAACTATTTTTGGACCATGGACTATCAAATGTGAACCAAAACCAGTCCAATTAAGAGCCTTTGGCAGCAACTTATTAATTAGAACATGGTGGAGTTATGTTATGCAGTTTATTTCTATTTTGTTGGGATTAAATCGAGTTTTACAATTTTATAGGAGGTAATATGGTCGAGTATTTGGTAATGTGAGATTTAATGGGTAGTTATTAATTGCAATTCTCAATCTTGGGTTTGTATATATATTAAAGTTGATTAATGAAAAAGACACAACAACTTCAGTTAGTATTTATTTCTCTTCTTGATTTCTAAAAGACACGTTCCCTTTTGAATCGGAACAACAATTTATTTTGGCTATTCATAACAGACTGGCCCGTCTTTTGTGAAGGCTTGGATATTTTGTATAATAATTAAAAAACTTCAAATTATTAACTCATTAAATATATAATTTTTTTTTTTTTGCTGTAAAAAAAAAAGATGGTGATTATTTTGATAATAATAAGAGATTTGGTTAAAATTACAATTTAAAAGAATATTATGATTTTATCGACAATTAATCTAAAAAAAAGAATAATTATATATAATAACGATAAAACAAAAATTTTGAAATTTAAAAGAATATTATGATTTTATCGACAATTAATCTACAAAAAAGAATAATTATATATAATAACGATAAAACAAAAATTTTGAAATGTCAACAAGATCTTATTTTTGTGAGCAAGTCTTGTCTACATTGGGTGCACATGCAATCCGGATCGACCCGGATTGACCAAGATCTGCGTGTTTTGTTTTTTTTTACTTTTTATTTTATTTTATGATTTATGTGTTACCTTTATGTTATATTAGTGTTTTGTTTTTTTTTGTTTTTTATTTTATTTTATGATTTATGTGTTACCTTTATGTTATATTAGTGTGACATTTATGTTATATTCATGTTACCTTTATGAACAAATGTTTTTACCTTTATGTACTGCAACTTAGGAAAACAAAGAAATATTTCTGCACAATTTGTATATATATCTTTATGTGATATTAATGTCACATTTATGTATAAATATCTTTACCTTTATGTAATATATAAAGGTGCAATTAATATAACTACAAGGTAGTGAAATTCCTTTTTTTTTTTTTTCTAAGTTCCAATACATAAAGGTAATGATATTTGCACACAAAGATCATACTAATATAACATACAAGTCATACAAATATAATATAAAAGTAACATAAAAAATCAAAAACACGCAAATTCGGATCTGATTGCACGGTGCGTGGGAGTTTTTGCATATTTCTGTAGGTCCTTCGAGTGGTAATTTCATCTTTGAAGCCCCAAATTGATAGTATTTAATCTTTTAGGTTTTATATTGCTAATTTATTATATTTTAGACTCTAAATTGGTAAAAGTCCAAAAATATATCAATGGAACTAATAGTATAATATATTATATTTTACTCTTCGATGGACCTTTAATGATTATAATATATATTATTACAGTATAATTAAGTTTTATTGGACTATTCGGATAAAAATATCAGTTAAAAAGAGATTTATGGGATATATATATATATATATATATATATATATATATATATATATATATATATATATCTGATATGTCTTGGAAAGCAAGCAAAAGAATTTTAAAACTTCTAGAATTCTTTGTTATTAAATAAATTAAAATATTATATGGTACATA
Organism: Scutellaria minor; assembly: GCA_954870855.1. NCBI lineage: Eukaryota > Viridiplantae > Streptophyta > Magnoliopsida > Lamiales > Lamiaceae > Scutellaria > Scutellaria minor. The sequence goes on from OX940728.1 coordinate 1,431,753, forward strand.
CAAATACTGCTGAAATTACGAAAAAGCGCGATTTAACTAAAAGGTCGAGGACTTTCCGGGGAAAAAAAACAAATTGTACTAAAATCGCAATTATTGCATTTCCAACCTACTCAAGGATTGTGCTGCAAAATATATTTTCTGGTATTTCGGTAAAGATATGTTTCCAACCTACTCAAGGATTGTGCTGCAAATTATATTTTCTAGTATTTCGGTAAAGATATGTATTTAGATTTTGTAGGAAAGAAATAGTCGAGAAACTTGCAAACACAATGCGACAATAATTTAATAAAGAGTTTATTATTTTTTTCGCCCAATAAGTTAGGGGTCTGGACATTCTGCCTTTTTTTTTCGAACTGGCAATTTATGACTTTTTGTTTTCAATTTTAGCAATTGTTGCCCAATTTTAGTTTGAATTGCTTATTTTGGCTGAAATTGCACGTTTTTTTGCATGTGACACCCTAATCGGGCCCAATTTGCTGAGGTGACACGTTATCTAACGAGGTGGATTTTCAGATTTAATTTGTGGACTGTCATGTGTATTATTAAAGGGAGGGACTATCCACACCCCATCTTTTTCTTAACACACCCCATATACTAAATACACCTCAATTAAAATAAAAACAACTGAAAAGAATTTTGAGCACACCCCACTGCATCCCAAATTTACCCTTTAATAGAAAAAAATTTAAAAAAAAAAAAAGAAAAAAGAAAAATCTGAAACCCCCGATCTTCTCTCCCCTCCCCGACATTCTCTCTCATTCAGCCACTCCCCAACTCGCTCTCTCTCTCTCTGTTTCCCGCAACCACCATTTTTCATTCTTCTAGTTCTTTTCTTTTTTCCTAAAAAATATAAGTGTGATAATAACAATGAAAATCTTGTAAAAAACCAATCAATTCCTCTATCCAGCCGCCATAAACTTCATCCTCTTGCGCGATGCTGGTTGATCGAAAAACTTGAGTCTCGTTCGACTAATTGGTGTTGACAACAACATATTGAGTTCGGCCAGAAAGGCCGAACCTAGTTGGTCAAAAAATTTGAGTCTCGTTCGACTAATTGGTGCAGACAATAACACATTGAGTTCGGCCAAAGTGGCCAAACGACAGCTTCATTGTTCGACTGAGATGGCCAAACATTGTTGAGAGTGTTCGATCTCTTCGTCGCACGCAATTGTTCGATCTCTTTCAATCGAACATATTATACGCCTGTGATGGGTATAGATCGAACACTGAGTTCCGAGGAAAGTTTGTTTGGAGATTTTAGGGCTTGTTTTTTGCGCATACATTCATGGAGATTTGTTTGCCTAAAAATTTTAGGGTTTAAACATAGGGAAGAAGAAGACAAGTTAGGGTTTAAGTGAAGGAAAGATTGAAGAAGATGAAAAATGTATATGTGTGTGTATAATTAGGGTTGAAGGTAGGGAAGATTGAAGAAGATGAAAAGGTTTATCATTTAATAAATTGGGGATATTTTAGTCATTTAATATATAATTACTTTTGATATAATTAAATATGGGGTGTATTTAGAATTCATTGGGGTATGGATAGTCCTACCCATTATTAAATGGACCCACCACTGACACATCACACAAATTAAAACCCTAATTTACATTCCTCACTCATAAAGACCACCTAAATCGATTTCAACTTGGAAGAAAACAGAAGAGATTTCAACTTCAATTCCTCACTCATAAACCCTTACAATCCAATCAACGAACAAGAACAATTCCCCCCTTTTCAGAAATATAATCACTGCAACAATCGATAACTAAACTAACTATTTGTTTTCTTATTATTTGAATTTAGCTTAAAATCAATATTTAATATTGTATCAGCCAAAACATTTAAAACTCAAAATTATAATGTAAATGTGTACATTTATTTTGTAATTAAAAAATATATTTTTATTCACAATTATTTATGTGCACCAGGTGAACGTCTCAATCCCTAGTTTCGCAGGCCTAACCTTAGTTATGTTCGCATAACCTTTTACAGTGTATAACAGATATATAATACCTTTCAAAAATTTTATGTTGTAATAATATAACATTTATGCAAAATAATTTAACTTTTTCATTATAATAATATAATTCTACTTTATTCTGTAAGTACATAAAGGTTATGATATTTGTACATAAAAATTATACTAATATAACATAAAGGTCTAAATTATTATAACATGTTCAGCTATACTACATGAATTTTTATAGTGAAAAAAATCTACCTTATTCACTGAAAATGTTATGAATCTATACATAAAAGTTATAATATTACAACATAAATTTATTAAAAAAAAAAAACCCTATCGGATCGAACCTAACCCCCGCTGCCCAATTACATTGATCATAATCCATGCACACACAAACACTACTCATTTTTATTACATTGATATCGAATTTCTATAATATTCTTGCATAATGTTTTTTAATTAACACATGTTTGTATCTAAAACTAATAAAAATATTATGCAAATTATCATTATTACCCAAATATCTACGTATATTGTAGAATAAATTGTAGGTCAGGCTATTAACACCACCTATTTTATGAATACACCCCTTTTACCAATTACACTCTTCTAATATTTTTGAATTTAATATCTTATTTAACATATCCTCTAAAACCTATTATACCCTTGTGTGTAAACTTCTCTTTCTCTTTTTCCCCCAACCACCGTGCATCGTGGCTGTCGCACTTTTTATCCGCTCCACATTAGATTAACAAATTTTATCTAAAAAGGATAGTTTGTGATGCACTATTTTCAATTGGGCAAAGGTGCAAAAATACACCTATCGTTGTTGAGGAGGAGCAAATATAGCATCAGTCTTTTTATGAGTGCAAATATACCCTAAACGTTTCAATTTAAGAGCAATTTGTTCACATTCTTCTTTAATTTCTATGAATATTTTATTCACATTCTTTTAGTGCAAATTAATTATTTTTTCTTTATATGTATTATATTATGTGTTAATCATTTGTATTGAAATTTTCTAAATTAATTTTAAATTCATTGATGAATTTTACTACGACAATAGATTTGAGAATTAAATAGATCTAAATTTTATAATAGTGACAAAACAAATATGATTTTTTCCCTAAAAAATTAAACACGATGTTTTTTTAAAGTTATAAATAATATAGAAATAAAACATATTATACATGAAACACAAACAAAATATTTTATTCGAAAATCCAAATAATTTTCCTTTATAAGCAAAGAACATATCATATCATATCATATCTTTGTGTTCGACAAATCAGGGTCGAACGGTCCCAGATTTGTTGTTATTTTTTCATTTTTTTTACACAATTTCACATGATTATTATATAGTTTGTTAACTCATAGAATGATTTTTCATACGTTATCCCCTTACAAATTCAAGGTTTGAGTAATGAAAGAAGAAAAAAAAAAGGGAGAAGTAAGCAAACGGGTTGGGGAAAAAATTTGGAAAAAATTTCAGTTTTTTTTTTTTTAATTCATAAGGGTAAAGTTGGAAGTTTACTATTTTTTGAATTTTTTAAATCATTTTTTCAAAAATGGGGTGTGTCTAGAAGATTTGGGGGTGTGGATAGTCGGGCCCTTAATTTATCCCTAAAATTAATCAAAACTGATATCTAATACATGGTTTTATATGTGTTGTTTTTTGATTAGTCAATAAAATTTAAGTATCTACAAATTTGGTCACGTATTAACGTCCAAAATTCCAACCTTAAAACCCAAATTACCACGTCGATTCTCCTAAATAACATTTTTTTCTTTATGCTATTTTTTAATAACAAATAACAATAGTCGAAAATGATAAATGTCTATCATGAGCAACTCTTAATATGTCCACCGCCGACTTATATTGATCTCATCCCTTAAATTATGGAAAGTTCAATTAATAGATATTTTAAGTGTTTTACACATCGATGATGGACACATATTTGTTGGATCGATCAATCTGAGGATTTAATTTATTGATTTTATGCTTTAATAAATCCAATTTAATTAAGAGTGCAATCTCGTAGTTGGACGAGATTAATAAGTTATTTTGATTGATCAAGAGTTGATTAAGTCAGAATTAATTTATTGGAGCTTAATTTAATTGGGTCCAATTAGGTCCCTTCGGTGGCTCTAAATTGAACTTAATATATTATAAAGAATATAATATATATTGTATAATTAAATTTGTTGGACTATCCAGATAAATATATCAATTAAGAGATATTTATGAGATAAATATAATTGATATGATTTTATCTAAATCTTTTCCTATATGGAATAGGAGGCTTAGAGAGCAGTTCTAAAACTCGTAGGTTTCTATGCTATTAAATAATGCACAATATTATACGGTGCCCACACAAAAAATACTGCAGAAGAGTTTTGGAGAGAACACCGGAGAAGGCGTGCCCACACAAGAAATACTGCAGAAGAGTTTTGGAGAGAACACCAGAGAAGGCTTAACGGAATTTACGTTGAATTCCCGAAACTACGAAAAAGAAGGTTAAAGCACGCTCCAAAAGGTATTTCGTTAACCTTCTTATACAAGATTAATTGTCATATAGAATATATATTATAATCAATCCTATGACGAGATTTCTGATTTAATCAGATGTAATTCTCGAGGGATTTTCCTAACAATATTAACATGTACACGATGGGTAGGACAACAGGACTTTAACAATATTTATTAAAAAGAAAAGTACTAAAATCGCAATTATTAAATGTTGAAGGACTTGAAAGTCATTTTTCACTACAACTTTTACAGAGATTAAAGTAGACTAGTCAAAGCAGGCCTCCCGACCGCCCGACCCTTAACCCATCATTTGACGGGGGTGGGCTAGCCCGCCATTTTGGTAGATTAGGAAAACCCCAATCCAACCCAACCCATCGATAGGCCGAGCTAGATCAACCCATTTGAATTTTTTTTTTTTATTCTTTCTTTTTTTTAATTTTTTTTTTAATATTTCTTTTTTAAAAGAAAAAATAATAATATTTTTAACCCTTTACTCAACCATATATACATTAAAATACGTGTAAAAAACTCGCCCCACTGCTGGCCTAGCACTCTAAAATACTTGGTCCAACCTTCCATTTTAACAGTTCGGACGGGCTGGCCCAACGCCCCAAACCCATTTTGACACTAGATAAAAAGTACATTTCCAACCTACTCAAGGATTGCGAAAATAATTTAATAATGAATTATTAAATAATCAGATTGTTTCATATTTTGTGTACTACAGAGTCGAGAGAAAAGCTGGTGTTTTACTCTCCTCCTCCCATGCACAACATTCCTTCCTCGGCTCCAAGCTTGAAACTCAAAATCTTATCTCGGAGTTATTGATCAGAGGCCGTTCGAGTATCGAACTAATTGGTGAACCATGGTAAGACACTCTGTTCATCGTGATGTTTCGTTTGATATTGTTGTTTGTAATATTTTTATCACTGTCTCGGATGATTGTTTGGAGTTAAACCCTACTTATGACTTGAGAGCAATTTCGGCTGAATTTGGTTGCATTTTTCGTACAATTCCATACAGTTGCGGACGCAGAAATTTTCAAAAAAGGTGGCACAATTAAAGATAATATACAAAAATTTAAATTTTTTCATACAAAATGTAATTTTTTGTACAATTTCATAAATAACTTTGTTATTGCGTATTGTTGTTTGCAGCTGTTCTGTAATGTTTAATTTTTTTGTTGTTATTGTTATTTAGGAAGCAACAGAGGTTGTTAAGGCGGTGAATTTTAGGTTCATGTTGGATGAAGAGGTGAAGCGCCATAGTGTTGTGAAGGTTACAAATCCTAATTTGGTTGATATATTGGGGAGGCCGGTTCCTGGCGGACTCTATGATTTGGCTATGGGACCCCTCGATAAATTCGCTGTGTAAGTATATGAATAGTGCACTTTGTTTGTGCTGATATGTTACTTAGCAATGGGGTTTTGATGCTTATCATGTTATATGCAGCTGTATATCATGTGGCGAAAAACTTTGCTGTTGTGATGGTCATTGGGGTCACATAGACCTAGTTTTGCCAGCCTATAATCCATTGCTCGTTAATACATTGTATGGTCTTCTGAATAAGATTTGTTTTTATTGTTTTCAATTTCGGGCTAGCAGAGGAGAGGTGAGTTAGTATAAGTTTATTGTGCTCATTGTCCTGGCAGTGTGTTTTTTCACCTGAAATGTAATGTGTTTGATATAGGTGGAGAATTATGTTTCACAATTAAGATTGATAGAAAAAGGTGACATTGTTGCGGCGAAAATACTGAGGCAACAGAAGTTTCAAGGCAAAAAAAACATTGTGCGGGCCTTGGAAGATCCGGATGATAGTGAAGGGAGTCATACATCACATTCCACAGTTCTCTCTGATGGCGAAAATCACCACGAGCATTATAAGCAGGCATTTTGGGATTCTTGCCAGCTCACTGAGGCTATGTCAGTTCTGAATGAGTTTTTAAAGAAAAAGGAAAAGAAGTGCATGAATTGTGGATGCAAAAATCCAAAGATCAATAAGCCAACATTTGGATGGTTTTGTGTGGTAAGTTCAATCTGACATTTCCATCTCCCCTTCATCTTGTTTATGTTCAAATTCTATGTAGTGAAACTTCATTGTGTTACTTGGTGTTTATCATTTATTTTCTATTTCCAATTCTTCATTATCCTCTTTATTATGTAGAGTGGAATCTCCAGTGCTGACATCAGAGAAAATGCCATACGAAGCGGCGAGGATACAAGTAATAACTTTTCAGGACCTCTCTTACCATCAGAGGTGATTTGCTTAGTCTGGAATTCTCATGATTTTCACCTTTAACAAGTCAATTTGTTCATGAATCTTTCTGCCTCTAACTGACAGGTTAAAGATATTCTGAGGCGTGTGTGGGAGAGTGAAGCTCCTATTACCTCATATTTATCTAACATTCAGCAACAGCAGAGTAATATTTCTGGACATATAACAGGCTATTCAATGTTTTTCCTAGAGACTATTCTTGTACCTCCAACAAAATTCCGCCCTCCAAGAGAAGTTGGTGGTTCCGTAAGTGTTAAGAAAATTACTTTTGATCTATGTTTCAGTAACTTGCATCAGTGGTCTTTGGTGTTGCTGTTTCCGAACTTCCACGTGCTGACATTTAAAAAATGATTTGTAGTTAACAGACACTTGGATTTGTACTCTGCTTCTTATGTTTTTCTTTGGTTGTATAGTAAGATTTTATAGGTGGATAGGAAACAACATATTTAAATCATCAATCTTAGTTCAAATTCTTGTTATTATTCGCATTGTTTCATTGCCTGTACAAGGTTGTTGCTGCCATTTTGTTCCCAGAATCATTTTATAGTTTTCCCTACAGGTGATGGAGCATCAACATACTGTTCTATTGGGGAAGGTGCTCTTGTCAAATATTGCTCTAGGAAATGCTCATACTAATAATTCTGAATGTTCGAGGATTATTAGTAGCTGGTTGGACCTGCAGCAAGCTATCAATGTGTTATTTGATAGCAAAACTGCAACAAGTGAGCCTATTTCTCTGATTTTCAGCTTTCATGGTTGCTGTGCATTCTATTATATATATGTTACTATGTAAAGTATTGGCTTTATGGTTTTCAAATGCAAAATTTTGTAGTTTCCACACCTGTGTAAATTGTTGTCTACATTGTTGTGGCAGGTCAATCTCAAAGAACTGGTTCTTCTGGAATTTGTCAGTTCCTTGAAAAGAAAGAGGGCATATTCCGTCAGAACATGATGGGTAAAAGGGTCAATTTCTCTTGTCGATCTGTCATATCTCCTGATCCTTACTTGTCAGTTAATGAAATTGGAATTCCTCCATACTTTGCATTGAGATTGACATACCCAGAGGTATGGATGGAGGTTTCATATATCATATTTTTTGTAATATGTTTTAGTCAACTGTCTCTCAATATGAATGTGCTAAATTGATGGAAGAACTTGGCATTATACATTTGGTTACACTGTAATATGTGAGTGAAGGAACTTATGCCTCTTCTGATATGCTTGGTGAATTGAATATTTCTAAATGTATTTGTTTCCATTTTGTCTTCTACTTGGATTTTATGCCTATAGTGATTACGACATGATTGGAAATTTGTATCTCTTTGGTTTAGTGTTAGATGCATAAACTTCTACTTTGTGTTGCAATGAAAGAGTATTATATTTAAAAGGATGAGAAATAATTGTGACTCTTATAGTATTTTTTATCATTTAGTTTTGTAGGAATCTCTATTCATTTTTTGTGATTTTTTCTGGGATGCTATTCAAATCCAATTGCATTAAAGCTACAACACCAATATGATATCAAGTAGGAGAATTCGTATTATGAGGGAATTGTCAGTGGTGCTTTTTGTTGAAAAAGTGATTGTATTCTTTCTGATTTCTCAAGCTAGACTTGTATATAGTTTATCAAAGCTCTTTCCTTATTTGTTTACTGATATATTACAGAGGGTTACTCCTTGGAATGCTGGAAGATTGAGGGATGCCGTGATTAATGGGCCTGAAATTCATCCTGGAGCTACAAATTTTAGTAGCATGCACAATACAGCATTGTGTCCAGACCGAAAGATGCAGCGTATAACAATATCTAGAAAAGTACATCCTTCACAAGGGATAGATGCCGTTTCAGGGAAGATCAACGAGCTTGAGTTTGAGAGCAAGATTGTCTATCGCCATTTGAAGGATGGGGATATTGTGCTTGTGAATCGACAGGTACTTGAAATGACACCACCATCTTATTTCATCAATCGTTCTGCTATCCGAGTAAATCATGTGTTTCAAAAAAGGCTGATTTCAGAAGATGCTCGATTATGATGCTTGAAGCTTTATGTCTGAAAACAAGAACAATGTCCATCAGAAATGAGTAGGCAATGCCTATAATTAGTTCTATATTCTCTTCAATATACATTTGAGGCCACTTTCTTGCATAGCGAGTGTATCTTTTCCATGGCAGCCATTTTATTGTCTGATCTCTGTAGGTTTGATTATTTAATTATTGTATTGCTGTTTTGCTGCTATTTAACTTGATGCTTGTTTTATGTCAGCCTACGCTTCACAAGCCAAGTATAATGGCTCATGTCGTTCGTGTATTGAAAGGAGAAAAAACAATTCGCATGCATTATGCAAATTGCAGGTTGGCTTTATCATTTAGTTTATATGCTCTCATTTTCTTTGATTATCTAAAGGATTGACGTCTTTTATGAAACTGTCTTCAGTGCCTATAATGCGGATTTTGATGGTGACGAGATTAATGTGCATTTTCCTCAAGATGAAATATCTCGTGCGGAAGCTTACAGCATTGTTAATGCTAACGAACAGTACATTGTTCCTACAAGGGGTGATACCGTGAGAGGCTTAATTCAGGTTTCAGTATCAGAACTTAATATCAATAGTTATTTTCGGTTTTGTCTTTCTTTTTGCTATATTCCATCACACACCTGCATGTTAACTATTCTTTGATCATAATTCTCCAGGATCATATTGTAAGTGCTGTGCTTTTGACAATGAAGGATACATTTCTTAACCGGAGTGAATTCAGTCAGCTGCTTTACGGGTCTGGTGTGTTCGCAGTTGAGTCGGGTTCACTTTCATGTAATCATTCCCGGAAGGTTTCAGTAGTAGATTCAGAAGGTGTGGTGGAGTCTATCTTGCCCACAGTGTGGAAACCAGTACCTCTTTGGACTGGAAAACAGGTAAAAAAATTCAAATGCTGATAATCTGTCTTATATGTATGACGTGATTGATGAAATGCCTATATTAGAGAAAATCTTAGTGTATGAATGATGGTCACTAGTATTCAACACCAGCTATCCTTTTTTTTTTTTGTGCTTCTCTAGGTAATTACAGCATTACTGAATCACATCACACGAGGTTGTGCACCCTGTACTGTTAAAAATCAGGGTAAAATCCCGAAGAGCTATTTCACTGGTGACAGTTACAGAAATGAAGAGTATGAAGATCACAATGCTGAACACGAGTTGTTAATTTGGAAAAACGAGCTTGTGCGTGGTGTGATTGACAAGTCCCAGTTTGGAAAGTTTGGTTTGGTTCACACAGTGCAAGAGCTTTATGGATCTAACAGTGCAGGCATTTTGCTTTCTGCATTAAGCTGCTTATTTACAATCTTTTTGCAGGTGCTTCTCTTGTTAATTTTTTAATCGAGTAAAATATTATTGTTGAGTGTCTCATTTAATAATTCAAACTAATGTTGTGTACATGGCTCAGAATCATGGATTCACATGTGGGGTAGATGACCTTATTATTTTGCCTAATTATGACGTCAAAAGGAAGGAGAAACTCGAAGGAGAAGATGTGGGTCAAGTCGTTCACAGTGAATTTGTTAAGTTCAAACCTGGGGAAATAGGTATCTTGATCAAAAATTCCTTTAATCCGATATAGCTTCTCTATTTTATCGTGTTTTTAGTGAGTGGTTTGTCTTGAAAGTGCCACTTATTCCTTTTCTTCGGTTTTGATTCCGTAGGCCCTGAAGAACTGCAGCTGGAAATTGAGAAAGCCATATGCAGTGACAGAGAATCTGCTACTGCAACCTTGGACATGAAAATGAAAAATAAATTGGCAAATAGGCTAACTAGAGAAGGTTCTGAGATACTCAAGCATTTGCTGACTTTTGGATTATTGAAACCTTTCCCAAAGAACTGCGTCTCTGTTATGACCACAACAGGCGCCAAGGGTAGTACGGTAAGATAGAATATCTCCATAAATCTATAAAGTTCTTGCCCATGATAATGCTGTTTTCCCAAGGACTTGTAACTGTCAGTAATCAGTTTTGAGTGTTTGAGGAAAACCTCAGTACTCATGCAAACACTTCTGTTTTCATTGAAACTTGAAGGTCTAGAGATTACTTTTTATGTTATTTTAGCTTGTTCTTGAGTATTGCCATTTTGATTTTCTTAAAAAAAAAAAAATTCTAGAATTTGCACGGTTAGCTTTCAAAAAGCTTGCTTGGTTTAGAGCTTCAACCCATTCTCGTAGATTAATGTGATCAAATCAACTATTCCAACAATCATGAACTATGGAGACACTGCAGTTGATTAGGCATTCTTAATTTAATCCCAATTGACATGGTAACTGTATTCATTCTGGTAGGTGAATTTCCAACAAATCTCTGCCTATCTGGGGCAACAGGAGTTGGAAGGTAAAAGAGTTCCTCGAATGGTTTCTGGGAAAACTTTACCCTGCTTTCCTCCCTGGGATTTCACGTCTAGAGCCGGAGGCTTTATCACTGATCGCTTTCTTACTGGCCTTCGACCTCAGGAGTATTACTTCCACTGCATGGCTGGTCGAGAAGGGTAAATTCACGTCTTTTACTTGTTTCTGTTTTCTGGGCATCACCAGGGTTTGCATACACAATTTTGTTTCGAACTTTTATGAAACACGACACGTTGAGTATGAAGAGAATCCTACCATAGATCACTGCCTGATGCTTTTGCTTTTTTGGTTTTTTATTCTCTTGATAGTCTTCTCTAACTGTCAGCTATTTGCTGCACAGGTTAGTTGACACTGCAGTGAAAACATCTCGCAGTGGATATCTACAGCGATGTCTAATGAAAAATCTTGAGAGCTTAAAAGTTTGTTATGATTATACTGTCCGTGATTCTGATAGTTCCATCGTTCAATTTTACTATGGCGAAGATGGTGTTGATGTGCACCACACAAGCTTTCTCACAAATTTTAAGGCACTTGATGATGTAATTTCTTATATTCTCCTCTTACGTATGAACTATTCGAGTTCCTATTTGAAAGTTGAAACAATGGTAAGAAAAGAACTAAGAATATATTTCTCCTTAATCTGATACAGAATCTAGAAACTATCCACCAGAAATTTCAGAATAAGCGTCAATTCAATAGCTACATCAGCAAATTGCCTGAGGGGCTCGAAGAAGAAGCCAGGCGCTTTGTTCAACAAACAAGAGACAAGTCATCGGAGAAACAGAACACACATGCAGTCAAGCTACATAAAAGAAAAAGGAAGGGAAGAAAGAAAGAAGACAAGGCATCTACAAAAGAGCAAGAGGAGTTTCTAGCGTTGGTGAAGCAAAAATATCTATGGAGTCTTGCACAACCAGGAGAAGCAGTTGGTGTCATTGCAGCTCAGTCAATAGGAGAACCATCAACTCAGATGACGTAAGATTTGTTTATTTTATTTTCTGCTGACTTTGTTAGACCTCATGCATTCTTCAGATTCTGTCACCATTCTAAAGTGAAAAAAAGAGTTTTCTTATCATCGAGAACAAAGTTAATGACTAAACCTGCAAAAGCTTATTTGATGCTCGTTCTTTTTTCAGACTAAACACGTTTCATCTGGCTGGTCGTGGGGAAATGAATGTTACATTGGGTATTCCACGTCTCCAGGAGATTTTGATGACTGCATCAGATGTTATCAAGACTCCCATTTTGACGTGCCCTTTCTCAGAATGGAGATCCAGGTGAGTAATTAAAAATCTTGTTCTGCAAACATGATAATTTTTTTTTACTTAGAATGCTGGATTCAATGCATGATAGCATTTATGTGTCATTTGCAGATCTGATCTCGTACATCTTGTTTCTAATGTGAGGAAAGTCACGGTAGCAGACTTGGTGGAGAATATGGAAGTTCGACTTTCAATTGAGCGCCACAAAGTGACTAGAATTTATAAGTTGACGATGAGACTAAAAGATACTGATTTTTTTCCGTTAGAAGACACTCAGGATACTCTGAAAACCGTGTTTTTAAGGGAATTGGAGGATGCAATTGAAAATCATGTCATTTTTCTCTCCAAAATTCATGGCATTAAGAATATAATGTCTAGTTTAAGATCAGAAGCATCAAATGAAGCTGGTGATGATGACTCAGGGGCTGGAACTCAAGAAGCAAATGATGATGATGATAGTGATGACGATGACAAAGGAGATGATCTTGGTTCGGATGTACAAAAGAGAAAACTACAAGCTTCAGATGAAATCGATTATGAGGATGGATCTGATGTTGACCGTGGTGAAGGCTATTTAACTGCGGAATGGGAAAAAGGAAATAGTGATACAGACCATCATGAGAACACTGAAAACAGCAAAGATGATGAAACTGAACACTCGAAAGACAAAGGTGAAACGTCGTCTAATGACCAAAATGTGGATGAGGTTATGTCCGAATCCAAATCCAGTCGGAAAAAGGTACGTAGGGCTGTCTACATGGAAGTTAAAGGACTGTCGTTCAAAGTCCACTTCAGATTTACCTCAGAACCTCATCTGTTGCTTGCTCAGGTATTCTCCTCTTCATGTTTCGTGTTTTGGTGGTGTTGTTACACTGATGTCCAATCTTTTCGTTTTAAACTAAACGCTTTTCCAACTAATTTGCCAGATTGCCCAGAAAACTGCAAAGAAGGTGTACATCAAGAGATGTGGGAGGATCAGTCATTGTAGAATGGTACAATATGATCCAGATGAAAAAACAGTAATCTGGGATGACAAGAAGAAACCAAAGAGGGGGCAAACAAGCTCAGATGAAGCCATGTATTGTGCACTCAAAGCATCCGGAGTTGATTTCAAGTCGTTCTGGGAGATGCGGGACGATCTTGATCTAAGCCGTTTGTACTCAAACAATGTCAATTCCATGTTGAAAACATACGGAGTGGAAGCAGCCCGAGCCTCTCTAATACGAGAGGTGAAGCAAGTTTTCGACAATTATGGAGTGAAGATAGACTATCGCCATTTAAGCTTGGTTGCTGACTACATGACACACACTGGTGGCTATCGGGCAATGAGCAGACACGGATGTATGTCCGACTCAGTGTCTCCGTTCCTTAAGATGTCGTTTGAGGAGGCGACTAAGTTTATGGTCGAAGCAGCGTCTCATCAACTATCAGATGACTTAGAGACTCCCACGTCCAGAATTCTTTTAGGCTTGCCTGTAAAGATGGGCACAGGTTGTTTTGACTTGCTGCAGAAATTGGATTCTTGATTGAATCTTTTCTACTTTGCATGGTTGTTGAATCCATTAGTAATTTTATTTAATGTAGGTTGTGATCTCTAAAGTTATGACAAATTTAGTTAGTCAAAACTCAGATGATACTTTCTAGATGTGTAAATGAGAAAAAAAATAATTAATACTGCTCGTGAGCTACTACTAGGGATCAACTTGAAAAAAATTGAATTTGACTTGAAGATAATCAAGTCGATCTTGAGTTCGAACATATTAATACTTGACTCGACAAGCTCATGAGCCTAATTGAGAAATTTTGAGCATATGTTAACTTACAATTTTGCCTTTGATAGTTTATTAAAATTTTCATATTAAGCATATTTTTAGGAATTTAAATTCTTTTATAAATATATTATTTAGATATCAAGTCCAGCCAAACTAGAACTCATCGAGTTAACCGTCGAGTCAAGCCTAGCTAGCAGTACTCTGTTCGATTCGACTCGCTTATTCCCCAAAATACTTCTTTTATCTTCTGCTTCAGAATCACTCCTCACTAAAGCATATACCTATTGTAACAATTTTTACTAGCATAACACCAATCCACTACTAATGATTTTTGAATCAATGAAGTGTGGCTTTTTTTTTAATGGCAAACAAGTTTTACCCAGTATGATTCAAAAATCTGAAATAGATTTAAAACGTGGGTTTGTTGTACAAAATAAAAAATATAATTAAATTAAACCAATTTTGAAAGTCAAAACCCAACTCTTTATCTAGAATTGGAAAAAGCAATTGGATATGTGTCGAAGAGTTTGCAAGAGTTGAGATCTTAAGCTAAAGTTGCTAGTAGGTGAATCTTTTTTCTGTTTTCGTGGCACGATTTTAGATTATAAGTTGGCCAAAACTAGTTGAGCTACTACTTCCACGTGGACATGTTGTGTCATTCCAGATGTTGAAACGTCATTCGATGCATGTATAAATCATAATAATTGATTTTAATATAAAGCTAAGTGCATATCTTGGAAAAATTATTAATTTCAAATCCCTCAGATTTTATATTCCGAAAATGCATCAAATCTTGTATTTTTCAGTCAATGAATTTTATATTAATAATAATTATCACTCATAACTCCTAAGTGGGAATTTTAAATATATTTATTATGATAATCCAATGACTAGAGAAAATAGAAAACACTTCATATATAAATATCAAACATTATATATATATATATATATATATATATATATATATATATATCCACACACACATTCACAAGTTGATCGATCTTGTGATTCAAAGTAGAGTTAATCACATCACATGTAATTGGCATTTGGCCACCCCTTTTTCTATATCTCAGTTGTTCCAAAAGAAATGCAATTACATATATATCCACATCCATTTCTTTCCACATATTCTTTGGTCTTCAGAAGTCTCAGCTTCAAATATAAAATATTCATTTAATTATTTCATATGCTTTAATAAAATAAACATAATTATCACAAAAATTTCAACAAGACTATTATTATTTTTTCTCTCAAATTAATATTAAAATGCGCTGGTGATGTTCCTAATTCAAAAACACATATAAGTGAAACCACGTTATTGAAAAAAAAAAAAAAACGAAATTGAGAGGATCCCAATTCGAGCTATTTCAACTTTTGATGATAATTAATTATCCTAGAATTCAAGTCAATATACCAAAAGTCAAATGAGATTACAACTTGTATAGTGCTGGAAAACTAGGTCATGAGCTGGTAAAATGTCACACTTTATTTCAGCTCATCACGAGTCTATTTAAAGCTTTATTTACACTTGTTTCATTTCCCAATCTCTATATATAGATACACTATAAACCCATATTTTCATGCAGAGAAAAACCAACACAAATTAGCAGCATATACTAAAATGTCTAGGCAGATAATGTTCATTCTCATTCTTGCCCTCCTTATTTTCTTCATGGGCGCTTCGTTTGCCTCGCGGCCCCTAGGGGCAAAACCGGAAGATTATACAACGTTCAAACCGAAAATTACGAAGGAAAAACATGGATTTGGAGGCAAGGAAGTGGAGGGTTGTTTGCCTAAAGGAAGAAGACATTCATCAGCTCCAAGCCGTTACATAAACTACCAACCTCTTGGCTCAACAATATGTTCTTCAATAGATCATCATCATCATGTAAAAAATCCATGAAAATGTTTTTGGTGATTTGGTGGACAATTTGATGTGTTGTTGAAATGTAATGTTTTATGTGTGATTATATAGGCTTGTTTATTGTATTTATGATACTTTCAAGTATTGATCATTAAGGATATAGGACAATATAGAAAATGATATTTTGCAATTGTATCATGTTGTCTTGATTTTAATTGTTTTAATTATATATGTTGTTTGTGTTACATCAAGATGATTTTTTTTTTCTTCTTTTAAGTAGAACATTTTACTTTTCTAATTTCGTGACTGGAGTTATATTTGCAAGACGATCTCATATAATTAGGATGGGAAGAGATACATTTACATCTCGTTCGAGTTAAGAGATATAATGTTGTTAAAAATATAACATGATATATTATATTATGATTTTTTTTAGTATATGTATTTGTATAGTCATATGTATAATTATTAAGGGTATGTTTGTTTTGAGTTTATGTAAAATTGAGGAAATCCGACTTTGAAATCCTGAGTTTTTAAAATAAAGGTGAATAATTAAAATTTATTTTTGTTTAGAGATTTTGCAGGGTATAATTAGTACTGTAGATGTCAAATCAATGATGGAAAAAATGTTATTATGTAATATTATATTGTTAGTTGATGTAATGGTAATGATTGACTGATTGTAATAGTAGAAATTTAGGTGTGTATTGAAATTTGTGTATTAATAGTTTATAATATAGGGTTAATGATTGTGTTTTTATTTAAATAAAGTAAAATTTTGGTAGATTAACCTTCTTCTAACCTCAAAACAAACAAGGATTTGAATGAATCTAAATTCCAAATCTCGACTAACAAACACTAATCCAAACATAGTCTGAGAGATATAATGTTGTTAAAAACATAACATGATATTTTATTTTATGATTTTTTTTTAATATATGTATTTTTATAGTCATATGTATAATTATTATTAAGGAAAATAGTAGTGGTGTCAGTGTGTATAAGTGAGATTGAATTATTAGTAATTCCTAAGCATGCTTGGATGGGACATTTTCACATTAATGGGCTGGTGGGCCATTATAATATATTTTAAAAAATATATGAGCCCAACAAGAATTTTGAAAAAAAAATAGTAACTTCCATTGGGCCAATCAAAGATGGGTCTGAATTAAATATGGCAAACCTAGCAATTTTGTCACTAATATTGCTTGAAAACACAAATTGACTTGTTTTAGCACTTAATAAATCAATTACAATCCTAACACTTTTCCCTCTAATTTAAAAAGGAAATAAAATTGTGAACTATTTATTAAAATTATATCACGTAATCCGACGTATGATAGTGACATGACACATCAGCATTGGAAACTATTTAAAATCGACATTTATCCATGGCAAATTAAAATTTTGAAAGTGTACTTTCAAGCAAACATTATGGGCAAACTTACTACTTTCATCATAAAAAGTCTAATTAATATCGTTTTGATTCTGCTAGCTCTAATGCCACGGTCATGTAAATGTTATATTAATATTTACCATCTATTTTTACATATAAATGTGTGTACGTTTGAGAATAAATAGATAGTACTATATATTACATATGATGTAATTAACAAAATGTAGTATGAATTATTATACCATAATATAACATCATTAAATCCCAACCCCTCAACATTGATCTTAATGACAATATTTCAAAGTTATTAAAAACTTTTTAATTCTCAACCACTCAAACTCGATATTTAAGCTTGGGTCGATTATTGTGCATTTTAAAACCTAGACGAGTATGAGTTAGATAAAAAAGGATTAGGTCCAGAACTTGAATCCTTAATATGTAATTAATTACTTGAGTATTGGGTAAAAATAAATTCAACCAATACTTAGCCGATTGTCATCCCCATATAAGATCATATTCTACATTTCTATATATTGTTCTTACATTTCATATTTTATAATGTGAATGTATCACTTCGAAATTTTGTCAAATTCCAAATAGATCTCGAAGTTTATACAAATTACTATTAAACTCTTTCAATGATAGATCGAGTTTTCAATATATAACACACTTAAAACTTAAAATATGATATCGATAAAATTGCATGAGTAAGTTTGAATCAATAAAAATCAACCGAAACATTGCGCGAATTAAGTTTTAATTGAATTTTTCTCAAGTATTCATATCTATTAATAATTGACAAACCTTAAACATAATTCACTACATTTTATTTCATAACTATAGGTAAATCCCAAAATCAAAACACCATATATATATATATATATATATATATATATATATATATATATAATATAATAAAAAAACATGTAGCTATTTGGAATGTGTAGTTGTGTATCTTTGAAGCCACACGATGTTTGATTTCATTTAGGGTAAGAAAAGAATAATGATGAAGTCGTGGGCACAATAACAAATTCAACAACCTCATTAAACCAAAGTTTGATTTTATGTTTCATCAGATCCAAGAACAAATGTACATACTATTACGAACACAAAATGCCACGTAGGATATGGGAATCTAATCTTCTCCCAAGTAGAAAACTCTGTTTGATTTGTGGTCGGTAGATCCGGGATATAATCCCATGCTACTCATCCACATACACACGTGATATACTAACACCACATTGTCTCTTGATTTGACTAGAGAAGGAAAAAAAATAAAAATCAGCCTTGTTAATTAGGGTGAATATAAAACGAGGAGAAAAAAAGAAGAAAATGATAGATCATCGAATTAGATTGCCACAAATATTTTATCGACTTGTCAAGTTCGACTGTAGTCTAGATGTTCATGTAACACATGATTTTTTGAATCTGATTTGGACTAGTTATATTGATTGTGTTTGTAGAATGTTCGATCAGAAAGTTAAAATGTTTGATGAAATTGTTGAATTGATGAGTAAGTTTGAGTTGAATTGATGATTTTTTTTTTCATTTATAATATTAATGGGGAAAAAAAGAAAAGAACTAAAAGCATCTTTGCATTGTAGAAATATATATATATATATATATATATATATATATATATATTAAAAGAAAAGTTTCAAAATAGAGAAAATAATGCATGAAATGTAAAAGGGATCACAAATATTAGTAGTGTTTGTAATTGTTTTAAACAAATGATAATGGGAGATGGTAAAGGTAACCCACCGTTATTTGAATGAAATAATATAGTTGAAAATAGAGTTTATTTTAAAATAAAATACAATCTTATTTGTGGCTTACCAAATACTCCATCTTGATAATAGAAATCAATCGCTTAATACTAAATCAATAGACAAGATTCTTTGTATTAACATGTATAAATGATGTTATTTATTAATACGTGTGTGCATTACAAATAATGAAATACATGATAAAATATCAAATATAACAAATCGATACGAATCCAAAACATATCACCTTTCAATTTGTTAGCATATTGGTAAATGCAATATATGAAATTGGAATATAACAGAATTAATTAAATAAAGCCAAGGACTTATTACATCACTTTCATCCAAAAAAAAAAAGTTATCACCTTAGCTGCAAATCAGTACTGGACTTCACCTAGTGTGATGCTTCTATTTATTCACACATAATCATGTATATAATGATGTAATAAATAAATATATGTGTGTATCAGTACACACATACAAAAGGACAAATCATGTCATGGATATTATCAAACTTCGATTTAGTGGTCAATTTTATCCCTAGATTTTTTTTTTTTTAAATAACTAAATTTACCACTATCTGTTAAATTACCTCAATATAAATAGTACGTCAAATTATATGAATTAAAAACTATTTTTTCATTTGATAAAACTAGTCGTTTGACCGGGTCAACGTTCAAATTATTTCCAATTAAAATGAGGGATTACAATAATACTTCTCCGTACTAAAATTCCTTTTGAAATAAAAACCCATTATTTGACCAAACATATCCTTTAAATCCAATAAATGAAAACACAGCCAAGAAATAAATGAAAGCATTAATTCAATTATTAATGTAAAAAAAAAATGTTTTTTGTCCACTTAAATTAAATAATAATAAAAATAAATAGAACTTAAATTCTCAATCACAATCATATTATATTTCTGTATATATACACATATATATATATAATAAACACACACACACACTCACACACACATCTCCCAAAATCCTCATTCAAGCAAATATATATCAGTGCAGCAGCATCATCACCACCAGTAGCACCACCGGAGCCACGGCGGCGCCGCCATGAGAAGAGTAGAGGAAGAGAAGAGCATTTTCTGCCCAATGAGATCTTTCCGGCGACGGTGCGGCCGTCTTGTGAAGGAGCAGAGGGCCAGATTTTATATCCTCCGCCGCTGCGTCATCATGCTCATTTGCTGGCAAGATTGCAATGATTCTTGATTTATTATTTTTCACTTCTTTTTATAATATTCATTAATTAATTATTTTTATAGAATTAATTAATTTTGTTGATTACTCACCCTCCTCTTTCTTTGGATTTGTGAAGTTAATTGTATAGTTTGTAGTGTCACAAATTAATAGTATTTTAATGATTATAACTCTTGTCGGAGTTATAATTCATAATCTACAAATCAGTGATCGAAGATTTCGTCTCATGAAATTAGATTTGTATGAAACAATTTCATATTATTACTTGTATATAGAGATCGTTAATTTTTGTTTGCTTTTGAGAGAATTTATAAAATTTTAACGTTAATTACTGGCTTTGCTTTCCGGCTCAATGTATATATGGTTTTCTATTTAATTTTGTGTTAATTTTCACTTGTTCTAATATTGGATGAAATTGTATCAAGTTATGTACTCAATGCGTTTCAAAATTACCATCAGTTTAAAAAAATTAAAAAAAATCGTGAAATTAATCTGTGAATTTTGTCACCTATAAAGAATAAGTAATCTTTCTGTTCCAATTTTGTATTTATCTAGTTCAAGTAAGTCCTCATTTGTTGCAAATACTCTTGACTTTTATAAAATAAATCATATAATTAATATTGTGGTCCTCTTAATTACATATTTTCTTAATTTATGTGAAGTAACTTTAAACCACACATAGGTGGGAGTTTTGATTTCGATTAATTTTAGTTTTATAAATAAAAATTACTTTCATCTATGCTTCTATATTGTAATTATTTCAAATTTGTATGCCTATTGAATAAAATATAGAATTTTAATTAAAAAAGAGGTTGGTATACAGTTGCATGTGTAGGGGTGGGGAAATTTACAGAATTACCAAGAGTTTACCGTGCCCAAAAAATATAATATTTTTCATTTCGATATATCGATATTTTCAGTATACCGAAGTTTCGGTATGTAATTTTTATTTTGGTATAACGGTATTTTCTGTATAGCGAAATTTCGGTATATATTTTTCATTTCGTTATAATGATATTTTCGGTATGAAACAGTATGACTACTTATAATTTCGGTATATCGAAATTTTCGGTACAGTAACAATATGGATTTTCTTATACGATATACAATATGAAATTTTGGATACAGTATTTGACCCAACCCTTGCATGAGTGCAAGTGTGCAACATAGGAGAAGCAATTGGACAAGGAGTGTTGCAAGTACACTTGATTAGCTGTCTCCCATTAACCTTGTACTACATTCAATTATTTAATTTTTGCTTAAAATTAGTTTTTTCAATATTCAAGAAATTCTCTTTTGAGTCTCATTTTGATAGATCAATGTTAAACACGAGATCCTCTATTACGGTGTTTGTTTCATTCAATAAAGTAAAATAATTTTCACATAGACACATACTATATATATAAATGGTATTATTGATTAATATGTAATATGGATTAGAGATGATGAAATATAAAATGAAACATAATATATAATGAAAAATCATAAATTTATGGACTTTTGAATTGTAAATACCAATAAATGAATTTAAATTCTTGTTTTTTTTTATTCTGAACGATGTTTGTCGTTTGAGATAACGTTAATAAATTTGAAATGTATTTAATATGAAATTATTTCTCGAATTTCAATCAATTCAGTTTTGATTGATTTTATTTACAAAATCGAAATATCTCTTACTTTTATTATTAATTTTTTTCTACTTTCTTTTTGCGGCAAAATCATTTTAATTTTTAGATCTTACTGAATTTGTTATCATACTTATAGAAAATATATAAAAGAATAGCATTTGGCATTTCACAAAGATCATTTTTCCTCATCCTCAAAAGCAAAATGCCTTTTAACTTGCAACCATTTACATTCTTATTTTATCCACTTATGATGTACTTATAACATGTTACACTTTTCAAGTAAGTTTTATCAAATGTATATTGATCAAATGATCCAAGCCAACGACTATATGCTGATTTATAAATGATTTTATTTGAATTGAACATATTATTATTCAAATTTGTTTTAGATAATACTTAACCTAAAAAAAATAAAAAAATAAAAGATTTTTTAATGAACGATGTCAAATCGAATATCTAGTAACCAATTAACCATGATCGGGTTTGAGACAAATGAACGAGTTATGGGGCACGACGACGTCGTACTGAGGCGCTCAAATTTCACCGCCTGTAACTCTAGTTTTGTGGGTCCCGTATTTTCTCCACATTTATTAATGAAGAAAATTAAAATGCTGTACTAATTTGTTGACCATAATTTATTAGATTATAATAATGATAAATTAAGTACAATATACTTGATTTGTAATTAAATATAATGTAATATTCCACCCGAAAAAAAAAGTAGATTATATTATAAAAATTAAATTAAATTTAAAGTATATCTATTTGACTATATCTGTAAATGGTAGTCCAATTGTCCCATTTATATAGATAATCATAATTTTCACACAAATTACGACAACCTATTGAAACTATTGGAACTATTATTATATTTTCTTTTTTCACCCACAATCACCTTCTTTTCTTTTCTTTTCTTAAGAAAAATATATATCTTATTATAATCATCTTTAAAATAAAAGAAAAATATAGAATTTTTTTTAAGACAGATACATTGAAGGAAGTTTCAAACATCGCATCACCTATAGCAATTAGACAAATTAATTATAATATAATAGGTTGATGAGCAATGTTTTGTTTAAAACTTTTATAGAAATTTAAAAGTACTATTATTCAATGGAGGATACATATATACCAAAAACAATTAGACAAAATAGTACTTATTATTACTGTACACTGTCCAGCTCTTTTATTTTATTATTTTCAATTTATTATACTCCCATTGCTATAGCCTATTAATAGCTAAACAACAAAAACCACAACACTTTAAGAAAACGAAATTTCATTTAAAGAAGGCCCCAATATTTCCTTCAACTTCATCTCTTTAAAGTGGCTTAGTCTAATCAAACTCATCATGTAGCTACTAGATACTATATTCAATAATACTATATTCAATAATATTAGATTCAATAAATTCATGTTACATCTAGTATATTTCATGGAATGTATGGACGTTCACGTTGTTCTTGATTACAAATAATGATTCGTATGTACACATTCCTTTTTCTATATATTTTTTAATCAGAAATTCAAACCATCAAAACAAATTTAAACTAACATCATCTTATCGTTTGCGATTATATACAACAGTTTTCACATCTATGTTATGATACTGTAGTAAAGTATATGGTCAATAACCCAGAGACTCGATATTCAAATCATCTTTAAGGTGTGAACCAAAAACTAAATAAATTGTGATTCTATACACAATTTTGTCTAAAGAGCAAAGGAAAGAGATTATATATATATATATATATATATATATATATATATATATAGAGAGAGAGAGAGAGAGAGAGAGAGAAACACAAGAATTTCCATAGTAAGGCCACCAAAAACCAGATGGCAAGCTCCAAAGTGTGTAATGGGGGATGAGGTGGTAGGTTCATCTCGTGACCATGTTTTTTGGCTTAGTTTTCCAATCATTGTCTTCTAGTATTGGCACTGTCCATGATATTTTCTTGCAAAATGCGACAAATCTTTTTTCTTTTTAATAATCCATAAAATATTTATATATAATATATGTATATATGTATGTTTGTATGTACATACAAGAATATAACAATATTGATCTTAGTAGAAAATTGCGGTAGGACTTTGCAACCTATTTGTAAAATATTAAGTTGGGAATTAAAGAGATTTTTCTATATGGAAGATGCTTAGTGCAATATGTGTGTTGGTTAAATGATTTTTAAAAAAAAGTTAATTGTTGCAAAAATCATCAACTTTTATAATATTGTAATTTTGATTAATTCTTTTGACTATTAGTAAAATAATATGATTTTTAATATCTCATGCATTCGTAATCAACGAGCAGATTTCGGGTATAAATTTCTTGTAAGTGCATTGAACCCAACATACATATCATCACTAAACACTTGATCATCACCTAACAAAAACTCAAAGTCCCTACTTTTTACAAGAAAGGTATGCCCAAAATATGTCCGTTGGTTAGTGATGTAGGGGACATTAAAAATCATGTTAAATTTGCTAATAGTAAAAAAAAAATAGTTTAAATTGTAATTTTTGCAAAGTTCGTGATTTTTGCGATAATTTTTTTAAAATGAGCTAGGGGAGTGGAAGGAAGTGAGATAAATAAGGACTACAAAACTTGCATAATTCAGGTTCGAACTGTGATCATCATAAATAACCTCTTATAAAGGTGGATACCCTTTCTAAAATATAGAATTTAAAGATAAATAATTAAGATTGAATTAGTGAAGTTGTAGAAATCAAATGATTTCTACAACTTCAATCATACGGAACTAAATCATCTATTTTGATGTGATGTTTCATCTCGTATTACATTATTTTTAATCCACACCAAATGTTAATAACTGATGTCATATATAAATTTGACGTATGGTTAATTTGAAATATCAAATGAAACACCATAATGGAATCAGGGATCTTGCTTGCAATCGCTGTTGTTTCACACTTTACCTCTCATAGCTCAAGTCAAATTTGTAGATCAAAGGCTCAAATAATGTGGTACTGTTGTATGAAGTACATGTAGTCATAAGTCAAGAAATTAAATAATTCATTAGTGTGACATACTGTAACCGGATTAATGGGTCGTAATCGTAATAAAGTAGATCTAAGTAGAGCACATTATTTCAAATCCATAATGTGATTTTCTTGCAAAAGTCCAAGTTAAGATAGTCACAATCCTACAGTGGTGTGATAAGGTTATGATAAGATAACCATGTAATAAAGCTTGGAAAGACCAAGAGAAGTAACATAATCTTGTCCAGAAATCAATGCAAAATGGTCAAGAAAAAGGCCCATATTATCACTAATTTTCAGGTGGGACTGTCCCCTTGGAAATTGCTTTGTCTAATCAATAATTAATCCAAAATATGTAATCGCCACCACCGTAGTCGAATGATAAAAGAGGTGGCTGTAAATTATGTTGAAGAATAGCATTGAGTTCGAATCCTAAACGATCGAGATAAACGAGGTTAAGGTCATAAAATTGGGTTATCAAACAAAACAAAACAAAATTAATATAGCACAATCATCAAAATTTGAAAAAAAAAAAAAAAAAAAAGGCTTTAAACATGGACAAATATTTGCATGAATTAAGCTACAACTATTTGTGTGTACCATAATCCTTCTTAGTTTGAACCACATTTTGTTTGCCAATTCTTTTCTAGATTGACAGGATTGTGTTTTTTGAATGGACTAGAGATGAAAGGCTGCATGCATGAATATCACGAAAAAGAATGAAAATAAATAAATAAAAATTAAATACAATTGTTAAAAAAAAATTAAAATTAAAGCAAATGTTGGCCCACAAGCTTTTCTCAAAGGTGTAACATTGCACCAAACCTTTTGATTTTAGCCAATTACACACAATATTGATTATGGGTTAACTAACCTCTCATTTGAGGGATACATATAGCTGACACGTGGCACGACATATCATAATCATAAACAATGGGAAAAGTGCAGTTTGCCCCCATAACGTTTATAGATAAGCTGATGTTAGTTGTGAGATAAGGGGTTTAATCATTCCAAAACAGCATTTTATCTCCCGTTATTATAGCATATATTGTTCATTACATACAAACACACATATACTCATGAGTATATTACATGTATTATAATTGATTCAAGTATTATCACAATAATTTAGTATTATCATCCATTTGATAATTGTTATACAAGATACTATAATTGGTTCAAGTATATATCACAGTTTTAAGGTTATCAAATGGATTAAACATATATATTGTATAATTTAATTCAATCTTTTTATTCTCAATGCTATGATATGCAAACTTTATCACAAAATAGCATTCTTTGTAATCGACTATTTATTGCTTGACAATTTGCCAAGAACTGAAAATGCCTAAAATGGCCAAGAGCAAAAGGGCAAACAAATATGTGTAATTATCTATTTCAAAAAGAAAAAAATTCTTTATAATGAATAAATCACATTCAGTTTGTGCAAACAGTACACATCATACCTTGCAATGGCAGAGCTAAAACTTGTAAAATAAACACAGAAAGAGAGAAATGAATCTGTATAAAAATTAGCAAAACTAGCAGACCAAAACAACAAAGCCTATCAACAATAATTAGTGACAACAATTCTCTCCCAAACCAAAAAAACCATCATAAATAGCTCCTCCACGAGGCCGAGCATTCTTAATCTCACAAACAATGAAAGTGGAATTTTCCCGCGTAAACCACAATCACGAATCTTTATTAGTTAACCCAACTTGTCTATGAAGGTTTCTGTCAACGTGTGGCCATTGATGATTTTTGTTGTTCCTACAATCACATCATATGCTGTTCCTTCCTGCAGAAAACGAAGTTGCAGCATAAAAAACTTCACAAAATAATGAAGCGGGGATCAATACTTCAATTGTAGCGACTTGATAGACTACTATTCTGGTCCTGATGGGCATTATAGATACAGCTAACTTTGCTAAGTATCAATAGTATTGATCACATTTTCGGTGCATTTTGAATAATTTAAAATTCAAGAAGTGATGAGAAATTAAAATATTGCTTGACAGCAGATATATGCAGTCCTCACAACTCAAAAAAACAAAAAACAAAATTAGCTCGTCATGTGAAATTTCCTAGAACACTTGCTTTATGTTAATCCCATGGTGACAATATATGTTTCCTGATTGAGACAAACTTTGAAAAGCACCATAAATAATAATTTCATTATGCAATATTAAGAGCATACCTGAGAACTAAGGAAACGAAGTGCAGAGATCTCAGCAAATGTTACTCCACCAATGAAAACTACAAGGACTAAAGCACGCCTTCCATCCGCAATTCTGAAATAAGGCAAATGCATAATTAGATTAAAAGAAGCATGGACATGAGACTGAGCGGGAGAGGAGCATGATGGCATGTGTTCTTGTACCATTAGACTAGGCAACCACTAAGTATTCAGTATTCATGCAATATGGATGCTCTAATATGAGATAGTCGGTGTTGCAAGCATACCATATGAGATTTTTTTCGAGATTTTATTTAAATCTGGGCAATGGTACGGTCAAGAGATGCCATTTCAGCTTTTTTTTTTTTTTAGGAAAATTCTATGAAAATTCTTTACTAGGCTTGATCAAATTCAAATAATGCCTAATATTGCCTTTTAAAATTAAACTCATTATAACCACAATGTTGTTGCTCTGTGGTCTTCTAAAAGGACATGAAGTGGAGTCATTCCTTGATTGTTTTGTCCTACCGCCAACGACTCGAATTGAAAGATGAAGATCAGAAGCATGTCTCACTACTTCGTGATGCCAGATCACAGGAATGCATTGCCGCTAGAATGAATTCAATTTCCCTCTCTTTTTTGCCTTTTTTTTTTGTGGGGGTGGGAGGTCATTATATAATTCATCTAATAAAAAAGTTGAGGAATACTTCTCCGAGCTGTTCAGAGATCCAGGCAGCGTATCATATGAAGGAATGCTTGAAAATCCACCCTGGACAAACAAACAAATATCAAGCTATTTGTCAATATGGTACAGTGGAGGATGAAAAGAGAAATTTAAAAAGATGACGGACTCTTTTGGTTTCTGAGTGTGGCCCAGGGAGAAGCCTCAGGATTTCTTCAATGGGGCGCCTGCAGGATAATTTTTGCCAGAAGAGAATCAGAAAAACAGAAATTGAATACAATATAACATTACACTTGAATATAGAATTATAGATATCTTGTTCTGTGTTGATAATTATATGCAAGAGAAGTGAGTAACTTCCGATATATTATCAGCATCTGACATCCTTCAATTTTGAACAGACTCTTACACCGCTTGATCATGGACTTTGATGCATATGAGTCAAATATTGAACAATCATTCCATTTTATTTATCTAGCAGGAAACTCAAGCAATTTGTCATTGAATAAGCAGACAATGCCAGAAAAGCACAATACCCGCAGGTTCATTCATTAAAAGCTCAAATAATTTTTATCTTTTTCCCATGTGAGCTAAATCTCAGTCTTCTACTAGCAGCTCTCAGGGGAAATTATATATGGATACAGGAAGCCTAAAATGTCAATTATGTCATTACAAGAAATCATGCTCATTCACTATTTTATATAGTTTCTCATAGTGACGAATTAAGCACATAGTATTCCAAAAGACTCCTTGTTATCATATTTCAACTACAACGGGAGATGAATCTATATGGTATTAACAGAATTTATTTGAAAATAAGCTCACCATCCCGATCGTATTGCCTGCTGAACAAGTCGAATGCTGAGAGGAGCATATCCAGAGAACACGTATGAAATATCATTTGGACTGGAAGAGACAGGTTAAAGGTCAGAAGAGAACATCAGAGAAAATAATAGCATACTGGATTTAAGGTCCAAATCTTGCTCTTGGCAAAGCCTTACTATCATCATGCATAATAGAAAACATCAGGAAAAAGATTGATTCTTGAGAGTAATAAAATGAAAAAATGGGACAAAGAGAATACATAGCAGTAGAGATGTTAACAGGCTAGCCCTAGCAATCTTGTGCCAGCCCTAATGACTTTCGGGCTAAACACACTAATATTGGGCTGAGTCAAACAAGTCAAATTACATAATTAAATCTAAAATTTCAAATCAAAACATACATAAAATTTATGCTTAAAATACTTGCAACTTCAAACTATAGTAAAATTGATTCTTCAAGTAGCGATTAATTAGAGTAACGTTTATTTACTATACATCAATGAAGTGCCAGGTCTAAATTAGGAGAAGTAGACTGAAATTTACGAGTCGTTAGCCTAATCCTAATACCTAACATCACATTCTTATAAGCTGAATAAGCAAATAGTAAGTGTTAACATCAAAAGTAAATTACTTGGAGGTGTCTGTGTCCTCAACTATAAGTTGCATAGCACGTTTGATGGTCAGCCAGTTGCTTCTCGAGTCCTGCACGACACAAACAGAATTATAACAACGTCATGAACTGTTAGGTTAGATTATCTAGATAAGCATACAAAAGGAAAATCCTAACTTAACCTGTTTCCTAAACAGCCCTGCTTTTTCCAAGTTATTCAGTGTAGCCATATGCTCAAAACCATAGCTGTGAAGAAGCTCTCTCCTAAACCAAAAGTGAAATTGAACAATTTTTGAGAGATTTTAACATTCTTCACAACTTTAAGACAAAATCAACACTATAAATTTCACTTGCCTCAAATAGTCAAAATTCTTCTTTGGCAACCCTGAGTTAGTAATTGAAAACAAGATTAGAAAGCGTAGGACATTTACAAGAGGCTCCTGCTTATGAATCATTTCTTCAATGTAATCAAAGCATCTGCAATGATACACACATTATTTAGGTTTAATCACATATAGCAGAAAGACCAGATCTAACGAATATGAAAGTAGCTATACAAGACTATCACATTTGAGGATAAACATTATGAACTTAAGACCGTTGTGCCCCATACAAGTACATCAGGTATGTTAAGCTAATCAAGAGTGTAGAATAGGTTGAATCCAGGTCATGACCCATTTACACAAGAATATCAAGACCCATAAATAAAAAATGAAGATCAGTATGGAACTCCACCAATCAGAATAAACAACATGCCTATTTGCAGATTGGACTGGTCGTATAAAGGACAGAGATTGGTCCTGAGCCAGTTTGGGTCTGTCAGGATTTGAAAAATTGGTTGTCCAGTCAAAGGCTCAAATGGTTTGTGAGCGTGGAGTCACTCATACATCCACAGTTGTCACTCCGCATCATACTTATGAAGTGTAGTTAGGAAAGCATTAAAAGCTCCAAGACTCATCACTAAGGATCTCAAAAAGATTAAAAGTATAAGAAGTTGTTCATGGTCATAGCATACATTTCATAGCTCTGAGCCTCCACGAGTGTTTGTTCCATATCGAGTCTCCCAAGAAACGATGGTTTTGATGTAAACGTTGACAAATGCTGGGCAAGATTTATGTGCCTCTGAATTGTTCACAACAGATGTTTAGACCAAATATATGTAACAAGTTGCCAACTTACGCTTGAATTTTGAATGGAAACTCACTGTCATTTCTGGTAATGAGTTAAGCTTCTTCACAAAGTCCTTCAATTCAGAGACAGTCTGGGTCTGTATACAGGAAGCAGAATCAGAATTCATGTACTGTAGTGAAAATCAGTTAGTGTACATATTATTCTTTACAATAAAAGTAACATCCAAATATCCAAAACAGGTCTGAGTAAGGTTTGAC